>CM053577.1:7954963-8094645 GCA_028646485.1 Cryptoprocta ferox | reverse complement strand
GAGATACCACCTCACGCCAGTCAGAGTGGCTAAAATGAACAAATCAGAGACTATAGATGCTGGTGAGCATGTGGAGAAACGGGCACCCTCCTACACTGTTGGTGGGAATGTAAACTGGTGCAGCCGCTCTGGAAAACAGTGTGGAAGTTCCTCAAAAAATTAACAGTAGAACTCCCCTCTGACCCAGCAATAGCACTGCTAGGGATTTACCCAAGGGATACAGAAGTGCTGATGCATAGGGGCACATGTACCCCAATGTTCATAGCAGCACTTTCAACAATAGCCAAATCATGGAAAGAGCCTAAATGTCCATCCACTGACGAATGGACCAAGAAGCTGTGGTTTATATATACAATGGAATACGACATGGCAATGAGAAAGAATGAAATCTGCCATTTGTAGCAACGTGGATGGAACTCGAGGGTGTCATGCTAAGTGAAATAAATCAGGCAGAGAAGGACAGATACTGTATGTTTTCACTCATATGTGGAACAGGAGAAACTTAAGAGAGGACCATGGGGGAGGTGAAGGGGAAAAAATAGTTAAGGAGAGGGAGGGAGGAAAACCATAGAGACTCTTAAATACTGAGAACAAACTGAGGATTGATGGGGGTGGGGGAGAGGGGAAGGGGGTGATGCGCATGGAGGAGGGTACTTGTTGGGATGAGCACTGGGTGTCATATGGAAACCAACTTGACAGTAAATTATACTAAAATATAAAAATAAATAAATAAATATAGAGAACGAACAGGGTTGCAGGAGGGGAGGGGGGCAGCGAATGGGCTAAATGGATGATGAGTATTAAGGAGGGCACCAGCTGTGTTGAGCACTGGGTGCTATATGTAAATGATAAATTCTACTACTGAAACTAATATTACACTATATGTTAACTAAAGAGAATTTAAATAAAATTTGTGGGGGGGAAATAGTCCAAATCCAATACACGGACAACACCAAGTACTAGTGAGGATGTGGAGCAATAGAAACTCTCATTCATGTTGGTGGGCAGGCAAAATGGTGCATCCACTTTGGAAGACAATTTGACGGTTTCTGACAAGCTAAACAATCTTACCAATGGAGACACCAATTACACTCCTAGGTATTTACCCAACTGATTTGAAAATGTGTATCCAGATAAAAGCCTGCAAATGAACATTATAGAAGTTTCATGCAACCAAGATGTGCTTCAATAGGCAAATGGGTAAACAAACTTTGGCACATCCATACAATAAAACTCAGCAGTGAAAAGAGATGAATTATCAAGCCACAAAAAGACATAAAGGAAATTTAAATGCATATTGCAAAGTGAAAAAACCAGTCTGGAAAGGCTATATACCATATGATTCCAATTATATGACATTCTGGAAAAGGCAAATATGTAGAGACATTTACAAGGTAAGTGGTGGGGCGCCTGGGTGGCTCAGTCTGTTAAGCGTCCGACTTCGGCTAAGGTCATGATCTCACGGTTCATGGGTTCGAGCCCCGCATCGGGCTCTGCGCTGACAGCTAACTCAGAGCCTGGAGCCTGTCTTTGGATTCTGTGTCTCCCTCTCTCTCTGACCCTCCCCTGCTCATGCTGTCTCTCTCTCTCTCAAAAAATAAATAAATAAATAAAACATTTTTAAAAAATTAAATAAAAATAAAAGATAACTGGTTACACGGGGAACCTGGGTGGTTGGTTAAGCATCTGACTTCGGCTCAGGTCATGATCTCACAGTCCATGCGTTTGAGCCCCACGTCAGGTTCTGTGCTGACAGCTCAGAGCCTGGAGTCTGCTCGGATTCTGTGTCTCCCTCTCTCTCTGCCCCTCCCTTGCTCATAATTTGTCTCTCTCTCTCTCTCTCTCAGAATAACTAAACATTTAAAAATAATAAATAAATAAATAGATAAATAAATAAATAAATAAAAGATTAGTGGTTACCAAGGGTTCAGGTGGAGGGGTGGGGTTGAAAAGGTGGAGCACGGCAGGTTTTTCAGGCGGTGAAACTATTCTGCATAATACTATCCTGCTGGCTACATGACACTGTGCGTTTTTCAAAGCCCAAAACACCTTACAGCACAAAGACTGAGACTTAATGTTTGCACACTTAAAAAAACCATTTAGGAAGTCAGAGAATCCCAGTAAGGAAGGCAGACTATGAGAAAGGATCTTAGCTGTATGACAAACATATGATACAATCTCACCAAGGGGTGCTGGGGACAGGTGCTGACCTAAGTAATTTTGGAAATGGATGGAGCCTATAAGATCAAAGGTAGAAGGAACTGTACATAAGCACCATATTCTAGTTGATAACATTGTTTTCAATTTGTAAATTGGGTGTAGAACTCAACAGCTATGACGGGGTTATCTCTTATACTGGAAATAAGTAACAGATAGCAGAAGGTCAAGCTGGCATTGATGGAGAGGGAACTCACCGGTAAGCAAGAGGCCAGAACGATCCACATGGTGGTAAATGCGAATTGAAGACATCAGTCAGAAGTCACATTTAGCTTCAGGGCGATACAGATGATTACACATGGAAACATTCCAAGGTGATGCGTGGGCCTGGGCAGAGAGAAGTCCTGGCTGCCCTTTCCAGCCCTTTTTTGGTGGACTATCCTCTTTGGAGGTCACAACTCTAGGACTCATCAGGGGAAGGATCCTTTTTTTTTTTTAATGTTTTATTATTATGTATTTTTGAGAGAGAGAGAGAGAGAGAGACAGCATGAGCAGGGCAGGGTCAGAGAGAGAGGGAGACACAGAATCCGAAGCAGGCTCCAGGCTCTGAGCTAGCTGTCAGCACAGAGCCCGACGCGGGGCTCAAACCCACAAACTGTGAGATCATGACCTGAGCCGAAGCCAGACGCTCAACCGACTGAGCCACCCAGGCGCCTCGAAGGATCCTTTTAAGAAGATCCCAGACCAGCCTCCTTTCAGCACATTCCACTTCTCATTCCTGCAAACCCACACCTTGGCCCTGCTGTTGACTTAGGAACAGCCAACTCCCACAGAGCCAGTGACCTCTTCTCTGCTCTCTGACCGGCAGGAGCAGCAGCCACATCTTCTCACCTTTAGATTTCTCTTATAAAGAATTAGACACTTGCCCATGTGCCCCAAATCTCCAGCGTACACTCACTGAGTTCTCCAAGGGTCCTCTTGTGGGAGGTGAATTGTGCCCCCCCAAAAAGATATGTTGAAGCCCTAACCCCAGAATGTGACCTCACCTGGAAATGGCATCTTTGCAGATGTAATCAAGTTAACACAAGGTCCTACCGTAGTAAAGTGGGCTCTGAATCCCATCTGACTGGTGTCCTTATAAGAAGAGACAGACACACACAGGGAGAAGATGTGACAATAGAGGCAGATATTGGCATAATGCTACCACAAGACAAGGAGCGCCAGGGACTTCCAGGCACCACCAGGAGCTGGAGGAGACCGAAAAGGACCCTCCCTTAAAGGCTTCAGAGGGAGCCTGGACCTAACAACACTTTGATTTCAGACTTGGAGCCTCCAGAGCTGCGAGACAATAAATATCCATCACTTTAAGCCACACACTTTGTGGTATTGCGTTACGGCCTCCCAGGAAACAAACACACCCCCTCTGTTACCAGGCTTGAGATAAAAGGCATCACCCCACCCCTTCCTGCCGGAGAAGGAGAAACGTCACAGCGCTGCAGCAGCTCTCTGCATAAAACCCTCCTCTTCCTCACCTCTTGCACCTCGATTCCACTCTAGGCTGGAGGTGTGTGGTTCACTAACACCTAACTCACCTGGGGCCATTCCCTGTGCGAGCCCCACACACAAAGCGCTCCCTGCTTCAAAACATGGGGTGGGGGGGGGGGCACCGGGGCTTTGGTTTTGGCTTCAGGGGCTGCTGCTGAAACTGAGGTTTTTAAAGCTTCATTTTAACATCTTGCTGCATATTATATTCGATTCAGCCTCTCCTGTTCGCTGGATTTCTTCTTTGCCTCTTAATTCAATCAGATATTTGGGCCAGAATATAGCACAGATTGCCTGCACGGTGACATGCTGTGGCCGGCGCCCTAAGGTCCACAGATGAAGCCACATAAGCCCCAGGACCCTAAGCCCCACTCCAAACCCTGCTCCAGAGAAAGGCAGCAACATCTGAAAGGCTCTGGCGAGATACCCCATCTGCTCCACGTTAAGTTGGTCTCTTCACTCATTCTTGTTATTCTCGGGGTTCTGAAACTGAGATGTAAAACTTCCTGTGCCCCACTTCCTTCTTTTCCCAGCACCTTCAGAGACAAAATTCCTTCCCCAGCACATGGGCCTTCCCAGCCGCAATGACTGCATTCTTGGCTCTGAACCCCAGCCCCGTGAGATTAGGGTTTAACCTAATCTCTGCTCAACCCTTGACTCACCCACCCTTTGAAGAGAAATCCTGGCTATTGGATTGTGTCTGTACCTATTGCTAAGGAGTAGCATTCATATCTCACCTACCTTTCTCCCTCTCCACACCCATTGTGGCTCACTTTCGAGAATCACAGGACACCAGGCCTCCCTCCTGCTGGATGTGAATAGACAAGCATGAAGACTCAACCAAGCTGTGACCAAACCACAGCTACTCAGAAAATGAGCCTCTGCATGAAGGTGATACTGCAGATGTCAGAGCACACAGACAGAAAATATCTAGATCCTCGGGGCACCTGCATGGCTCAGTCAGTTTAACATGTAACTCTTGATCTTGGCTCAGGTCATGATCTCACAGTTCGTGAGATCAAGCCCCGTGTTGGGCCTTGTGCTGACAGTGTGGAGCCTGCTTGAGATTCTCTCTCTCCCTCGCTCTCTGCCCCTCCGATACTCACACACTCTCTCTCCCTCTCAAAATAAATAAACATTAAAAAAAAAAAACCTGGATCTTTGAAGACCACATGAGCCACTGTATCAACCAGCCCTGAAATCCACCATATCCTCAGACTTCTGTTACATGAGCCATTCAATGTTCTCATTAGTTAAGCCAGTACGAGTTGGGATTCTTTTTTCTTTGCAACCAAAACACCCTATTGGATCCACCCTCAACTTGGACCAACGATCAGACTCATGGCTCCACATGCTTGTCACCAGATGTTCAACTGAGTGTGCGTGTTTGTCTACACATCTACCTAAACACCTTGAAAAACATAAAATGCCAATTGAAACTTCTGGCATAAGGGCCACCTGGGTGGCTCAGTCAGTTAAGCATCTGACTCTTGATTTCAGCTCAGGTCACGATCTTACAGTTTGTGAGTTTGACCCTTGTGTCAGGCTCCATGCTGATAGTGTGGAGCCTGCATGGAATTGCCTCTCTCTGTCTCCCTCTCTCTCTCTCTCTCTCCCCCCATCTCCCACTCTCTCTCTCTCTCTCTCTCTCTCATAATAAATAAACTTAAAAAATAAAATCTTTAAAAAAAAGAAACCTCTAACATGAATTTTTGTATTTGCATACTCTACAATGTGTCAGTAAATCAAATAGTGACAGACACAATAAATGTCATAACTGCAAGAGTGCGTATGTGCATGCATGCACACACATACACACAAATATAGATTACTTA
Source organism: Cryptoprocta ferox (assembly GCA_028646485.1). Lineage (NCBI taxonomy): Eukaryota > Metazoa > Chordata > Mammalia > Carnivora > Eupleridae > Cryptoprocta > Cryptoprocta ferox. Next base: position 8,089,111 of record CM053577.1, on the reverse strand, counting down.
GCATAATCTTAACTAAAGGAAAAAAATCAATGTTTTATGTCATGAATAATGATACTTTACCAAAACTACTTTAATGGTATCCCCCTCTGGCATTAAAATATAAATGCTTTTGTGTATAGTTTTAGGATGGGGTTTTAAAAGCCATCCTAATAACCATTAGGAGCCTAATAAAAATAATGAGCATAAGTGTGGTAAGCAGACATGACACTGAAGTTATCATAATGGCCAACATTCCATACAAGTAAATCTGTCTATTCTCTGCTATGCTATGGCCAGGCCCACATAATGCCAAACATCTGATTACAAACTGAAAATAATCAAATGACAATGGGTGTCTCCAAATAGCCATGGATTTAGACTATGAAATAGAATTTTACATTTAACATTTTTATTCCATGGTCTAACTGTAATACAGCTTTGCTTTTTATCAAAGTCAAAATTACATTTTAACACTGAATGTTAACATTTGTAAGTTTCACTAATTAAGAACTGATGTATTTTATTTGTAAACTACTAGAATTGTTCCACCGATAGAACTAGAAAGTAAAACTGGGAACTGAATCTGATCCCTACACTTTTTGTTAATATGGTCATCAAAATCCTGAAGCTTTCATACATTTTCAAGTTGATGATTTCACATTAATGTCACAATTTGGTTTTGAAACAAATGCGTTTCAAATGTTCACAGATGTTAGAGTTCAAAAACTCACATTTAAGGCACATACATTCTTTGGCAGTAGTAAAGTATATACTGGACTTTGGAAGGATTTACAGAACACTCCAGAAAACATTTGTATAAAGAAAAAAAGTAACTTGACATCTTAACTGAAGTCAGACTCGTGACAATTACAAAAGACTAAACACAGATAATTAAGGCATTTATTATAATCTAAATAAACACCAGTAAGTTTTAGATAAACTATCTAATGAATAGTCTAAAACATAACACAATGGTGAACACCATCTCCAAATGCAATTTTAAAATATTTTACTTAAGTGGAAAATGAAAAGCAATAGTCTTGGCATTTGCCCAAGACATGCATTCTCAAATACTTGTATTTATTTACCAGAACTATATAGTATCTTTCATCTTAAGAATTCCAACTTAATGTTAAGAATCTTGAAAATAACCAGAGGCAAGCATACTGCTTGACTGTCCTCAGAGATCTCCATAAGAAATTATGTACCCATCAAAATTTAAGGACTAGCTTAAAATAAACAATTACATTTAAAAAATAACTTCTCTCTCTTTCCCTCCCTCTCTCTTTCTCTCTGTTTCCCACACACACAAATACACCCCCTCCCGACCTCCCCCACCCAACACACACACACACAGAAAGAAAAAATACCAAATTGATTATTTGGGTCTGAATGAATAGGCAGTAAGTAACTATTTAGCCTCCTGTTTTTAAGCCACAGTCTTCTGATCTATACTTGGTCACCCTTCATATTTTTCCACACAAATTAGTAAATTATTAACTGTTTGCATTTCAATTGTAATGCAAAAAAATTTAATGTAAGCACTTTCTGAACTATTGGAATGTCTGCTTTATGTCCAAGGAAACAAGGGGACTTGACCTACAGTTGGTTAGGTGGTCATCAAGTGATACCACTTTACATTTGGGGAGTGAAGCAGAAATGAATTTAATAGATAAATGAGGAATTTTTAACCCAGTAAAGGTAAAGGATGAATTGCATTGCAGATGGCAGGAGGAATATGTATTTTGCCATATTTTGAGTAAGAAGAACTTTAGGAGAACTGCATCGCCTTAGGGAATGGTGTGCAAGCCTGCCAAGGGAAACACGGGAGGAGGGTGCGGGGCAGTGGGAGGCACGATTTAGGTTTGCTGATGTGGTTCCTTTGAATTATATCAGCTTCACCATTGTGTTTACATTAACCGATGTATTTATTTGGTTTTATAGTTGTGTAAGATCCACAGAGGTAGAGAGTTTTATATAGATTTGTATTTTTACGTACATGAATATGTGATAGTTGGGGTGCCTGGGTGGCTCAGTCGGTTAAGTGTCTGACTTCAGCTTAGGTCATGATCTTTCCATTAGTGAGTTCAAGCCCTGCATCAAGCTCTGTGCTGACAGCTCGGAGCCTGGACCCTTCTTCGGATTCTGTCTCCCTCTCTCTCTGCCCCTCCCCTGCTCATGCTCTGTCTCTGTCTCTGTCTCTCTCCCTCTCTCTCTCACTCTCAAAAATAAATAAACATTAAGGAGAAAAATTTTTTAAAGAATGATTTAAGAAAAAAAAAATTGAGTCTCCTGAATTCTTTCATTTACACACACACACACGCGCGCTCACGCACATGCACACAAATGGGTTTTCTTATCAAATCTTACCATTCCCCTGAAATCTTCTTGTCTGACTTACCAACAAATTGGCAGAGAGGGAACATTTCAGACAGTTGCTACATCATGACAAAAGCTGAGCCCCACAGCCTACATCTTGTTGGCACAAAATCCAGTCTTGCAGCATATTCTTAAACAGATAGATTTTATCCAATAATATAATTGCCTGTGGCTCTGTGAACACAGGTTTCCTGTACAGCTCCAGCATGATGGCAGCAGAGAAAATAGAAATTATCACACTGATCCAGTGTATTCACACATCCAACCAATATTTATAAGAACACAGGGCAGCAGAGTGGCTGCTGGAGGCACAATGCTGATTTTTAAAACAACCCCATAACTCTTGCCTTCATGGAGCGTATGGTCGAGGGGAGGAAGCCGCTACTAACCAAATGATCGTGCAAAGACAGAAAAAGCCACTGGTGGCGTGTGCTCTGAAGTCACCCCTGCCATGAGGAAGGTGTACAGATAACCAAGTAAGTTCTCATCAACCTAATAGTCTGTTGCCAAAAGGGGCCCTTGCTCTGACCTGAAAGTGGATGTAGACCAGCTTTCTGGCTGTCAGCACAAAGAACACGGCCTTGGAAGTCACACAAGTCACATTTTTCAGCCTTATCTGAAAACCAACCAGCTACTCAGGGACATAGCTGACCTGATACTGTAATCTGAAGAAAAAAGTTCCTGTTCATCTGCTGAAAGGAGAAGGAAGAGAAGAGGAAGAGGAAGGAGAAAAGGAAGGAGAAGAAAGAAAAAAGGAGAGAGGATGGAAGGAAGGAAGGAAAGAAGGAAGGAAGGGAGGGAGGAAGGAAAGGAGGGAGGGAGGGAGAAAGAACGAAGAAAAGAGGGTGCCTGATCTGCTTGGTCAGTAGAGTGTGTAACTCTTGATGTTGTAAATTCAAGCCCCACTTTGGATGTAGAGATTATTTAAAAATCAAATCTTAAGGGGCACCTGGGTGGCTCAGTCAGTTAAGCTTTGGACTTCAGCTCAGGTTATGATCTGGCGGTTCATGAGTTTGAGCCCCCCATCAGGCTGTCTGCTGTCAGCACAGAACCTGTTTCAGATCCTCTGTTCCCCTCTCTCTTTGCCCCTTCGCTGCTCCCTCTCTCTCTCTCTCAAAAATAAACAAATATTTAAAAATAAATAAATAAATAAAATCTTTAAAAAGGGGGGGAGAGGAGGAAGAAGACAGTGACACAAGTTGAACAACATATTCCTCACCCACACCCTCCAATGGCTCTCACCTTATTCAGGGCAAAAGCCAAAGTCCCTCCAGAGGCCAACAAGCCTAAGTAAACGACGCCCCCACCCAACCTCGTTACCCGCTGCGACCCCCTTGCTCTCCAGCCACATTGTTCTCCTGGCCATTCCCGGAGCACACCAGGAACTCACATCCACACCAAGGTTTTAGTGGGGTGCTTTCCCCCTACGCACTCCTTACCCCTACTTCCTTCAAGTGTTCACTCAAGAGACACCTTCCCAGTGAGGCCCACCAAGACCACATTCTTAAATGCACCACCTTCCCTCACATTCTTATTCTATTTCCATAGCACTCTCGCCTTGTAACGTATTAAATAATTTACTTATTTTTTGTGCTTTGTTCATTGCTCCATCACCAGCAATAGGAATTGTGCCTGGCAATAATATTAGTCAACAAATACTTGTTAAATAAACCAATGAATGAACATCTTGGCACATCCCTACCACAGTATCACAACGGAACTCTGTCATAGCATTACCCCCACGAATGCCAATGATAGTACGCCAATGTGCAGTTAATAATTATGTCAAAAGTTTTAAGTAGGTTTTTTTTTTTTTTTTGAGAGTGAGCATGAGCGAGGAAGGGGAGAGAAAGAGAAAGAGGGAAAGAAAATCCCAAGTAGGCTCAAGATGTCAGCACAGAGCCTGACTCAGGGCTCTGTGATTGAGCTGAGATTGAAAGTCGGACATTTAATGGACGGAGCCACCCAGGCGTCCCAAAGTTTCATGCAGCTTTTAAATATATGCAGTGAGGACTCACGATGGGCCAGGCACTATGCCAAATGCTGCAGGTCAATTATTTAATTGTTGCCACAACCCCGTCAGAGGCAATCGACCCCTATATTACAGATGAGGAAACTGAGACCTGGGGAGATCTGGTCATTTGGCAGTGGTCACATGGGTGGCAAGAGGAAAAGCCAGGGTTAGAGCAGGATTCAAGTCAAGAAAATCTGTATCCGATGCCCAGGCTTTCAAATACTGTCTCATCCCACTTACCTGTTCGGCAAAGAAGGTCTACAGAAGACCAAAATATTGCAGTGCGCATGAGCAGTGATCCAATCGTCTGCCTCATCCACGAACGATTCCAGAGAACAGGTGGACTGCATCACCTCTGTTATAATTATTGTCATAATGACAAAGAGGAGGAAACAGGGGACGATGAGGGATCAGAGGCTATCACTCATGAAGTATCTACATGTGAGGTACTAAGCACTCACGCTTCATATAAATATCTATAAATATTATTTCTTGATTTTTATAAATATCGGTCAGCAGAGAGTTTGGGGTTTTACACTGACAACTATCCAAAGAGTAAATTACATACTGCAAAGTACGGGCAGGGCCACACTCGCTTCAGCATCCTGTGGATTTAAGTAGGATTTGTAGAATAAACTACAATGTGCATGAACAGAAGGTGGTTCACTCCACAGGGAGGCCGCCCAGGGTTATCATTTTTCCCACAGGACACTTTCTGGGTGCCACACACAGACAAATGGGACGTTAAAGCCCAAGTTGCGGGCCATTAAGGATACACACAATAATTCTCACCAGGCAAGTGTTTTTAAATGAATCTTACCAAATGCTATTTGCAGCCATTGTTTTTAAAAAGCCTCAGTAAAAGGCCAGAAATGTCTTGAAGCATTTTAAGCTTTAAGAAGCTTAAATAAATGGAATGGTCTATTGTAGAGTGGTTAAAAATGAGCCTTTAAAATGACAGTTTGGCTCTTCAGGGGCACATGGGTGGCTCAGTCGGTTAAGCGCTCTTGATTTCAGCTCAGGTCATGATCTCATGGCTTGTGAGTTCAAGCCCCGCATCGGGCTCTGCACTGACAGCACGGAACCAGCTTGGGATTCTTTCTCTCCCCCGCTCTCCACCCCTCCCCCGCTCAAGCTTGTAATCTCTCCCTCTCAAAATAAATAAACTTTAAGAAATATTTAAAAATAAATAAAATAAAATGAAATGCAATAAAATGACAATTTGGGTTTTCAAAAAGACTCTTATGTTCTGCTCTCTGACAATAATTAAACGTCCATTTTTAAGACAACTTCTCGTTATTGATAATAAAGCCAGGCCATCAGCATATGGGATAATGCTTTCTATTCCATTTTCTGCAACCAACAACATATGCCATATAAACTGGTGAAAATGCCAGACTAAAATGTGAGGAGAAAATAGTCAAAAGGAAAGAGCTGTTGAAGGCACCCTTGTTTACTCAGATTGATCACGAGGCAAGTGTCAAGCCCTGTGATAAGCTGTAAGGACACAAAATAGACGAAGGTCAATTCCCACCCTGGAAAAACTTGATGCCTCTTGGAGAACACAGACCTAGAAGCCAATTATTATGATGGAAGTCAGTACATACCAGAACAGAGAGAGGGAGCAGATAGGGTGCAAAAGACTGACCACTTTGGCCTGGGGCCTCAGGAAGAGGCACCATTATACTGAATCTTAGAGACAAAGTGGATTCTGCCAGGAAGAGAAAGAGGTGGAAGGAACCATTGGAATATTTAAAGAAATAGGAATGGAGAGTTATGACCTACTCCATGATGATGGCAGTGAGCCCAATGAGGGGCTCGAACCCAGGAACCATGAGATCGTGACCTGAGCCGAAATCAAGAGTCAGGTGTTTAACTGACAGAGCCACCCAGGGCCCCCTGGTGTCACCTTTCACACTCTGGTGTCACCTTGTCAAAATTCTTGATAGTTTTGTTTTTGAACTTGTGTTTTGGAAATGAAGTCTAACAGGACAGTTGAGTGTAGAATAAGCAGAGGAGATACACACAAAGCATGTCTGTCATTTCCTGATGTCCTCTTCACCCCCTTCATGTGAGGCATCCGCCAAGCTCCATGAGCACAGATTTCCATGGACCCCATGGAGTTCAGTTAGACTCAAAGCCAGCACAAGGGAAACATGTTCTGTCTGTGGCTGACAGGCTCTGAGAGCCACACTTTCCATTTGGACTAGAACTTGCTTCCAACCTAAAGAAGACAATGGTGTTCTAAAAAATACAAGACCATATTCTTTTTTATTCTTGTTATACTGTATTAGCTAACCAACTTTGCTGAAAATAATGACCTAGAAGGAAAAGAAAAGAGATGGCAATTGTCTGTCCAAGATGCTTCTAGTTGAACTAAGAATGAAATTTACATAAGGCAGATTAACAGAAGAAAAACAAAGATTAATTCCATGCGCGCGGCCCAGTAATGAAATGGAGACCTAAAGAGATGACCAAGACAGGCAGCTTTTATACTTTTTGGACAGAGACAATAAATCTGTGAGGAATTAAAGGACAAAGAAAACAACTTACAGAGCTTCAATTAGTAAGGAATTCTCAACAGAATTTGGGCCAAGGTAGTAATTAGTAGGAAGTCACAAGAGTCATTACAGCCTTCTTGGCTCGAAATTCCCCATCTCTGGTGATGGGATGTCTCTCCCTCCTGGGGCAGGGAAGGCACCCCTCAGATGGGAGATTTGTTTCCTGCTGCCAGGGGGACAGAAGGGTCTGTGGGTCCTCGCACCGGCCATCTCTCATGTAACTTGGATTTAAAATAATCTATATGCCACAGGGGCCCATTTGAGGTGGCTTGCCCCTGGCCTCGACATGATGTACAGCTCTTTTCTTACAACCCTCCTTGCTCATCAGTTGACAGTTAAGTCAATTTTGCACAATGTTACAGCCGTTCTGGTAAGAACAAATGCACGTGCCTGTACAAAATATGTATTATATCATTCTAGGTGATTCTGCACACAAATTAAACACTTTTATATTTGCACTGAAAATGCTTTATATTGAGCATTGCACAATATAAAGATGACTAGTAAAAATTCATGCAAATAATTTAAATTTTTATTCTTTTAAATAATTATTCTTTCCTTAGAGTAACATTGACGAACAAATAAGAAAACATTATGACAAGTCGAGAGAGACTGTGGAAAATAGCAAAAAGCCTTATATTTCAATGCCTTAAACAGCACTTTTTTTCTATTTTGAACAAGGGACATCACATTTTCCTTTTGCACTGGGACCCATAAGTTAGTCAGCTCTGGTGCGAACTCATGGTTTTCCGTCTATATAGATACAGAAAAAATTATAGGTATAAGTATTTGAAATATGTATATAGGTATTTTCATATATGTGTGTATATGTGTGAACATGTATCTGTGTGTGTAAATGTGTGTACCCATCTGTGTGTACCTAGGTGCATATACATGTGTGTATATTATCTACTTGTATATCTGTGTGCATATGTGTTTATTTATGTGTGTGTATTTATGTGTGTGTGTTTACATACTCACATCGTATTTACATATTCCTTAGCTCTGTCCAACAAAAAGACTGGGATTGGTGCACCTGGATGGCTGTCGGTTGAGCATCCAACTTTGGCTCAGGTCACTGAAACGGGGTGCTGTTGAAAAAGACCACCGAACACCGAATAGAAGTGAGGCAAGATTTTATTCACTCCGAGCCAAACCTGATCTCCTGATCTTAAGGAGAAAAGTGCAGAGAAGGGCCCTGAACAAATGTAGGGGTGAGCTTATATGGACTTCAGCCAGGCAGAATACCTCATTATCTTGTTAACCAATTACAGTTTACAGCATTTTATAGTAGCCAATTATGTTGTGACACATAGACGTTAGTTTTGATGGAAACCTATCATTTTAAGGTTCTTTGTCCTGTAAATGACCAATCATAGTTAAACACCTCAGATATCGCGAGGCAGTGGCTACGTGACTTTTTACATGCTGGCCTTGCCTTGGCCGGATGGCCTTGCCTTGGCCGGATCTTAGTGAAAGGGATGGGGGAGCGGTTTGCAACAAGTTATCTATTTAGCAAGCGGGCAAAGTTACAGAAGCGAGATGAGGCAGTTAGTAATTTCTAATTACTCTAATAGGGAACTACATACGCTTTTATCAATTATTTATGATATGTGAGTTTAACATGAACTTATATACAGTAAGCTTTCTGATATTTTATAAATTGACTTATTACAGTCACGATCTCATGATTTGTGACTCAGGGGGGACCCCCATCAGGATCTCTGCTGTCAGCATGGAGCCTGCTTCAGCTCCTCTGTCTCCTCCTCTCTCTGCCCCTCCTCTGCTTGTTCTCTCTCTCAAAATAAATAAATAAACTTAAAAAAAAATAAAAAGACCTGGGAGCAATGACACTCCAAAAACAATGAGCTCATCTGGCTCCTGGATCTGGTTTCTAAATACCATTCTCCACTAAAGAACCTAGAGAACTCTTAGAATAAATGGCAGATTAGGGGGCAAGGAAAGTACAATATGAGCTTTGCACATGTTGTGCCAGAAATTAATGATGGGGCGTGTCAAAAGGACGCAGAAGACACCCTGAAGTGGTTCTCACTGACTAAATCTGAAACAAATAGCCCATTGAATAAAATAGCAATTCATCAGTCTACACTGTTATAAATAAATGAGTGAGTAATTGGAAAATCTGATGATAAACATGTTATTTACATAGTCTCAAAGTACCTCTTCCCCAAAGTCTTGTTAGTTACAAAGGGAAGAAGAATGTCTTTATGATGGAGGTGGCTGTCAGACACCCCTGAAATCAAGTGCTCAAAGGTAACAGTAGGTAACCTGTACCGGCACAAACTGAAACCCTGTGCCACCTGATAGGATGTAGTGAAAAAAAAACACATCACTTCTGTGATATTCCTGCCAAAGATGCACATATTGAATCTAATATAAGGAAACAGATGTACTGAGGGACATGCTACAAAGTAACACCTGTAATCTCAAAAGTATCAATGTTATAGAAAATAAGGAAAGACTGTGGAACATTCCAAGCTTGAAGGATATCAGGAGACATGATAACTAGGTACAGCAGTGGTCCTGGACTGGATCCCTTTGCTGTAAAGGGCATTATTGAGACAACGTGTGAAACTTGAAGGGTATGTGAGAATCACAGAACAGTAATGTACAGTTGTTAATTTCCGGACTTTGAAGGCTCTCTAGTGGCCATGTAGAAGAATGTCCTTGTTTGCAGGAAATACATATAAAATATTCTGTGGTGATGGGACATCACATTGGCAACTTACTTTCAAAAGATTCTGAAAAAAAAGAAGAAAAAAATTTAAAAAATTTTTTTAATTTTTAAAAAATTGTGTCCAGGACCCACAGCAAAAAAAAAAAAAAAAAAAAAAAGATTCTGAAAAAAACAAGGTTCTTGAACTATAATTGCAACTTTTATGTAAAAATTAGATTGAAAAGAAAAAGAAAAACGTTAAAATGAAAAAAAGTAAAAGATTATCTGTTTTCAAGAACAAAACAAAAAAGTCTTGTCCTTCTTTAGTACTATTTCAACATCCTGAACCCACTCGGTTTTTACAGAAATCCTGCTTTTAGGAGAGTGCGTGGGAAGGAGAGAAGTGTGGGAATACTGCCACCTACTGGTCTTAGAACAAATGACATTTAAGGAGATGGGGGGCAGGGTGGGGGCAGAAGGGAGGCCATCCTGAGGTATCCTCTGCACTGGGAAGAATAGAGCTTTTTATGCAAATTGACTTTTAAAAGCTGTCAGAGAGCAAAGGAAATAGGCCATTGCACCCTGAGGCCTGCCCAAGAATTCAATCTGACCCTCGGAGCTGGTGGCAAATGGCTCTTTGTGTGTCGGATGAGCCCAGGGCATACTCTAGAATGAGTTTAAGAGGAAGCGATACATTTAGGGTACGAGAAAGATGCAAAACATCTCCATTCCCCAGCAGCCTTGGAGAAGGTGAATCCTCTGGGGGAAAGAAGAACTAAGATAATTGGCCCAGGGATAAGGTACCAGGCCAGGACCCTGGGAGAGAGACAGCTAGCAGGATCTAAACTGGCTCATAGGGCAGCTTTGCGGGGAATTGAGCAATGCAGCTTCCAGGACGGGGGAAGGCTGGATCTCAGCCCACACTCAGCCTTCCAGCCTGACATCCAGCTTGCTGATCATACGCAGAGGCCCCAGCTAGATTCCCCCTACGGTGGGGTGAACTTTGAACCATCTAAAAGTTATTTGTTAATCTTTTGAAATTCCATTTCTACAAAACTGAACATAGCTCACTGTGTGATGTAGCAATCGTTCTCCTTGGTGTTTACCCAAATGAGCTGGAAGCCTGTATTCACACTAAAACCTGTGCGAAGACGTCTCTAGCAGCTTTATCCATGACTGCCAACACTTACAGGCGACCCAGGAATATTACTCAGCACTTAAAAAGAGATGATCGATCAAGACATGAAACGATGTGGAGGAACCTTATACGTCTTACTAAATGTAAGAAGCCAATCAGAAAAGGCTACATTCTGTATCTAACGACAACTGAATATAGCCAAAGCAAAGAGAGCAAGAGATACAATTGCCCAAACCCTTTTCAGCACTTAAAGTGTCACAAATTCAGGTGTTTGGGTTTAGTTTTAAGCTTCGAGGGGGAAAAAAAAGAAACTCCTTACAAGTATTCAATTAAAACAAATCTTAAGATGAATTTCATCCATTTCCTACCTCTGTAATCAAGAAATATGCAAAAAATCTTATACTCAGTAAAGGAAAAAAAAAAACTAGAAAAACAAGTAAAGCTTGTGCTTAGTTTAAAACTTCAGAAGGTTGGAAATTCTCCATGTTAAATTCTCTAAGTGCGAACATTCCTTAAACAAAGACCAGGTGTTTGGGTATGAGAATGTTTTGTACTGTTGTCTTAATGTAAATGTATTTCTTTTGCTATATTTCTTATATCATTAGGACTAGACCTGTTTATGGTAGTATTACCACCCGTACAGAGAGCCATTTCTCACCCAGAATTCTGAAGTACGGGGGGGGGGGGGAAGGAAGAAGAACTTACAGAGTTAGACTGCTATGGACTGACTTATGTGCCCCTCAAGCTCCTATGTTGGAGTCCTACCCCTCAGTGTGACTGTGTCTGGAGACAGGGTCTTTAGTGGGTAACTGAGGTGAAATGAGGTCATAAGACTAACACCCTAATTGGATAGGATTGTACTCGTACAAGAAGAGGAAGAGATGGGAGGGGTGGAGGATGTGCAAAATAGGTGAAGTGGATAAAAAAGTAAAAACTTGGGTTGCCTGGGTGGCTCAGTCGGTTGAGCATCCGACTTCAGCTCAGGTCATGATCTCACAGCTCATGGGTTCAAGCCCGGCGTCAGGCTCTGTGCTGACAGATCAGAGCCCGGAGCCCTGCTCCAGATTCTGTGTCTCCCTCTCTCTCGGTCCTTCCCTTGCCCATGCTCTGCCTCTCTCTCTCAAAAATAAATAAACATTAAAAAAAAAAAAGTAAAAACTTCCAGTTATAAAATAAATCATGGGGATGATAAGTACTGCATAGGGAATATAGTTAATAATATCATAATATTTTGTATGGTGACAGATGGTAACTACACTTATCATGGTGAGCACTTCATAATGCATATAATTGTTGAATCACGATGTTGTACACCTGAAACTAACATAATGTTCTATGTCAACTATACTTGAATTTAAAATAAAATAAAATTTAAAATAAAATAACTTTCAGATCTCCCAAACTTTCCCTGGCAGAAAACAGGCCATGAAAGCTATGCATCCTCCACATAGAAGAAACTGTCCATCACCTACTCCAGATGAATCATGGAGGATGCAAAAATTAGAATCTCCAGAGGGTGGAGCCAGTGGTCAGGAGAACAATGTACGGGGAGCAGAACCAGGGTCTAATCAGGAAACTTCTCTCACACTTCACAATGCCTCCTATGGGCCAGTGAGGGTTGAATATTTCTTCCCTCTTTTCTGAACAGGACTTTTTATTGTCATTTTGTCTCCACACACCTCTACTTACATTGGGTTGGGATAGGAACGTCAGGGAGACACCTAGACTTTTTGGCTCATAGGTCACCTGACCATGAGGAGCCACAGATGAATCTAATGGATAGGGCTGTATGTCACTTGGAGTTGGGACGGTGGGTTGTTCGTTGGAGAGGGCATGGGTGCTCTAACCATAGGAATGAAACATTGGGGCGCCTGGGTGGCTCAGTCAGTTAAGCATCCAACTTCAGCTCAGGTCATGATCTCACAGTTCGTGGGTTCGAGCCCCGTGTTGGGGTCTGTGCTGACAGCTCAGAGCCTGGAGCCTGCTTTGTATTGTGTCTCCCTCTCTCTCTCTGCCCTTCCCCTACTTGCACTCTGTCTCTCTGTATCTCGAAAATAAATAAATGTTTATAAAAAAAATTTTTTTTAAGGCATGAAACATTGCCTGGGACTGGTAACCTGCTCAGCAGCCCTGTTTTCTTTTTCCCAGGGATATAAGAATGCACTTCCCACCAGTATCCCTTGCAGTTTGGTTATATGATTAAATTCTAGCCAATGAAATGTGAGAACTGACGTGTGCCAGACCATATGAGCTCCCCATGAACAAGGCCCCGTGCTCTCTCCACTTCTGTCGGCTTGATGCTGATGAGCACAGGAACCCTGGATGTCACGTATTGAAAATGGTGGCACGTGAAGAAGCCTGGGTATGGGAGTCACGAATAGCGAGAGTTAAGTCATTGACCAGAGGGAGCACTGGGAGCTTTCAATGAAATAGAAATCAGGGGTTCTCAGTACAGCAACTAGCAAAAACAGTGGTGTAACTGGGCTGTAAACTCAGGCAACCTGACCCCACAATCTGTACTCCCTGTGAAAACATGAGCTATTATTACGAGCTGCTTTTTTTTAAATAAAAAATTGTAATATCTAACCTGTAGAAAAGTCTCAAATCTAGTGACACCTACTAGGCACCTTACTCTCCATAGAGGTTATTTCTCCCAGATCTTTTTTTAAAATCTTTACCAGAATTTAACACGGGTTCACTAAGAATTTCACAAGTCAAAGGCATATAGGATAATGTCCCCTAATAAGGCAATAAAGAAATAGCAGGGGCACCTGAGTGGCACAGTCGGTTTCAGCTCAGGTCATGATCTCATGGCTTTGTGGGTTTCAAGTCCCGCATCAGGCTCTGGGCTGACAGCGTGGAGCCTGCTTGGGATTCTCTCTCTCCCTCTTTCTGTGCCCCTCCCTCATGCAGTGTCTCTCTCTCTCTCAAATAAGTAAATAAATAAAAGAAAAATAACATATTCCAAATCAGTGATAAATTAACCACACTATTGGTCTGGGCTAGAGGAAATAAAAGGAATAAAGTCCAAATTTAGTTGAGGTGCACTTTATATGAGTTGGCACTCAGGAGACAGTTTAGCCAAGTGAACTGCTCCTTTTGATACTGCTTAAAAATGTTAGTGGGGACCAGAGGCTAAAAGACTCATTTGGTTTCTTTCCTCCTGGCGTCCTTCTTAAGCCCCAGTGAAAGATGGTGCCACTGTGAATACCAGCAAGCCTTCTATTGTCAGAGAACCCTTCTTCAAGGGACATAAGCTGGATGGATGCCCTTTGCAAATGACATGACCATTTCGCACCATCAGTATTCACTTATCCACCGTTAATTTGGTCAGCACACAGATAAATCCCTCAAATGTGGGAGTTGGAACCTAACCTGCTTCAGAGGGACAGGACCTGAAGCAAGCTGGCTGACCAGTATCACACAGGTGCTGAGTCAAAGCACCAGGACCGGGACCCAGGCCCGCTAGGGCCTGATTCATTGCTCTCCTTGGGCCGCTGACGAAGGCAAGCGGCAGGGAGATGAGCACGCACAAGGCCTTCGCGGTCACAGCAGCTCTGCTGTCAAACATCCTTGTGGGTTTTGATAGGTGAACTTGCGGAGGTGAACCGAGCCTTGCAAATACATGTATTTATGAGGACTGCATTATATCACACCGTTTAAAAAAATATTTGAATATGGGCCTAGAATTGTGTGCTCAGTAAAAAAGACATGAACAAGAACCTTCTGCCCCAGGCCTTCCTGGAGCTCATGTTTCAGCGGGGGCAGAGACAAACCTAGAATTACCGCTCTGTTAAGATGAGCATTGAGTGCGACCATGGGACTCGGAACCACACATCCGCTTTCCCATTCACAGTCTAACTGAGATGTCTTATTCTTTTCAATGTTCCAGAAGAATCTTGAAAACAGCACACATTAGTATTAATAAGCACACATAGAAGAGCAGGGACTTCACCCAACACGGGTGCCCCTCACTTCCCTTTCCCAGATTATCATTCGATCAGTCCAGGGAAAGATGCATGAGGTAAGCTCATACTGCCCAATGCCAGAGTGGGTAAAATATCACCAGCCCAGAAATCATGGAAAAAAAGAAGTAAACAGACCATTATCATAAGATGTGCTGTACGTAGTTAAGGCAATATTCTACATCTGGTTAGTGCTCAAAGATTTTACAACTTTATAATTTAGTATAGAAAATACTATGCTATTGGGGCGCCTGGGTGGTTCAGTTGGTTGAGCATCTGACTCTTGATTTTGGCTCAGGTCATGATTCCAGGGTCGTGGGATCAAGCCCCGTGTCAGGCTCCACACTGAGCATGCAGCCTGCTTACGATTCTCTCTCTCTTCCCCCTTCTGTCCCTCTCCCCGACTCGTGCTCTAAAATAAAAAATAAATGAAAAATAAAATGCTACGCTATTATATTATCAGATATTACTACAGATATGATTGGAGAAAGAGTTCATATGCCTTCTGGGTTTTAAGAGTAAAATTTCAACTATCAATTACTATCCCTTTCCCACAGAAAAGCAGTAAAAAGGACAAAGCATTACAGAATTGTTAGTGTTTTGACACACACGCATAACGCAGACGTCTTTTGATGGTTGGTAGATTCTTTTATTAACAATCAAAAAGCTTCACACTTACAATAGGAAAATAAGTGTTTCTCTATTGATTAATTAAATGAAAACTATCCAGGGCTTTATAGGATTTTTAATGTGTGCCAGGTCTGATGCGTACCTAAGAAGACAGGACACTAGCTTGCCGAAATCATTACATATGACTGAAAATAGGAAACAGTAATTTACAAAACATTTACCTAATAGCTTTCCCAAAGAGTAGCTCCCCTGAAATCAAAACAGGAAATAAAATTTGTATTTAGACCTAGTTTTAGAGAGGACTCACAACAACCACCAATCTTATGGTTTTGGTGGTACTTTTTTAAAGGTATTCACCAGAAACTCAAATCTCATTTTAAGATCATGAATTTGAGGTGTGCAATAAAACTGTAATTTCTCAACATCAAAGTTTAATTATCACACAACGGCTCAAGCATCAGATTCTACCTCAGGCGATACTTGCCTTGTGTCCTGCTTTCCTTCAGCACTAATCACTAACGGGTTTGAAGCACATTTAAGACCAGAGCAGGCACTGCTGATTCGGCCACAAAAATCCCTCTTGGATGGACACCATCTGGTTTATTTCAGAAGCAGCCGCTTTTACCTTTTTAATTTATTTTCTACTATGAAAAACAGGGCTAAACAAAATCATTTTCTGCTGGATGATTAACATCTCTCTCTGTAATTTATCTTAGTCTCTTAAAATCTATCTGATGGAGAAGAGAAACGAAAACGTTAGGGAAGAACAGTGGGCTTTCCCTTGTCTCCTCAACGTAAAATCAAAGCAAAAATAGAGCCCCACAGAAATTTCAACATTGAATTTTTTTGAAATCTTAAAGCTTAATAAAAGTCAAAAAGCGTTGTATGAATCAGTAGTCTCTGCATATCTTTGTTAGTTCAATACAAACCAGGATCTGGCAGACTACTTGTATTCGAAAGCCCATCTTTCAAAAAGGTTCTACTTTTCTAGATGGCCCATTTAAACAGAGTTCACTGCCTTGTTTATATATACGTGTGTGCATCTATACGTGTGTATGTATCTATGTAGGTACGCATGTGTACATATGTATACACGTAAGCAGTAATCACAGGACTCCCATCTGTGCTCCATGAAAGTCACTGTGCTGTGGCATAGAAGGAATGGCAATCCTAGCCTTCAAAGTGTTTTCAACCTACAAGCACACACAGAGCTATCCCTGGTCTCGTCGACACTGTTGACAATTCAGAAAGCCTAAGTACTTTCTACTTGAATTCTAAAAGAAAAGTGCCTTAAATTAAAAATTTTTTTAAACTTCAGTCTTCAATATTGAAACTGCTAAGTTACTCCATTTTTCCATGCCAAAAAAATAATAATAATAGAATAAATTTGGGGGGAAAATAATAAACTTAGGAAAACATTCTATTACTGAATATGTTTAAGAAAAAATCTATATAAAAAAATATTCCAATAGAAGGCAAAACCTATGTGGGATGCTCACCATGACATTATTTGAATAAGTAACAATTAGAAACCAATGAAATATTCAGTATCAGAAATGTAAAATAAATTAGGAAGTGTCCATTTGATAAATTATACAGCCAGTAAAATAATGGAACATGGAACGCTTGACAATGTTAAGCCCAATTACAGAAAGGATCCCTGCTACATTTAAACAGTCCCATCCGCAAAAGCTAAACAGGAACATAATTTGACAGGCTGGGTCACTGGATTATGGGTATCGTCTGCCTTTACTCAAAGGACTAAACAATATAAAGTTTCTATAGTGACCATATATTTTTTAAAAGAAAAGAAGATCAAAAATGACAGAATAACTCAAAACCAAGTCGTCGAAAAGAAATGTTCCTAGATGCGGACATGCCACTGACCACATACAGAAACCAACCCCTTCGCCTCTCTGGGAAGGCGGCACCTGATTCAGGCTAGCTCCCCCCAGAGGGATGCTTGTGAGCAGGACTGGAAGGAGCGGGGGGCGGGCAAATGCCCAGCCAGAATGATCTGTGGCCCCATTCCCAACATCCGTGTCATCCACAAGGCCCGAATCTGTCCATTTTGAGCATGTACACAACACATATTTCTGATGACAAAATTTACATAAAAGTCTATTTCTCCCAACAGAAAAATTCAAATGCACGACTATTTCCTTTTCATAATAAAGCAATTCTCAATTAGCAATCAAGTTATATTTTGTTAAAAGACAAAATGGTGTTAACCCTGTGTAACATGTGACCAAAGATAAGTAAAGGCCAATGGGTGGTATCTACCAGAAGTACTAGTAGACAGAAGATTACTTACAAAAACAGCAGTTTTCAATAGAAAAACTGAACATTTCCCTTGGGAAATAGATTTAATCTTTTATAGTTAAACAACTGGGGCAAAGGACCAGGTTTTCTACAACTACAATATAACAAAAGGCCCTAAGAGGACAGGGCTGAGATATTTTTGATGGTTTTATGATGACAATTATAACCTCCTAGCTATGTCAGCTCTTGAAGAAAATGTTCCATCACGCCTAAATCATACAAAGCACTTACTATTTTCAGTTGCCCAATAATAAAATTTGAAAACAAGAGATTCATAGCATTAAGTCATGTTTATCAAATACTTGAACAAGCTACATTAAGAAATGCTATCACAGAGCAGCTTATTAGTATACTGTGGTACTCTGCACTACTACAAAAATCGTCGGAAAAAGCTTAGTCTGCTTGGTGTAATGATAATGTTTTACTTTTTGCAAGCCATGTATCTCTCAGTTACATTCTCCCAGTTGATTACATTCCAAATAGCTTTTAGATAATCCGGTCTGACATTTTTATACTGAAGGTAATAAGCATGCTCCCACACATCAATTCCCAGCAATGGAATAAGACCTATTGGAAAGAAGGGGGGGAAGCAAAAACTGTGAATTTCAGTCTGAAATATTATTGCATCTTCTCGATTATCCTATGCACACCAAATTACCCTTTACAAAATTCCCATCCATTTCTCAGTTTCTCTTACAAACAGAAAATTTGCATAATAAACACCCTATAAAAATTTTTAAGCTTTACTCTTTAAAAAAAATTTTAATGCTTATTTATTTTTGAGAGAGAGGGAGGGGGAGGGGCAGAGAGAAAAGCAGACAGGATCCGAAGCGGATCCGTAGTCGGTCTCGACCAGTGGTGAAGTAGGTCACTCATCATTTATTATGAGTAATTAAGGTAACAAAGTTTATAAATGATTTCTCCCCTACATAAATTGCCATGATCTCCACTCATTTTCATTCAGTGCGCTTTCTTCAAGTGGAAGGGAAGCAGGGGTAGCCAGGATTTACCTAGAAATCACAGCCTTTTCTGCCAGGCGCCTTCAAAGATAGACCCGACTGTCTAGAGCAGTCGGTGCTCACAAATCTTCTGTTGGGGACATCTCTTTCCCAAAAGAGCCCATCAGATTCTGGGTAAGTCTGAATATACCCGGGGCAGTGAGTCACGTAAGCAAGTCTGCAGACGTGTGTGGAGGTAGAAAACGTGCCTAAGGGCCGCCTGGGTGCTTCAGGTGGTTAAGTGTCAGACTCTTGGTTTTAGCTCAGGTCATGATCTCACGGTCATAAGATGGAGCCCCGCGTCAGGCTCTGTGTGAGGTCTGGAACCTGCTTGGGATCCTCCCTCTCTCTCTGCCCCTCCCTCTCTTTCTCTCTCAAAATAAATAAACCTAAATAAATAAATAATTATCTTTAAAAAAAATAAAGTGTGGCTCAGAACTACTGCTGATTGACGTTAAAATGTCACTGTAGGTCTTGGGGCACCTCAGTGGCTCAGTCAGTTAAGCGTCCAACTTCGCCTCAGGTCATGATCTCTCGGTTCATGGGTTCAAGCCCTGCGTCGAGCTCTGTGCTGACAGTTCAGAGCCTGGAGCCTGCTTCAGATTCTGTGTCTCCCTCTCTCTCTGCCCTTCCCTGCTCACTCTCTCTCTCTCTCTCAAAAATAAATAAACATTAAAAATTTTTTTAAAAAAGAAAAAGAAAAAGATACCACTGTAGGTCTGTTACATCTGAAGATCGATGCCTTAGGGCTATCTCCTAAAAACAGTCTAATTCAATCTGGCTCAACGTGAAAAAGGAACTGGTGAACCCAGCCTGGAGCCTCTAAGCCAAATACTTTCCTGTACCAAATCCCCCAAAAGGCAGAAGTCTGGAAACCTGAGCTCTAGTCCCAGTTTGACCACAGATGCTCAGGAGATGGGCTGAGCGCCAGGTCTGAAGTCAGACTCAGCTTACAGGTCTTTTCCTCCTTTGTGGTGTTTATCTAATTTCAGAGCCTGTAATTACGCAAGCTGACATGAATTTTGTCCAATGAAGCAGAGTTTATGTTGAAAACATTTTTTGTTAACATATCTGTAAAATTACACGTGCTAATGTGACAAAACATCAGGACTTTTAGAGCATCTCTGCTTACACAGGCTCTGGGTATCATCTGTAAGATTTACTCCTATTTAGGGGGAGCCTGGGTGGCTCAGTCGGTTAAGTGTCCAACTTCGACTCAGATCATGGTCTCGCGGTTCATGGGTTTGAGGCCCGCATCAGGATCTGTGCTGACAGTGTGGACCTGGAGCCTGCTTCGAGTTCTGTGTCTCCCTCTCTCTCTGCCTCTCCTCAACTCATGCTCTGTCTCTGTATCTTTCTCTCTCAAAAATGAATAAACATTAACAAAAAAAATTAAAAAAAAGATTTACTCCACTTAGTACATGCTCACGGTATGTTTAACCACTGCTCGTGTTCCTTATTTCAAGGTAAATGCTTTATAGTGAACCATCTCCCACTAATGAATATGAAATAATTTTCAAAGCTAACCTGTTGTTCCTTCCAGGGGATCCTGGTTAAAACAGGCAGCAACCTGCAAGCGTCCCTGTTCCTTATTGAAACCAAGCCAACCCCAACCTGAGCCTTGGACGCCAACGGATACAGTGGTCAACTTCTCCTTAAATTTGTCGAAGGAACCAAAATCACGTTTGATGGCTTCCAGCAATTCCCCTATTTAAAAAAAAAAGAAAATCCAAAAATACCCACAAATGAACAGCCTGCAACAATTACAAAAGATTCTATTACATATATGAAAATATTCTTGTCGTGTGGCACCAGATACAACGGGACAACCTCATAAGGAAGACGTAACATAACCCAGTGAGCCTAGCTCACTCTTCCTCCCGCCCTCACACTAGCATCAGAAGATCTCACAATTTCAATTCACGTGTTTATTACTGTACCATATGAGAGCAAGTTCTTCCTTCGCTGGGCTATTTCCATCAAGAAAGGAGTAATTTTTTTCATTAGCTTTTTTTCTCCCCTTCCACAGAAAACTTTACTTTGACTTCTACCCTACCTACTCTGTCTCGATCTGGGAATCATAAAATTTTATGGCTGTTATTTGGTTCTTCCCCACGGCAGCCTAGAGCTTTCCTATCACGATTATATAATTTTAAGAAGAGTAATTTTGTCTTTTATTACTGAACTAAGGGTACACTGTAAGGGCTGCAGCCCTTTTATTCTGTGGCAGTGTAGAATATGATTCTAGATGGAGCACAGCAAGTAAATCAAGTAGGCTAAAAATATCACTTCTCTTCTTCCACTGATTTGTAAGTGATTATCGGCGC
Organism: Cryptoprocta ferox; assembly: GCA_028646485.1. Classification (NCBI taxonomy): domain Eukaryota; kingdom Metazoa; phylum Chordata; class Mammalia; order Carnivora; family Eupleridae; genus Cryptoprocta; species Cryptoprocta ferox. Next base: position 8,068,121 of record CM053577.1, on the reverse strand, counting down.
GCCTGGGAGGCTCAGTCATTTAAGTGTCTGGCTCTTGATCTCAGCTCAGGTCTTGATCTCAGAATCTGGAGTTCAAGCCCCGCATTGGAGCCTACTTAAAAAAAATTAAAAATTAAAAAATAAAATGATCTATTAGAAGCACAAATGACAGAATGAAGTGGTACAGACGACCCAAAGTGGCAGAGTACCAAGACCCGCTGGCGGAATATGGGCATATCTGACATTCTGCTAACTCACAAAACGTCAACAGTATTACATCACCGCCTCCAGACCAAACTCAGAAAAAAAAAAAAAAAAATCCAGCTTCTCAAGCTTACTTCCCCATTCATCTTTACTTCTGAACGAGAGTGCTTATCACAAGTACATGAGATGCTTGTCATAAACCTATTAAAAACAAACCCACAGAAACTTAAGGTGCACACCAGAAGCTCAGGGACAGGGAGAGTTATACTTATGCGCCCTACCTTCCCTGGGGAGAGGAGGCTAATTTAAAGTTGTCTGGGCCTCCACATGACATGGGGAGTCAAGTAAACCAGCCAGAGCGAACAAGACCATTGCTCTGTACCCCCCTCACTACGTGCAGGTGTCTTGGAAAACCCAATTTCCTGAGACAACTGACTCTTTATCAGCTGCGAAGAGTAGTAAAATCATAGCAAAAGGCACTATTCGAAGTATTTTACATCTGATAACTTACTTAATTTTTCAAAACGGCTCTATTACTATCCCTGTATCTTAGAGGTGAAGGAAGGAAGTACAGAATGCTTTTTACCATACCCAGGGCACTCAACTCTTCTAAAAACTGTTTCCTGGTCTTGTTCTAATGTAAAGTCCAGTACATTTCAACCAAAAGTTGACATCGTATCTGATACTGTGTGTGTGTCTGTCTGTCTGTGTGTAAAATCTGAAGACATAATAACTCCCTGAATGTATTCTCCGTTCCTTACATATGTCCCCTTGAAAGTCACAACTTTGTTGTACTCCTTGCTATGAAAAACCTGCCACTATGACACCTCAAAGGGAATTAACATAAGGAAAGCAAGAGCCATTCCTGTCATGCAAGAAATGTAGCTAAGCCTGCACCAATGTCCACCAACCTTTGGGCTCGCCACCACCCTTAGGGCTCAGGTTCGTCCAGAAGATGGAATGATTGATATGGCCTCCACCATTGAACTTCAGCCCGGCCTGAAGAGCTACCTGAGTTGTAATGTCACCTGGAATGTAAAGATGCAAACATATTCTTTAAAATTCTTACTTTTCGGGGTGCCTGGGGTGGCTCAGTTAGATAAGCATCTGACTTTGGCTCAGGTCATGATCTCACGGTTCGTGGGCTCAAACCCCGCGTTGGGCTCTATGCTGACAACTCGGAGCCCGGAGCCTGCTTCGGATTCTCTGTCTTCCTCTCTCTCTGCCCCTCCCTTGCTCATGCTCTGTCTCCCTCTGTCTCTCAAAAATAAATAAATGTTAAAAAAAAATGTTTTTTTCATTCTTACTTTTCAAATGTTGCACGCACCATTTGCTTTCTTTGTAAAACATTAGATAAATGCACTTGTTTATCTGTAACATCCCTATATGTAGGTCCCAAAATTCCACAATTTCAAGATTCTACCAAAAAAATATTTTCTTAAAAATTATTTGTTCCAGTGGGTTTTCAAGTTCAATTAATAATGTGAACAACTAATGAGAGGTCCCGCATCAGGGGCAAAGCTAGTAGTATATTCTTTCCTGAGCTTCAATGAATTCAAAACTTTCTTGGATAGAAAAGATTTCAGAGGCGCCTGGATGGCTCAGTCAGTTGAGCATCTGACTCTTGATTTTTAGCTCAGGTCATGATCCCAGGGTCACGGGATCAAGCCCTGTGTCCACGCTCAGTGTGGCACTTGCTTGAGATTCTCTCACTCCCTCTCTCTCTGCCACTCTCTCACTCACTCTGATTCTCTAAAATTAAAATAAAATTATTAAAAAAATATTTCAGCAATAACAAAGAGAACAATAGAAAATAGTGGAATGCTGAAAAGTGTGCTTTCACAGACAGACTTAACAGTAAATTTTCAGGGGCACCCGGCTGGCTCAGTCAGTAGAGCACACAACTCGTGGTCTCAGGGTTGTGAGTTGGAGCCCCACATTGGAGGGAGAGATTACTTAAAACAAACAAGTAAATAGAAGGCTTTTTTAAAAAAAAATTTTTTTTATGTTTTTCATTTATTTTTGAGAGACAGCGAGCGCGAGCAGGGGAGGGTCAGAGAGAGAAAGAGATGCAGAATCCGAAGCAGGCTCCAGGCTCTAAGCTAGCGGTCAGCACAGAGCCTGACACGGGGCTCCAACCCATGAACCATGAGATCATGACCTGAGCCGAAGTCGGACGCTTAACCGACTGAGCCACCCAGGTGCCCCTAGAAGTTTTTTTTTTCCAATGGTACATTTTCAGCTCTCATTTTCTAGACAGACAACTATTCATTGGAAAATAGTTCAATGTTACATTAACAAAAAATTCAGCACATTCAAAACTGAACTCCAGATTTTCAATCCCAAACTTCCTCATCGCTGCAAGTGCCAGCTGTCTTCAGAGGACATTTCTGATGACTTGGCCCTTTCTTACTCCTTTCCTGTCACACACCCCATACAGCCCACCAACACACTCACCGGCAAGGCCAGCTCTCCCTTTCAAACAGATCCGGGACCTGACCCCCTCTTGCTAACCTGTGGTGCAGGCCGGCAGCGTCACCCACTGGCATCTGGGCCACCAGCCCGCCCCGGTCTCCCACTTCCACATGTGCCCCCCACACTCTGTTCCCAACACAGTGGCCAGAGGGCTCCTCTACACCCCAAACTGAGTGTGGCATCCAGTCAAACCCCTCCAAAGGCTGCTCCTCTCACTCAGTGAACCCCAAGTCCCTATGACTGGCTTCAGAGGAGCAGGTCATCTGATTCTTTGCGTCTCCTCGCTGGCCCGGCTCTGGCCACACTGGTCTCCCCACACTTAGGACAGGCGCTCCCAGTTTAGGGATGCTGCCGGTCCCGGATCACGCTTCCTGAAGATAGCCTGGGGGCTCGCTTCCCCATCTCTCCTTCACGCCTCCAGAAACGTCACCCCCGTCAGGGAAGCCTTTTCAAACCACAAGGTAAAATGGGCACTTCCCCACTACTTCCCCAACCTGTTTTTCTCGATTGTACTTAAGACCCCTGGCATACTACATATTTACTCGTGCATCGGTCTCCCCACCAGAACAAAAGCTCCAATAACAATATGGACATCTTTGCACTGTTGTGTCCCAGGGGCTGACATACTGCATACCAGGCACTTGACAAATGTTTGTTGATTGACTAGATAATTGAATATATCAAATGTAGTTCTTATGGAAGAAAATTAATTCCCTGCTATCTGTACTTTATTAAAAAAAAAAAAGTAATATCTGAAGACTTTTTCTACCTTGCTAAACAAGTAGGCAAAATAAAATATTCCTTTCTAGGCCTTCAAGAAACTAAGATGAACTGTTAGGAAAAAACGGGAATTTCCTTGTTCAAGAAGTCCTGAGTACTTCACAAGATATTAAGAGGCAAAGTGGAAGACACACAGAACCACTAAGAACTCTGTGCTTAGGGAGTTTACATAATAGAAAAGGTTCTCTCATCTGCTCTTTGGGCATACCTCAGAGAGGAGGAGAGGGCCGAGCGATACCAGAATACACAGATAATCTTGGAGAGTTGTTTTAAGATGCCAACTTCTTGTTGTTATGTTTACAAAATAATTTTCTTACAGATCTGTGTCTAGTAATTATTCTGGGAAAGTCATCCTAAAAATAAATGTAGGTTTTATATATATTTATATATATATACACACATACATATACATACATGTTATATATATATTTATATACATGCATACATATATACATATACATACATATATATAAACATAAACACATATATATACGTGTGTGTATATACATATATACGTATAGTTTAAGTTTTAGAGAAAAGAGTGCAAATGGGGGTGAGGGGCAGGAAGAGAGAGAATCCCAAGCAGGCTCCATGCTCAGCGTGGAGCCCGATGCAGGGCTTGATTTCACAACCCTGGGATCATGACCCAAGCCAAAATCAAGAGTCAGATGCTCAACCGATTGAGCCACCCAGGACCCCCTACATTGCTTCCTAATTTTTCAACAACTAAATTTTTCTAATGGGAAAGAAACGTGCTTATTAAAAACTAACTTAATAATTTCAATCTCTAGCTTACTAATCATTTTAATATTTTATTTTAAGAGAAATTTGGGAGGTGCCTGGCTGGCTCAGTCGGTAGAACATGCAACTCTTGATCTCAGGGTTGTGAGTTTGAGCCCCACATGGGCACAGAGCTTACATTAAAAAATAATGATGATGATAATAGAAATTTGGGGGGTTTTAATATCTGCTTTTAAGAATACTCTTCTTACATCCAACATTTTCTTTGGTTTCAATTCCATTTTTTCCTGTAAAATGCAATAAAAGTTAAATACTTCTGTTTGAAAAGTATTTACTTACTCGTAATGAGATCGATGATGTTACTGCACTTATACTACTGCCCCAAATTTTCAAACATCAAAATTTAACCCTTCAATAGTCTTCAAAAAGCTCTGCAGGTACTTAATAACTTGCAGGCAACATAGCACAACATAACGTAAAGCTTTTTTTTTTTTCCAGTAGCTTCTGTTACACAAGTAAAGGTGTGATTGCACAAGAAAAGGATTGAGAATTCAAGTTGTTTTTAAAATATTGAAGAGAAAGGTTCACGTTGTCAGATGGTGTCATGCAGGAAACAATTTCACAACTGGGATATTCCCCACCTTGTCATGATTACCACATCTTTCCCGAATTTGTTATTTTCTAAAACCCGGAACCTTTTCCCGAACAAATCCCCAAACTTTTTCCCCGTACCCCAGGTTCCCGTCACAAATCTTCCAGAATGTGGCAACTTCCTCTTGTTTTTGTTTAGCCAATTACTTCATCCACAGCCCGGCTGAAATACTACATTTTCCCACTAGATGCCCCCATTCAACAAGATGTCACTGTCTGAATTTTACCCAACAAATTTCAGAGGGCTGAACGTCAAAAAAAAAAAAAATATATATATATATATATATATATATATATATGTAAAAAAAAGTACGTTTGTAAACGTGTAGCTTATTAAGCAATACATGCAATTATTTTCCCCGTGCAAGCCACTGATCGATCGACTGAAAAAGTGCAATACTATTTTGTACAGACATCAAAACACGGTATTCTCGTTCACACCCGCGGCCCCAGACGCACAAAGTCCACACACTACTGGTTTGGTCGACTGAGCTCTTTAAAAAGTAAAGTGGGACGTCCACGTTATCCAGTTACGCTGAATTCTGAAATCTCAGTCAATAACCACAAGCCTATCGCCCTTTCCTACAAAACGGGCCCCTTCCTCGTGAAGTCTGACCCCCGTGCCAGTTCGAGAGCGCGTGGAGCGGCGCGCGGAGCGGAGGGGCACCGCCGCCCGGGGCCGCGCGTCGCCGTCACGTTTCCCCCGCGCGGTTGCTCACCGGCGGCCCGCCCGGCACCTACCCTTCTCCAGCGCCTCTCGATACCGCTCCTCGAGGGTGTTCAGGTTGTTCACGTAGGTCGCGTGGTGCTTGCTGTGATGCAGCTGCATGATCTCCGCGTTGATGTGAGGCTCCAGGGCGCCATAATCGTACGGCAGGTCGGGGAGGCTGTGCTTCTGCCTGGAACCCAGAGCCCCCAGCGCTGGCACCAGCGTTCGGCTCGAGCTGGAAAAGAGAGCAGACACACACCACACACCCCGATTCGCTCACGCGTCTACGCAGCCCCGGCTGTGGACGTCCCGGCGCACCCGGGCCTTTCTATCGCCGGCTCGCTCGCCCTCCACATTCTCCGAAGCCTTAAACGGTGCCGCGGCAGCACCCGCAGGCGCTCAAAGAACACCTGCCCCGAGGCAGGGGCGCCCGCCGCGTCCCCGCCACGCAGCGTCCCCGCAGGGACCCGGGAGCCGCCGCGCCGGCGCCGGCACGGAGGGAGCGGGGCCGGCGGAGGAGGCCGCCCGCGCCCCTTGGCCCCCGGGACCGCGACCCGTCCCCGCTGCGCCGCGCGGCCCGAGCGCCTCACCTGAGCGCCGCCCGGGACAACATGGTGAGCGCTGCCGCTAGTCCGCTTCCCCGAGTTCGAGTCACCGCGCCGACCGCCCGGCGTACACTGACCCACGTCCCGGGCGGCGCCGCAAGGACACCGCCGTCCTCCACGGGCCCCGCCCCCTGCGCCCGCCGCTCCCACACCGGGCGGGGGCGCGCAGCCCGGGGCCTGCACTGCCCGCGCCAGCCCGCGACCTGAGCCCAGGGGACGCGAGCAAGAGGGACATGAGAGACCTTCTTCAGGGGGCTGGAGGAACCGCGGTGCCCACCTGCCCGCTTCTGTGCGTGTGGCCAAAAGAAAAGCCATGCTTCCCCCCTCCACGGTGCAAGATGGTACGTCCTGCAGCCCCGCCCCCTCCCCGCCGGGGGGCCCGCGGAGAGGGCTTCGGCTGGCCGCGCCCGCGCTTCCCCGCCTCCTCGCGGCTGCCTGCCCGCGGGGGCCGGCCTGGGTGCCAGCGACCTCCCCGGAGCGAAAGCTGCGGTTTTCCTGAGCGGACTTGGCTCGCCCTAGCGGGCCAGGATCCCTCAGGGAGGAGGGTCCTGGGCGCTGGTAAGGTAAAGCAACAGTGCTCCTCTAACCACTGCCAGGAGTGACCTTGCTTTTCTAATGAACTTGACCTTAGGGCCGGAGCCAAGCCCAGAACAGCCTGATAATAGTGTTACTAAACACGATGTGCCAGGGACTACGCAGCAGGGTTTATATACAGTGATCTTTATTTCACCCCCAGGTAGATATCGTTGACCGCAGGCGACAGTTAATGAGCTCCCTAAATTTAAGCAGGTTGCCCTGAACACAGTAAAAGAGCGGATTAGAACCGAAAGTTCATACTTTCTTGATTACTAAATCTTATCAGTCAGGTACTGAGTGTGTGTTGGGGGTGACCTCCATGAACCAACTGCTCCGGAGAATATTTTACAAAGTACAACAGAGGATTCTTTCCTACCTTGTCTTACAGTGTAATGAGCTGTATCTAACCCTTTCTCAACAATTAAAAAAAAAAAAACAATCCTGAACTGTGTGAATCCTTGCTATATAGAAGTTAGGAAAGCCTTAACACTGTTACTGATCTAAGTTTGGGTCCTTATTGAGTAGAATAATGTAAAAGGAACCAGAGAGTAGGTGCTGCATAGATTTTCAGCTACTCTCTTCCACCTCCACCTCCACCCCTCCACCCCTCCACCCCTCCTCAAGGATAACTAGCGTTTGGGTTGGGGAATCCTAAACGGGAACCACTGAGCTGGCTTCTCCACCAGAGGGCTGGGGCTTGCTGACAGGAAACCAAGAGTACATGACGCGGTAAAGGAGGAAAATCAGGTTGGGGGCAGGTTGTGCGTGTCCTTAAAATCCAAACATATGGTTGGTTATAGGAAATCAAGAAGCATTTTAGCTGAAGTGAGACACACTGAAAGCAGTTTTTCAGTCAAGGTAGGCTGACATCGTTACCATGAGGGGCAAGCTAGTTAGAACGCTATTGCTTGGAGGGCTCTGGTGTGGCTCAGTCCATAAGCATCTGACTCTTGATTTCAGCTTAGGTCATGATCTCCTGTTGGTAGGATGGAGCCCCACGGGGGGTTTCTTTGCTGAGTGGGTGGAGCCTGCTTGGGATTCCCTTTCTCTCTGCCCCACCCTGCTTGTGACTTTCTCTCTCCAAATAAATAAACATTTGAAAGGAAGAAAGCAAGCAAGCAAGCAAGCAAGCTGTTGCATAAATCCTAGCTGAGGTCCTAACTGCCAGTTTTCGGGTACTTGCTATGGAACTGCAAGAAAGGGACATTTTGAAAGATGAAATAACAATTCAGTGACAGGTCATTCACAAATAAGAAGGGCTTATTCTAGTGAGAACAAAATATCTCTATAAGGAGACTGAGCCCAGTCAAGCTGCAGAGATATACTTCTTGTTTGTTCAGATGATGACACTTTGATACTTAAATTGACCCCCTTGGGAAATGCCCTTTTGAACAAGCAACAATTGGGGGGTAAGGTATGACAATAACAGTCCCACAGAAGTGTCTCTAACATCATATCTGTAACAGCTCCATCCCTCCAGAAGACAACTCGACGGTGAGAGTATCTAGATTGAGACCAAGGATTTGGGGGGTACTGGAGGTTAAGAGAAGTTTTTTACCTTCTTTGTCCACCACACCCAATGGACAGGCCTCTTTTTTTCTTTTTTAGTTGGCTACTATATGAAATACTCATTCGGTATTGGCCCAAGGAGTTAGATTACAGGTGACTGGGTTCTGTCCCCAATTCCTCCAGCAAGCTCAGGATGTCATTGCCACATCTGGCATATAATTGTGCATTTCCCTTGAATAAACTTCCCAAGCCTTCTTCACAGCCATTCTCAGACCCACCAAAGTTTAGATCGACAGACATATTGGCTGGAGGAGGCACAATATGGGTTGAGATGACATCATTTTAAGCCAGTTATTAATTGCATTCATATTCTAGTGACTGAGTGTCTCAAACACAGAAGAGCATATTCATTCCCTTGTGTAAAAGCGATCTGGAGTAGGTAAGTCCAGGGTTGGGGGGACAGTGCTATGAAGTTATCAAGGACCCAACCTCCTCTGTCCTCAGAGTTAATTCATGATCCATGATAGCTTCTACAGCGCCAACCATCTCACGTCCTTCCCATGAGGAGGGAAGGACAAAAGGTTGGGCCCCCAGTCTCTCCCTTTTGAGAATCCTTTGTGGTAGATTCACCCAACAAATTCCACTCAATTTAGGTACAAGGCTACTATTTAGCTACCGAAGAGGCTGGGAAATGTAGTGCACATTTGCAATCTGAAAAATGTGGAATTCTAGAACTAAAGGGAAGATGAGGAGTGGACTGGCAGTCACCTCTGCCACATATCTTTATACAAGGTGTTGTTTCCACGTGCTTAGATACGAACCCTGGCTGTTCATGGAATGACCTGAGCCACATTCTTTTTTTTCTCTCTCTCTCTTTTTCTTTATACCCCTCACATTGCAAATCCTACCCAGGCAGGAAACTAAGTAAGAATTGCTGTACAACCTTTCCCTTCGCATAGCTGGGATTGCTAATAGGACCAAAGATAGTACTTAAGTTGCTAAAATGAAATCAGTGATCCAGGCCAAAAGAGATTAACAAAGGTTTTGAAGTGAGCTTCCCCCCATCCCCATATCTTCAGGCTAATTGTAATTAGATTGCACGCTGGAAGAACACATTAACTACTGGAAAAGGAGAAGGGGAGCCTGTTTCAGAATGAAAGTGTTTTATTAAACAAAGCATGTAGGGGGTTGATTGTATCCATAAAGGGAGAAGGGAACCGATGTTATGCAGCAGACCCTCCTCATGTGCTAGGTACTAGGTCAAAGGCTCTACGTCACCTCTTAATTTACACATCTCTGTGCAGTGGCTTATTATTCCTCTTTTGCATGAAGATAGTAAGTGATGTGTCCAAGTCACACACACCCCGACTAGGTAGTAGGGCTGAGCTTTGAATGTGCTCTGTTGCTCTCTTTTGTTAACCCTGACATGCTCTGTGCACTTAAATAACTGCCACACCCTCTCCCACATTCCTTGCACCAATAAAATTGAGCTCAATCCTGTCTTCTTTGTGTGTGGCCCAAGTTTTGAAACTTCCTCCTCCTATGCTTCTTCTTGAACATATTCCTCAGCTCCTGACTGATCTCCAGACTCATCTTTTGCGTATAACTCAGGTCATAATTCTTGGACCTGAAGCTTGACATCACACCAGGTCAAAAAAAACAAACAAACAAACAAACATGGCCAATGCATCTATGTAAGGAGAGAGTTGGTCTGTCAATCATTATACCACAAAGATTCAATTAATAATATCCCAGGATTATCATGGAGTAAAATTGAATTCAGGGGCACAGTTCTAAGAATAATTCTCGAGAGCTACCCAAGATGAATTGACTCACATCACCGAGGGCAATGACCAAGAAACATAAGGATCTGAGACTGGCTACATGTCCTGGCCAGCGTGCGCCAGGGGCTGCACCCGGCAGTGGGGAGCCAGAGTAGGTGTGCAGGAGGCTTGGCCTCATATACCACAGATGTTCACGCCAGAACCTCTGGACAGGTTCATGTCCACTGGCAATAGTATGAACTTTGGGTTCCATCTCAGGCATGTCCCACAACACTAGCCATCCTGGCCCACATTTCCCCTCCCCCCACCCCTCTCCACTCCCTGCTCTGGTGCTGGCTTACATCTTCACTGGCCCTTTTGTGGGGAAATAGCATAAAATTGTGGAAAACAAGCCTACAAGTGTTTTCACCCTAAGAACATTAGTTTAAGGAACTACTCAGCTATACATTGGTACAAGATATTCTGGGTGGTTATGAAAGAAGGCTGATCAATTACTCCTTATGGAGTTTGAAGACTATCCTCTCAGTCATTAGAAACTGGAAGCTCTCTTAATCTCAACACTAACTTTGAACATTCAACTCTCCCTTGAGCAGACATCTTAGTTTTGTCCCAGACCAGTTTAGTATTTAATCCGGTTGTTAGGGACTGTATTGTGTCCCTCAAAACTCGTAGGTCGAAGGCATAACCCCCAGTGCCTCATAATGTGACTGTAGTTGGAGATAGGGCCTTTATTTTTTATTAATGTTTATTTATTTTTGAGAGAGACAAAGCGTGAGCAGGGGAGGGGCAGAGAGAGAGGGAGACACAGAATCCAAAGCAGCCACCCAGGCGCCTGGAGACAGGGCCTTTAATGAGGTGTTCAAATTAAAATGAGAGTATTAGGGGCACCTGGGTGGTTCAGTCTGTTGGGCACCGGACTTCGGCTTAGGTCGTGATCTCATGGTTTGTGAGTTCAACCCCCACATTAGGTTCTCTGCTGTCAGCGCAGAGCCCACTTGGGGTCCTCTGTCCGCCTCTCTCTCTGCCCCTCCCCTGCTTGCACTCTCTTTCTCAAAAATAAATATAAATAAATAAATAAATAAATAAATAAAATGAGAGCATTAGGGTGGGCCCTGAACCAGTGGGACAGGTGTCCTTATGAGGAGATAAAGACCATCACACACAGGCTGAGAGGCAACCATCTGCAAGCCAAGGAGAGAGACCTAAGGAGAAATCAATCCTGCTGACAGCTTGATCTCAGACTCCCAGCCTCCAGTGCTGTGGGAAAATAGATTTCCGTAGTTGAAGCCAGCCAGTCTACAGTATTTTGCTCTACCAGCGCGAGCAAACTAACACGGCAATTCACCACTTTCTGTAATCCAATCTGGTTATCAGGCTGTCAGCCACTGTTGAATTTATAGCCACAATCACAGGGTCTCCTTCCCACTGGGGACGACTCCTACCACACTCCGCTCCCCTTTTCCTCACTTCTGCAGAAGGCTTGCTGGCCCTCACCTGCAGGGATGGAAAGGGGAGTCTACCCCCAGGAGGGATGGCCTTTCTCAGCTGGCTCCTACGTGGGTGTCATCTGGTCCCAGGTACCAGTTCCAGCCACAGTCTGGGGTTGAGACTGGTCTGGTTCAACGTCATTTTACCACCCCACATGTGTACAAGTGTTTTTGTACAAGTGACGTATCTGGCTCAGCTTCACGCCAGCTGGCTTTCTGTCATGTAGACCCCCTACTCCTGCCTAGGTGTGGCCATAACTCTGCTTGCCCCCCCCACCCCGGTCCCTTTTCTGGGTGAATGTTCCTTTGATCAATGTGCAACCATGAGGGCATCCTGGTTCACACTTCCTTGCCATGCTCCCTTTAAGACTAATTGCTTGGTGACTCCACCTTCAGAAATATCCTGAGGAAGAGTGGGTTCCGGTATCCAAGTTCACCCCTGATGTTCCATGACCCCCTTTTTCTGAGGGTGTGAGTAGAGAGCAAAATGGGAAAGAGGCAAGCCCAACGCTCTGTTAAATTCCAGAACAGCTCTTCCTTTCAACCCCCCTCCTGTATTTCCCATTGGAAAAAGCTGTCAAACCTGCACACCCTGTCACACAATGTGAGTCTCTCCACCTTTGATCCAGGGAACTCATAATCTTTAGTAGCCACTGACTCCATTAGTTGGAGTTGGAAGGTGAAAGAGAAAGGATTTCAGGGGCGCCTGGGTGGCTCAGATGGTTAAGCATCTGACTTCGGCTCAGGTCATGATCTCATAGTTGTGGGTTTAAGCCCCGGTTTGGGCTCTGTGCTGACAGCTGAGAGCCTAGATCCGCTTTGGATTCTGTGACTCCCTCTCTCTCTGCCCCTCCCCCACTCTCACTCTGTCTCTCTCTCTCTCTCTCTCAAAATTAAATAAACATTAATAAAAAAATTTTTATTAAAAAAAAAGAAAGGATTTCAATCGGTGCTTTAACCTTCGTGTTCTTTTGTTATTCTTTAAACAATTACGTACCCATGTGCTAAGCTTGTTAAGAGTTGTGTTAAAACCAGCCACCATCCTTACCCTCAGGAGCTTTGTCACAGACCTGGGGAACCCTATCACTCAAGAAGGATTGTGGCATTTGAGTACTGATGAGAAGGCCCGAGGCTACCCAAACACTGGAGTCTGGGTCAAAGGCCAGAACTCACAGAGCTAGGGCTCTCACAGTGCTCTCACCCCAGCACTGTGACATTTTGGACCACATGACACTGCTGCAGGGTTTGCCATGCATACTGTAGGATATTTATCCACTCCCCTCCCCTCCACCGCCACTACTCACTGGATGTCAGTAGCACTCACCCCACTCCAACTATGACAACCAAAAAATGTCTCAAACTTTGCCAAATGTCCCCTGGGGGCCAAATCATCTCCAGCTGAGAACCACAGTCCTAAAGGTAAAACTATTACAAAAATGTCAAACCAAGTGAGTTAGTCAGCAAAGGATGCCAGACTGAGGAAGACATAGTCGAAGGCCCCATGCTTTTCCACCATACCATGCTGTTTCCTGCAGAATATAGTAGAAGTGTTTATATACAGTCCACATAAACTGCTTTCCAGATTAACAGACATCAGCACAGTAACAGATGCCCATAGACCACGCGTGATCAGGGCCAGAGCACTCACTGCTGCCCCAAGTTAGATGCTTGGGTTGGAAGCTTACCAAGAGTCAGGTGTATTTGTTCCCCAAACATTTATGCTAGTTTTACTTATTTACTAGTTACTGAAATTATGTGATTTAAGAACATTTTTTAAGTAGGCTCCCTGCCCAACATGGGGCTCAAACTCACAACCCTGGGATCAAGAGTCACATACTCTACTGACTGAGCCAGCCAGGTGCCCCGAAACTATGCGACTTGATTCGGTAGTGTGTAAACTGATAAAATGTAAGAAGGAAGTTACTTTAATGAAAACTAAAGGGAATTCTTTGTAAAGTTTCAATAAAGGTGATCCACTAAAAATAATCGCTGTTCAGTTAGATGTGGGCAAGACAAATACAGAAACTTGGGAAAGTCACTAAACACTGAAAGGATCAGATTGCTTTGCAGGCATGTTCAAGTTCCCACTCCCCTCTGGAGAACTGTAAACAGAAATCGTGGTAGACAGTGCATTTTTAATGCGGTCATGGGGAGCTCCGATCATTTGCTGGCTCTTCATCTGAAAAGTTTGGAATGATATGCATTGGCATGTTTTAAGTTAAAATGCATTGTGTAAGATAAGTATGCGGCATTTCATTCTGACCCCACCTTTTTTGATCGATCACATGGAATAAGAAGACGTTATCTCTTAGTACTAAATGAAGAGCGAATCTCTGTGTAAACACTTTGTAAATTGTGTTTAAATGACTGATCTTTGGACATAATGTCTATTTTTATTAAAATATGACTTTCTGGGCGCCTGCGTGGCTCAGTTGGTTGAGTGTCTGACTCGTGGTTTTGACTCAGGTCACGATCCCAGGGTCGTGGGATAGAGCCCCATGTCCGGCTCCACGCTGGGCAGGGGCCTGCTTGAGATTCTCTCCCTCTCTCTCTCTCTCTCTCTCTCTCCCCCCCTTTGCCTGTCTCCCCCACCCTGTACCCACTCTCTCTTTCGCTCTCTAAAAAAGTTATTAAATAAATAAATAAAATTTGACTTTCCACTGGCCGAGTTTTTTGGGGGGATCAGCATAAAGCAGAGATTTGGTTTTCTTGAACTTTCCTGGAACACGATGCAGTTTTTTGGGTTTTTTTTTTAATGTGTATTTATTTTTGAGAGACAGAAATAGAGCACGAGCAGGGGAGGGGCAGAGAGAGAGGGAGACACAGAATCGGAAGCAGGCTCCAGGCTTTGAGCTGTCAGCACAGAGCCCGACACAGGGCTCAAATTCACAAACCAGCAGATCATGACCTGAGCCAAAGTCAGAGGCTTAACCGACTGAGCCACCCAGGCGTCTGTGTAGTCTTTCTGCTTCTTGACTGAGTTCTGGGTGAGAGACTATCAGTGACAGATGGTCTCCCAAAACCACAAGAGACAGTGTCTCACAACTGCCAGGCAAGACAATAGTAATCAAGGAAGCTCTCCCATAGGCCCCCAGCCACCAGCATGGACAGTAACCCCCACACCTCCTTTCTCCTGCAGCTCAGCCCCTGGGAAGTCAGAAACCAGGGCTAACAGGCTAAGTAAGAGAAGAGGAGCCAGAGAATAAGGCCTGAGACTAGAAGAGCCAATCAGCTTCCCCCTTTCCTCCACCGCGGACTGCTGGCTTGCTATAGGGCCGCACTAAGGGGGAAGTCTTAGCTTGCAGTCCGTGTCGGAGGTTTATCCATAGGACTGGGTCATTTAAGACTGAGCCTGGCTTCCAACTTAAAGTAATTATATGACTTTTATTACTTACAATTTTAAAAAAGGGTGGTGCCTGGGTGGCTCAGTCAGTTAACCGTCCAACTCTTCTTTTCAGCTCAGGTCATGATCTCATGGTTCCTGAGTTTGAGCCCCACATCCGGCTCTGCGGGGACAGTGAATAGCCTGCTTGGGATGCTCTATCCCTTCCCTGCCCCCCCCCCCAAAATAAATAAATAAACTTTCAAAAAAAAAAAAGGTCATGGTACCAGCATTTTGGTCCAGGAGCAAAGAAAACACTGAGCTCAGCAGGCCAATGTCATGACACAGTGGACAACAAAGGGATTCACTGTCTAATCACATCCCACAAGTCACTGCTACCCAATGGGACAGTGACACATCAAGTCTATGTCTACAAGAAATCCTCCCAGATTGCTGGTGTTTGAGTAGCACTTCTTCATATTCGTAGCAGCAGGTGTGGATTTTTTGCCCTTAAGAGTCTATCCCAAGGGTCATTTCGGTGGGGATTTTAGAGGCGAGTCTGTGCCCACCACCACTTTGTCCAGGGGTGCCCACCTCTAATCAGCCCACATGTGACTTTAAATTTAGAAAGTAGTAAGGAGGGGCGCCTGGGTGGCTCAGTCAGTTAAGTATCTAACTTCGGCTCAGGTCATGTTCTCATGGCCTATGAGTCCAAGCCCCACGTCAGGCTCTGTGCTAACAGCTCGGATCCTGAAGCCTGCTTGGGATTCTGTGTCTCCCTCGCTCTCTGCCCCTCCCCCACTCATGCTCTGTCTCTCTCTCAAAAATAAACAAACATTAAAAAAGAAAAAAGAAAATAGTATGGAAAGTTACCACTTAGGTTCTTTGAGACATTTAGGGCATCGTGAGCTGGTCTTGAAATTCCTTTAGGAGAGTAATAATTGAGAGTAACACTAGCTGCTATGACAGGTGAACTCCTGCTTCTCCCAGGTTCCTGTCACAGCCCAGAGTGCGTGTTCCCCACCTTTCCTCCATCCGCTGACCGTAGGCCTGGGCCCAGCCTGGACATGCCAGACACCCTCCTGCCCACATACCATTATGTGGAACTCAGCCATGTGGCCACATCTGACCACAAGATAAGTGAAGCCATGTAGGTCACTTCTGTGACCAGGAAGAAGAGGAAATGGGCCTGGTGAATGGGATCACACACACACACACACACACACACACACACACACACACACACACTGAAGGGTTCTCTACCTGGTCATTGTAATAAATGTTAAGATGTAAATTAATATTCACAAGAGACCAAGAAATGTGATGACATAATTCTATCAGTCACTTTCTTAACAATTTAGACATGCAATAAATGTACACTTTAGCTGAATGCCTAATGGGTTTTCACCAATAGTTGATCAAAGACAAATATAGCACCCTCTCAGAATGGACTTTTGAAATTCAAGAACTAATCTGAAGTTTTATTTGAAACAAATAAAATGATTCTGTTACTAAAACATTTAGTAGTTTAATTTTTTAAATTAGAAATGAAACAACTTTTTATTATTTTTTCATTTTATTACTTTTTTGAGAGAATGAGAGTGCAAGCACAAGGAAGAGAGGGGCAGAAGGGGGGGGAGGGAGGGAGAGAGAGAGAGAGAGAGAGAGAGAGAGAGAGAGAAAGAGAATCCCAAGCAGACACCATGCTCAGCGAGGAGCCCACGCTCGACCCCATGACCATGAGACCATGACCTAAGCCAAAATCAGGAGCCGGATGCTCAACCAACTAAGCTACCCAGGCATCCCAATTTTAATTTTTTTTCTATGCATTACTCAGAGCACATTCCAGTAAGTGTATTTTTATCCCTTTTATCTATCTATTTAACAGCAGTATTTAACTCAGTTTTAAATACTTGATATCACAACAATTTCTTAGCATGTCAACTGCTAGATTACTGCTGAGGTCACTGCTGTGCGTCATAATAACTATCATTATCAGTAGAAGCATTCGTGTGGCTTTATGATTGCAAGGGTCGAATCCCATAATATTTAATGGTGCTTGTGAACATTCATTTTAATAATGAATTTTATATAGAAAGATAATCATTAAGAGCATTTAAAAAGCTAAATACAGGGGGGCCTGAGTGGCTCAGTCAGTTGAGCATCTGACTTCGGCTCTGATCATGATCTCGCAGTTTGTGAGTTCAAGCCCAGGGTCGGGCTGTGTGCTGACAGCTCGGAGCCTGGAGCCTGCTTTGGATTATGGTTCTCCCTCTCTCTCTGCCCTTCCCCCACTTGCCCTCTGTCTCTGTCTCTCTCTCTAAAATAAATAAACATTTAAAAAAACTTTAAAGCTAAATACATTTGAAGATAGGTTGAAGTTAATGAGAATGTTAAATATTATATAGATAACCTTAGGAAGACCCTTTTATTATTTTGAGTCAATAAATGTTTATAAGAATTTAATTGATATTAACAGAAGAGAGATGTATTTAGCTTTTTAAAAAGGTTTTGCATAATGAATATACATTGATACAACTAACCAATAGAATTTCAGTGAACTCAGAACCTAAAGAAGATGTTGGTGCTGTGCTACATCTAATGACCATCGAAAATAATCTGAGGGGGCCTGGGTGGCTCATTCAGTTAAGCGTCTGACTTTGGCTCAGGTCATGATCTCACAGTTCATAGGTTCGAGCTCTGCATCAGGCTCTGCGCTAACAGCATGGAGCCTGCTTGGGATTCTCTCTCTCCCTCTCTTTCTCTCTCTCTCTCTCTCTCTCTGCCCTTCCTCCAGTCATGCTCCTCTCTCTCTCTGTCTCTCTCTCTCTCTCTCAAACATTAAAAAAAGAGAAAATAATCCGAACAGCACGGCTTGAGCATATATGACCGACATTGTCACCCCTGTTGAATATGACATAACTTAAGCTATTACACAATCACTTGGGTAGCACAAGGCCAGGGATGGCCCAAATGACAAAAAAGTGAGCACTTGACTCCAGCTTTCCAAAGGCCAAGGCTGAAGGCTCATACAGAGTGGATTTTGGAAAAATACCTAAGTCAAAGCTACACTACGGTTCACCCTTTAAAAACTTATTAAATATTTATTATCTTTGTAATGCCTTCTGGTAAGATTCCCATACAAAAAAAAAAAATTTATCCTCCACGTCTTACTCCTTCCCTGTTTTCAATGTCCGAGGCCCACGGGCACTTCCTGACCCCTAGAAGGGACTGGATCCCTTTCTCTGCATCTGGGCATCCGCTTGGTTTCCTACTTGGGTTATAATTAGCACTGCTGCCCCAAGGTTCCCCTTCTGTCCCGCATCACCATCCACCTCTGGGACTCCTTCACCGCAGAGCCCTGCTCAGAGAATGGACCTCTGAAAACATTTGTTTGCCTAAACACATCTAAACTGTCCATGCCTTCGACAGCCCATTTTCTTATTCAGAAAGAGTATGTGGCTACTGCAGCCCCTTTTAGATTGCCTCCTACCCAAATCTGCCCTCGTTATCATTTGGCTGTTCCTCTGTCTGGGGCAGAAGCATTACTCGAACTTGCTGGATCATTTGGCTAGATTAAGCACTTATTTCCTAGGCAACAAGACCAAAATCCCCCTCCGAGGTGCCTACGCTTTCTGCTGCTGAGAGGGGGACTCCTTCTTCAGCTCAAGGGTCTGCAGGCATAAAATAAGGAGGCCCCAAAGAGGGACTCTTACTTTTACCATATCAGGCTGAGATTAAACATACTTTATGTTACATTGTCTGCAATAGTTGTATCTTTATTCTACTAAAGGTTTCTATTTTTGTATATGTTCCTAAAGGGAGCCTGTTGTGTATGTTTTAAGAGAGTAGACTCTCAGATCAGCTTCAACTTTGTCCGAGCTTAGGCTTTACCTCTAATCGGTGTTACTTAACCTCTCTGTGCCTCCATGGTCCCACATGCCAAATGGGACTAATACAAACCCTTACTACCATAGATGGCATTCAGCAAAGTGTTAACCATCATTTTCCTTCTCTCTGTCTGTAAATTTCTCCATATTCTTTTTCCTCTCCAGAAACCCAGGGCCTCAGTTATCCCTGAGTCCCCCACTGGGTGACACATTTCACACAGAATTTTCCCTCAAGAGGGATGAGTCCAGCATTGAACATTCTAGCACATTCCATTTGGACTTCATCAACCCCTTTTCCTGACTGTAAGCCACCTCCTTTCCCCAGGCTGGGCCTGGGGAGTCATCTTCCAAGAGTCCACATTGTCTTGGCTTTGACCAAGGGTTTGGGAGCACAGTATTTAGATTGTTTGCTTTGATTTCATCACTAGGTGGTGCTCTTTCCCAGAGTACTATAAAGCGCTTCCTGTTTTGCAATTTGTGGGAAAGGTGTAACTCATTCAGAGTGCCCAGGTTGTGAGGAACTCCAGCCCCCAGTGTCTCCCCGATTAACCACATCCTTGCTCACCGACATTTTGATTTGTAGCCTTCGCTGGCATGGGTGGAGGCCTTGGCTGGAGAGAGTGGTTGCTATCTAAAGATTTTCTGTCTTGTGCTGCTCCTTCCTTGGTCCTTTGGTAATACGGAGCAGGCTTTTTTCGGGTGGAGGCGGGGGCGGGGAGCATGTTTGGTCTTGCTATTTCCAGATTGCCTGCTTCTGATGTTCATGAAGGCAAAAAGCAAGCCCAGGGAACGTACCTTCGTGTTGTCCTCTGGTCCTGAAGTCAGTATGCCTTTCTCGTGCTTGTTGCTTTCATAGATAACATCCAGGATTTTGTTGTTGTTGTTGTTGTTGTGTGCTTAGTGAAGGGAACACAGAATAGTGTGCTGCTTTCCCCTCAAAGTGGAAATCTCCCAGAATTGCTGTGTGGAAGATGGTTTTGATGGGTAGCAGGGGACGGACTAGGAAGCTGTTTTCCATGAGAAAGTATGAAGATCTGGATGTGGGCGGTAGCAGTGGGCACAGATGAGTGGGATAGAGAAAAATATTTAAGAAGTTAATAAAGGCAGGAAAGAGCAATGAAAACAAGTTTAATGTTGTTCCTAGCCGATGTCTGTAGCAGGTGGTCAGCATGGTACCTGGAGCCATTGTTCTTCTCTGTCAGAAGTACAGATTCCAGTTGTCAGGAGTGAGTGGGGCACATGATTTTTGGATGGACTGTCTCCCGAACTAGTGGTTTGTGGGAAATAAAAGGCTGTCCTTTTTAAAAACGAAGAGGAGATTTCATTGAGTGTTTGACCCAGCAGAACTTAACTGTTGCACCCACCCATAGGTTGGGAAGCAGCAAAGGAAAATAGAATAGTATTTTGAAAAGTTCTGAAAAATAAGATTCTCCATACATAGTCTACATATTGAATGTATCTAGGTCTGTGTCTTACAAAGTTTGGGTTTCTGGAAGTAAATAATGGTATGTAAATTTCTGCTTTATCATATCACTAAACAATGAGGGCCATAATTATAACTTTATGTAGAAACAACAATGAAGCAAAATGGTACGGGAAGAACAATTATTTTGAGGCATGGGTTCAGTGAAGGAAACACAATTCATATATTGAGACTTAAAGTATTCAGCGCTCTGCAGGTGAAATGTTATATTCTGTCCCCCTCCACCCCCCGCCAAAAACCTAGCTTTGCTTGGTATCTTTCCATTTTCTTTAACCTGTTTATTGTGTAAATACTCCTTTTCCCTAACCACATGAGTCAGAATGTGTGGTGATGGGTTAACAGGAACCCTGACGGACAGGGCTTAAAATATAACGACATTAGTATTTTACTTCATAAAAAACCCAACAGTTGGCAGTCCCCAGATTCATCTGGAAACTTGACAATGTCACCCAGGATCCAGGGGCTTTTTACTCCCTACTCTGTATTCTCAGCAGGATGGCTTCTGTTTTCCCATTTGGTACTTCCTGATCATGAGATGGTTTCTATAGGTGCAAGCATCACAGCCTCTCCCAGACTGCTAAGTGGAAGGAGTGGGGGAAGCACTTTCTCCTCATGTGCATCTCTCTTATCAGGAAGGAAAATCTTTCTCAGAAGCCACGGGGAGATTTCCTCTGGTCCTGGCCAGAACTGGTCAACTGACCAATTCTGCCTACAAGAAAACAGGGTGTCATGATTTGGTAAAGATCCCAAAACCCGCAATTGACCACGGCTCTCATCAACGAATTCCTGCTCATACAGGGGATTGGAAATATAGAAGGGGAACTTTCAGTCATCACATAGAGAGATACTATGGGCATTTAGTGGGTTGATCTTGGGATGCTGAATGCCCTCAGATACACAGAACACTTTTTTAAATGTTTATTTATTTATGTTGGGGGGGGTGCAGAGAGACAGAGAGGGACAGAATCCCAAGCAGGCTCTGTGCTGTCAGCGCACAGCCCGATGCGGGGCTCAAACTCATGAACCATGAGATCATGACCTGAGCTGAAACCAAGAGTAGGACGCTTAACTGACTGAGCCACTCAGGCGTCCCAAACACTTTTACACAACCAAAAAAGAGTCATCCTACACAAAATATCAATAGCACTCCTGTTAAGAAACATTGGCTCATACCAGCCATAATTCATCCCCTGGGCTGAGGATATTATGACTCAAACAGCATCAGGAAACCATCAGCAAGAAGAGGAACATGGCTCCCAGCAGCGTGTGCCGTGGTTCCCTGGTGGAAATTGGAAGGAGTACAGTGATGCTTAGTCATGCGGGCACACTGAATCCTTTTCACAAAGCACTGTTATTTTCGTTAAAAGGGTGACAAGGAAAAAAATAACACAGTAGGGAAATGATCTCCAAGGTCTGCCCTTATTTTTTTTTTAATAAAGGGATTTCCCAGCAACTAGACAAGTATTTTCCAAGAACAAGTAATTCTGAGTTCCCCATACCTCTATTATCACTGTTCCCTGCCCCCACCAAGGATTCAGAATAATTGAAACCCCACTGTATAGTCACTCTTTGGGGGATAAAATTTCCTTTGTAGACCCTGTACTTAGTACAACATGGAAGGCATTTAATGAATATTTCACTTATTCAAAATAATTCAAGGAAACAAAGCCTGGAAAATTGTTCAGTATTATGTTCAAGGATATAGATACAGGGAAATAGCATTTTATAAAGAGTTCTGATAAAAAAAATTATGATATGATACAAATATAATTATATATTTTTTAAAACTTTTTTAAAGAGTGCCAAATGGAGGGGCACCTGGCTGGCTCAGTCAGTAGAGACCTTGATCTTGAGGTTGTGAGTTTGAGCCCCATGTTGGGTGTGGAGCCTACATTAAAAGAATAAATATATTTTTAAAAAGAGTGCCAACAGGGTTCTTTGTGGTCTGCAAAGAAACTGATGACTAGACATCATTAGCTTTATGATTAAAAAATGTAAATGTTAACTAAACCTGAAAGATTAGGTATATTGGGTTGGTGTATATTGCATTACCACTCAAGAGAAAATTTTGTAAGAAAGTCACTGTAAAATCCACTAGCTTAAAAAAAGAAAACTGGTGTAGACAGCTTTGTTTAGCTTCCATATCTGTAAAACCATAAATCTCTATGTTTGACAAAGAATAGGCTAAATAAATAATGTTTCTAAAGCTAACTGCTAATGAGTAATAGGAGATAACTGGGTAAGGAAGACTGGAAAGAGCAAGGCACACAGAAAGAATGGACCAAGCAAAAGTACTGACACATGGAAGAATTTGACATGCTCAGGGTCATGGTCATACCATTTGTGGGCTCAGAAGAACACCCGTGAATCACTGCCAACTTCTTTAACCACCTTTCTGCCCATCACCAAGCTCTGCCCATCACCAAGCTCTCTGGACGTCTTCTGTGCCTGTGACAGAGGCCAGACTTCCTGCAAATGCCTTTTTCTTTTTTCCTCTTCCTCTATTTTTCCTGTTAATATTTTATTACGTCGTTCCTAAATCAAAGTAGTAGGAATATAGGTTATAGGCTACCTAGTAAGCTGATGGGAAAGAAGTGGCCAATTTACTTCACATCAGTCTAACTTAACAGTGTGTGCTATTTAAAACAGTAGAAATGTAAGTAACTTTCATCACACTTGGCTATTTATTTTGAAATTGTAGCTTCAGGGGCACCTGGGTGGCTCAGTCAGTTAAGCATCTGACTTCGGCTCAGGTCATGATCTCACGGTCTGTGGGTTTGAGCCCCGCGTCAGGCTCTGTGCTGACAGCTCAGAGCCTGGACCCTGCTTCAGATTCTGTGTGTCCTTCTTTCTCTGCCCTTCCTCCACTCACCCTCTGTCTCTCTCAAAAATAAATAAACATCAAAAAATTAAAAAAAAAGAAATTGTAGCTTAAAGTTGAGTGGATATTGATACTGAGGACTGTGGTAGACCTCACTCAGGTGCTCAATAAACATTTACTGCTTATAGTTTCATAAAGTTTAGGGAGGAATAATTTTGCTAGTGCCATTAGATTTGCTACCACTACTATTTTTCCTGTATTTTCTGGAAATTGGAAGTTGTTCCATTATTACAGATCCTAAATTTGTTCATTCGGTTCAGATGGTGACCACCAGATGATCCAATAACCTGAGGAATGATATTTTGGTGCTAAATGTATGCTCCCAGTTCCCAGCGATGTGTCATCAAATGGTTTTAAAGTCTATTGATTATTCTTGCCTGAATCAATTATTTCTTTAGATTTGCATAATAGACATTTGCTAGTGATATAATTATTCTACATTTATTTGCTAGCACCCTATTGTAAAGAAGAGTTTTTCCTCATTAATCAGGAGTGAACCACAATTCTGCTTAAAAAGAGAGAGAGAGAGAGAGAGAGAGACAGAGAGGGAGAGAGAGAGGGGGGGGGCGCCTGGGTGGCTCAGCCGGTTGGGCATACGACTTCAGCTCAGGTCATGATCTCACAGTCCATGGGTTTGAGCCCCCGCTTCGGGCTCTGTGCTGACAGCTCAGAGCCTGGAGCCTGCTTCAAATTCTGTGTCTCCCTCTCTCTCTGCCCCTCCCCTGCTTGCTCTCTGTCTCTGTCTCTCAAAATAAAATAGAGCCATAAAAAGAAAGAGAGTGTACTATTTTCCCTTTAATAACTAATTTTCAGAGTAACTTATCATAATAATTTCCAATGATGAGAAATAGTCCTCCACCCCCTCTCTCATCAAGTAGAACTACAGTCATAGATTTTTATCCATTCAGTATTTACAATTAATTGTTGCCGTTTTCTTTTTGATGTTAAAATTACCCTAAATGTGGCCTGTGGGAGATTCTTCAAGCTGGCTCCTGAGTCTTTTTAAAATTTACTTTTGAAGACTGGATCTACAAATGGATATGGCCAGACCATATGTACAAATAGAATTGTGACCCACAACCTGCAGCAACCAGCCCAGGAAATCAACCTCCTTATCCACAACAATGAGCAAGGAAGACAGCTTCCTGTAAGACAAACTTGGAGGAAGCCAGATTACTATCGCAAGTAATAATTCAAGCAGCTAAACAATAACTTCTATAACAATCAACTCAAAATGGCCAGGGCTTGATTAAAAACTCACAGCGTCCCTAATTTTTCTCCCCACTTCCAACTTGGAATTAACCAGAGAAAGCCAAATATGCACCCCTAGCCAATCACATAGGATACCCTGCTTCTAGTCACCTTAAGCTTCTCCATGCCAACAGCCCCAGCAGGGCCACCTGAAGCCATTCCTTTTTTTCCACGATGCTTTCCCGCTTCTCTGCCTGCCTTTGAGTGTCTGCCAAAATGCAAGTGATGGGGGAGAGGGGGAGGGCGCCTGGGTGGCTCAGTCAGTTGAGCATCCGACTTTGGCTCAGGTCATGATCTCGTGGTTCGTTGAGTCTGCATCGGGCT
Organism: Cryptoprocta ferox; assembly: GCA_028646485.1. Classification (NCBI taxonomy): domain Eukaryota; kingdom Metazoa; phylum Chordata; class Mammalia; order Carnivora; family Eupleridae; genus Cryptoprocta; species Cryptoprocta ferox. The sequence continues at coordinate 8,043,470 of CM053577.1, read as the reverse complement.
CTGTGCTGACAGCTCCGAGCCTGGCTGGAGCCTGCTTTGGATTCTGTGTGTGTGGGTCTCTGTCTCTCTCAAAAATAAATAAACATTAAGAAAAATTACTAGAAAAAAGGCAAGTAATGGTGCCTGACTCTCTTATCATAGCAAGCTCTGAATAAATAGCCTCTGCTTTTCTCACTTGGCTGGTCTTCATTTATTTCCACGCTTTAATGAGGTATAATAGACATACATATGAGGCTTAATTTATATGAAGTGTATGTATGTAATATGTATACTTTTTGAAGTAAAATTGACGTTAACTGTACCCATTTTAGTGCTGTGGTTGATGAATATTGACACACACACACACGGGCACACGCACCCATATACACACACACACCTGGGGAAGCACCACTTTAATTGTGATGTAGAATATTTTCGTAACCCCCAAAAGTCCCCACTCTCCTTTCCAGTCAGTTTATGCTCCTTCCCTCTCTAGCCAAGCATGGATTTGACCTCTACCACTATAGATTAGTTTTGCCTATTCTCCTAAATTCTGGTGACATATCTTCATTAGCCTAAACGCTTCCTTTGCATTCAAGCACAACATGTCTAATCCATCCTGTAGTTTCTTTGCCCCAGAACTGGAATCAGCCAGGTCTCCAAAGAGCTTTGTATCTATTTAGAGAGAAAGGGACTTTAGAAACCATGATGTAGGTGGTAAGAGTGCTCATCGTTACTGAAGGGGATCAACCATCCCTTTGCCTCTGACAGTGCCAGTTCTGACACTGAAAATCCAGCATCCTGGGAAATCCCCTGGGACAGTTTGTCACCCTACTGCTTCTAGGCCATTTTGGTGCACAGAACTAGGAAATTTATTTTTAAAATAATGTGCTCAAAGTGATACTTCCAATTTAAATGTATTATAGGCTTTTTTTCTGAACTTCCTTGATCTTCTATTTGTATCTCATTACAATATTACTTGTTTGTGTTACCCTAAAATATGTATAGTTTCCAAACCACAGTGCCGGTATTACCATTATAAACCACTGAGAGAAGCTAAAGATTTCTTTGTAGTTCTTTTTTATTCTTAGACTATCTCCCACCACAGATGTTGTCTGAATACTATGTTCAAAAGCGCTGGGGGAAATTCAAAAGCCCTGTTACCCAGGGTAATTTCCCTGGGTAACAATAGCTACATTACGAATTTGATTTAGAGTTAAGTTTGTTTCAATTTGTTTTCAACTTTGGGTTTACTTTCTTTCTTTTTTTTAACTTACTTTTTGGCTATATAAAACTTTCTTTAAGTGTGTTATTTTTTTTTAATGTTTATTTTTATGTTTATTTATTTTGAGAAAGAGAGAAACTACACATGCAAGCAGGGGAGGGGCAGAGAGAGGAGGAGGAGGAGGAGAGAGAGAGAGAATCCGAAGCAGGCTACGTGCTGTCAGTGCAAAGCCCAAGGCAGGGCTCCATCTCAGGAACCAAGAGATCATGACCTGAGCTGAAATCAAGAGTTGGATTATGTTTAAGCCACTGAGCCACTCAGGCGCCCATCTATATAAACTTTAAAAATGCAAAATCAGGGGTGCCTGGGTGGCTAAGTCGGTTGAGCATCCAACTTCAGCTCAGGCCGTGATCTCACAGTTCGTGGGTTCGAGCCCTGCATCAGGCTCTGTGCTGACAGCTCCGAGCCTGGAGCCTGCTTCCGATTCTGTGTCTCCCTCTCTCTCTGCCCCTTCCCTGCTTGTGCTCGTTCTCTCTCAAAAATAAATAAACATTAAAACAATTTTTTTTTAACTCAAAACCTCTGTAGGTAACCTTTTTTGTTTCTTGGATACCCTTCCAATTTTCTATATAACCTGGGATTCATTCCAAAGCAACTCATTCTTTCTTTACGGCTAGATTGTATTCCACTGTATGGTTCTATCATGTCCAAACAGTTCCCTATTAATGGACATTTGGGTTAGTCCCAAACTTTTGTTATGACAAACATTGCTGCAACAAATCACCCTGCCTACATGTTGTTTTGACTTGTGGAGGTGTATTTTCAGAATAAGGTTAGGGTTAGAAGTAGAATTGCAAGAACTGATGCAATATAATTTTGGGGCTCGATAGGGCTTCAATTATTTTCCCAAGGCCGCCCAAACATTTATGACCACTGTTTCTCCAGAGCCTTCTGATTTCAACGTGAGTTTCCGTAAGTGAGGACAAACAGCCTTTTATGTTTAAGGACCACTGCTATTCTTTCCTGTGAATTGTCTGTTCAAGTTCTTGCCCAGAAATTCTCTTCGGATTGTGGTCTTTTTCAGTTTTTAAGATTTCCTGTAATGCACGTTGCAAATTTGTTCTCCATACTGATCTGACTTACTGGGAATACACCATCATCCCTTCGACCATCTGGAGTACACTTTAATCTTATCCTTATAAATCATCTCATTTCAGGTCACCTCCTTTAGGGATGAACAGTTCTGGTAAAGCCGGATAAGGGGCAGATCAATCAAAAAAATTACCTGACCCCTTGTAGAAAGTTTCACGGTTAGCAGGTAACACCGTCGTTCTTATGCAATGGTCCGGGTGACACAAAGTTTTGCCTAAGGGAGTATGTTCAAATGACAAAACTTATTTTATCTGGTTCGTTAAAAACTCACAGGGTTCACCTTCGCCTTCCCTTGGCTTCTGAGTTTGCAAGGTGCCCCTAGGGCTGCTGACAGAGGCACAACCCCCTTCGGCTAAACAATAGCTCCTCGGTTTCGCCACGAGATGAGATGTCAAGGTGGAGAGGGACCAAGCGGCCAGGAGCCTGCGCTTCACGGCAGATGACAGAACGAACGCTGGTTTCTAAGGGCTCAAACAGCAAGGCTTAGCCAAGCCGGAACGGTCCCACCCACGGCCTAGCTCCCGAGGTTGCACCTGGCCCGCCGGCGCGCGGAAGCATCACCGAGGGACGCTGCACCCCACAGCGACCAATCACGCGCCGCCTGGCCCAGATTCCTCCGCCAGAGGCTGCGCCGCAGCCGCAGGTGGCCCGGCCAGCGCGTTCGCCCCGCGCCGCCAATCGCGACCCCCGCCGCCCTTCCCGTGATGCCCCGCGGCTGACCTCCGACCTCGCCGCCCACCCCTCCGCGCGGCCTGCTTCTCCCCGGGCCCCTGTCGAATTTGCAGCGCTCCGGAGGCTGTGGGGCGTGCCGTCGAGGCGCAGCTCTTCCCGTAGCGCCTGGAGGCCCTGGGCGGGTGCCGTCCCTTCGTCTCTCCTCCCCGTGACGGGGCCCGGAGACGGGCCGGTGGCTGCGGCCGCGTCCGGGAGGCGGCTCGGTGAGTGGGGCGGAACGCGAACATGACTGGGCGGCGATGAGGGCGGGCTACGGCTGCGGCGCTTTGGGGCCGGGCGGCGGACGGCGCGGGGAGGGGCGGGGCGGGGCGGCGGGAGGAGCGGGAAGGGGGTGGGGCGTCGGCGCCTCGCGTCCTCCCTCAGCGCCATTTTGTGGCAGCGAGACCCGCAAATAAAGGGGAGCGCCGGGGCTGCGGCGGGAGGAGGAGCGCGGGGGCCGGCGGTAGCGCGGTCTGGCCGCCTGGGCGGTGAGCGGGCAGCGCGGCCTCGGCCTATGTGACTGGGCGGCGCCGGCTCGGCCTCCGTGTGGAGAGGTAGGTGCGGGCCGCCGGCGGGAGCGGCCGCGAGGACCTCCGGGTCCCGAGGGCTGAGGCGCGGCCGACCCGGGCAGGGGCGGGCAGAGCCCGGAGGGCGACTCGGGGCCCCAGGACCCGCCGGCCGCCCGTTAGCTGCGCTTTCTTCTCGCCTGAGGGGACACTTCCGCCGCCCCGAGGCCATTTTGCCTTCGGCCTCCGTCCCGGGGGCGAGGCCGGCGCTCCCGCGGGCCGGCGACACCGGGAGGCCGCCCCCTCGGTGCGCGTCGTGTCCCCGCCTCGGTGTCGCCCCCTCCCACCTCTCTCCGCGGGATCCCGAGGGCTGGCGGCTCTAACGAGTGCATTAAGGGAAGGAAAGCCGGGGAGCCAATTCCACATCGCGCAGTAGGCTGTTGCTGCAGCTGCGTCCCCCTGTAGACTTCCATTTTTTTTTTTTTTTTTTTTTTAGTAATTGCATGCATTCTGAGTAAAGAAAAAATTGTTAATCGCATCGGAGGTGTTCGTGAAATTTTGAAGTCTCTCCGAGGCTGCTGGCTGTTTACTCCTGTCGTCCAGTAGCATCTGATGAGGCTAGTCGGGGACAGGAATGGCAGTCCTCCAGGCGGCATGTGATGAAGGATGAAGTTAAATTTTAAGGGTTTGGGTGCGTGCGTTTCGGGAGTTCTTTTCGGTCTTACCGTGTCCGAAGCAGGTAGCTGTACCCAAGTCAGCAGTGTTCTCACTTCTCAGAGGCGGACCCTAAGCAGCCCACCTACATTCCTGGGTCCCAGAGGACGAAAGTAAGGATCAAAGTGTGTCCCCGGCACTGTTGAGGTTTTACTTAGCTTATGTAATTTTATAGAACTTAGCGATACCCAGTTTTCCCGAGGCAGTTTTGAGTCATACTTGCTCAGAATATTTTTGTGTTAGAAATGAGTTGCTGTCTGTGATGCAGAAAATCCGTAGAAGCCCTCCGCTGAGGGGATGAGAGCCGTAATGATTTGTCCTGCACGTTACAGCGTTCGGGGCCCTTTGTGTTCTTGTATGTATGTATGTACTTGTGCGTGTATAGGATAGAATCCCCTGGAGAATACCTTTACTTGAGATGGTCTTAGGTTTTTCACATAGTTGTATGTTTTCTCGCTCTTGAAAAAAGGTTTTGCCCTTAAAAATCTCACGTTGATGGTTTTTAGCAAAACAAGATCCAGATAGTGTTTGGTTTTATGCTTGTTTTTATTTTTTAAATTGTCTTCTTTTTTTTACCTGTTTTCTGATACTCCATTTTTATCAGAAAAACTAAGGTATTCCCGTGATGGTATATCCCACTGGATATTTAGCTGGTCCGTCAGGCTAGATCGGTGCTGTGAATATTCTCCATTCTTGACAGTGTAGTCCTTGGATTTTAGTTTAAATTTTTTTAATGCACATTAAACTTCTAATATTTTTGATATTTTGTTTGAAAAATCATTTGTGCAGCATTTTTATGGCACATGGGTGTTCAGATTTCCAGCACTATGTGAGGCAGGCAAAATTGGTATCCTTTTTTTTTGCTGATTTGGAGACTGCAGCCCAGAGTTAAGTGACTTGCTCAAGATCCGTGGCGGGTAAGAGTCAGGAGAAGGTGGTTTTCCAGTTCCTCACTAGTACCCTCTTTACTGAGGACCCAGGGTTGTATGCTGTTGGATTATTAGTTTCTTGAGTTTAGTTATGGTTAGGTTCAGTGAGGCACCTGCTTTCTTAAATCGTGTTGGCTGGTGTTCGCCTAAGAGAGAACGGAGTTGCATAACTTCGGGTCATCATGCTAAGAGCCAGGGAAGTTCTGGGATGCTGGGCCCCTAGCCAACCAAACTGAACTCCCCATCGTTAAATGTTTCTCATTGGTAAGACATCAAGAGTACATGGTGGTTCTGAGATCTGAATTTAAGAGGTCATCCCTGAATTAATCCACAGGAATAACTGAAACCTTTACATAATTTTAAAACCATGTTTTGAGTAATCTTAATTTCCTAAAAGGTAGCCAAATTGGCCAATTTTAAGTTTTTTCTATTTTGCTTTTTTTATATTCTTCGGTTAGCTAAGCTTAGTCATTATTGACGATTGGAGAGTGGGAGAATAATCCATCTTTATCAGGTACCAACTTTTGAGAGGTGTGGCTTTTAGGATCCTAACCCCCAATTTATTAGTTAATAGCTGTTTTGACCAGAGCTAATCACCTGATGACTCATAATCATTTTCCTCATCTAGAAAATGGGGACTAACTTTGATTTTGCAAAGTTTTGATTATTAAGTGTATGACTTATAGCACTTAGCATTGTATTCATTCCCCCCCCCCAAGATTCTGCATTTAACTCCAGATATTTCAGTCATTCCGTTTTTCTGATAACGAAAGTAGGCGGTTCTGAGAACCTAGAATGAACATTGTCTTTATGAATCTGGAATTGATTTTAGATGCCTATTGCGTCTGTCAGTTGAAATTTAAAAGTTGTCTTGGGCAGTAATAATTTTCTTAGTACATTCATGTAATGTGAAAGGCAAATTTGAGAACCAAGTTCTATTTTGACTAAATAGTTGAATATTGATGCTCTTAAATTTAAACATGTTCTAATTTGCCTTTTGCCCTTTTTTTTTTTTTTGCGCTTGTTTGACTCTTGTGGCATATTATGGACTCTCAAAGAAAGAGTGACATTTCAGCAGCTAAAAATCAGGGATTTCTTTCAAAATGCTTATGCTTTGAATTCCCAAGCCACATACCTATCCTATAACACGTGAAATGACCTGTGACTCTGAGAGTTGACATGAAACGTAAACCTTTATATAGAAACTGTATCTCTGATGTATGTTACAAGTTTATAAATTTAGTTTTATGAAAAAAATACAGCTATTCCTTAAGTGATGTGTAATTAAAATTTGGCTACCATCAAACTTTTTAGAAAGAAAGAGAACATAAACCAGTCTTAAAAATTTTTAAAAACTTGCTGTTTAGAATTCTAAAAATTGGAGATCACCAAGCATTCTGCAGTGGGGCATAGAAGCAAAGACAGGAGCATGTCTTGATAGTTATCCTACACCTGTGAATTCTCCATTCAGTTTCTTCAAGAAGTAGTGATTGAAAGTTGTTTTTTGGTGTTTGTTTTTGTTTTTGTTTTTGTTTTTTGACAGGGGGAGAAGGAAACTCAGTCACCATACTAAAGATTAATGTTTATCTTTAGAAGTAACTGAGTAGTTTTGAGCCTTGGTGGTGGTAATCCTTTTTGGGTTAGGCAAAATGGGCTCAGAAGTTCTGCTTTTCTTGTTTTCAAAGTTTGTCACTCTCTTAGAGAAAAGTAGGGTTATTAGAATTTAATGTGTTTCCCAGTCTTTTAAATACCTTTTAAATATAATTTAGGTTCTTTGTTGCCAGTTAAGTATTTAATTAATTTTATTTTAATAGAATAATTTCAATATGTGTTAAGAAAAGAATGAACCAGTCTGGGAAAGTGTCCTGTTACAGAAGCATTTACTAGTTTATAAACTGGAATTTATATTGAATAACAGCCATAATGCTTAAGTTTCATAACTAAAATTCTGAGTAGCTGTGGTGCTCATTTACTACATAACAGGTAGATTAACCATCCACAGTGGTAAATTTAGCTGTTTTGAAACTGTCACTCATAGCAGTGTTATCACAGTATCTGTTATATTAGGTTCCACATTCTCAAAATTTACTGTAGGTCATCGTGGTTTTTTGGGGGGGAAATTGGATTGGCTTTCTTAGTTGACTTTTACGATTTCAGTAGTAATTGAAGCAAATTCATTTGTTCATACTTCCATTCAGCATATGTTAGAGTGTCTGTGGTGTACTCTGCCATCAACAGTGAATGGAACAGTTTTAATGGAGCTTATTTTATTATTGGGAGAAACAGATAAGTATGTAAAATGTCAGATCATGATAAGAACTATGAAGAAAAATAAAGCTTGATATGAGGAGATAGCAAGGGATTGGCATGCACTATTTTGAATGAGTTGGGGTGCCTTTATAAGTAGTGACTTGCAGAGGTACACGTATACTAAAAATGGCTAGAAGTTCAGAGGGATAGAATTGTCTCATAGGTTTTTGGGTTTTTTTTTTAATGTTTTATTAATTTTGAGAGAGAGAGAATCTCAATTGGAATCTGCTCTGTCAGCTTGGAGCCCAAGGAGGGGCTTGAACTCAAGAACACTGAGATCATACCTGAGCCGAAATCAAGAGTCAGACACCTAACCGACTGACCCACCCAGGCGCCCTTCATTGGTTTTTAAAAGTTATTTAGTTTATAGACATTTACCTGTTATGTTTAGCTCAAACGGGAAATTCCAAGGAAATGCCAGCCTTGATTTCTGGGTAAGAGTAGGTTGCCGTCTAGGAGAGTGAATGCACTTTGAACATACTAAAATACAAGCAGACATGTGGGGATAATCATGGTGAAAGTTTATTTCCCAGTTGATTGGAATAACTGGTACCGTGTTAGGATAGTTACTAAGCAGTTGTCTTGTTACTTCTAGCAGAGAGTATAAACTGGGTAACAAGAGCCCTAAAGTAAACAGGGACCCATTTAAAGGGAAAAAAAATAGAAAAATATACAGACCTTAAATCGTAGAAATAATAATGGTCATGTCTTCATAGGTATTGGTCAGAGACTTGATTAACTACTTAGTTCAGAAACAAATAACCTCAGATTTTTGCCTTCTGCGCCCAATGATAGGATTATTAAAGATGGAAGAATTAAGCCAGCAATATATAATATCAGTTTATGGGTTTTTTTCCCGTAAACATACGGATTTCTTTAACACAGTGTACCTAGCCTGAAAATGAGGTTTTAATGGTAGTTTATGATTAGAATGTATGATTTATAGAGTTCGGATTATACGGAACATAAAAAGTGATATTGGAAGATTATTTCCTTTTGAGGAATCTTAAATAGTAAGAAGTCAAGTAGCTTTTAAAAATTCAGTTTTAGGGGCACCTGGGTCGCTCAGTCAGTTAAGTGTTCTAGTCTTAATTTTGCCTCAGGTCAACGTCTCACTAACTGAGTTCAAGTACCATGCAAGCATGTGCGCGCTCTCTTTTCCTCAAAATAAATAAATAATTCCATTTTAAACTATAAATTCTTTGGTTAATTTTTTTATTGAGGTATAATTGACATGTATCAGTAGCTTCAGATGTACAATATGATGGTTCAGTATTTGTATATATTGTGAAATGATCGCTACAGTAAGCCTAGTTACCTCTGTTAACCACAGTTAGAAATTTTTTTTCCTTGCGAAGACTTTCCAGATATATTCTCTTAGCAACTTTCAAACATGCAATACAGTTTTACTGATTATAGTCACCATGCCATATGTTACATCATTGTGATTTATTTCTCTTTGGCTAAATGTTTAATAGTTTGGGATTTGTAATAAGTGTGGGTAAGTAAAATAAATATAAAGGAAGTTTAAAATATAAGGGGAAGATTCCTGACAGTGCTGTTGGAAATAAAACTTAGGAATGAATTTAAATTTGCTTGTGTTATTTGAATATTAGGAGGTATTAGTTTTCAATAATAAAGTTAATGAGAGTAGTTCTTTTGTATAACCTGTCTTTTGCAACAGGGTTAAGTAAATTTTGTATACATTTATAAAAAGAAGCTAAGTTGACGTTAACAAATTCGTAAAATTAGGGTAGGAGTATTTTTATTAAGGCGTAAGTGTATATATCATGTATATAAGCATTCATTGTACAGTGGTGAATTATCACGGTGATGACAGATTCTACTTTACTATAGCAATCTAATGCTGTAAAAGGAAAGGCTTAGCAACTGGTACTGTCCTCCCTATTCTTTCAGAAGATGTCTGGGATACTACCTGAGGTCAGTATCTGACTTTAGCACAAAACTATCACTTCCATAAGGCTTCTCTTTCTCATAGGACAGTTGTAAAAATGCATTGAGAAGTTACATTTCTGGTCACTCCTTTATGGGAACGTCAAAAGGAATGATCAGGTTTTTTTTTTTTTTTTTTTTTTTTTACAAAGGAATTCTTAAAAATAACCTTAAAACAGAAGTAATGAAAGATATTAACAAAGGAGAAGGTGGGTGTCGAATATATGGGAGCCCTGTGATATCTTTGTAACTTTTCTGGAAATCTAAAACTATTATAAAATAAAAGGTTTTTAGGAGAGCTTGGATGGCTCAGTTGGTTATCTCACGGCTGGTGAGTTTGAGTCATGGTTGGTGAGTTTGAGCCCGGAGTCGGGCTCTGTGCTGACAGCTCAGAGCCTGGAGCCTGCTTCAGACTCTGTGTCTCCCTCCCTCTCCACCCCTCCCCCGTTCAGGCGCACACGCTCTCTTTCTTTCTCTCTAAAATAAATAAACAGTAAAATAAAAACCATAAAATAAAAGGTTTTTAAATAGCCTAATGATTTAGTCAAAACTAAGTTCCCTAATTGATTTAGAGAAGTCAGTATTTTTTGTTCCTACCTTAACTGGAAGAAAATCAATCAAACCTCTGCTCTCTGCCCCTTTTTCCTAGGATTCAAGATGACCAACGAAGAACCTCTTCCCAAAAAGGTGTGTTTTTTTTTCGGCACTTTTTTAAGCAGTTGGCGGGGGGCGGGGGCGGGGGGGCGTTAATAGAGTTAAAGGGACTGTCTTTATTTGTGATCACTCTTTTGCCTTATAACACTAATAGCATTGTGGGTGTGTAATGTGCTGGACATAATCTTATAGGCAATGTATTTTTAGAATATTTTCAGTTTTTGAAAAATGTTATATCTCCATGGTCTACTCTTAATCTTTATTATACAAATAATTCCATCTACATAACTATAAATGTTAAAAAAAGGTTCCTTTACAAGTTCTTATAAGTTGCTTATTTTTTTTCTACTTTTTAAATTCCTTTGGTTGTATGGTAAAACCACTTCTATGTTTTCAAGAAAAGGTTATATAGCTAGTTAGTTCTTAGATCCTACCTTCCCTCTGAAGTTTGTTTTCTAGTCTCATTTTCTCCTTGTCCTATATCCCTAACTTAATTCAATTTAGTCAATATTACACACAAAATTACAAAATAACATAGTTCCTAAAAGTAATTTGTAATTCAAGTGAGAAGGCAGGGTACGTATATATTAAGCAGTGAGTAGTTAAGTGAACACTTTAGGTGGTAAGTGTTATGGGAATTTGCCTTTAGTTTTGAAGTTAAATTATTCATGAAATAAAGAATTCTGTTTTAATCATCAGAATTAATTGTATGCTTTCTGTTAGACTTCTAATGTATTTTGGTACAATGATTTTCCCTCTTCCATTTTATAATTGTACTACGTTACTGGTTAGTGTTGCAATTTGAAGGAGGTTTCTTAAGGAAACTAATAAAACATTAATTTTAACTAAAGTAGGAGAAGTGTCTCACTTCAACAGTCTTCATTTGTATAGAGAAAACACATTTCAGTTCACAAAGCAGTTTCAGCTAGTTGGAATATTGTGCTCAGGTTTTAAAAATTTTTTATTTTTAAATAATTACCGATGCACAGGAAGTTGCAAAGAAATGTACAGGGAAGTTCTGTGCACTCTTCATCAAGCCTCCTTCCGTGTTAATTTTACATGACTATCAGACATCTTGTATAACAATATCAAAACCAGGAACTTGGCATTGGTACAACCCACAGAGCTTATACGTGTGTGTGTGTGTGTGTGTGTGTGTGTGTGTGTGTGTGTGTGTAGCTCTGTGTAGTTTCATCTTGGGTAACTTAGTGTAACCACCACCATAACCAAAATAGTCAACTGAACCATCACTAACAAGCTTCCATTTTGCCACTCCTCCATAGCCCCATCCATCCTTTCCCTCCATCCCAAACTCCTGGCAACCACTATTCTATTGTGTATTCTATTGTTCTCTATTTTAGTAATTCTGCTATTTCACAAATGTTATACCAAAGAAGTCATGCAGTATATATGTCTTTTGGGATTTATTTTTCCACTCAGTAAAATTTCCTGGAGGTTTATCCAAGTTGATCCACAGACTGTTTCTTTTTAATGGTAGGTACAGTATTCCAAGGGTGTGGATATACTATAGTTTAACCATTCATTCACCTGTTGAAGGAAGTTTGGGGGCTATTACAAATAAAGTTGTGAACATTCATATACAGATTTCTGTGTGAAAAAAATTTCTCACCAGCAGTGTATGACACCCAGCATTTGGTGTTAGCTGCTGTGTTTTTAAGGCATTCTAATAAATGTGTAGTGATAGCTCATTGGAGTTTTAATTTGTGTTTCCTTCAGAATGATGGTTATATTAAAGGTAAGTAGTTCACCTTTTAAAAATATTTTTCCAATAAAATAAGATTTTTAAAAAACATAGTATGTATTGAGCCATTTAAGTCTCAGGCCCTGGAGATGTATGTCTCAGTACAGAGCTCCTTTTGGGAGGGATGCTGTGTGATTTTAGTAATAAGCGTATTCCTAATAGAAATGAGCAACTGAGGGATTAAATTTTTTTTTTAATTGTTTTATTCATTTTTGAGACAGAGACAGCGTGAGCAGGGGAGGGTCAGAGAGAGAGGGAGACACAGAATCTGAAGACAGGTTCCAGGCTCTGTGCTGACAGCTCAGAGCCTGACGCGGGGTTCAAACCCACGAACTGTGAGATCATGACCTGAGCTGAAGTCATCCGCTCAACCGACTGAGCCACCCAGGCGACCCTAGAGGGATTAAAATGTTATGATCCTGTCTAAATAAAAATGTGAAGAATATAAGAACTAGTAGTATTTAATATTTAAAAGTTGTAGAAATTGGAGTTCCTGAGTGGCTAAGTTGGTTAAGTGTCCAACTCTTGATGCTGGCTCAGGTCGTGATCTCATGGTTCCTGGGATTGGAGCCCTGTGTTGGGCTCTGCATTCACAACGTGGACCCTGCTTGGAATTCCTTCTCTTCCTCTTTCCGCCCTTCCCCTATTCAGGCGTGTGCTTTCTCTCTCTCAAAAGTAAAAATAAACTTTGGGAAAAAAGTTTTAGGAAGAGCAGTCAGTTCATATTTTAATTCTCTTTATATAGGTTCGACTGAGTGAAACAGACTTCAAAGTTATGGCACGAGATGAGTTAATTCTAAGGTAAAAAAAATTTTTTTTAATCAAAAATATAAAGTACTTTCTATAGAACATACTGTGATTCTATCCTATAATTATCTTCAAGTTAAACTGTTTTCTTTTTAATGTTGATACATCCTCAAATCATTTAATGTACTGTCAAACATACTATGGTCTGTTCATTATGTAAACACTGAGGGAAATAAAACACTTCCTAGAACTAAAGTACTAACGTGGGAAGCTTCTAGACTAATAGGTAACCTGAGTTTTTCTTGCATAGGGAAGATAGTCAGCATTTTAACTGAAAGCATTTGTACTCCATGTGTATAACTTGCTATGGGGAATGACCTTGCTTTCCGAAAGCTTTCAGCTTAACAAGTATATAGACTTCTTTTGATGTTATCTTTTCCTTTTCTGTTCAACATGTGAAAAAGTTGTAGTCCTGAAGAACATGTCTAGTTATGGAAGAAATAAGTCATTTACTGATAGGCAGTTACTCTTTCTCATAACTGTGACTTTGGTCAGTTCATTTAACTATATTCATTTTCTCATCTGTAAGTTAAAGGAGATGAATTAAGTTATTTTTAAAGGTTACTTTAAGCTCTGAATTTCTATGGTCATTCTGTAAATGTCTTTGAAAAGCAGATTGTCAAGAACAGCATTAAGGGTATTTATTTTTTTTTTAATGTAAAATATGATCAACGCAGGTTTTGTGTTATGTAACTTAAATGTGTTCTTTTTTGCATTTTATTACTTTGTGTGATAAGTTTTTTACATGATAATATTTAGAACAAAGGAAGTATTTTTCAGGGCACCTTTGTCAAGGTCATTGAACTTTTTTCTCTAGAATTTTCCAAGTGATTTCTACTTGAATAAGTAAATTTAATTGACTGGAAGTAGGGGAGAGAAAAGATGTTTTATAAAATAGGCAGACACAGATGACATGTTCCATTGTTAACTAGAATTTAATAATTTCCCACCTTCTTAAGCTACTCTGTTGTAGACAAGCTCTTTATCTTCATGCATAGCACAATTTTTCCATTGCATACATTTATTTTCCTGCACATGAAATTTAAATCCGTAGTATTCTAAAACACTGTTGTCCTGCTGAGGTAGAGCCTTGCTTAGATAATACTGCCATTCACTTGTTGATACTTACTCTCTCTCTACCTCTGGTTAATATGTGCAGTCTTTTTCTTGATTTATCTGTAGCAGGAGAAATCAGTACTATGATCTTAATAAAAATTCATGGTAGGAATTTTTATAAGTTACCTTGAAGGTTTTAAGTCATGTGCAGTTTATATTCTTGAGGTCAGTTTAACTTTTCTTTCTTTAGGGAATTCTCATATGTGACTCTTAAGTGAGTTTTTTCCCTCATTAATTCTCTTGGTGATTTTAAATCAAGTGCTACTTATTTAACTATTCTGTGTTTTCTGTCATCTTGATAAGGATGTTTTTGACTGAGCTTTTATATTTTTCTGTTTTTCTAAAATAGTTGTTATGTAGCTTCACAAAAGACTTTATTCATTCCCAAACATTGAGTGAAACTCCTGTTTGTGTCCTAGGTTGTAGGGCCCATAACAATAAGTATGCCTTTGAACAGTAAAAGGTGAATTCGCTTGGTATCCTGGAATTCTTTTTGTTTATTGTGTTGTAATATTGATATCTCCTAGCAAACCTATCAAAAGTTTTGGAGGTTTTATAGAAAGATTTTCTAAAATCAAGGGTACAGTTGACCCTTGAACAACACAGGTTTGAACTGTGTGAGTCCATTTACATGCAGATTTTGTACAGTGCAATACTGAAATGTATTTTGTTTTCTTAATGTTTCCTTTTTCTAGCTTTACTGTAAGAATATAGTATATAGTACATACACAAAATACATGTTATTCGAGTGTTTGTATTAATCGGTGTAAGGCTTCTGGTCAACAGTAGGCTATTAGTAATGTTTTTTGGGGAGTCAAAAGTTAGACATGGATTTTTGACTATGCAGGATTCCTCCTCCCTAAACTCCCACCCCACATGGGTCAGAGGTCAACTAAATTTTGAATTGCTGTAACTGAAGAACAGCTTGAAAACATTGCTCTTCAGAAGAGCAGGATAGAAGACATTTTGGACAGGTTCCTTTTTGTTAGTTGCTTAAATGGGGACCTTGTTTATCAACAATAACTGCCAAGCTAACATAGCCTATATATTTTGAGGGTAGAGGAATATAACAAGGAAGAAAGGTTCCCTCACACTCTGATACCATATGGCGTTTATGCACCTTGTTTCTGCCAATTAGATATGGTTTAAAGAATAATTCTGAGAGTGAGTACATTGTTCTCCCCCCGCCCCCCGCCAGCTTTTTACAGGCAAAAATAAATTGAGTCATGTGATATTTTCAGAAAAGCAAATAAGATAAAAAAATCTTGAGTCCCTTATAATTAGGCACATTTCTTAGGTGCCATTTGTTTGAGGTGGACAGCATATCTGAAAGTAGCGAGTTGTTAACTCAGCTTCTATAATCCGGGCAGTGTGCTGAGCATCAGTGATAGAGTCCTGTAAGGCATGTGAGCTGACCTAGAGGAGCACACTTGGTATATTCTCAGCAGAGAACATTGTGTTCTCTGGTTCCTTTTGCTTAGTTCCTGTAAGTTGAGAAGGAATAATGAAGTGACTGATTTTATTACTGGTTAAAAATCATGTAGTGAAATTCTTGGCATTACTTAAATTTATAAATTTATTGGTGTGTTTTTCTAGTGTATTTAATAAAAGCAATATCAACGTAACAACTAACATGTGAATTTATTTTTGCACTAGATGGAAACAATATGAAGCGTACGTCCAAGCTTTGGAGGGCAAATACACAGATCTTAATTGTAAGTTTTTAGTTTCCTAAAGATGATGTGAATATCTCCTTTTAGGTTTTTGTTATAGGAAAATTTTTGTTATGGGATAGTTGGTTTTACTAAGCAATTGTAATATTTTTTTTATGAGAGAGAGACATCACGAGCAGGGGAGGGGCAGGGAGAGAGGGAGACACAGAATCTGAAGCAGGCTCCGTGCTCTGAGCGGTCAGAGCTGTCAACTCAGAGCCCAGCGCGGGGCTTGAACTCACAAGCAGTGAGATCATGACCTGAGCCAAAGTTGGACACTTAACTGACTGAGCCACCCAGGCGCCCCAGCAATTGTAATTTTTATTCAAGCATTTTGTTAACAGAATTCTGCCCAAGCACTCACTGTATTGCTGCTGTGAAATAGGTGAAAGAACCGTGATCTCTTCTCTTGAGGAATTCCTACGCAGTCATTGGGAAAGACGGACATACAATAATCGTGTAATAGCAAAACTATTTTAGAACAATTACATACAAGTGTTTGAGAGCATAGATGGGGAAACTCACAACTACTTGAAACTTTTCTCAGTGTGTCCCTAATCGCTTCCACAGAAGAATTGGAAGTGAAACATGAGTTACTAGTATAGAAAGGAGGTACATAGAAGCAACGCAAAATAAACTTACAACTTAAAGTGTAAATTTGCTGTAATCAAAATAATCAAAGTAATCAAAATCTGCTGAAAAATAATACCAACAAATTTTATTAGTTTCAAACCATTTTAGTTTTTGTCACTTGTCACTGAGTTAAGAATAACACTATTTGTGAATATAAAAAACGATACAGAGGCACCTGGGGGCCCCTATCAGGTAAGCGTCCAACTTTTGATTTCAGCTCAGGTCATGGTCTCATGGTTTGTGAGATCTGTGCTGTGAGCATGGAGCCTGCTTGGGATTCTCTCTCCCTCTTTCTGCCCCTTTCCTGTTCCTGCACACAGTGTCTGTCTGTCTGTCTCTCTCTCTCTCTCTCCCCCCCCTCAAAATAATAAACTTTTTTAAAAAAGGATAATATAATACAGGGGCACCTGGGTGGCTCAGTCGGTCGAATGTCCAACTTTTGATTTCAGCTCAGGTAATAATCTCACAGTTTATGGGTTCATGTCCCACATGGGGCTCTGCGTTGACAGCATGGAGCCTGCTTGGGGTTTTCTGTTTTCCTCTCTCTGCCCCTGCTCTGCTTACGTACTCTCTCACTCAAAAATAAACAAACATTTAAGGGGGGGAGCAATGCAGTTTTCCAAGTCTAGAAAGCTTAATAACCTGAAATTTCAGTTACTATATGACCATATTATAATCCACAGGCATTAACATTATGAGAACTTAAAGTAATGATTATGCAGTTTTTGGCATGTTTCCATTGGTTAGGTTAAAAACAATAGAGTCAGGACTTCGTGAATATACTATAGTATAGATGGATGCAGCTAATGAAGTGGCCCGTGTTCTGGGAGGTGGATTGGATAAGAATAACATAATTCCATGTAGGATGAGGTGGCTAAGGGCCACTCTAACACCACTGCCTCCTAAAAGAGCACTTGTGATCAAGAACACATTGCCTTGTTATAAAAGTAGTTAGGATAGAAACTAATGACTGGATGAAATTTTGCCTCTGTTTTTATTATCCTTGACAGAGGCAGTCAGAACTTTATTTGGGGTAGGTCAGTTTCTTCTTGAAATTATATTTCATAATGTTACAGGATTTTTTTTTTTCTTTTAATCATCAGCTAATGATGTAACTGGATTAAGGGAGTCTGAAGAAAAACTAAAGCAGCAACAACAAGAGTCTGCCCGCAGGGAAAACATCCTTGTAATGCGACTAGCTACCAAGGAACAAGAGATGCAAGAGTGTACTGTAAGTATTTCAAGTGTTTTAAGTCTTTTTGAGAAATTGGTTTTTAGTCTGCATTATTACATGTATTAGTATTTAGCTAATTTTATATACTTACCCGTAATTATAAACACACATTTTGCTAAGGTAGATATGCTTCAAGCTATAAATATGCTAACTGTAAAATTTTGGTAGATCACCCCATTGTCGGATTTGAATTTTTTTTTATGGCCAAGAAGTTGAAAGTTTTAAGTTATTTTCCATGTTATGATAATCAGTATATTGATTCAGATGTTTTTTAGTAGCTTGGTATCTGAGAGCATAAGGCGGGTTTGGTCCTTTCTAAGCAAGCTGTTTCTCCCCTGTTCTCTTTACCTCTCTGTGCATAAAACTTCTAGTTATCAGCAACTTCTACCATGTCTGCTTTTAATTGACAGCTTTCATTTGTACATAGATCTGAAATCCATTGACATTTTTGATTATTTACGTCTGGTTGGATTTAGATTTGATTTTATGCTCTCTTCAGTAGTCTTAGTCATTCCTTTTTATTTGGTGTTTGTATATATGTTATATAAAACAGAAGTAGCTCTATCCATGTTGTTTCTAATTTTAAAAAACTGAAATTTTTAAAAATAATTTTATGGGGGCACCTGGGTGGCTCAGTCGGTTAAGCGGCCACTTCAGCTCAGGTCGTGATCTCACAGTCTGTGGGTTCGAGCCCCGCGTTGGGCTCTGTGCTGACAGCTCAGAGCCTGGAGCCTGCTTCCAATTCTGTGTCTCCTCTCTCTGCGCTCCCCCTGCTCACTCTGTCTCTCAAAAATAAAGAAACATTAAAAAAAATTTTTTTTTAAGTATAAAAATAATTTTATGTATTTAAAGTAATCTCTACACCCAATGTGGGACTCAAACTCATGACCCTGAGATCAAGTTGCATGTTCTTCCAACTGAGCCAGGCAGGCATCCTGAAAATCTAAATTTTTCTTCCATTGTTTTGTGTAATCTCCGTTGGTCTGATACATTGTTTATTAAATCTGATGCAGAAGGCAATATTCTGGTCACTGGAGACTCTGATCATATATGGGACACAGCCCTATTCCTAGTTGTTTTCTCACCAATAAAATGTTCTTTAGGGTTCAGTCACAACCCTTTTACTTCCTGTGAAGTTTTCTTTTCTCAGTAATCACACACCTTCACTTTCTGTATTTTTATCTTTTGACCCCCCCCCCACCACCTTTGGCTATATATTTTTTACCTGGACACTTGGTTCCAAGAACCAATAGTTTGAATATAATTTTTTTTTTTAATGTTTGTCTATTTTTGAGAGAGAGAGAGAGAGACAGACTGCAAGTCAGGGAGGGGCAGAAAGAGGGAGGAGGCACAGAATCCGAAGCAGGCTCCAGGCGCTCCACTGTCAGCACAGAGCCCGACGTGGGGCTCGTATCCATGAACCTAGAGATCATGACCTGAGCCGAAGTCAGATGCTCAACTGACTGAGCCACCCAGGCGCCCCTCTTAAAACTTTTCTTTATAGGTAACACCCACCCCACCTCTTAAAACTTTTTTCCTTCTTAGATTTTCATACCTAACAAAGTGGGCCCATGTCTCTAAAGTACCCAATCTCAAAACTCTTAAATTTTTTCTCCTTTTTCTGATATTAAGGATTCTAGATTCTACTTGGTTTTAGGTCTGTTTGCATGGCACTATGCCAGATGCTTATACATGCAATGGAAGAATCTTACCTGCAAGATACTAACTGTTGGTAGAGTGTGAGTGGATGGTGCCAATGGTATTATCTCCTAGCACCAGTGTGCTCTTGAATTCTTTCAAGAGCCCTACTCTTGACATCCTAGTTCATGTACATTTTTTTTTAACAGTGGTTAGATAACATGAAATAAGTGGCAATGCCTTAACCATGTGTGTTGTCAGGCCTGAGGGCCTCTTCCATCTTTGTCAAGGGAGTGCACCTTTCATACAAGTTCATGTACTTCTTATCACTTGTCTAGATAGTATATACTATTGACTCACTTCTGTTGTTCTCTAGCTATTCTGTATGCATTGACAGTTTTGATAACATCATGCCTGATCAGAGCCTTTGGTGATGCTGCATCACCCTTTTATTCTTCTCATCCTAGGTTTTTAAGGTTTTTTCAACTAGAACCTAATTATTTCCAGTCATACTTTTTATATATATATATATATATAGTTTTCTCCACATGTCAGCTGAACCAGCTCATTTTCAGTTAAATACAGAGTAAGGTTTTTGCAGAAAGGGTGGCAGGAGCAAAAACATAAGGAAAGGGCAAGATTATCTATGGCAGATGAGGGCAGTTCACTCTGTAAACCTAAATAGTAACTGTCCATCTTGGAGAGGCATGTTTTCTTTAGGGATCACAGTGGGTGATATGTGCTGTATGACAGGCTTTGTTCCTGTTCAGTTATCTTAACAACTGGTCTTATGTTGAATTAGTAGCTGCACTTTTTTTGTTTAAAATGAGTGGCTTTAAGGGGCACCTGAGTGGCTCGGTTGAGTGTCCAACTTCGTCTCAGGTCATGATCTCGCAGTTCGTGAGATCGAGCCCTGCATCGGGCTCAAGGTGCTGCAGCGTGGAGTCCACTTCGGATCCTCTGTCCCCCTCTCTCTGTCCCTTGTCTACTCATGCTCTCTCTCTCAAAAATAAAATGTTAGCTAAAAAATTGAGTAATTTTAAAAATCTCCTTACTCTAAATAAAAGTACTTCTGTTTGCTCAATGAAATAGTAAATATATGTCCAGTCCACATGGCATATTTGTATTTTTTGCTAAATTTTGGTAGAAATTAGCAGCTTATAAATTGTTTACTTTAATCCTATTTTAAGTATTAGTGTGCAGCAGGATCTTGAACCAGAATTACTTTGGGTATGAAGAAAGTGATGCATTTAATGCTAATAAACTGTATTTCATGTTTTAGAAATGTAATTTTAGTGTGCTAGTAAATAGTACAACTGAAGTCGAAATTGAAGGTTTCATATGTAAGTAGAGGGGATCTGGTGTGGTGGAAAAAGCCCTAGACTGGGAGTCAGGAGGCTTGAGAACTAGATTCTAGTCTATGTTCTGGCACTAAACTGTGTATCCTTGGACAGTTGGCTTATTTAATTTCAAACATGAGCAGTTGGATTTGGTCAGTCGCCTTCCACCTGTATAATTGTGTGATTCAAATCTACTCAGAAGGAAAAAAATGAATATATACTTAATTTTGACTTAAGGAGCTATTTATAAAGCTGTAATGCCAGCTCATGTAAATATATAACCATGGTGTATTTTTAAATTTGGGAATAGAAATGTGTATTTTAAGTTATAATCTTGTCCTTGGTATATTTTTAGGAGATTTATACATAGAATAATTTCCATAGATACAAATTTGAGTAAACTACTGTACTCTTAGGTAATATTTTAAATTTGGCTATTTTCTAGTGGGTGTCAATATTTTTAGTAAATATAACTGATTTTCTTGTATCATTTTGGATGCAAAGTAAGATGTAGCCTCTTTAAAGGTCCTAAATATGGAAATGCAATCGTAGCCTTAATGAAAAACCTTGAACAGTTGTTTACAATTTGTACTTTTCTAGAGGATGTTATGATTAAAGGAGGAAGGATTAATAAATTCTGTGAACAAAAGGGATTTTACACCACCTTCTTGTGTGTATTTTCTTTGATTTGTTAGTAATTGTTTCTTTTGCTTTGTACAGACTCAAATCCAGTACCTCAAGCAAGTCCAGCAGCCTAGTGTTGCCCAACTGAGATCAACGATGGTAGACCCAGCGATCAACTTGTTTTTCCTAAAAATGAAAGGTGAACTGGAACAGACTAAAGACAAACTGGAACAAGCCCAAAATGAACTGAGTGCCTGGAAGTTTACGCCTGATAGGTAAACAAATCATACTCCCCAGTCAAGACTTCCCTGACAGTCCCACTGCGAGAATGCTGTGGTGGGACAGCCAAGTACTCGTTTCCACACCAAGACTCAGACTTTTTGAGCCAAAAAAAGCCACATTCTTATACTATCCAGCTTGTAATGGTTAATGTAAAACTTACCAGATGAACCTTGTGTTTCAGCTTTTTTCTCCCCCTCCCCTTGCTTCAGAGGCCTGATGGCGTCGGACTATTCCGAAGAAGTGGCCACCTCCGAAAAATTCCCCTTCTAGAACATGTAGACACTTGAGAAATGTTTCTGTTTGAAGAAAATAGAGGGAGAAACAGAAGTCTTAAGTCTGTGGCACACTGTGTCTTCAGACAGTTTGGAGGAATGAAAACCTAGAGATTTAAAGTCATGAATTGAACATGTAAAATTCCAGTAAAATGTAAAAATGGAATATGCATCGCTCTTAACCTTGAGCATAGTGACTTAGAGACACTGTATATCAGTTTTGCCAATAAGACTGTGGACTTCGTGATTGTTGTTGAACTTCTGGGTCAAAACTCAAATGAGGTGAATTTTGCCTTTAAAGAGCTTTTATTTGCTAAGAACCAACTTAATAGTTGTGAGAGAATCAAATAATAGATGTCAGTACAAGTAGTTCATATATTTAACCATTTAGTTTGGGGCTCTATATTACTTGATTGAGCCTTAAATCAATGTGGTTTTAATCAATGGTTTGTTCTTTGAATGGTTGCTAATGCTGTAGATAATCTTATTGAGGACTGTACAAACATAAAGGTGTGGTATCAAACTTCAGGTTGAAACTGTTTGAAGCATTATGAACATTCATTTCACTACTAGATTGTATAAGGATATTGGCTGTGATGAGAGACTCACTGCGTTATTTTTTTTCAGTAGTGAAATTAAATCCCCGTTCCATTCAACAGGCACATGTTGAAAGAGCATTGTCGTTGGTGTTAATGGGGGAATGTGTTTCCTTCATTGTATTTGGGCCTTTTGTATTGCACTCTTGATATTAAATTAAATGTGCCTTGAAGTAGTTGTTTTTTTTTTTTTTTTTTTTTAAGTTCAAGGAATAATATGATGATTTTGTTGTACTTCTAACATTTTGATTTTGGGGGGCTGTGGAGAGCAGATTGATTTTGGAAAACTTGTTGCCATGCTCTTCAAAGTGAAGGAAAAGGCTCTGTGTCACATTTTTAAAGACCTACTCTTTTCCAGCTGGTATCGTAAAAGACAAGGAGACTTGACACTTGTTACTTTTTGACACCTTGTCCCAGGATATTGCAGTACAAATTAATGTGACAGCTTCACAGGGTGCCTGCCAGAAGATTGGGGAAATAATGTATTGGAACTGTGGGCTGGCCTAAGTGAGACATTTTGTGAATTAAAAAAAAGGTATAGTGATCATTTCTAGCAAATTCATTTGATCATTTAGATAAATGAGGCATTATTTTCTTCATGCTTCCATCCAATCCTGGAGGTGAATTTTTTTCGTCAGATCATTCTCTAAGTCACCAATGAGAATTTTCACTTGGTGATAATGGAGTCTAAGATGAGTGGAAGATAAATGTTCCAGATTGTCCCAACGCTTAAGTGCAGTTTTAACAAGGGTGACTTAAGTTCTCTCTTAACCATTCAAATCAATTGTAAGTATCTTGTATGTTTGTGCTTTAGGGAACTGATTGTGGGGCAGAGGGTGGGTTGAAGAAGTGGTTTGTGTGATTTTATGGCAAAATATCCGCTTCTAAAATTCTCATTATTTGTGGGCTTGGAGGGTAAGTAACCAAAAATGTGCCGCATTAAGGCATTTGTATATATTTTATGCCATTTAAGATCACAGTAGAAATGGCCTACGTACTTTTAGTAGGTCAAGAAATAATTCATAAAATGTATTATTAATATGTACTCACATTTTATTAGCCAGCATCTTTCTTTGCTGCTTAGGTAAGAGTCACTGTGAGGTCTGTGGGGTTTTTTCTTCCTACTGTTAAAAATTATTTTTTTAACAAAATAATACATGCTCATGTATAAAATTGGAACAGCATGAAGAAAGTTGGAGACAAAAAATGAGTCCCTTCTGGATGTGACCTTGCCATTCCCCATTGTGTTTTCCAGGAACAGTAACCACTGTTAAATTTCTTGGGTATCATCAAGATAATTTCTATGCATATATAGTCATTTTATATATATTGATTTTAAACAAATGTGAACATACATAACATAGATGATTGCAGCTTGGTGTCTCCCTCCCCCTAACACACACAGTTTATCCCTTGCACATTTTTTTTCATTCTTAGATTACTTCATTTTTAATGGTTACATAATAGTTCCATTGTATTAATAAATCATAATTCATTTTAATCACCTGTAAGTGAATTTTTGTTCTGTAAAAAATAGGGTATAAACGGTACCATAAATACATCATTAACTTGAAACAGATAGTGCTTAATCAGTGCTGTGTCTGGAATAATTCAGATAGAATGGGGTTTTTTCCCCACTTTCCTATTCTGTTTTAATTTTGAAAGAGAAAGATTCTCTGAATTATCTTCTCTGCTTTAGTTAAAATATTTCATACGTGTAACAGTGCATGTATTTTAGAGTATTTAAGAGAGATATATTTCAGTTATTTTGACGGTTCTGTTTTGCATTTAATCATTTAGGTAATTGTGTGTACACCTCTCAGATACCCCGGCCTCTTCCTTGTGATCATAAAGCAATATATAGTGTTTGGGGTTTTTTTTGTTTTGTTTTGTTTTGTTTTTTGTTCTATAAATCTTTCTCTCAGACTGTTTTCTTTCATATTTTCTTTGGGATTCTTTGATTTTAGGAATGGGTTTGAGGGGGTTATAATTAAAGAAAATTATTCCAAAGACCGTTCTTTGAACACTTAACCATTTGAGGGTGGGGGGTGTGATGAACACAATATAAATCTTACATGACATGGTAAAATTGCAAAGTGTTTTAAGACTTGTTTCAGTAATCACTAATTTTAGAACTGATAGGATTATCTTAGAGCAGGCATTTATAAAAAGGTATGACTATAAATGAAGCATTTTTTCTATTAGAATTTGTGATGGTTTATATGAAGTTAAGTCAGGTCACAAATTAATGTATTGGTTTTACCAGCAGTCTTTTATTCAGTTCACATAGGATTTTCAGGTTAGTTGGAAAACACTGAAGCTATAGACTTTGCAAGAAAACAAAATCGTGGGAGCACGGGCAGTGATGTGGGAGGAGCGCCGCTGCCTGAGCACGGTGCCCATCTTTTAACTCCTCGCTGGGTTTCTGAACTCTTGTTCAGTGGGGGCCAAAGTCTGAGGGTATTAACGGGAAATGAGGGGGAGTCCGGAGCTACAGTAGCAACCAACAAGAGCACCAACTAATAAAGTTATCATACAGAGGATAAAACCCTTACCAAGTGCTTTCACCTGAGACTGCTCTGAGCAGCAGTAACCCAGGTTTTACTGTACCACAGAGAAATTTAATTTACAAACTTTTGCTTGAATTACCCGTGAATTAGGGTAGAATGTGTACAATGGATGGAAACACTAGAACACTGAGTCAAAGAATGAGAATCATACACGAAACGCTCTCATTTAACTTCTTTTTTTTTAATGTTTATTTTTGAGAGAACGAGGAAGGTACAGAGTGAGGGGGGACAGAGGATCTGAAGTGGGCTTTCCGCTGAGAGCACAGAGCCCAATTAAGGGGCTCAAAATCACGAACCGTGAGGTCATGACCTGAGCTGAAACCACAAGTTGGCCGCTTAACGGATTGAGCCACCCAGGCACCCCACAAAATGCTCTCTTTTAAAAGTTTGAAGGCTTATAATAGGATCTGATGCATTGTGAATGCATTGTGAAGTAATGTATCAGGCAAGTGAAAGCCCCACTAAACAGAAGGAACAGAAGGAAGGAAAGGACAGAAAATGTCAGCAAAACCATTTTTTAAAACCTGTTAGGTCTTACTGAGCTTACCGCCATCACAAGAATATCAGTCTGTCCCTGGTGGAGCATGCGACTCTTGATCATGGGGGTCATGAGTTCAAGACCACATGTACACATGTGGGGTGTACAGCCTACTTAATTAAAAAAAAAAAGTTAAAAGAATATCAGACTGTTCCTATTTCGAGTCTCGGGTAATATCACAATTATATACTTAGATCCCTTTAGAAGTGATCATTTCTATTGTTATCACAGAGGCTAAAGAAAAGCTATAAAATTTTATTGAAGACTGTTACCAAGGCTTTTGTTGGCATTTTTGCAGTTGCTGTGTACGTGTGTGTAGTTTACAGAGTGTTGCACTGGATGTTGGCAACTAATTTGTAGAAAGTTTGGTACCCCCAATTTGGCAGATATCTACATGTATGTGTTATTTGTGATAAGTAACCCTAGTCGTCTTTTTCTGTTCTAAAGATAATCTGTTATAACATGAATAAAATCCTAACCACATATTAATATTAAAGTTGTAAAAATTTATGTTTACACTTTAAGATAGCTCAGAAGTATATAATAAAGAAGTTAAAAGAGGGATTAATGGAAATAGTCTTAGGGCTCTTTTTTAAAAAGCTCCTTAAAAACAATTACTGAATATGCCTCACTTATTGCAGTAAACATTCTTGTGAGAACTGCTTATTAAGAGGCATCCTCATCAAATGCTGCTTTAGCAAGAATAAATATACTCTGATTATGAAGCGGCATTTACCTTCTCAAGAACTTTTCTGTTCCACGCTAAGTACCTTAGTGTTTTTTTAATATTGGTATATCTGAGATGTGTGTTAACTGGTTTATTTCTATTTCAAATGATAAATTGGGATGAAAATAGATGCCAGAATCAATTATTAGTGTACTAGAAAACGTGGCCATTTGGGTACTTTTTGTTTAGGGTTTATTTTTGCTGCTGTATTGGCAAAATACTGAAATGCAGAAGATGGACGTGTTCCAGAAGAGAAGATGGTAATTATAGGGAGGCATCTGCTGTGAAAGTTACATTCTGTACGTGTTACACCTATTGCTGTAATAATCGCAAGCAAACAAGGTTGTGGAAACTTGTCTTCATTTTGTGATGGATGGCTCTTTCCTTTGCAGCCAAACAGGCAAAAAGTTAATGGCGAAGTGTCGAATGCTTATCCAGGAGAATCAAGAGCTTGGAAGGCAGCTGTCCCAGGGACGTATTGCACAACTTGAAGCAGAGTTGGCTTTACAGAAGAAATATAGTGAGGAGCTTAAAAGCAGTCAGGATGGTAAGGGGTTTTTTGAAAAGTTTGGTTAACTTTGCACTGGCTTTAAAAAACTTGCCAGGCATGAATATTATAGATTAGATTCTGTATGTGCTAATCTCTGCCAGTAGTTCTATAAAATTACAAATAAAACCTTTCTAGTTGGGGCATCTGGTTGGCTCCGTCGGTGAAGCATCCAACTCTTGGTTTTGGCTCAGGTCATCTCAAGGTTCGTGAGTTCAGGTCCCACATTGGGCTCTGTGCTGACAGTAAGGAGACTGCTTAGGAATTCTCTCTGTCCCCTCTCTGCCCCACCCCCATTCATTTTCTCTAAATAAATAAACTAAAAGAAAACAAAACATTTCTCGTTGAGTAGCAAAGCCATTTAATTTTAGTGGCTCCCCCCCCTTAAATGTTTATTGTGCAAATTTCATGAGAAGTTTTTGGTTTTGGAGGGGTGGAATTTGGTGAAACATAAGGCTTTACATAGACAAATTCATATTCAGTGTTTAAAAGGGGGTTATCTCCATTTAACCAATTTCTCTGTAAGTGTAAATCTTGGAGGTATTTGGCTATTTCCAGTGGTCTAAAAATAAAGAATTGATTGTACCTGTTAAGGTCCTATTTAGTGAATAAGAGGTAACTTTTTTTTTTTCTTGGAAAGAGAAAGAATGAGCATGGGCGGGGGAGAGAGAGAGAGAGAGAATGAATGAATGAATGAATGAATGAATGAATGAATCCTAAGGAGTCTCATTGCCCAGCGCGAGCCCGATGTGTGACTCGATCTGACCATGAGATCATGACCTCAGCCAAAACCAAGAGACGGACACTTAACTGATTGAGTCACCCAGGTGCCCCTAAAGATGTAATATTTAAATTTGCTAAAGATAAGTCAAACTTAATTATCAGTCTCTATCTCTCCCCCCACACACACACACACCTCTTTGTTTTTTGGCAACTGTAGCTACATCTGTTGTTTCTCTTCTCTTTAGGGATGAATAGTACCTAAAATGTCTGACCAATGAAAATTAAATTGAGAATTAGTATATTTGACAGTTAATTGTGAAGATCAGTAGTCAGTGTAATATCTTTTAAAGTATCTTTTCATAGTGTTAGTTGTTAGCTCTTACTGTTTGTAAACATAGTAAATAGGAGATTTCATCTAGTAGTGAAGGACTTTTCCCTCTCCCGAGTCTTTTTAGGATTTAATGGACGTGTATTTTATCAGTTTTCAAGAGTTCTTTTCTCTAACTTTTTTTTGGGGGGGTATGGGATAGTCCTTTGTTATAGCACAGGCCTCTTTGGAATGTTAGAGTAGAGGACCCACCATTCCCTAGGGCTGAACCTGCTGTGGAGCTGAGACAGACACTGGCTGGGAGGATGAGGAGTAAGGGGACTGGCCCTGTGGGCCCAGCGGTAAACCTATGTGGAATGGAATTTGCGGGCCGTAGTGAGTTGTATATGGCTAGATGGTTTGAATCAGGTTTAACTTGGTTGCTTTATAGATCCGTTAAGCAAGTGTCCCCCCACCTCCCAACCCCCAACCCCAAGCACACTCATTCTTGAGTGGCTATTTTTAAATTTCAAGGGAAATTTTAAAATATTTCATAAGTTTTAGACTTTTGTTCACTTAAACATTTATTGACCGCCTCGCCTTGGGGCAGGCACTAAGCAGTGATTTAAAATGTGTTTTCAGAGATATTAAAGTAGGTTTGACTCTCCTTTGCACAGAACTGAACGACTTCATCATTCAACTTGACGAAGAAGTAGAGGGCATGCAGAGCACCATTCTGGTTCTTCAGCAGCAACTGAAAGAGACGCGTCAGCAGTTGGCTCAGTACCAGCAACAGCAGTCTCAAGCTGCAGCCCCAAGTACCAGCAGGACTACACCTTCTGAGCCTGGAGGACAGGCGGAGGCCCCAGGTAAAGACTGCAGCCGGCTGGCCAATGGACCAAGTAACGGCAGTTCCTCCCGGCAGAGGACGTCCGGGTCTGGATTTCACAGGGAGGGGGACACAGCCGAAGATGACTTTCCTTCTTCTCCAGGGAATGGGAATAAGGCCTCCAACAGCTCTGAGGAGAGAACTGGCAGAGGAGGTAGTAGTTACGTAAATCAACTCAGTGCGGGGTATGAAAGTGTAGACTCTCCCACGGGCAGTGAAAACTCTCTCACACACCACTCAAATGACACAGACTCCAATCCTGACCCTCAAGAGGAGAAAACAGTGAGTGGGAAAGGTAACCGAACTGCGGGTTCCCGCCACGTTCAGAATGGCTTGGACTCAAGTGTAAATGTACAGGGTTCAGTTTTGTAATATTTTTTCCAACAAATTTTTATACAGTGTCATTTAATTTGGGAGAGGATACTGTCC
This sequence comes from Cryptoprocta ferox, assembly GCA_028646485.1. Classification (NCBI taxonomy): domain Eukaryota; kingdom Metazoa; phylum Chordata; class Mammalia; order Carnivora; family Eupleridae; genus Cryptoprocta; species Cryptoprocta ferox. The sequence continues at coordinate 8,014,591 of CM053577.1, read as the reverse complement.
AGAAAATTAACGCATACTTTTGTCACAATTCGACTTTTTTTGTGGGTGTGGTTTTTTTTCTTTCCCTCCCTGCCCCCCCCCCCTTTGCTTTGATACCTCTGCCACTTTGGAAATTGTAACAGTTAATTACCTTGAATGTTGCTAAAAGGACATTTTGTGTAGGGTCAAGTTATTTTTATATGAGTTAATGTGAAGTTGTAAATGGAAATCTTTCCCTAAAGTATAACACAATGATGTCTGTATAAATCTGTGTCTATCCTAGAACCTGTGCTGTGTAAGGGCATTCTTACTCATGCTGTTATTATACTTATGCACCATTCAGACTTGTTAGAGTAGATGTGGGTTTATGACTGCCAAGTTTGCCCAGTACAGTAGTTTTATCACTAAAAGTTGGACTTGCTGATGGAGTCCTATAGTAGTTTCAGTGTTAGATACAGTTTTTTCCACCATACATCTGTGCATTTTCTCTTTAGGTGACTGAATGTTTAAGATATTTGTGTGCATAGTTACTCAGTTTTTATGAACTGTTGTATCCTGTTAATGCATATTGCTCTGTGACTCCAGTATATCTTACCTGTACTGACCAAACCTAAATAAAGATTTTTATTGTAACCGCTTGTGTTAGTTTTTTTATTTGTATGGGTGTGTTTATCATTTTCATTGAATTGCCAAAGTTCTACTCATAATTCTTCAACATACCACAAAGGTGAAACTTAAGTTCATGCATTGATTTTGATTGTGCACTTAATTTTTAAACAGTGTGTTCTTTGGGGTGCTTGGCTGACAGTTGGTGGAGCATGTGACTCCTATCTCAGGGTTGTGTGTTCAAGCCCCACATTGGGTATAGAGATTACTTAAAATCTTTTTTAAAATATATGCTTTGGTTTGCAAGATGAACATGGAATTTAGGACTATAAATGTTTTTCCTGACTTGTAAAAATAATTATTATAAAATATTCAAATATACAGAAAAGTACAAAGAAGAAAACTAGTTACTTATGTATATGTTAGGTTTTAGTTGAGAAGTAGACTTTGTTTTTGTGAAATGATTCCAGGTCATTAGGAAAACTGTGTAGTAGTCAGTGATGTTTGTTTTAAAACATAGGCCACTGCTACTGATCTATACCAATAATACGTCTGCTGATGTCACAAAGTCTGTGTTATCGAATGGTCTTAGAATCTATAGCTTTTGATATATATGTGGTTGAGAGGAAATGTGATTTCTGCTGAAAGCAAGATTTCTTGTTTTAGATATTACTTGTAATATAATTAAGGAATCTCAGAAGTGGAATTAGGACACCTGAAACTGAGGTATAGCTTATTTGAAAATAACTCCTGTGTTTTTGCTCGTTCAGCTGGCATACAGATATATCTTCTCTTCATTGGTGTATTTAAGATACTGCACTTTTTGACTTTTGATGAGCCATTTGTGCAGTCTCAAATCCTATACAATTTTAAATACATTTACTTAGGATAGTTTATGTAATATTTTAGTGTATATTAAAATACTAGGGGCGCCTGGGTGGCTCAGTCAGTTACGCGTCCAACTTAAGGTCATGATCTCAACAGCTTATGGGCTCAAGCCCTGCACTGGGGCTTTGTGCTGACAGCTCAGAGCATGGAGCTGCCTCGGATTCTGTGTCTCCCTCTCTCTCTGCCCCTTCCGAGCTCGCTCTCTTTCTCTCAAAAATAAACGTTAAAAAAATTTTTTTTTAAATATTAAAGATTCCCTGGATTTGTGAAGTAATTAAGAACGTACTGTGTTGGCTTTTCTTAGGCACTTTAACTTGCCCACTTTAAATAAAAATGGAATTTCCTTTGAGGTTCTGTAATCCTTGGCATACAATAGGAAATTAACTTTTCAACTCGTGATAGAATTTTATGACCAGATTTCATATACAACTGTTATATGTCATTACCAATTTTCAAGTTTCTGATGCATCTGTGTTGGGCAGAGAGGGATTGTTCAACATCAGTGTTTTTCATTTTTGGAATTGCATGCTTTTATTTGTTGGTAGACTGATCAAGAGAGGTGGTTAAATCTTAATCCAGTTTCAGAAAGTGGCCTGGCTTCTGGAGCTAATGGGTCTGAATCCTGGCTTTACCACTTAACCTGCTTCATGGCTTGGGCAAGCTCCTTTCTCTTTCGGTGGCTCAATTTTTCCCTGTAAATTAAATGAGCTGATACACGTGAAGTGCTTACAACAGTGCCAAGCACACAGTTCCTGCCCAGTAAATGTTAGCCATTCCTAAGTTCTCAGAGTTCCAGTCCTGATGACAGACTGTCTCCCTTGATCAGATTATTTCAAATATAAATTTGTGTTTAGATAGTTTCCACTGAAAGAGAAAAGATCGTAGCTTACATTAAATGGATTGTGACGTCTTGGATGTAAACGTGAAAAGCTACCTGTGTCTACTTCCTGTTAAAAGTGTATTCCTTCTCTTTAAGTGGGACAAGTGGGAGTGCTGAAGCATTTTTTTTGACGACCTCCAGCAATGGAGCATCCCGCCATTTGGCAGAAACTTGAGTACTGCCAAAGAAGGTTAATTGTAAGTGTAATCAACTTGGATAAAGCCCAAGGTTAGTAAAGTTTTGATGTCTCTACTTTAGCATCATTCTGGAGAGAGGTGTACTATGAAGATAGCAAAAAGATGCCTGAACATTTTTTGATATCTATTGTGTACTTAAGTGCCAGAATCAAATATTTTTTTATCTGGATTTTTATCATCACCCCCATGAGAAGAGGCACTTGTTAGTCATTTTAACAGAACAAGAAATGGGTTTAAAGGGTTAAGTGATCACCCAAGGGTTGGTAATTGTTGGATCTGCCCTGTAGGGTGCTGCCATCAAAGCTTCCTGGACAACAATACCCACCTCCAGGGTAGGAGCAGAATCCTGTCGGATTCTAGAGCCTGGGCTTGGGGCTGTGTCATCCTGCTAGTCCTCTTGAGTAGGAGAAGGAGCTGCGCTTGAGCTGAGGAGGACGACTCCCAAATGGTCAGAGTGGCTGCTGTAGGAGCTGGCGACAACCACAGGACCCCAGTGATGGGGAAAGTACAAATGATAAAGATTTTTAGTATGTAGTTGAAGACTCTGAAGTAAGAGGGTTTAGTTAAGAACAGTTTTTTAGAAGTGGTTAATTTGACTTTTGAAGGTGATCCCAGTTTGTGGACAAGAGGAACGAGAACATTTCGTAAAGGTCTGGCATTGTTGGAGGTTCAACAGATGGCAACTGTTCCTCACAACCCTGGATAACATCATTACCTCTGGTCTGGAGCCATCATGGGGGAGTTGCGCCAAGAAAGAATTGAGCTACCCCTGTTGTAGAACGTACTGTGAATTAGCTGTGGCCAATCTGCTGTGGTGGTTCACTGCTCCCTTCAGACCAACTGGGGAGCTTGCCACAGGGGAGGTGGGGGGATTCTGCCCTCTGGCCTAAATCTGGCCTACCCTCCTGCAACACTATTTGTGAAACTGCACCAAGAATGGTTGGAAGGCCCCTTCCGGAGAAACTGGCTCAGCGCTGCCATAGCAGTGGCCCTTCGCTCGCAAGTGGAGATTATGGTGGCTACCCATCCATTCGTCACCAGCCCAGGTAGCATATGGTCCTAAATCTAGATGCGGTTTTTTAAATGATTCTCTTACTCTTCTTTTGCCTATTCATTATTCGTAGTTCCTATTTGGCCCATGCAAAGCTCTGAGTAGAACTTGATGAGCAACGATAATGGGGACTCCCCTGAAGACAGGTGCTGTGTGGCCCCTCAGCAGAAGTAAGCAAGTACCCTCTCAATTTCTGCTCTTAACTTGGTTCTTGATAGAGCCTTCAGGGAGGAAACTGTTGAATACGTTACTTGCATACAGAAGAATATATTCATACTCATTCACATGTGTTACGCACTGGACATAAAGAATCTATTCACTCATACTGAATGCCTATAATGTGTTAGGAGCTGTGCATAAAGTAATATAACAAGATGATCTCATAAATCTTATATAGTCCAGTACCGGAGACAGATGAAACTAGGAGTCTTAACATCTGGTAAGAAGATAAGTTGGGTAGATGATGTCAAGGGGCACCAAATACAGGAGATAGGAAGGCTTCCTGGAAGAAGTGATGTCTAAGTGGAGTGCTCCTCCCCAGTAGGTTGGTTGATAAAAGATAGGTACACTGCTAATTGAGATTTTGAATAGAGAAGAAACAATAAAGGCTGGAAGAGGTAGATATCATGAGTTTGGTTTAGACGTAAATTTGATGGGCTTGTGTGAAATTTTAATGGAGAGGGCATCTGCTCAGGAGACAACTAAGTTAGAGATTTCACTATGATCAGCTTATGGTAGTAACTGAAGCCATGGGCGTTACTGGCATGACCTGGAATGCCAGTGCAAAGTCACAGCCTCGGGGGACTATATTAAGGGGCACTCAAAGTAAGCCCACAAAGGAGACTGAGCAGCCAGAGATGTAAGAAGACACTGGGATAGAATAGAGCATGAAGCCAAAGGACAGGTTACATACATTTCTGGGACTCACATGTTTTAAGGACAGGGAATACATTTCAGACAGGAGGATCTTAGATTTGGTGCCAAGTTCTTAGGGAGGACTGCTGATTCCATCCTGATTCCAGACTAAGGATTTCTCGCGACAGAAACCGTGTTATCCAAGCTTTTCCTACCTTACCTGTGGCGTCCATGCTCCAGCTAGCTTCTCTGGTCCATCTGGCCCACCCACAGACCTTTGCCAAGTCTTAATGTAGATTCCCAGGACCTAATGAGTTTTCAATCTACTTGAAAACTCTTCAGGATTCTGCAGGCTTGGCAGCAGTTTCCCTTCCACAACATTGTGACAAAGTTCTCTTGCCCCATTGTTCTCAACCAGCTGCATCGCCTACCTGGAAACCCCTTTCCTTCCTACCATATTTAGGTTGTTTCTCTTTGATTTCTCGAACTTCTAAAAAAACTGCCTACCAGAAATTCAGCTTGGATCAATCAGGATGTTTTCAGTTGCATGTGACACGATAGCTTGTCTAATTAAAGCTGGCCTAAACAATAAGGAATATTTGTCTCATGTAGTTGGAAAATCAGAGGTTGAATTCAGAGGCTGCACTAAGGATGACTTTAGAGATGCCCTCAAAGGCTGTAGCTCTTTCCATCTCTGCTCTGCTGTCCTCAGTCAGCAAAAGCTTGGCCTTGCCGCCACGCTGGCTTTCCTCATGCTCACAGGTGGGGGTGCAGCGGTACCAGGCATCACACCCAGATGCCGTCCGAAGGGAAGACGGAACAATCTTTCTAGATCTTCCAGTGAGAATACTGTTCCCAGAGCCACCCAACAAGCTTCCCTTCACATTTCTGTGGCCAAGATTGGGTTACATGTCTGTTCTGAAACCACTGGCCAGGGCTAAGACTAATTATTTGGGGTAAAATGCATGTTGGGAATCCATCACTAGAACTAGATTTATGGGAAAGTATCAGGTCTAGGGGCACCTGGGGGGCTCACTCAGTTAAGTGTCTGACTTTGGCTCAGGTCATGATCTCGTGGTTCACTGGTTCGAGCCCCGTGTCAGGCTCTGTGCTGACATTCCGAGCCTGGAGCCTGCTTCGCATTCTGTGTCTCCCTCTCTCTCTGCCCCTCCCCTGCTCATGCCCTGCCTCTCAAAAATCAATAAAAAAGTTAAAATAATTTTTTTGAGAAGCATCAGGTCTAAATAGCCATGATATTCCAGCTATCACCAGTTACCCCACCAAAGTGTTTACCATTTATTCAAACATACCTTTCCAATGTTGACAACCGATGACTGTTTAATGTTAATTATTCAAATATTTTTTATTCATTTTTAAATTAAAAATATTTTTGTTTTAGAGAGAGAGAGCTCGAATGGGGGGAGAAAGGCAGAGGGAGAGAGAGAGAATCCCAAGCAGGTTCTACACTCAGTGCAGAGCCCAACACAGGGCTTGATCCCATGACCTTGGGATCATGACGGGAGCTGAAATCAAGAGTCAACTGACTGAGCCACCCAGGCTCTCACCAACATAATCCCAAAATATATATATTTAAAGATTATTTTTGAGTAATCTCTACCCCCAGCATGGGATTCAAACTCACAACCCTGAGATGGAGGTACATGCTCCGCCCACTGTACCAACCAGGTGGCCCAATCCTTGTTTCAGTCTCCATATTTATGGCTGACTCTGATCTCTATGGGGTCTTACCAGCCCTTGGGGAGTTGCTAAAGCTTTTGGACAATGTCATGAAAATTCCTTAATATTTATTTGATAAGCATTAAGGAGCTAGGGTGATCCGGCGCTGCTCTGAGTGCTAGAGAGAGAAGACAAAGCAAGACCTCTCCCTGGGAGACTAGACTGTGGGGTGTGTCCCGGGGAAAACAGCCAGACCCGAGGCTGAAAAGTGACCCAGAGAGGCCAGGTATTACGGTTCCTAGAGAGCTCTGGAAACTTCTGAGCTTTGCCCAGTAAGAGCTAGGAAGTGGCAAAGGGTGTGTGTTTACAAGAGTGACCCAAATCGTTACATGCAGCCACTTTCAGATTCTCCCTCTGCCACCTGAAGGGAAATCGTTTTGACCTGTGGGACATTCACACACTCCTCGCACAGACCTGCGCACACGTTCAGCGCTCGGGCTGATCCCCACTCCGCAGGTGGGCGCGAGAGCGCCGAGAAGGGGGTTTGCACCGAGATCCAAGTTCAACACCTAATGATAATTATTGGCGCCCAGAAAAGCGGAGAGGAACTTTCGAAGCCACGAGAGCAAAAGCACACAACAGAACCTCCCACAGACCTGCAGCCGGCTGGATTCGCGCCCACATTCTCGCCACTGGGATTCGAGTCCTGGGTGAACGTGGGTACTATTCTGTCACTTTTCACCGACTCGCGAAACACCCCTCCCGCCCCCAAACAAAAACGTCAAGACAAACTACAACACTGGGATGTTCAGATAAGGGTCCGAGGCGGGGGTGAGGTGGGTGTTCGGTCCCGGGTCCGCGGTCCTGCCCACTGCCCGGGTTCCCAGCGACCTAGCAGCCCGCGCACCCGGCCGTCGCGCCTGCGCGGTGGCGCCCGCGGATCGGTGGGCGGTGCTGTCCGCGGCTCCGCCCCCCGGCGCGGCGTGTCAGCGCCCGAGCTGGGCTTTGCCTCACTCGCCTGCAGCGCCCGGCCCGCAGCAGCACGACAGGCTGTGCGTGCGGCAGGATGAGTGCAGGGTCTGACCCCGTGGTGATCGTCTCCGCGGCGCGGACCGCTATAGGTAAGTGGCCGGCGGCTGCTCAGCCGCGGGGACCCCAGGACCCCTGGGACACTCTGGGACCCGGCACCCCACGCCTTCCCCGGCCGGCCAGCCTCGCCCTGTCCTCGCCCGGTGAAGCCCACTCCGCTTTGCGTGCTCTGATTGGATCCCCGGGTAGAACCACCGTGCCGTCCGACTTTCCCATTGGCTGGCGAGGGTAGGCGCTTTCTCTCGAGTCCTCTGATTGGCCAGCCCCAGGACAAACCATGTCAGCCCCCTGTGGCCACAGGGGCGGGGTTGTTGGGTGGCGAGAGCAGGGTCGCGGCGGTGAATGGAGGTTCAGTGAGAATTGCTGTCCGGGGCTTAGCGCTGTAGAGATTTCCAAGCCCCTGGGCGCATGAGACCGTCGACCCCTTTTGTTAGGGAAACGTGGGCGGCGCCCATCTGCCTGCGCTCGCGAAATGGATGTGCGGGTTTCCCGCGCGTCCGCGGCTTCCAGATGCTCTGGCAGCTGTCGGCGCGGGTCTCGGCTGCTGGGAGTCACACAGGCTCCGCTTTGTACCCGCACGAGCCGCGCTGGGCGCCCCCCTCATCGCCCCTGCCTGCCCTTCTGCCCTAGGCTCCTTCAATGGTGCCTTGTCCACCGTCCCTGTCCACGACCTGGGCTCAACGGTCATCAAAGAAGTCCTGAAGAGGGCCGCTGTGGCTCCCGAAGAGGTGTCAGAGGTCATATTTGGACACGTTTTGACAGCAGGTAACTCCTCAGAGACCCCGACTGAGGTCGGGCTTATTGGAAGCAACCCATCAACACCCCCTCGCATCCCCGCTCCCGAAGCTTCAGTTCTTAACTCCAGAGATTTGCCCACGGCGTTCCTGCTGTGGCAGTTCTTCCTGTCGCGCCTCTGGCAAGCCCCTTCCAGTATAACACCGAGACTTTCATCTGCGTTTCCGGATGCACTTAGCCCCGCCCCCCGCCCCCCGCCCCCGCCATGCCTTTTCCCTCTTAGACCCGGGGCCAGCCTCACGCATCAGAGAGTACGCATGGCCCTCCCTAGTCCCCTGAAATGTACCAATGTGTGAACTCCTCCTTTGTGTCTCGCGCTGTGCTACCTGCCCAGGATAGGGGACAGGCACCGGTAAGGCCCTTGCCCCCCACCCCCGGCAGTCGGCAGTCGGCTCCCTTCCAAGCTGGCTGCACTTCCTGCTCCTCACGTGGGCGTGTCACTCCGAGGGTGGGAACAGGTGAGTCACCAGATTGCTCCTGTCTCCTTTCTGGTTCCCACACCATCTGCACACCAGTGATCATTCATGCTCACTTGGCAGCATAAATTCTAATTATTGCTAGTGGTAATTGGCAACGCTCACTTACAGCCAACTTTTGTCCTTCCCCTGTCTGCGACTTGGCCCATTTTTGTAGTTCCTCTTCCTAATTCCCCTTTCACAAATTGTCCCTACGGGCCATGAAGTTGGAGCCCACCGCTTTCCCTGGACTCTCCAAAGTGCTTTAAAAGAGGTGAGTAACACTCTCAGACTGGCAGCCTTCAGCCCACATCCTCCTTCCTTCCCAGACCCACGGTTCAGACTTACTTCAGTTGCCATAAGGTTCTCCATGCTGGTTTCCCTGTTCTCTCTTCCAACATTTCATATCTCTACATAATTATAATAGCGACGTTTAATGAGGGCCTGCTGAGTGCTGGGCCCTCAAAGCACGGCGCTTACTGCCTTCATTGTTTTATTTAATCCTGTCAGTTAAGTCTATTGAATCATATTATCTCCATTTTGGAAATGAGTAAATGAGATTTTGAGAGGTCAAGTCACTTACCCACGGGCACAGTTGGAAGTGGAGCTAGCATTTGAACCCTCATCTGTCCTGCTTCTTAAGCCTAGACACCCTCCACAACCCTATAAAAATATTTAACTGACCACCTGCTGTGCACCAGGCACTATTCCTTCAGCTCGGGGTAAGCAGTGTTCATATCAGATAGAAATCCTCATTCTCGTGGAGCTCGTGTTCTGCTAACTGCTAGACTATTAATTATGCTTAGCACTCATTTCTTAGCTTTTTAAAAAAAATTTTTTTAACGTTTTTATTCATTTCTGAGAGACAGAATGTGAACGGGGGAGGGGCAGAGAGAGGGAGACACAGAATCCAAAGTAGGCTCCAGGTTCTGAGCTGTCAGCACAGAGCCCGATGCGGGGCTCACACTCAAACACCATGAGATCATGACCTGAACCGAAGTTGGACACTTAATCGACTGAGCCACTCAGGCACCCCGCACTCATTTGGGGATTATGGATAAACACATGACATCTTGATGAAGCAATTATTTACTTAAATGCGTATGTAATTCATTGTAGCTTAAAAAACAGGAGCATCAGGGGTGCCTGGGTGGCTCAGTCGGTTGAGCATCCGACTTCGGCTCAGGTCATGATCTCACGTTCGTGGGTTCAAGCCCCGCGTCGGGCTTTGTGCTAACCGCTAGCTCAGAGCCTGGAGCCTGCTTCGGATTCTGTGTCTCTCTCCCTGTCGCTCCGCTGTTCACGCTGTCTCTCTCTGTCTCTCAAAAATAAATAAATGTAAAAAAAAAACAAAAAAAAAAAAAAACAGGCGCTTCAAATAATGTAGTCTTCTTTATTAACTAGCATGCTGAATTTAATTTAGAGGTATTTTGATTGTGTCTTTTTAACAGTTTTTCCTATATCTGTGTTTAGTCTCAAGGCTACCAGTCTAATCCCAGAGAAAGAACACTGTGATGAATATAATCTCTAAATTTTTGTCCATGACCCATTGGTGAGTTTTTTCCAACAAACTCACTGAGCACGGGTGCTAGGTATGGGTCTATCTGAAATTTGCAATATAGTGACCACTGTACAAACACTGATCCTTTGGTAATAGACAGTTGGTACTGAGACTACTTGAAACTTTCAACTCCGTTCCCTTCTTTGCTACTTTATATGTGTGATATATTTCTTTCTTTTCCCCGGAGGAACAGTTCCCAGAGTTGAACTACACCGCGGTGTCTGTCAATCCTAATTGTGTGCATGTCTTGTTACATAACCAGTTAACCATGTGTGATGACTATCAATCAAGGAAAGAAGTACTTCTTATCAGAAGTTTTCCTCTTCAAGTAACCCTCATATTGTGCCAGGCATCTTGAAGCTCTGGTCATGGAAGCACGTGGCTCTAGTTAGAAACATGAATAATGCCCAAGTACTGCCCTGTTTGTAGGAGGGAGGGTGTGCGGGGGCGCCTGGGTGGCTCAGTTGTTTGAGCACCTGACTCTTGATTTCGCCTCAGGTCACAGTCTCACGGTTTGTGAGATTGAGCCCCGACTCCAGCTTTGTGCTGACAGTGCAGAGCCTGCTTGGGGTTCTCGCTCTCTCTCTTTCTCTCTCTCTCTCTGCCCCTCCCTCACTCATACTGTCTCTGTCTCTCTCAAAATAAATAAATAAACTTTTTTAAAAAAAATAAGGGAGGGGCCCCCGGGGGGCTCAGTCAGTTAAGTGTCTGACTTCGACTCAGGTCATGATCTTGCAGTTTGTGAGTTTGAGCCTCGCGTCAGGCTCTGTACTGACAGTTCAGAGCCTGGAGCCTGCTTCAGATTCTCTGTCTCCCTCTTTCTCTCTCTGCCCCTCCCCCAGTCGAGCTTTGTCTCTCTCTCTCTCTCTCTCTCTCTCTCTCTTTCAAAATTAAACATTGAAAAATTTTTTTAAAAAATAAGGGAATGTGTGCTTACTCAGACCCTGTTGAAAGATCAAGAGGAATGTTTCCTTCTTAAGGTGTTAATAATTACTCTGTGGAAGAGGAAACTTATATCTATAAAATATAGAACAGCACAAGATAATTCTTATTCAAGGGCTAGACTGTGGCAAGGGTGGGGTGTATATAGGCCTTTTTCTGTCTGGCTGGGAGTGTGGCTTGGTTCAGCTTGGCTGGGAAGTGACGGAAGCCCAGTGAAACATTTTGTCTTTCTCTTTGATTGCTGATAAGGCTCTGTGTTCCCTCTTCCAGGCTGTGGACAGAATCCTGTTCGACAGGCCAGTATGGGTGCAGGAATCCCTTTCTCTGTGCCAGCGTGGAGCTGCCAAATGGTCTGTGGGTCAGGCCTCAAAGCTGTGTGCCTTGCAGCCCAGTCGATAGAGATAGGGGACTCAAGCATTGTGATTGCAGGAGGCATGGAAAGCATGAGCAAGGTAAGGCCCCGGAAGGTAATGGCTCTTGCTGACCTCTCGCGAATAAACTCGTTTTGCCATAGCAGAGTTACCTGATGCAGAGCAGAGCTGAGGGCTAACAGTAAACAAAGAAAAAATGGATTCAAGCTTGAGCCCTACCTGGATGTTAATTACTCTTCCAAGTTGGGTGGGAAATCCACATTGTAGCAAAAGACTGCCAACCAGTGGGATTGGAACAGAATTCATTTTTTTTTGCTAAAATGTTACCAAAGCATGAAATATGTCCCGAATTAAACCTGTCACATTAGTTGGTTGGTATCCTTGGTCTTAAATTTCTTTCTCATTGTACGGAAAAGTAAAAAACAGATGTTTGCGCTCACTGTCCTGCGCTTGACAAGGAGGACCCCAGGGACCAAATTTCGTTGACCGTTTGGAGACACAGAATGTGGAAAAGAGGACCACTGAGTGGTGCCCTTCTCGAATAGGTTTGCCTGGCAGAATTTCTTTCCCCCAAGAAATCCCTCAAATTGGCATGGGAGTGAAAAGGAAAAAGTGTATTGCCAGCTTCAGGCAGTTCAGGGTCTGACCTGGGGATCCTTAGACAGGGCCGATTCAGCCCAGCTATTGTGAGGCCCAGGAGGAGGTAAGTTGAAAGTAGCAAACATGATCAGAGTGATTCTGAGGGGACCATGCTAGTATCTGTGTAGTACTTTACAAGGTTTGTAGATCTTTATACATATAATCACAACAGCCCTTAGAAGGTATATGGTATCATTCCCAATTTACAGGTCAGGAAACTGAGGCCCAGAGCCAGGATTCAAGTATAGATCTTCTGACTCCAAGTCTTTCCATTCTATTTTAGCTGCTACTGAGTTGGTAGGAGTTAAGAGGACCCACACCCAGAAAGCTCTCCCCATTAATTAGGCATCCTGATTATTCTCACTGTAGGCATTATGTCTTTTATCAAAATAAGTAACATATAGTTAGTATCACCTACGCTGTTAGATGAGCTCCTCATTTAACTGATAACTAGTTGCCTCTTCGGAAAGAGTAAATGGGTTTTTCTTTTTAATGTTTATTTATTTTTGAGAGAGACAGAGTGAGAGTGGGGTAGGGGCAGAGAGAGAGGGAGACACAGAATCTGAAGCAGGCTCCAGGCTCTGAGCTGTCAGCACAGAGCCCGACGTGGGGCTTGAATGCATGAACCGTGAGATCATGACCTGAGCCGAAGTCAGACACCTAACTGACTGAGCCCCCCAAGCAGCCCTAGACTAAATGGGGTTTTTAAGGAAATAGGACACAGAATGGGTAGATTAGGTGGTAAATGAAAGTAGGTGGGAAGGAGAGAGTAACAGCTTCCCAGGAGTGGGCAGGATAGAGTAGTGTGCTGATTCCCGGGGCCTTCGGGCCCTGGGTGGGGAGGAGGGTCACAGAGCAGACTAGGTGAAGACTGAGGAACAACTGGATAATGTTGAGTGGAATCCTAAGGAGAGGACTGGTTACAGCCAATCCTAGATCCATTTGTATTTCTTGTTTCCAGGCTCCTCACTTGGTTCATCTGAGGACAGGAGTCAAGATTGGGGAAATGCCACTGATGGACAGTATACTCTGTGACGGGCTTACCGACGCATTTCACAGCTACCATATGGGCATTACAGGTAATGCAGCAGACACAGCTGAAAACAGACTGTAAAAGGGTTTCAAAAAGGTCATGTCATAATCAGCTTTGCAAGCGCTCTCCTCTTTAAGGGCAGGGACCACGTCCTCAGCCCTTCGTGTCACTGATGGCAGGGATAGTTCCACTCAGGTGAGCCCAACAGAGGAAACAGCCTGTCTTTCTACTGTGACTCCTTGATTAGGGCAGGATGTTAGAGACGGGCGGTGCTTCAGAGCTCTGATCAGCCTCCCATTTCACCATATGAACAGAGCAGGGCCCCCAAACAGTGGCTTTGTGACAGAGGCGGTATCAGAGGTGAGCGGGTACCCCTGGCTCCTTACACCACATTCTTTGCCCTGTACAATCTGGTTTTGAATGGTTGTCTGCGGATCAGGCCGGGCAACGAAGATCACCAGAACCGCTGTCGTTAATCATGAGAAAGTGGGGGAAAGAGCAAGAGTCTAAGCAGAGGGAACAGTGTATACAAAGGCAAGGAGGGAGGGGTGTGGAGATGGGAGCAGAGGGAAGCCAAGGCACCTTTGTCACTGCAAGCAAGAGCGGCAGCAGGGAAGGCTGGAGAGCGTGGCCGGACCACGGGAGGCTGTGTGCTGGATCAGGATCTTGTCACAGTGTCCAGGCCAGAGTTTCTTCCAGTGTGACAGTCCAGCTGTGTCAACATCACCAGAAGCTGTCATTAAAAGTCCAACTCCCAAGCCCTGTCTGAGGTGTTCTGGGCTGGATCATGACCTTTCAAAATTCGGATGTTGAAGCCCTAATCCCCAGGATGTCAGAATGTGACTGTGTTTGGGAGTTGGTGCCTTTTAAGGAGTAATCAAGTTAAAATAAGGCCTTTATCATGGTCCCTAATCCAATCTAACTGGTGTACTTATAAGAAGAGGAAGAAATCCCAGAGATGTCGGCACAGAAGAAGGACCATGTGAGGACACAACGAGAAGGTGGCCAAGGAGAGAGGCTTCAGGAGAAAACGAACATTTTAACACCTTAATCTTGGACTTCTAGTCTCCAGAATTATGTAAAATAAATTTCTGTTGCTTAAAAAAAAGAAAAAGGCTCAGGCCATGATGCAGGAATTAGTAAAGACTAGACCTCCTATTATAGACAAATATAAAACTGGTCAAAACATATCAAGCAAATGTTTTCAAATATTAGCCAAAAATCATATAAGACTGAGATTCTTTTTTTCCCCTCCCAACTGGGGACTTTTTCCATGAGGACCTTCTAGAACCTTCTATATTACCACTTGGGGCTTGGCCCCCAGTGCCCCACAGCTCGGTCTCTTGCAAGCTTCTGGCAGGGATGGTGTTGGGAACAATCTAAATTGTCCGGGAACAAATCCTGTCCCCTCTCTCCAGCTCTAGATAAATGCTGTCACTCGAGGAAAGGGAAAGGGCCTGCATCTTGTCCACCGAGACCCAGGCATCTCCAGTGCAGTTGGCCCCAGCAGTAGGTTGGGGGTGGGGGCAGTTGCCAGGAACTGCCATTTCCTACTGGCTGTTGTCCCTCCCTTGCCGGTACCTCCTCTGCTACCTGATGGTTTGTTCTAACAGGCTGAGATGCATTCCTTCCACACAAGGCACCACCAGGGGCCTTCCCCACGGAGGCTCCATCTGATGCCTATCAGCTCTTTCCTCCCATGAGCCTTGGGAAACCCTCCCTTCTAGACTTAAGTAGAGGAACGTGTTGTTTCTCTCCTTCTGGTGCTTGAGCTCCCCACGGACAAGGTCCAGGGAGTCAACCTGGGCTCGGAATGGCCCTACCAACTTGGCATGGACCAGGATCTGGAGCTCTCTGCTCCATGCTGAGCCCTTACTTACAGTCAGTCAGGATTGAGCCATGTCTTAGACGCATAGCCTGCTGAATGTTCTCAGTGTGTCCCCGTCGGGAGCTTGGCCGCCACTGACCAGGCAAAGTGATAGATCCCAGGTGTGGGCATCATCCCAAATAGTTGACATGGATTTTTGAAGATTCCTGTCAGGGCATCACGACAGCCTCAGGTTCCTTGTTTCTGCCCCGCGTGCTCCTGTGACGAGGTGAGTTACCAGGAGCACCTCGCTTTTCTCCCCGGGGCAGTTTCTTGCCCTGCCTCTGGGGTTCCCTCCCTGAAGGGCTGCTCTAGGGCTCCCCTAGATGAGAGCGGGGGACTCCCCCACCCTGCAGGCAGCCGCGGTGCCATCGCCCATACCAGCACCACCTCTACCTCGGCTGCAGTCTGTCACAGACGCAGCTTCTTCTTTTTTTTTTTTTTTAATTTTTAAGTGTTTATTATTTTTGAGAGAGAGACAGAACACAAGTAGGGGAGAGGCAGAGGGAGGAAGACACAGAATCCGAAGCAGGCTCCAGACTCTCAGCTATCAGCACAGAGCCCGACGCGGGGCTCGAACTCACAAAACTGTGAGATCGTGAGCCGAGCTGAAGTCAGACACTTAACCAACTGAGCCATCCAGGCGCCCCAAGCCTGAGATTCTTGAAAGAAGGGAAAACCCCACTGTCCCTGACTTTCTACCTGGGGGAATGGTGGCCATTGAACTAGGAGGCAGAGGTCAGAGTCTGGAGCTGCTGAGATGTCGAGTTTGTGAGGCAGAGTACTGCAGAGAAGGGAGCTAGAAAGGGAGCCCCAGAAATCCCCATAAAGCCCTCTTCAACTCTTTGGTCAAATACTCAGCTGTGTGTGTGCAGGGCAACACCCTACAGGGTCTGCTGGAAACAGCTGCTAGGGAGTTGTGAGTTGGGAGACTTAGAAGTTCTGACCAAGCAGAGCAGAAACTTTGCTGAACCCACTGGACACTTCCTTGACATCTCAGAAAGGCCTCAGTTTAGGGTAGGGCCACTCTAGCCCCAGAGTAAGGACTATTATATACCCAAACTAATAAACTTTGAAAAAAGTTTCAAAAAGATCCGTATGATCTGCCAGCATGTTAACGGGAATGAAACTCAGTACCCTTGCTTAAAGATCATAAAATACAGATGTTCAACAATAGAGCGACCATGATGTCCAGCATACAATAAGAAATTTCTAGACATTCACATAAGTAGGAAAATGTAGCCCATAACCAGGAGAAAAAACGATCAATAGAATCCGATCCCTACAATGACAGATACTGGAATTAGCAGACAAGGATTTTAAAGGTGCCGTTTTACCTGTGTTTATGGGTATGAAGGAAAACACGACGGAGGAACCTGTAGGGGAAACCTTAGCAGTAAAAGGGAAAATACACACAAAGCAGTAGATGAAAATTAGAACTGCGAAGCCCACATTCCGAAATGAGAAACCCACTGGATGGCCCTCATGGGAAACTGGAGACGGAAGAGAGGGTCAGTAAATGTAAGGATAGAGTAATACTTACAACCCGAAGAGCACAGAGAAAAAGATAGAGAAAAGAATGAACAGAACCTCAGGGATCCGTGGAACAAAATAAACTGGACTAACATGCATGCAGTAGGAGTCTTGGAAGAAAGAGAATGGAGGCAGAAACAATATTGAAGAAACAATAGTTGAAAATTTCCCAAATTTTGTGAAAACAAAATTCAAACACCAAGAAAGATTAAAAAAAAAGTTGCATATCGGCAAACTAGTAAGACTACCGAAAAAGAAAGGATAAAAATACAGAAATTGGGGCCCTCGAGTGGCTCAGTTAGTTGAGCATCCGACTCTTGATTTTGGTTCAGGTCATCATCCCAGGGTTGTGGGATCGAGCCCAGCATCGGGCTCCACACTGAGCTTGGAGCCTGCTTAAGATTCTCTGTCTCCCTTTCTCTGTGCCCCTCTCCCCTGCTCGTGCACGCTCTCTCTCTCTCTCACTCTCTCTCTCTCTCTAATTAAAATTAAAAAATACAGAAATCCAGCAGAGAAAAACTATATAGTTATGGGCAAGAGAACAACAACATGAATGCTGGATGACTCCCCCAAAACAGCGGAAGCCACTGGACTAAAGGGCTGAAAGAAAATCCTCAGCCCAGAATTCCACATCAAGTAAAAATATCCTTCAAGAATTAGAGTGAAATAAAGACCTTTCTTAGGTGAAGAGAAATGAATTTGTTGCTGGCACACCTACTCTACCAGAAACGCTAAAGGAAGTCTTGAAATCAGAGGAAAGTGACACCTGATGGAAACTCAGCTCAACAGGAAGGAATGAGGATGAGCACTCATTGTAACTATGCAGGTAAATAGTAGAGGTTTCTTTGTGTTCCTGTTAATTTTTTAAAAAGACATGGCTGTTTATTATTTATTTAAATTTTTATTTATTTCTGAGAGACAGAGTGTGAGTGCGGGAGGAGCAGAGAGAGAGGGAGACACAGAATCCGAAGCAGGCTCCAGGTTATGAGCTGTCAGCACAGAGCCTGACGAGGGGCTCGAACTCACAAACCGTGAGATCAAGACCTGAGCTGAAGTCGGACACTTAACCGCTTGAGCCACCCAGGCGCCCCAAGACATGGCTTTTTAAAGCAAAAAGTGCAACCCCGAATTGTAGGATTTACAGCACGCGTGGTTGTAATTAGAACTAAGGATCAAAGAAACTAGATGTATCTGTCACAAGGTTCTTAAATTTTATATAAGAACTAAAGTATTAACTCTAAATAGACCGGTAGGTTAAGGGTACATATTGTAATACCCAGACAGTCATGAAAAACTATGCAAACAGTTACGGCCCCAGTGCAGTCCCTTCGTAACTACCGCAGACTTTCGCCTCGAAATTGACAAGTTGGTCCTAACATTTATATGGAAATGCAGAGGACCTAGAATAGCCCCCAAAACAACTGTGACAAAGCAAAAAGTAGAATGAGTTACGTCATCTGATTTGAACACTTCCTATAAAGCTGTGGTAACCATGACAGTATGGTTGTGGCCTAAGGATAGGCAAGTGGGCCGGTGGAATGGAGTTGAGTTGAGAAACTGACCCAGACTTGTGGTGATTTTCAACAAAGGTACCAGCGTAGTGAAATGGGGAAAGGAAAACCTTTCCGGTGAGTGGCGTGGGAACAGGAAGTCCCACAAGCAACTTGGAAAAGATGACCTGTAAACAAATATTATTTGAAATGAATCATGGATCTAAAAATAAAAACCAAAGAAGTCAATATAGAATAGCTTATAGGCTTGGGGTAAGACAAGACTCAGCAGGCAATAATCTTAGGAGAAAAATTAGATAAATGAGATTTCAAAAATTAAACTTACCATCATTAAAGGCACTATTAAGAAAACAAATCACCAATTAGGGGAAAATATTCACAATACATATAAGAATTCGTATACTACTAATAAAAAGACAACCCAATCGAAAAATGAGCTAAAGGGGCGCCTGGATGACTCAATCAGTTAAGCTTCCGACTCTTGATTTCGGCTCAGGTCATGATCTCACAGTGTGTGGGTTTAAGCCCCGCATGGGGCTCTGCGCTGACAGTGCGGAACCTGCTTGGGGTTCTCTCTCTCTCTGCCCCTCCCCTGCTCTCTCTCTCTCAAAATATATAAAGAAAAGAAAAGAAAAAGAAAAACAAGCTAAAGATTAGGCACATATTTCACAAAGGAAGATAGGTGAATGGCCAACAAGTGCAAAAAAGTACTCATCGTTACTTCAAGAAATGGAACTAAGACCACAATAAGATGCGGCTCTACACCCCCCCGAGTGATGAAGATTAAAATGACTGGATATTGACAAGGATGTGGAGCAACTGGAACTCTCATACGTTGCAGCCATAAAGTGGTACAACTACTTTGGAAAAAGATCTGGCAGTTTCTTTCCCAAAGACACATGAAAACATTGATCACTAAAAGCTTTGCCCAAGCAAGTTCATAGCAGCAGCTTTATTCATAAGAGCCACGCCCTAGAAATGGGTCAGGTATCCATCCACAGGAGAATGCATAACAACCACTCGGCAGTAAGAAGGAACAAACCGTGATGACCTCAACAATCTGGGTAAATATGGCAAACAATGCTGAGAACAGACACTGAGTTGCATTTATGGTGAAAGAAATCAGAATATTATTTGCTTCAAGGAGGGGGAGATGGGTAAGAGGCATGTGAGAACTTTCTGGGGTGATGGAAATATTACATGTATGGGATATTTGGTTGCATGTATTTGTCAAAACTCATTAAACTGTACGCTTGTTGATGCCCAGCCTTGGTTACGGGAGCAAAAAGAAAACAAAGCACATGCTGCCCAATGGCTTCTGGAAGTTTCTAGTCCACAAGGTCAAGGAGCTTGAAGTGCTGCTGATGTGTAACAAATCTTACTGTGCAGAGACTGCTCAAAGTGTCTCCTCCAAGAACCGCAGAGCCACTGTGGAAAAAGTAGGCCTGCTGGCCACCAGAGTCCCCAGTTTCAATGCCAGGCTGCGCAGCGAAAAAAATGAATACACAGTTATGTGCACATCGTACTTGTGTTAATAAAACCATAAAACTACCAAAAAAAAAAAAAAGTGCTTAGAGCACATGGGGGCATGTCAAAAGGGCACAGGTGCCAGCTTAGAGGATGCCCACTGCCCGAATCCTGAACAATTTGAACATCACAATAAGTAGTGGTAGTTACGGGTTATGTAATTTATTAAATGAAGGAAAAATATTTGCATCCATACTGATGTCAGCACGATAAATGGAGGGAAGGAAAACGCCAGTTAACTTGTACACAAGGATGGTTGGAGTTGGAAAATCACAAATGCGAAAAGTAGCGGGTGAAATTTGATGAGGAAGATGTTTTTTCGCAACCTCAAAGTAACTTCCCATAAGTTACTGATACGTTATAAATGGAAAAGTAGTAACTTTACGTGTAGAGACGCTTTATCCAAGTGATGAAAGCTAACAGCATCTGAGGTAGACTAATACCACAGGTGTCCTGATGAGATTCACTGAGATCATGTCTGTGGTACACCTGCTTTCCTACAAAATCTTAATCTAATCTTGAGGAAACATCAAACCTAAATTGGAGACATTCGATAGAAGAACTGGCCCCCGCTCTTCAAAGAATCAAAGGTGAAGAAACAAGAAGGTAGTGTGAGGAACTGTTCCAAATGAAAAGAAACTGGAGAGATTAATGGTGAGATACAGCGCATGATCCCTAGACGGAACATATAAATTTAGCTACAAAGGACATCACTGGGACAGTAGGTGAAACTTGAATCTGGACCGAGAATTAGATCATGGTATTGTATCAATGTTAAATTTCCTGATTTGGGTAGCTGTGGTTATGTAAGAAAATGGCCATTTGGGGGAAATATACAGGGAAATTAAAATTTAGGGATAAAGGGGCATGATTATACATTTTTCTCAAATGGTTCCGAGAGAATGATAAAGTAAAAATGGGGCAAAAAAATAGAAATAGTTGGTGAATCTGCATAAAGGAAATTCCTGAAAGTTTAAAATTATATTGAAGGGAAAAGAGAGAAGGAAGGAAACAAAGAAAACAGCTTCTAAGATTTACTGCAATATTTCCCAATTTTCATTGCCAGTGGGAGGCAAGATGGCCACACGACACTGTCTCAGCCCATCCTGAGCCCGCTCGTGCCGGGCATTCAGTGCTCGTTTACACGTGACAAACTTGAGCTACCAGGAGCCAGTTCCTGAAAATGTTTCTTTTGCTTTATTTTTTTTCTTTCACAGCTGAAAATGTAGCCAAAAAATGGCAAGTGAGTAGAGAAGATCAGGACAGGCTTGCAGTTTTGTCCCAGAACAGGACAGAGAGTGCCCAGAAAGCTGGCTATTTTGACAAAGAGATTACACCAGTTTTTGTATCTTCTGGAAAAGGTGAGTATCTAGATCCTAATGGTTTAAACAGCAGCATGCCTATTTATAGGGGAGGGTAATACTCCAGAAAATAATATATAGGAATGTTTATAAATTGGGTCTTAGTTATGTCTTTCACGTTGCAAAGAAAAGATTGATCTTGGATACGTCTTAAAATGGTGGGGCGGGGGGCATGTTTCTGGGGTGTGGAAGGGTTAAGAGCATGGGAAGTTGTGTCAGCACTGGACAAGAGCTACACACTGTTCTGTGGATCTGGCTGGTTCCATGTGAGAACCTGGAGCATCGGCTCATGGTCATTAGGAGGCAATGGCTGACTGTTTGCCCCTACAGGCTACTTGTCCTCCGAAGTGAACATTCGTTATTTCCTGTATGTTTCTGGATACATTGTGTATGTCTTGAGGGTGGATCTTCTTGGGTCACTTGGCTATTATCTAATATGGAGCGTGCCAGTCAAGGAGCTGTTATGGTAACTGTTCCGTTCCCTATAACTGACATCACTTATGTCCTGGCCTCAGGAGACTGGCTTTGATGCTCCAGGTCCCATAGGTTGTAACCAGCCAAGTCCTACCCCCCACACCTTAGCAACCTTTTGCACAAGAAGCTGCCTTCCTCAGAAAGGGCTGTGCATATGGAGAACACTCAAAATGTCTCATGAGGACAGTGCTCACAAAACATACGGTTTTCATTAGTGTGTACTTTCCTTTTGGAATAAAAGTATTTTTGATAAACCTCCCTTCCAGGTATGAATCTTCATGCGTCATGTCTTTGGACTCCACCGTTCTGGCACACCGACTGCCATCTCTGTGTTAATCTTGGGTTATTGCTTTTCCTTGTTCAGGTCTTACTGAAGTGAAAACCGATGAGTTTCCTCGCCATGGGACCAACATAGAAGCTGTGTCTAAGTTAAAGCCTTACTTTCTCAAAGATGGAACAGGAACCGTCACCCCGGCTAATGCTTCAGGTTAGATTTGCCAAAGGGCAGTTGGGGTTTGAGAACCGTCTTCTGCTGGGTCCCACCAAGTTAATGCCTTCTTCATTCAATTATTTTTTATATACAAATTATCCTAAAACCTTTAATTGCTTTAACGGAAAAGGTAGTTTCTCTGTATTTGATCATTCGTAGGTGTTTACATTTTGGACTTAATGTATATATGAAAGAATGGATTTGACTTCCCGACATCCTCACTCAACAAAGGTGAAAAAGCAAATTAGGGAACCCCCGTATTTATCTACTACCTCCATGCTTTTCCAAAACCAGAAACTCCCAGTACCTCCTGCAAAATGAAGACTATTTCTTCCATTTCTTTTCTTACCCTCCCCTGCCCCAGCCCTTTCATCTTTCCACTTTCCTCGGTTAGAACGTTCTGTGGTCAATATGTCATATTTACCAAACTTACCATTTGCAATTACACTGTAAGATAGGAATTACAGCAAAGGACTTTGCTGAGATGTGTTGAGAATAATTTAACACGTCTTCAGGTGTCAGAGAAAGTAGACACAGGTCTGTAACTCAGTGAGCATTTCAAAAATCCAGACGTTCATATTTTACAGGAATAAATGACGGTGCTGCAGCTGTGGTTCTTATGAAGAAGTCAGAGGCCGATAATCGAGGGCTTATGCCTTTAGCACAGATAGTTTCCTGGTCACAAGTAGGTGTGGAGCCTTCCATTATGGGCACAGGACCAATTCTGGCAATAAAGCAAGCTGTGAGTCGAATTCTCAATGTTAGCACCTGTTCTTTCTGTTCGTCGAATGAACCTCTTTGGGAGCAGACTAACACCCTTTAATTCCCGATTACATTCTGACCTCTGTAAGCCTTGGCTCAGCTCCTCTCCACTCCAAAATGCCAAGATGGAGCCTCGTTTTGTTTTCCTTTTTATTCTTATCAGAGTTCCTTTGCTTTGTTTCCCTTTAATGCAATTCCACTAGCCTTACATGGGCTTCTTCCTGTCGCTGTTATCTCGTCTCCTTCCCCACTACGAAGAGCAGCCAAGAACGTTTGGGTCCTCTGCCTTTTAGGGGGAACTGATAATCCCCTAGATCAGCTCACCTATATGGAACATTTTACTGCTTCAAAACTTAACTTTAGAATCCTCAAGGGATGTTTTAGCCTTCCTGTTTTAGAATTGGTGTCACCAAGGCAAAATCTGGTATCACCAGGCTCGTGCTGGAACCACAAAGAAATCTTTGTGTCCGTTTATTGTTTGAGTATCTCCAGTGAAGGAAGATTCCACCTGTGTGTTCTTTGACCTCTGTTCCCTTGATCGTTCCTTTAGGTTGCAAAAGCAGGTTGGTCACTGGAGGATGTGGACTTATTTGAAATCAACGAAGCCTTTGCAGCCCTCTCTGTTGCAATAGCTAAAGAACTTGGATTAAACCCAGAGAAGGTAAACCCGAGCAAGCAGTCCTGAGGCTAGCTTGCAAGTAAACATAATGCAATTTTTATTGTAAGCAGCAAAACGCACATTACTAGTAATGGGGTGGATACTGGGTAATAAGCTCCTGCTAGGACCGGGGAGTTATTTTGTTGCTTTCCCAAGGCAAAACCCCTGGATTCTGTAGTAGTTTACTTCTAACAGGCACAGAACATTTAGTCAGGGTGGATGTCACAGGAATAGAAGTCAGTTCCTGAACAGTTAAAATGAAAGTGGAATTTGAAAGGGTAGTTTACTGGTGTAACGTTAAAATGGTAAAGATAATTTAAGATTTCTACCCACGTGGCGCCTGGGTGGTTTCAGTAGGTTCAGCGCCAGACTCTTAATTTTGGCTCAGGTCATGGAGTCACGGTTGTGGGATCAAGCCCCACGTCAGGCTCCACACCCAGGCTGCTTGGGAGTCTCTCCCCCTCTCGGCCCCTCCCTACCTCATTCATGTTCTAAGTAACTATATATATAAAAAAAAGATCTTTGCCCTGTGTCCACAAAATAACGGTATATATTTTTCCCCTCTTAGGTCAACACTCAAGGAGGGGCGATAGCCTTGGGCCACCCTCTTGGAGCATCTGGCTGTCGCATTCTTGTTACCCTGTTACACACCATGGAGCGGAAGGGCGGACATCGTGGCGTGGCTGCCCTGTGCATTGGGGGTGGGATGGGAATAGCAATGTGTGTTCAGAGAGGATGAAATTGTTTACTCAGTCATGCAGCAAGTAAACTGAAACCTCACCTCTTCTTAAGCTAACAAGGTACTAAGTTGTAATATGTGAAACCCGAGGACCAAAGTGAGGATGGAAACCCACCTCACTCTTGTAGGAACCCAAGACTTGACAGCTCATTATTTTTATTAATGCGTAATACTCGAGGTACAAGATAACTGCATCTAACATTGTTATAAATAAAAGAAATGAGATCAGTCATCAAGGGCTCCCGAGTGAACAGCATCTTCATAACCTCCATGCTTATCATCTTTGCTTTCTGGGTGTAATTTGATAAGATCATCAATTCGAAGAATGGTAATCGCAGCTTCTGTTGCAAATTTCAAACTCTTAACTTTTACTATGGTTGGTTCAAATACTCCTGCTTGCTTGTTGTCTCGAGGCTTACCATTGACCAAATCAAGACCAATCCTGCAATTAAAAACAAAAACAAAGTGGTTTCTTACACAATGCACAGCAATGCCATCCCATGTCTTTAAATCCAGCTTCCCCATTCAAATGTTACTCTTGGGAAATGCTGGGACCTTATGGTAGATCCCTAAGACTCCGGTAGTTAATAATCCCCCTCTGCCTCTGTGGGACCTATGTGTAGGTGTAGCGACTGCCCACAGACCCAGGGAGAGGCTGGGAATCGGAGTTGCTGACTAACATACACCAATGCTAATCACTGGTCGTCATCTTCCATCAATTTCAAACAAAGCTAAAGTACCACACACCAGGCACAGATGACAACGAACAAGGGAGTGAGTGTATGCTCACCATTTTAGATTTTTGCGTTCTGGGTTAACTTGGGCCTCATTGTGGAAAGCTCTTAACTTAGCAACCAGATCCGTGGAATCCTGGGCAGCATTGACGGCCAGCGTGTTAGGAATAACAAGGAGAGACCTCGCAAACTCCGCGATAGCAAGCTGTTCCCGAGACCCCTGAGCAGAGAGACAGTGAAGGGTCTTAAAACCCACAGCAGCACAGCAGCAGGGACCCCAGGGGAGAACACGTATGGTTTTGAATGTCGCTGCCAGGGTAGGGACCGAGCAGGCGAGCGAGTCCTAGGCAGCCTTCAGGTTGTCCGCGCAGAGCCTGAGGCAGGGCTCGTTCCCACAAACCATGAGATCACGACCTGAGCTGAAATCTACAGTCAGATGCTCAACGGACTGACTGAGCCACCCAGGCGCCCCATCAGGGAAGGCACAGTAACAAAATGCCAAAGATGGTGCCCATGCCCTTCTTGAAAAGAAAGGTTTCTAGATGTTCTTACCATGCTGGTCGCGTAGTTTTCAAGATATATGGAAAGGGCTGCTTCTACGGCACCTCCGCCGGGAACCACAGATTTGGACTCCAAAACTCTCTTCACCACACAAAGAGCATCATGTAAAGAGCGCTCCATCTCATCACACATGAAATCATTTGCCCCACGTAAGATAATTGATGCAGACGTACGAGCCTTAGTGCTATTTAAAAAAATGAAGTGAAATTCTTAGTATTTTTATATAGTAAATCCACACAGACATCCACCGTAAGTACCTCGATTGAAAATCCTGCTCACGTGGTTCATCTAGACACGGAAGCAGTGTCTGGACCGCGCGGAAGAGATGAAATGGTTACTCCATCTCAATTGACAACGGCCTACATTGCTCTCTCCCATGCGTATAACCGCTCCTACCACTGGAAGACTGGAGCAGCAAATCAATGGGAAGGTGATCCGTTCACTTATTAATAAAACCTATTCAGCTTTGTGACAAAGAAAGCAGCTCTTACTTCTTGATCAAGATCAGTTCATCATCGCAAATTCTCTCCTGTACCACCTCTTCTGCTTGTCCCAACATGGAAGCTTCGAAAGTTTCTTCTCCTTCCAAATTGGCCAGGGTTGACAAGACAGTTGCTATGAAGATAATGACAAACATCTGTAAACATTATTTCCCCACAAATACTTTCATATGCTGTCCCAAATTCGAAAACATTTAACGATAAGAGCAAATGTACAGACAGACAGGCTTCACACAAACCACTGTCCTTTTATCCTAACAAGGAACCATACATAGCTTTCTGAGGTCACGAAATTCAGTAAGTTAAAGAGCTTTTCCAGTAACGTGAAAAATCGCTCTGGGAGACGTATTTGTAGCCTAAAGGCATTAGAGGAGTAAGAAATACAAAAAAAAAAATTGTTTCTGAAACTGCTTACTGATGACATTCATACATAGAGACACAGTCTCCTTTGTGGTGACGTGAGCACCGCAGCTGGGAGTCAGCAGAGGACTTACCTCCAGAAGCTTTAGCGATGCGTTTCAGGTCCCTTTTTAAAACTCTTCTAACTGCCATAGCACCTGCCTCCACAAAATACTTCAGACACATGTCGTCGATTCCACCGGTGGTTAGAATAACGTTGGCACCAGTGGCCAGGATCTTCTGGATCCGCTCCTTGGTGATATCGGATTCTCTGCAGGGATGAAGTATTTGGGGAATAACCCGAAGTAACCTTCTGTGTGGTTAATCTAGTTCTACTTCCATTAAGCGCTTTATGTAAAATAACCACAGATTAAATTACATCACTCTTTCCCTTCTGTGACCAAAATTTAAATCAACTTACGGAAAAGTCCAAAAAATTAAAAATTACCACTTAGTTCTCCCCCCACCCCCGACCCATGTGAGTTCCTAACCAAGAACTGTGGTCAGAAAGGAACAGCATCCCTGCCTTTTAGGATCTGGCAGGGAAACACCATCAACCATACTCTGGGAAAAGTGTTAACTACAATGGGACGCAGAGATGATGAGAGGCAAAATGCAACCTGTCAGGTGAGGCAAGGAAAGCGTGAAGGTTTGGAGTCGAGAGGAGTCCAGAGAAATGACTGGTAGGAACACGGGCACCTGAGGGGCTCAGTTGGTTGAGCGTCAGGCTTTGGCTCAGTCCGTGATCTCGCGGTTCATGGGTTTGAGCCCCGCATCAGGCTCTGTGCTGACTGCTCAGAGCCAGGAGCTTGCTTCGTATTCCATGTCTCCTTCTCTCTCTGCCCTTCCCCTACTAGCGCTCTATCTCAAAACTGAAAACACTTCAAAAAAATATTAAAAAAAAAAAATGACTAGTAGGAAGAGAAAACGAAGAACCTTTTGTAGAGATAGATGCTAACGAGTCAGGCTGTTAAGAAGTTTAATATTTTTATTTTACTTATTTTTAATAATGAACTTATTTTAGGGAGTATGCACGAATGGAAGAGAGAGGCAGAGGGAGGGAGAGAATCTTAAGCAGGCTCCACGCTCAATGTGGTGTCCAACACGGCTCCATCCCACGACCCTGGGATCCTGAGCTGAAATCAAGTAAGTGCTGGACACTTAACTGACTGAGCCACCCAAGCGCCCCAATTTATTATTATTTTAAGTAGACTCCACACACAAGTGGAGTTTAAACTCAATCCGAGATCAAGAGTCACATGCTCTACTGACTGAGCCAGCCAGGCACCCCAAGAAGTTTAATATTTTTAAGTAAGAGTATTATCCGTGCTTTCAAAAGGATCCCCTGATGTCAAATGTGGGCCCTGCGCTGGAAAGATGGAGGAATGAGGCAAGGAAGCAATAATTGGAGATACAGGAATATATCTGAGCAAACAGATGATCTGAACAGAGAAGTCCCAGTTTATAGCTTGGTGACGGGGAGGTTCAGCCAGGGACTCCTGAAGCAAAACAACTAATACGTTGGGGGCAGGACTACGAGAAAGTAGAGTTTGGTTTTCAAACGATGCGTTCAAGCCCCTGCACTATTCAGGCGAAGCTGCCAGAAGGTGGGTAGACACAGGACACAAATCACAGGCAAACTATGGGGAAGGGACACAGATTTGAAAGAGTCAACGTATCACAGATTACAGAAACTATTTCACTTATTAAAGAATTAAAAAATGTAAGACAAAGATGACCCTCAAGGTAAAGCTCTCCTCAAATAACGACAAGCGCCCCGGGCCAAACGCCACAGGACGGGCAAGGGCTGAGAGGCCGAGCACATCCTTCAGGCTCTGCCTTTAGAGCTTCTAGTCCGAGCCCTGCAAACTCGTGGAAACTGCGCTAAGGCCCAGGAAGAGCAAGCACGGGGACTCCTGGCAGGCACGGTGTAGTGTGACAGAAAAAAGCTGCTCTGACAAGGAAGCCCACACAAGGCTCTGGCCTCAGAAGGGATGAGATCACTGTGGCTGCTGTATGGAAAACAGCTCGGGAGGGGACAAGAGAGAAACCCAGACGAGCAGCTCCACAGGGGCAAGACAAAAAAATAGGTGAATTTGAGATTTAATTTGAAGACAGAAATCAAGTGGTCTTGGTGACAGATTAGAAGGGAAAAAGGCATTAGGTAAAAAGAGTTAAGGTATTTGCTAGATTTCTGCCTGAGGAGTCCCCATCACTAAAATGCAGATTTACAGGTATCACCCAAAGTTCAGTTTTAAACATACTGACTTTGAGATGTGTAAGAAGCATTCACAGGTGGTTGGAGCTCAGAGATGCAGATCTGGAAATCTCCAACATAGGAAAAAAATCCGAAGTCACAGGAATGACGAGGAGTTACCCTGGGGCTGCCCCGAGCATACAGGTGCAGGATGGGGCAGCATCACAGCTGCCGTGTCAAGTGAGTTCAAGGTGTCTACTGAGTTTTACCCTAGGGATGACTAGTGACCTTAGCAGATGGTCCTCCACTGGAGAACACACCTGAAAAGGGGTACCCGGTGGCTCAGCTGGTTAAGCGTCCAACTCCGGATTTCAGCTCAGGTCATGATCTCACAATTCCTGACATCGAGCCCCAAGTCAGGTTCTGTGCCATCAGCAGCTTCTCTCTCCCCCTCCCGACTTTCCCCCCGCTAGCACACTCTCCCTCAAAATAAACCTTAAAAAGAAAAAAAAAAAAGAGTTAAGAAATAAAGTACCAGAAAACAGTTTTTGTATAAAAAACTTGGGACAGCCAGCTGTGAGGGGATGGGGAAGGACCAGGAGTCACTGGGGCAGGACGTGTGAGCACCATTTACGGGGAATAGGGCTACGGGTGGCCGCAAGGGGAATCGAGGGAAGGCACGAGGACTGGAATTAGGAGCTGAGAGTGCAGCCTAAGAACAGTTACTCTAGACGGACTGACTGGCCTCCGTCCGCTGGAAGAAAGGACACTTTGTTTATTGGACAGAAAGAAAATACACACGCAGATCTAAAAGGCAAAAAGCAGGCCTGACTTCTGACAGAAACTTCTTGTAGGTCTGGTTCAGTTACTATTTTTCCCATTTTAACAAACCAACTAAAAAATATGTGAATGGTATGGGTCCAGTGGAAGGAGGCAGTCAAAACCCAGGGTAGCGGTCAAAGTCTCACTCCGGGGCGTGCTAACCCATCAGGAACAGTGCTAGCGTGCCCTGGGGCCTGGCACCCAGGGAGCATGCAGTGCACGCTATACTTGAAGAAGTACACTCATATCTGTGACATTAATCACTCAAAACCGAAATTCTACAAAGCGTCACAGAAGTTGTATCACCCTGAGTCTATCTTAAAACACCAGGTCACTCCATTTTCTAACTTTCCAGCAAGTTTGACTTTGGTTAAAAATCGTCATTTTTCAGGGCACCTGGGTGGCCCATTCAGTTGAGGGCCCAGCTTTGGCTCAGGTCATGATCTCACAGTTCTCGGAGTTTGAGCCCCTGCGTTGGGCTCTGTGCTGACAGCGCAGAGCCTGGAGCCTGCTTTGGATTCTGTGTCTCCCTCTGCCCCTCCCCGCTCTCAAAAATAAACATCAAAAAAAATTTTTTTTTAAATCGTACCTTTTCTAGTCCTCCAAGACGCCCACAATTTAAAAAAATCCAGCTGCATGATCACCATCCTCTGCTACCTGGCAGCTGATTACCTGCCGTTATCTAGGAGGTGTCAACACTCCTTGGGGTCTTTTTTTATTGGTCACCTGCTCTAACCAAGTATAATTTACAGACACCTCTTTCAAAGGTCAAAAATAATCTTTGAACATACCTCTGTCGAATCTGGTCCAGTTTTTCAGGGTCTGTAATAACCACCTGTACACCAAGCTTCATTTTTGTTTTCTGCAGGCTGAAGTCAAGGCAAGCAATCTTTGCATTCACTATTCTCTTGGGCATGCCTGCAAGTGAACGTAATGTTAAACCTCTTTATGTAAACTGTGACATCACATTTTATAAAACACGGATATTCTTAAAGCGTAATAAAAACGTTGCAAGTAGTATTAAATTACGTTCTCTACAAACACAAAAATTTAGATTTTATAACATTTAACCAGAGAAACAAATTTTTACGGCCTTTATGTATACTTTAACTTGCATTTTCCCTAAGCTTTATGTGCTTAAGTTATACAAACGAAACTCAAAAGTGATATAAAATCTCCTTTGCCTTTGGGCGTTACTGAACAACTGTTAAGTGCAAGCGTGGATAGCCCACCTAAGGAGGTACGGTATGTACTGCACGGAAAGCAAATTTTAACCTTTAGTACCAAATCCGGAGCCTTACCCTGGGATCCCACCACACAGTTGAGCGCGTAGCCACTGATGAGCAAACTCTCCGTCTGACTCCTCCCGTGGGCTTTCAGAATATTAACAGAATTGACAGGATAGCGAGGCTGGCCCCTTACGTCTGTGTATTTAACTGCAAGCACAGCATCTACCACCATATTTGCGAAGAATTCACCATTTCTAAGCCAACAGTTAAGGAGAATAGAAGGCACGGAACGGACCATGGGTGCACGGCACAGAAAAACCAGGGTAACTCAAATACCTTCCTTGTAGCAATCTCATCAAAGAAACAAACGTTAATTATGCTGTCAAAATGCTAGAATAGTATTTACTGCTACCTGCAATTCCTATTACTAGTATATAC
Source organism: Cryptoprocta ferox (assembly GCA_028646485.1). Taxonomy (NCBI): domain Eukaryota; kingdom Metazoa; phylum Chordata; class Mammalia; order Carnivora; family Eupleridae; genus Cryptoprocta; species Cryptoprocta ferox. The sequence goes on along the minus strand of CM053577.1, from coordinate 7,983,771 downwards.
TATTGACTTCCCCCTAGAAAAGCAAGGAAGGAAGCAGGCAATTTCAATACAGTATCACCCAGCACAAAAACTTAACAAGATCTTACTCTTAAAAGCCTACGCTTTATCGAACCATCACAAGGATACATTCCGATGATTTTGGAAGACATCGATGTCTTAGCAGCATTGATCAGGCAATCTCTTCCGAGTTCATCCGTGTTAATAATCAGATTTTCACTGATATATCGCACAGCCTCCCTGTTTGAAACGTGTAGGAAAAACCAGTTACAAATTCACTACTCAAACTTTATCACATGTCAAAACGTCATAGGGACCAATTTTCTGTGCAGCCATTTCATATAGGAGGAGGACACAGATAAATCCTCCCTCTTCAGATCATGGCAATTTTAATCTATCCCATAAGCATAGCCACCAAAATCTATTATTGGGAGAAAATGTGGTAGTCAAACGGGAAAAAAAAGATACTAGCCCTGTTTCTTACTCAAATATTACTACTAAAATATGGCTTGTTCAAAATACATTTAGTCATTAATAACATTTAAAGAACACAGACTTTTTACTTTTTACAAATGTAACGCCAGATAACATAAAATTTTCCCTGAAGGCAAACAATCTTACTTGCAAGCAAGTCGATAGCCACTAATAACGGACGTGGGATGAATCTTCTGTTTGACTAGTTCATCAGCATTTTTAAGAAGTTCTGCTGCAATAATAACCTGTTGAGAAAAGACACGTTGCTGATGGGGGTCTGACAACACGGGCTTATATACAAACAACACCGCAACAACGATCGGCTAGTATTAAACGGGGACAATGATGAGTAACTGGTTATTGGAAACCTGGAAAAAAGAGAACTACACACAGGGTTTTATTTAGATGCACATGGCCAAACCAAATAGGAGCCAGACAATCGTTCTGGCTAGTAAGCCTGTTCAGCCGCACAATGGTTGAGAACTGCATGTCCATTACCTAAAAAGAGTAAGTGCTTAACAGAAACCAAGTGAAGAGTGGGACTACTCAAAGGCTGCATACTAGTTTAGATTGTTACTTGGTTTACCTTAAAAATCATTCTTCTAGGGGAACCTGGTGGCTCAGTTGGGTAAGCACCTGACTTTGGCTCAGGTCATGATCTCATAAGCCCATGGGTTTGAGCCCCACATCGGGCTCTGTGCTGACAGCCTGGAGCCTGGTGATAGCTTCAGATTCTTATGTCTCCCTCTCTGCCCCTCCCTTGCTCACACTGTGTCTCTCTCTCTCTCTCAAAAATCAACATTAAAAAAAAGTTTAAAAATCATACTTCAAAAGATATTACAAAACCAAAAATTCTGTCTGCTTCTTCCGGGAAAATTAGTCACTTTGTTTTTAAAATCATAGCATTGTAAAGTTATTTAGGCAGGAACTATTCTCGTTATTTCAGAAGAGATAGATCACATTCTTTCATGATTTGAAGTGTAATCCAAAAATACAAAGATTTTCTCCACAAACCACTGGTCTGCTTCTTTAGAGTGAATTATGATTTGTTCCTTACTAAATAAATAAAAGTGTTTCTCCGTTACACAGCACGCTATACCAGTGTGCTAGATGATCGAGAAATGTATATTGTTATTGATCACATTTACTTTTGCACATTTCCATTTTCAACTCATAAGACTCAAAATTAAAAAAAATTTTTTTTATAAAGCCAATAACGTTTCTTCCCTAGATAATTATAAAGAGAAAGTTTTAGGAACTTCTAAGTTTCAGATGCTGAGAAGATAAAACTTTTTAATGGAACTATTTTAAAAACCTGTGTATGACGTACAAATATTGTCGTGGCTGAAAAACTCAGGAAAGTGCAAATGCGGTGGGGGGCAGAGAGAGAGATGGAGAAAGAATCCCAAGCAGGCTCCATGCTGTCAGCACAGAGCCCCACACGGGGCTGCGGATCTCAAGAACCATGAGATCAAGAATCGATGTTTAAATGACGGAGCCACCCAGGGGGCCCCAGAAAATCCACACTTAAGACCAGTGGACTGTATCATCTCTGAAGTTTCTTTCCTTTAAATTGTACAAACTACAAATCTTGGCTTTCAAGTTCTGTCTATCCCAGAAACAAAGTACATTTGCTCCCCCTTAAGTATGTAACTTATTCCTGACTCAGAAACAAGTGACTTACAGCTTCATTTCGTCAAAGTCCATTTTAGAAGAACAACTAGTCTCTAGCCATCTACCAGGGAACAAACCACCTACCACGGAGGTAGTGCCATCTCCCACTTCTTTGTCTTGCAGATCAGCTAGTTCACAAAGAACTTTAGCTGCAGGATGTTCTACCTCCAACAGCTTCAGGATGGTCGCACCATCATTAGTGATGGTTACATCCTAAGAAATTTGCAGGAAAGATAAAAGACAACACAATCACTTACAGACACAAGACAGCCTCTAAATTAACACAATCCCATGTTATCACCTTTGCCGCACCTCCCAATACCAGCAATATGATAAGAAAAGATAATTCACATAATAAAGAACCATCTTTTCCCTTTAAAGTAACAAACACGTGGCGACATACTTACACCAATATCATCCACCAACATTTTATCCAAGCCAACTGGTCCGAGAGAACTTTTTACAATATTGGCAATAGAAGCTGCTGCCATAACTGTAGAAATGAAAAAAGAAGTTTTAAAACTGCACTACTGCAAGTGACAACCATTTCGGCCTAAAGAATCTACAAATCTTTCCGAATTACTTAAAGCTGTAAGATCGGCAAGCATCCCCGACTTCGAAAGTGTCCACGCTCTCAACTAAACAACAACCGATGTCTTAATTCGTCTTGTTTGTTAGAATAACCTCACTTACAGTAGCACTTACCCTAACGTTCAACTGAGATTTCTTCAACAACCTAACGGTAAAAACCTGTCGGCGAGAGGTGGGTTACGAATCGGCTGTGGACAGACGGGCATCTAGCATCTTCTGCAGATCATAACCACTGGGGTACAACGGGGCAAGCAAGTCATCGGACTGCGGCCATTTCTCATCAGTACAACCAGCAGTTAAAGCTAGCGTTTTCTGGCTAACAGCCCTAAAACGAGGCCCGAAGCTTGAGATACACGCTCCTCCTGGTTAGAACCGGAACATACGAGGCGCCGGGCACCCGGACCAAAGGGGACTCGGGGCGTGACCGGCACGTGTCAACGCGGGCGGCGGCTTTTCCAGGCCGAGGAGCGCTACTCAACTCCCGGGCCTGGGCATCCACTGCCAACCACACGCAGCGAGGGCAGTTCTCCAAAACGTGTTGGGCTCTCCGGAAATCCTCCCCTACGGGAATAGAGGGCGCTGCCGCCCCGCCCCATCCGCAGAGGAGACCCGGGAGGAAGACGCCAGCCCCGCAGCCCCGGTCCAAGCAGGGCGGACCGGGCCGGGAAGGGGCCGGGGGCCGGGGGCCGCCCCGCGTGGGCCCGGCCGAGGCCTCGTTCGCCCTTACCGTTCTGGGAGCGGATCGCCTCCCCGGTGCTGCGGTCTCCGAACACGGACAAAGGCCCCTCCATCTTCGCGGCGGCGCGCACGTCGAGTTTCTGTCTCCCCGCGGGGAACCAGCGTCTGGGTCCCTACGCCCGGCGGCGGCCGCAAGAGCGGTGGCGGCTACGGCGTGGAACGGGCCCGTGCGAGGCCGCGGAGACTGCTGGGACACCGCTCCCCCGGCCCGGCCGCGGGGCAGGGCGGGAAGGGAAGGAGGGGCGGGAGGGGAGCGAAAAGTGCCGAAGACCAGGAAGTGAGGAGCCAGAGAGGGCGGGTTCGGCATTTTCGCCCAATTAGAGAGCGAATGAGAGGGGCGCGAATGCAGGAGAGCGGAAGTCAGGCTCCCGGACTGGGGGAGGGAGGCGGTCTTCTCCACCTCCCCTAGGCACGGGTTGCGCGTGCGCACTTGCACATTCTAGTGCCTTCTAGAAAAAGTGGACGGCAGGGCGGAGCTTGTATTGGGGTGTATCTAGAAAGGGCGGGCCCTTCGTGGTGCAACTGCGCTACGGAACGTGGAGTGTTCGCGTTTTAACGGTCTCGTTCTCGTCAAATGTCGCAGCTTGCGCGGAGAGCATGCGGCGAGTCACAGGCTTGGTCCCTGCGCTCGCGAGCATATGCTTGGGGCCTGGACCTGGGTGGGACGGGGCAAGAGTGTTCACGGGCCATACGGGGAAAAGGACAACCACGGCTTCTGAAGGGAAACTGCATCTTGCGCTGCCCAGTTTCTCCCAGTGCTTAGCGGGGCTGTGTGTGGCTCCGACAACGATCAGCTGAGGCTTTGCGACTACAGGACCCAAATACGGCAACGCAAAGTGACGGGTGTATGACTCGCGACTCGGGCTAAGCGCCTCGCCTCACCTAGCGCGTTGCGCCCCGCCCCCAGGCGCGTTGCAGCGAGGCGGTTGGCGGGCTCCAGCGTCGGGGGGGCATTTTTAGCGTAGGCGGTGATTGGAGGAGCCGAGGTGACAGACGGCCCTCTCAGCCACTCGGCGGAGGGGCTAGTTAGTTCCGGGTCGAGGCATCGGTGACCTCCGGAACCCAAACCCTTCTTCCTGAGTTAATATGGCTGCAGCCTGTCAGCGGCTGGGACCTCGATGAGGAAAAGACGCGAGGTTTTCCCGACGCTGTGCTCGCGGTCCCTCAGCTATGGCGCTCCGGTCGCGGGTCTGGGAGTGGCTGTCGGTCGGCCGGAACCGCGGTAATTCCCACTTCTCTCATAACTTCCCAGGGCCTGCACAAGACGTGTGCATATGCAATCGTGATTTATACTCAGTACATCGCAGGCTGACAGCATTGTGATGACAGTAGTAGGAAATCAAGAACCAGGATCTGTGATGACTGTACTCTGTGACCAGACGACTTCCCTTTTCTCTCCCGGGGAGCGAAGATTCGGGCAATGGATGGGGATAGAGGTTAGATCACATTCCAGTTTTGTCCGTGGTTGGCACTTTTTAAAGGTGCATTTGCTTTCCGCTCCTAGGGTGTGGGGTCGCAGCCCTCGCAACCAGTTCCAAGCCTGCGGTGAAGCCTGGAGCGGACCCTCTGGAAAACGAAGCCGTTGCGCCAGAGTTCACCAACCGGAACCCGCGCAATCTGGAGCTCTTAGCTGTGGCCAGGAAAGAGCGGGGTTGGGGGACAGTGTGGCCCTCCCGCGAGTTCTGGCACAGGTAATTACGTCGGCCAGGTGATTGACCGACGGAGCGGGGCGCGATGCCCCAGAAGTTGTTTCACATCAGTTTAGTTAACCTGCCAGATACTACTGGGGATTCTCTTCTCCGGAAGCTGCTGTTCGGTGGTGGAGGAGAGGTTCGCGGAGGCGGAAGACGGGCGTGGGGCGGGCAAACAGTAAATAAATGTCAGGGAGAAAATTTAAGGAGGATGACCTTACAATGGGGGGCTGGCTGCCTGCTGAGGCTCCTTCTAAAAGATGGAAGACAGTCCGCCAGGAAGGGCATTCCCAGCCGAGGAAATGGCTGGGGTGGTAACGGGCTGGTGTGTCGGAAGAACCAAAAGGCCGGTATACCGGAAGCGCAGTGTGCAAAGGAGGGGGTAGTGGAAGGTGAAAATGGAGAGGTAGGTAGGAGACCACTCATCAACGGTGTAAATCGAAGTTAGCAGTTTACGATTTCTTTTCAGTACAGTGGGAAACTATGAGAGCGTTCACCTTTTGAGCTTGAATTAAAGGTCATTCTGTTGCTTTGGGGAGAACAGATTTTTAAGGGGGCAGGGGAGAAGCGGAAACACAAGTTAGGAGACGCTATTCTTTGTTGTAAAGGTGGTTATTTACTGAACGCTTTGTGTTTTCCAGGAACTACATTAGGTGCCTTGTGTATGTTCTTAAAATTACTTACGAAGCAGGTGCAGTAATTTCCTCCATTTTACAGGAGCAAGAGTATTGAGGTCTAAGGGGACAAGGTTAATAATAAGTCGCCAGAGCTAGGATTCAAACATGTTTGGTCTCAGCTAGGAGCCAGGCCACTATAAATTGTTACCACTGTGCTGCTTTATTTTATCTGCCGATTTACTTGGTAAGCATTTGTTAAGTGAATGTTTCTTAATGATGCTATAAAATTGTAACAGGAGGTTAGAATTCGTATCTGTGTCGTATATTCATTCAACGATTATTAGGCCTGTGGCGTTTCATAGGCATTGTGCTAGATGCAAGAGACGCAAAGACAGAGTAGATGTCATCCCTGTCAGCAGCCGTTTTCATGGTTTCGTAGTGGAACGTGGAATAGGGATAATAAAGTGTTCGGTTGTGATGCGTTTCACTTAGTGTACATAGGGAGGCGTCAAAGGAGGAAGGCAGATAACTTTTGAATCAATCTGGATCTTAAGTCAAAAAAGCTTTTGAAACACCAAACTTATTTACTTAATATTTGGATCATTTAATTAGAGATCTATTTTCCCACCTTTTTTTTTGTTCTATTTGCCATATTCACAGTATTATCAGTATAGAGTTTTGGTATATTATAGTAGGAAGTGACCTTAGAGATGAGTCCTTTGCCTCTGTTTAACAAATGGTTTAAGATCAGGATCAGCAGGGACGCCTGGGCGGCTCAATCAGTTAAGTGTCTGACTTTGGCTCGGGTCATGATCTCGCGGTTCATGAGTTCAAGTCCTGCGTTGGGCTCTGTGCTGACAGCTCAGAGCCTGGAGCCTGCTTCAGATTCTGTGTCTCCCTCTCCCTCTGCCCCTCTCCTGTTCGTGCTCTGTCTCTCAAAAATAAACAAACACTAAAAAAATTAAAAATAAGGGTCAGCAAACTATGGCCCATTCTTGATTTCAGCTCAGGTCATGATCTCATGGTCATGAGATCGAACCCTGTGTCGGGCTCTGTACTGAGCGTGGAGCCTGCTTGCGATTCTCTGTCCCCTGCTTGCTCTCTTTCTCTAAAATAAAACAAATTACAGATCTTTTAGCACACTGTTTTTCATCGGAATCCTCCCTGCCCCCTTGAGAGTACCTCTTGGAATTCCTTTGTGCTGGTTAAGATCATTGGCTCTGGAACCAGACCCTTGGACTGAAATCCCAGCTCCATTACTTACCGTTAGTTGTAATCTTGCTAAAGTGACATAACTTTTCTGTGTCAGTTTCTGTGACCGAAAAACAAAAAAAATGATTACGAGATTATTTTCAGACGTGAGCTACGCCTGAAACAAGACAGTGCCTGGCACAGTAGGTGCTCAATAAATGTCAGCAGCATCACCAAAAAGTGCTACTTCCTCCTGGTAACCATATAGAACACCACCGCATGGGTGTTTTAGTTGGCTGGCTCCACGTTGATGATTACCGTAGTGATTCCAAACAGGGTTGCAATGAATTATTTTTTCCATGCATTTGATCAGTGAGGTTGGACATGTTTGGGCCTAAGGGTCATTAATATTTCCTATTTCTGTGAACAGGCTGTTCAGATTTTTTTGCCTGTTAAATTATTGGTCCTTTCCTTATTGATTATAGGAGCCTTTTTACATATTATGGAAATTGTCCCTTTGTGTAATATGTGTTTAAAGTATTTTTTGTTTCTGGCTTGCCTTTTGGCCTTAGTTTACTGGTGTTTGTTGTTGTTTTTTAATTTTTTTAATGTTTATTTTTGAGAGAGACAGAGATAAACAGAGCATGAAAGTGGGGTGGGGAGGGAGAAAGAGGGAGACACAGAATCCAAAGCAGGCTCCAGGCTCTGAGCTGTCAGCATGGAGCCTGACATGGGGCTTACTCACGAACCATAAGATCATGATCTGAGCTGAAGTCAGATGCTTAACCGACTAAGCCACCCAGGTGCCCCTACTGGTTTTTTTTAACTGAAGAAAAATTTGAGTCTTTTCTTTATAAAAAATGGATGACATGGTTTGATACCATATTTAAATGGGCTTACTTTGAGATCGTAAAAAAAAAAAGCTACCTTCTAATATTCTTATGATTTCAGTTTTTTACATTTAAATGTTTGATCAATATTTTGGTGTTAGCTGGTAAATAAAGGCATAGAGTAAGTGTATCCTTACTCGTTGTCAGGTCACAGCTTAGCTCTGCCTCCTTAAATCCTTTTTTGAGGTAGCGGCTGTGTAAATAATTCTCACTTTTCAGAAATACCAAATTTCTCCTGGATATTTGAGGTGTTAAGTGGAAATGTTTGGTTTATGGTTATTGAGGAGGTCCTCACAAAGGCAGAGGACAAACACCTTTCCCAAGTAAAATCCAGGTTAAGTGTGTTGAAGTAAACGAAACAGACACTGCGTTCTTGAGAAATACTTGGCATGTATTCACCTGAGGCTTTTTTTTAAATTTCTTTTTTAATGTTTATTTATTTTTGAAGGAAAGAGAGACAGAACATGAGCAGGGGAGGGGCCCAGCGAGAGAGGAGACACAGAATTCGAAACAGGCTCCAGGCTCTGAGCTGTCAGCACAGGGCCCGACGCGGGGCTTGAACTCACGAACCATGAGATCATGACCTGAGCTGAAGTCGGACGCTTAACCGACTGAGCCACCCAGGCACCCCTCACCTGAGGCTTTTTAATCTTTAGGATTCTTTTACGATGTTACTCTTTTTCTCATCTCATTTAGGTTGCGAGTTGTAAAGACTCAGCATCACGTGGACGCACTTGTGGAGCATCGCAGTGGCCAGGTTGTGGTTTCAGCATCCACTCGGGAATGGGCCATTAAAAAGCACCTTTACAGCACCACAAACGTGGTGGCCTGTGAGAGTGTAGGCCGGGTGCTGGCAGAGCGATGCTTAGAGGCAGGAATCAACTTCCTAGTCTACCAGCCCACCCCGTGGGAGGCAGCCTCAGACTCGGTATTTTGGTTTCCATGTATTTATTTAGAAGGTATTAATTCCTGATGTCAGGTGCTTACATAGTAACAGTAGTTGCATTTATCAAGTTCTTTCCATGTGGCAGATGCTCAGGTGGGTATCCTGACCTGCATAGTGGCCCAGAGGGTCAGAATTAGTATCCTTGTCCTCTGTACAGGTAACCAGAGTCAGTCCAGGGGGACTGGCGTACAGCCACAGTGTCGACCATTCTACTTCCCCATTCATATGTTAATATTCCATTTGTATACTGAAACCCTAGCAGTCTTTTGACGTCTCTAAAGTTTCTTACCCATGTCATTAAGATCATTGTGAAAAATCAGCGTAGGCTTGGAACAAGGAGCAAGTCAGCTGTTTGATTTCTCTTTCTCTTGAGAAACGAGAAGCGCAGTTTATCGTTCGCTTACTTGTGCTGACTTAATTTTTTCTGACCTTCAACACCAGATGAAGCGACTACAGAGCGCCATGACAGAAGGTGGTGTGGTGCTGCGGGAGCCCCGGAGAATCTATGAATGAGCTAGAAGCGTTGTTCTGAACGTATGACTATAAAGCTGTGAGCTGTTACCGCCTTCGGAAGAGAGCGTCTGGAAGAACAGCCAGCTTGGGAGTTTTATACGATCACCTAACAGTGGACTGATATGATGTGTGTGTTGTTTATCAAAGCTAAAGTCTTCTCTTGGCCAGAAGTACCTGAGAAAAGCTGTTGCCAATGATAATTAACTTTCAAAGGACAAATGTTTATAAGTTAAAGAATAAACGCATATTACGAACACTTTCTGGTTAAATGAATTTTTTTTTGCCTCTGAGCTCACTGCTGCAAGAGCACATATATGAGGTTTATGCAAACTGCTTGTTACCACGTCCATCTCAGTAAACGATGGCCGTTGCTGCTCAGAGTGTGGACTTTTTTTTTTTAATAGGAAATGCCTGTATCAATTTAGTATCAACAGCCTTAGTGCTGTGGAGAAAAGGGGCAAACCCTAACCTTAGTTGGGTGCTAAACCCTAACCTACAGAAGCGGATTTTAAAAAAGAAAGCGCAGTGGGGAACTGAAGCAGAGGTGGAAAGGAGCAGGGCTGGTGTATATTTGCCACCAAGTGAGCATTTGTCGGATGAGATGAAGCTTGAAGTGCAGTCACGTTAACCTAACATGAAGCTGGGCCGGTGGGAATCGTGGCAGCTCTCACAGGAGTGGATTAAATAAAAGTAGGGGTTAACTGCTTCTTTCTGGCTATTTAAGATGTGAAGAGGAAGAACGTGTAAGCAGTTAAGGTGGCTTCTAGACCATTCCTCCCAGTTCTTAAATGTGTGTCCCAATTACATATACAGAAGTGAAATAACGTTACTATTTCCAATCTGAGTATTTGATAGATTGTTAAAAAATACGAATGCACCAACGTTTTTTAAAAGTATGATTGATTCTGAGAGGCCTTCAGGGGAAGACGTAAAGACTGATGGACAAGTGGCTGTGGAAATCGTCAGTGACAAATAGGGTTCACCTGGAAGTGACGCTGTAGGTGGGGTTTCCCCCACCTGCAAGAATAGGGTTTTTTTTCCCCCTGCAAGGATTGCCCCAGATCATCTCTGCACCAAAGAGTCCTTCTGTTCCATGGGCAACTCTTGAGGCTTTTTGTGGCAAGTTTGATAGACGGCATTATCAAGGATGATGCAGACAAAGTGAAGTAAAAGGTGGGGGGTGGAGGTGGGGACCGGGACAGCTCAATACGGGTCAAGGGCGAACAAGTGCTGCTCTCAAAGCCGACGAGAGGTGGTCCCTCCCCCGCGCTGCAGCTGCTGTCGTGATCTTCTTACCGCGGTTCCTGCAGATGCTGTCTACCGGCCCGTTTCACCCTTCTCTGGGCGCTATTTCCCCCCACCACCCGCCTAATAGCCTAGGGCTCTGCGCACGGCCCTCCGCAGAGACTGCGTGGAGCAAGGGAAACGGGCTTCGGCCGGAGGGCGGGGTCCAGGCGAGCCCCGCCCCTGGCCGAGGTGGAAAAGCAGACACCTGTGGGCGGGCAGGTGGCGGCGCGCAGCCAATCGCAGGCTCCCGGGCCGCCGCTTCCCGTGCGAGCCCCTTAAGGCCGCGGCGCAGCGGAAGCGCGTGGCGGGACGCGGCAGCACCGGGCGTCCTTGGCCGAGCTGCGTGGCCATGGACGTGGGCGCCGACGAGTTCGAGCAGAGCCTCCCTTTGCTGCAGGAGCTCGTCCTGGGCGCCGAGTTCGTGGGTAAGGGCGGGCATTCGGGGCCCTGTCGCGCATCGCTCTGGCCGGTGCGAGCCTCCACAGGGTGTGGTGTGGGAGGGATGGGGGCAGAGAGGTGAGGCCCAGCCTGGACGGTCGCCAGGCCGCGGGAGGCTCAAAGGAGGGCCCCTCCGACGGCCAGGGACATCCCTTCTGGGGCCTGGGCGGTGGGACGTTGGCAGCGATTACGCCCTTGGTCCTGCTGTGGTCCAGGTGGAGCCGAGCAGACGGGATGAGTGACCTGGCTTTGTCCTTGGCTTTGGCTTTCTCCTTTCTGTCTTCTTGACCCCACCTGGCCTCTTGAGCGGAGTAGCTCGCCACCTGCAGCCTTTACATGAAGAGCCGTGGCAGTGGTCTGCGTCTGGGGACTCTTGCCTTTTTTTTTTTTTTTTTTGCCTCCTCCGCAGGTCTGGACATAGAGTTCACCGGCCTTCGCTCTAACCTGTCCCGGCCCCAGCAGATCAGGTAAAGCCTGTGCCCTTCGGGCAGGTGTCTTAGCCACTTGTGCATTCTTTCTCTGCAGGCACCTTGCTGGCATTGGGTAGGGGGACGGCAGGACAGCACCTTGGTGGGGGGTCTGGGGACCTGGACTCTGTCCGCTGAGCGCTGGGAGTATTCACTAGTTGTAACCAGGGAAAGTGCTGCCTCTGGTTGAGAGGTGCTGGTCCAGAGTGGGGGCTGGGGCGCCTTCACGCCATCTCCTTGCCTGTGGAATGAGACTCCCGTTTTTACCCAGCCTGTTCGACTTGCCCTCGGAGTGGTATCTAAAGACCCGTCAGAGCGTTCAGCAGTTCACGATCTGTCAGATTGGTGAGTTTACCCTTCAGCTGTTTGCTATGCGTTACTGCGGGAGGGGTTTGTATCGCCTTTGTGTTCCCTGCTAGCAAAACCGCTTTGACCCCTTTCAGAGATGCTAGCTTGGGTTTTGGCCATGTTGTGCCTGTGGGGCCTAACACTTGGGAACGAGCAGAAACTGAATTTTAGCTGCACTGTTCCCATGCCTAAATAGATCGACATTAAGAAATCTGTACCATCTCTTGGGGGAAAAGGTGTATGGTTTTTGCTTAAAGAAAACCTACAGGAACAAGACCATGTTATAAAGCATCTTGCTCTGCAGCCCGCCGTTTTCACTAATGGGGCTTAGAGATCTTTCTGTATCAACATAAACAGATTCCATTCATTTTTAACAGTCACATAGTGTTCCCAGCTGTGAATGCATGGGTTGAGTCAGTCTCCGTTTTTACCGTTTGTGTGTGATCAAACAAGTGGTAGTGAGAGTCCTGGTATTTATGGGTGTGTTTGGTATACGACCAGTGGTGGAGTCAGTCTGTGCGTGAAAGTGTGAACTTGGGTGGCCAAACTATCCCTCTCCTACTAGCCATCCACAGAATTTACACTGACTTCTAAAGCACTGAATGTGCCTGGTCTCCTCACTCATGCTGGGTAAGATCAATCTTCCCTTTTTTGCCCACCTGGTAGAGGAAAAATCCTAATTGTTCTGATCTACATCTTAAATTGTTCTGGGTTAACAAACCTTTTCTGTGAAGGGGTAGGCAATAAATTTTTCAGGTTTTGCAGACCGTATATATGGTCTGTTACAACTACTCTTTTGCTATTATTAATGGGAAGTTAGCCAAAGATAATATGTAAATGAGCATGGTACATTTCAATACAGTTTCATTTACCAGGAAAAGTCTCGAAACAGATTTTACTGACCCTTGGTTTTTCTGTGCTGAGCATCTGTGTGTGTTCTCTATCCTTGTCCTCTGCTATTTTTCGGTTGCAGTTTGTTTTTTCTTAACTGTAAGTCCTCTTCGAAAAGCATAGGAAACAGCACGTAGATCTGTTTCTGTTGTCCTCCCCTACTTTGAAGACTTCTTCACTTTGTGTAGGGTCTTTTTAGCAACGCAGACATTTTAAAGCCTTTCACCGTATAAATCTGGTTTTTTAGCATTCCTCTGGTTTTTTTTAAAACCAGAAAAATGTCAATATTCTGTGTTTAAAGAACCATTCACAACTATACTTTAGTCCTTTCAGTGTTGAGAGCTGTACTGTTTCGAATCTTTTTTTTTAGCCATTATCTTTATCTAAGATGTACAGAGTATCTTTAGGTGCAAAGGACTGTTCAAAATGTTTCCTTTCTGCCGCTAACTTTTCTTGGGTATTCACCCCCCCTCTCCTTCTTCTAGGATTGTCTGTGTTCTCCAGTATTGAAGGAGAGTCAAACAAGTATGTATGAAGACCTCTCGCAAAACACCTGGCTCTCGCCTGCTCCCCTCCATCCTCTGCCCCGGGCTCTGAACCACTTTGGGCCTGGACGGTCCGTGTTCTCTGCTTCTGTGCCCTTCCGCCCCACTGTCCCCTGCAGTTCTGGCTGCTGCAAGTCTCTCTTGGGACAGCATCTCTTCCGGGGCCTTTCCCGGCACATCGGCGCTCCTCTCCCAGTTTCTGTGAGCCTTCAGGGCAGTTGTGACGAGGGTGATGTGACTGCCAGGCAGAGAGCGTGCTGACCAGAGGGCTCAGGACGGGGGTGGACCCTCCCCCGAGGGCAGGATCTCTGCCTTTTTCCTTTGGCCCCAGTGCAGTCGGTAGTACTGGAAACGGCCAACATTCAGATACTTCTCAAATGAAAGAAGCAATTTGCTCAGAAGCCTGCTCTGTGGGATAGATTTAAAAAAAATGTTCTTGGCTTTTTTCTTCTTAATGTTAATTTTTTTTTTATATATAGGTATGTAGCCCATTCGTGTAACTTCTTTCTCTTCCCTACGACGTTTGGGGTTTTGGATTCTGAGTTCTCTTTCCAGGCTTCCAGTGTCCAGTTTCTGAATCAGTATGGCTTCGACTACAACAAGGTATGGTAGCAGAGGGGGGAATGGGAAAGTCTTTTTTTTTTTTTTGAGCTTTACTCATTTTACTTATAATAAGTGTAAGTGGGGAAGGGGCAGAGAGAGAATCCCAAACAGGCTCCACGCTGTTGTCGCAGAGCCTGACCCAGGGCTCGATCCCGTGAACCGCAAGATCATGACCTGAGTCGAAATCAAGATCAGATGCTTAACCAACTGAGCCACCCAGGTGCCCCAGAGATAGGTTTTAAAGGTTCTTTGGTCCAGCCAGGCTGAGTCTCATTTCCTGTGCACCCGAGACTGGACCTGAGGGTTTCTTTTCTGTCTGCTCCCCCGGCACAGAGGATGCCTCCACTAATCTGCTTGTTCTCTTCTTGTCTAGTTTCTCAAAAACGGGATCCCATATATGAATGAGGAACAGGAGAAGAAAATCAAACACAACATCCTGACTGGGAACTGGAAAGTTCGCAGGTAAAGCCTGTTTCTCCAGGTGCTTTGTGGGTTTCTCTCTTTGCTGGCGTTTTTCTGCATTCCCTGTGGGTAGGCGCGCTGGCTCTAGAACGCAGTGACCTCATGCCATCACCGTTAGCTGGGGTAGCTTCAGGCAGCATGAGATCAGCCAGACATAGTGGCTCAGGGTGTTGGTGGTTCTGTTCCCTCACCTTCGATGAGAGCCCTCTTGCTGCATCAAGTATGAGTTTAGTGTTCAAAAGTGAAGGGGGGAGGAAATGTGACTCGTAACTAGGTACTCAAATGGAGAAGTGGAACTCCATTCCAGTGCTACCGCAGGAGAAGGGCTCTGTGGTACTCCCTGTGACATGTTGTGCTGGCCTTCTGTGTCACCATGGGGATGTTTCAGGGGTGAGTCACAGGTAACCTTGACCATGCTGGTCACAGGCCTTGGCCTGGACCTACTGCCCCGTGTTCTTGAGTTTGAGTGCTCCCAAGGGCAGTGCCTCTGCCTCCTTTCTTTGGCCCCAGTGCCAGTTGTCCTTCTGGAATCCCAGTAATGCCGCACAGCTGGGCCAGGAGTGATGGGGTGACAGCATCACGTGGCCACCTGGGCCCCAGACATGCCCTGCGGTCAGTTGTATGGGGCTCTAGTCATTTCAGCAACCTGAGCTGTAGTCTTTGCCTTTATTGGAAGGGGGCGTAAGTTAGACCAGTTGGAGCTCTGGAATGTTAGGATTATTAGGTCCAGAATACTGTGTAATATCGGAGGTGGGTTTGTTTTTCTTAAGCTCTACACCCGAGGTGGAGCTTGAACTCACAACCTCAAGGTCAAGAGTTGCGTGTTCCCACCGACTGAGCCCGCACCTGGAAGTTTTGGGGGGGTTTTCCCCCTGAAAACCTTATTCATGGCTTTTCACAGAAAAATGTAGCTTTTTATAAAACTATTTGAATTTTTAACCTTCTGTTATTTTCAAATGTTGGAGAAGTCTTTCCTCATCTCGAAATAACATCGTGTTCTTCTATTCCTAACATGGGAGAAGACGTGCTTACCAAAGTTCCTGTCTTTTCCTTCTGTCACCAGATGGTACTTTTTCGCCCTGAAAGCTGAATTAAGCAGACAGGCCTGACTGGAGTGCTTAGCGCTGGCTGTCTCCCAAGACCTTTCCCTGCATGCATCCCAGTGAGGCAGAAAGGGAGGGCCGTGCCCCTGCGAATGTACGGGAGAGCACAGGCCACGCATTTGGCTTTCTGTTGCTGAGCGAGGCTCAGAAAATCATCACTTTGGGTCCGTTTTGTTGCCCAGATCACTGTGTTCAAGCCGGCGTCCTCCAAACCCCTGGTCCTATTAACATTGTCCTGAGGTTCTGTCCTTGCCGTGGTTTCCTCCAACCTCCCATTTCTATGTCTGCTTTCAGTTCTCTGGATAAAGACCAGATCAAGGTGGTGATTGATGAAGTGACACGGTGGCTGGACCTGGCGGAGGAGGGTGATTGGATGACTCTCCCTGGTATCGCTGGTAGGCCGGAGGCTGCTCCCTGAGCCCGGGGGTGTTGGGGCCGGTTCCCGTCACCGGTGGGGGCCCGAGGCGGGGAGGGGGCCCTCGGTCCTGTGGATCCCGGGCATCGGGCATCGGGCATCGATCGGTTCAGCAGGCACGTGGTCCTTGGGATTAGACCAAGCTCTGACCTCAACTCAGAAGCTGGAAACTTTTTGACTGATTTTTTAAATTTTTTAAAAACTTTTTTGAGAGAAAGAGCATGATCAGGGAAGGGGCAGAGAGAGGGAGACAGAGAATCCAAAGCAGTCTCCGTGCTGTCAGCACAGAGCCCAACGTAGGGCCTGAGCTCACGAACCATGAGATCGTGCCCTGAGCTGAAGTCGGCTGTTCAACTGACTGAGCTGCCCAGGCACCTCTGGGTGTATTTTAAAAGAGAACTTTAGGACACAACGCAGCGTGTGCTAACATGGTGGCCGTCAGTAGCTGTAACCCCCACACAGAGACCCTTTGCGGTCCTCCGTGTGAGAGTGGCCCCGAGATGAGCTTCAAGAATGGATGTGGATGCTGTGTTGTCCCTGTCCCATGGGCCCCCGGGCTGAGGCACCCCTCAGGGCTCTGTTCGCTCCATGTGGCTCTCAACTTCCATTCCTTCTCTTGAGGGGAAGGTGAACCGCCATCTGTGGTTCAGGCTTGTGTCTCCTTGCCGCAGGCTTCCAGGCCTTTGAGATCCAGCTGGTGCTGAGGCAGGCCCTCCCCGACATCTGGACGGTCCTGAGAGACCAGGGGGTGAGCTCCTGCCTGGGGGTGGGCAGCCTCTGGGGCTCCGTTTCTCTCTCTCGGCCTCTGTGAAAGGCTTTCTCTCGTCTTTCCCCCTGTCCTTTTGAGACTGTGGCTTCGTTCCCAGGAACCCAGGGTCCAGAGAACTTGTCTCTACTTTTGTCTCAGATAATAGTGAAAAAAGTGAGTAAGCAGCATCGCTGGTATCTTGAGAACACCTCCTGTGATCGAGAGAGCTGTTGGAAGGAGAAGATTCTTCTCTCCGCGAGGGGTTTTTCTGTGTTCTTCCAGATGCTGGTGAAAGCCCAGAAGGTAGGGAACAAATAAATCTCTTCTTGGCCTCCAGCAGTCTTTCGTATTTCTGACCAAAGAAATACGCCGGGTCCTGCAACGAAAGTAAGATGCCTTGAGATAGAAGTGGTTCGTTCTTGTCGACAACCAGCTTTCTGGGTCTAGCTTGCCTCCCTCGAATCGCAACGGGTTAAGCAGGCACAGAGGGTCCGTGTAAAGCACTGAGGTTCCTGTTCCCCCACTTCATGACTAGCCGACTTGGAACCACTTGGGGAACTGCTTCAGTTTAGCCCCTCGGTGTGGACCCTGCCCCACCTCCCCCTACACCCTGCTTGTCGTGTTTCTGGCATCTGAGCATCGGGGCCACTTTTCATGGGGGGGGGGTGAGGGGGAATTCCGTGTGGTAGGATCGCAGTGGGCTCTGGAGCTGCCCCCTCTTCGGGAGAGTGCCAACCTGGGAATGCCTGTTTTTAAACCTCCTCTCTGCCGCCTCAATTCCTCCGAGCAGCCCTTAGTGGGCCACAATATGATGATGGACCTGCTGCATCTGCACGAGAAGTTCTTCCGGCCGCTCCCAGGTACGGGCACGCCCGCCCTCTCCCCCCCCCCCCCCCCGCTCTTCACGTCCCCCCCGGGGGGGGGGCGGTTTGGGCCACAGTCCTGCCCCAGAGTAGCCCCTCCACGTACCCCTCCACGGGACCCACAGGCTCCCAGAGAAGTCTGGCAGATCTGTGTCTGTTCCCGTTTCCCCGAGTGGAAGCCAGGTGACTTTCCGGCAGAAAGACTCACATTTGGGTTGATACCCCCCGCCCCGAGCCCCCATGATGCCATGCCGTCATTTACCGTTGCATGAAGCCTCGCAGAATCAGGAACGTGAGCAGGAGAGAAGCTGCCGTCGATCATGGCTATAATCCTAATGCTTTGATTTCTTTTTTTTCCCCTCTGGGACTTCTCACGCATTCGATTCCACTATATATTTGATTTTACATTTGGCTTTTTTCCCCCCACGTACCCAAAGCATTTATGCCATTAACCTAACATCATTTCAATGGCTGTGTGCCTTTGTCTTGTGGCTGTGCCATACTTTGCCATGCCTGATGCCCGCGTTGGATGTATCGCAGTGTAATGTAGCCGTTGAAAGCGGTGACTGGAGAGACGCTTATGTCCCCACCCTGCCCCCACCCTGCCCCCACCCTGCCCCCACCCCGGCGCATGTTAGCTCCAGCAAGGTGCTTTCTCGGTTTCCTTGCCTGTAAGATGTGGGTAACAATAGTACTGACATCCTAATATTGGGGGGTTAAATAGCGTATGTTATCTAGATTAAAAGGGTGGGAGCGTTCTAAGACTTCCCACCCAGAAATGACAAAGCACTTCAGTTTGAGCACATGGAGAGAACTGAGGGAGAAGTAGGGGTGAACTTAATAAGCACTGACCAGAAAAACGACAACAAGACAAAATTGCTGGGAGAACGAAAGCTGGGTGAGAAAGGAGAGACTGGGGACCATGGCCTGGACCCTGCAAAAGCAGGAAGGGTAGGGGAGGGTTGGGGGAGGGAGATGAGCCGGGGGGCAGAGCCAGGGATGAGATGGGCTGTCCTCTCCCCGGTGGGCAGTCAGGTGGCTGTGTAAAACTCGGGAAGTTCCCAGCAGCACTGCGTCTTTTGAGAGATCTGGGCCCAAAAACCCAGAGAAAGAATGGAAACCCGCTTGCCTGGGGTGGGGGAAGAGGAAAGCGGGCTTTGCTTTGGTTTGTTCTGCAATAAATCTCTTTAAACTCTATACAGGTAGGCCTTTGCTAAATACAGCAATTAATAGCTTGATTTTTTTTTTTTTAATTTGGGCGTTTAAAAATTTTAGTTGACTTTTTTTCTTGGATTTTCCCTCAACAGTCTCTTACAGAGGACCATTTCATACCTGCTTTTCAATAGCACTTCTTTCTCCCTGTGTCCATTGGCTAGAACTTTGCAAACTACGTTAACTAATGTCGACAATAGACCATATCCTGAATTTAGTGGAAAGCCATCTGGCTGTCACCACCACGAAGGTGATGGCAGGTTGGTCTGAGATTTACAAATCCTCACTGATCAGGAGAAAGGATGTTTTTAGTTCCCATTTTGTTCTGTTTTGCTTGCCTTGTTTGTTAATTAGCGCTGGTGACAAGCTAGGTTGGAGAATCTTCCCATTTTTAATCTACAAACTCCCTTCTATCTGGTGTGTTGCTTCAGAAAGCTACGATCAGTTTAAGCTGAATATCCACAACCTGTTTCCTGTTCTCATTGACACCAAGAATGTGACTAAGGACATCTGGAAGGTAATGAACGAAATTGCTTTGTCCCAGTCACACTTCACTTCTCTTTCAAGTTTATTTACTCAGAGCATGAGCTCGTGAGAGTGCAAGCCGGGGAAGGGCAGAAAGAGAGAGAGGGAGAGAGCGAGCATCCCAAGTAGGCTCCGCACTGTCAGCACAGAGCCCAGCGCGGGGCTCGAACCCACAAACTGTGAGATCATGACCTGAGCCAAAGACGGACCCTTAACTGACTGAGCCACGCAGGTGCCCCCACTCTCTTTCTTAAGTTGTTCCTTGAATTCCTCTCCTATTTTACAACCAGTATTGGCTTCCTTTGTATGTTAGCATTGGGTTATCAGCTTAGGAGTTTTTTCCTTCCCTCATTCAAGTTCCCATGTTTTGACTGAGTTGTGTGTAGCTTGTCTGATCTGAAGCACGCCACAGAACAGTCTGTTCTAGAGCTTGACATATGCATGATTAGTATCCACAGCCTCTCAACAGGGTGGGGGAGGCTCTGGGAAATGTTAACCGTCTCTGCCGAGCCATAAGGTCCTGGGTTCCAACGCTGGGCACGTCCCCATAACCTGGGAGGCCAAATCCCAACGTCTGGGCCCCACCACCAGCTTCCTAAGGGTTAGAGGGCTGGGGGCCAGGGATGGTGTTTCCAAAGCTCCCAGGTGACTTCTGTCGTGCAGTTGGGGTGTGAATTGCACATGAAGGGAGGCACCCAACTGGCTTAATCCTTCTTAGAACTTAAACTGAGGAGCAGAGTAAGGGGAGTCATGTCGGCATTTTAAAGCCCGAGGCTGATCACCTAACTATTCAATAGGGGAGCTACAAAAAAGGCGCTGGGTTACTTGGTACAGCCTTGCCCAGAGCCGTGTTTGTCATTTGTTCCTCCCCGGTTTCTAGCTCTGCCATGATTCTGTGATGCTGCGCGTCTCCGTGTGACAGAGTCCTGGGGTGAAGCAGGAAGGGTGTGTGCTGACCAGAGGGGACCCACGCGTTCTCTTTGCCACACAAGCGGAGACGAGCTCAGGGTGACCTGGGATGGCTAAGGCGCTCCAGTTCTTAGAGCGCCTGGTGTCCACACGTGTGTCCTTGGCCATGGTCTAGTACCTTGGAGGCATAGGTTTATAGAATCCCTTAAACCTGTGCCTTTGTAGGAAGGCGGTGGGAGTTATTGCGGTTTTTCTAGCCTAGGTTATTGGGTACTTTCTAGAAAACCCAAGGATGCTAGGGTCCTAATCAAGGGATGAAGACCCTTACGTTGGAATAGAAAGAGGGGTTTATGGGGAATCACTTTCCAGGTCCTTTCAGTGGCCCTTTGGTAATTCCCAGGCGGATAACAAAAGCCAAGTATTACTCACCCTGATTTGTTTTCCATAATTCTAGGAACTGAATTTCCCAAGGGTTTCAAATCTTTCAGAAGTTTATGAAGTCCTAAACAGGTAAGGAGGCTGTTTTTTGGGGTTTTTTGGTTTTTTTTGTTTGGGGCTGCTTGTAGAGCAGGGGGTTCTCGATGGGGGGTGGGGAGAACTTTTACTCGCCGGGACACACCTTTTTCGTGGTTACAACCGAGGGCTGTACTGGCATCTGGCGGGTAGAGGCCGGGACGCACAGGATAACCCCCGATGGCCAAGAAGTCTCCAGCCCCACGTGCTCCTGGTGCTGAGGCTGAGAAACCCTGTCTAGAGGGGCAGGAAGTGGGTAAAATACCTATGGCTATTGAAGCGTGTAGTGGTTTCTGGTGGCCAGGGTTTAACTTTCTTATCTCTTTCTGATTGGAGTGAGAAGCCCCAGAAGAACAGGCTTTTCCTTCCTTCCGCGCCCAGACACCTTGACGTTTCTCGGGGGGCCTGCAGCAGTGTGGGTGGGCACGCCCCCCCCCACCTTCCTGCGGGGAGCAGCGGCTCCCACTTCCCCTTGCAGCCCTGACCCGCTGCGGCCCAGGATGCACCAGGGTGGGGGTGCTGCTCTTTTTCCACCCTGGATGCCTACAGTCAGGTCTGCCCTTCTCTGCATTCCCAGGATCGCTGCCCTTGCCCAAGTCTTTCTTTTTCTTTCTTTCTTTTCTTCTTTTCTTTTTTTCCTCTTCTTGTTCTGTCTTCCTGTTCTCTGTCTTTTCCTCTATTTTTGAGAGAGAGCGAGGGCAAGAGAGAGAGAGGGAGACACAGAATCGGAAGCAGGCTCCAGGCTCTGAGCTGTCAGCACAGAGCCCGATGTGGGGCTCGAACTCACAAACTGAGATCGTGACCTGAGCTGAAGCCCAGCACTTAACTGAAGCCCGGCACTTAACTGACTGAGCTACCCAGGTGCCCCCCCAGTCTTTATTTTTCATTCCAGGGATGGTGGTAGCCCCATGGGTACCCCATGGCCTGTCCTACCTTGTTTCCCACTGCTGCTCGAGTGATCTTTTAAAATGTGCACTTGACTGGGCTATGTTTCTTGTCTGTCTTCCCAATGTACCTCCAGCGCCTCCCCCTGCCCCCCTGCCCCCCTGCCAACACATGAGCACTTTCACTGGCCCCTGCCTTTACCTGGGGGCTCCAGCCACACACACAGGTCAGGCCTCGCTCCCTTTCCCTCACTGCCTTTGTGCCTCCTCTGTGTGCGAGATGCCAGACACCTCCCCATCACTTGGGCTGAGCGAGTTCCTGTGATCCGGGACTCCTGGCGTGCCGCCTCCTTCAGGAAGCTTTCCGTCCCTCTTGCCCTCGGCCTCCATACCCTCCAGTGCCCCATTCGGGCCTCGGGCGCTGCAGTAGCAGGACTAGCTCTGTACGTGTCCTTTGGGCCACCGGCTGCACGCTCCCTGCGCAGAGCCAGTGTCTTTATCCAGCTTCCCCGGCTCAGGCTAAGCATGTGGCCAATACTCTGAGCCACCTGGCAGCAGCCTCCCTCGCTGCTGTCTTCAGCCGTGGTGCTGCCTGCTTCTCGGGACCTTCTCCGCCCGTTCCTGGATCTGTGCCTCTTTGTTCCTTTTAAGAAGGCACCCCGGTCCTGAGGACACTTTTATTTATATTAATTTAAGATAGGGAGGAGAGACCAAGAAGGGCTTAATTTCAGTGACTGCTTTTTTTTTTTTTAAAGCTATTTTAATGTTTATTTTTGAGAGAGAGAGAGAGACAGACAGACAGACAGACAGAACCTGAAGCAGGCTCCAGGCTCTGAGCTGTCAGCACAGAGCCCAATGTGGGGCTTGAACCCACGAGCTGTGGGATCGTGACCTGAGCCGAAGTTGGATGCCTAACCAACTGAGCCCCTCAGTGACTGTGCTTTATGCTGTTTTTCTTCTGTACTAGTGACTTGAATCCTACCAAGAATTCTGGGCCAGTGATTATTCACGCAAGCAAGTGCGAAAAATACGGTATGTTCCCGTGAGCCAGAGCCGCCCCACAGTCGGCCGAGGATTGAGGTGCCAGCCCTCCGGCCTGGTCTCCCCGTGGGCTGGTGTGTGGGAGGGGCACGCGGGGTGCAACATCGTTTTCCTGTCTGTGCTCCATGCCCCCCCTCCACCAAAGGCTTCGTGACCCTCCGGGGGCATCTGTTCCCCTTGACGTGTGCCTAGCCTGCCGGGCGGCTCTCGGCCTCCGCTCCCTGCTGTGGGGGGACCCAGGGTGAAGGTGGGTGTGGGTGTGGGAAAGGGCACGCACCTCTCCGGTTGGTGGTGGTGTGAGTGCGGCCGGCACGGGTGTGGAGCCGCGTGGGGAAGGGGCCCCTTGTCCAGGACATGTACTGACGGCCGCCGGCTCTCTCCTGCTTCTGGAACACGGCTTCAGCTGAGACCAAGTACCCCCATGAGGCTGCGTATGACGCTTTCCTCTGTGGCTCAGGTGAGAGTTGCTGTCGTTTCACGTGGGGCGGGGGGGCTCATGCTTTATTTGGGGTGATCTCCCCACCCCCACCCCGAAGCTCTCCAACCACTTCCAGGTGGGTTGCACGTAACAGGCATGGAGCACGAGCTTGCATGTTTTGATAAGGGCGGCCGGTCGCACCTGGGCGTCTGTTACATCTCTCGCGTTTTCT
Organism: Cryptoprocta ferox; assembly: GCA_028646485.1. Classification (NCBI taxonomy): domain Eukaryota; kingdom Metazoa; phylum Chordata; class Mammalia; order Carnivora; family Eupleridae; genus Cryptoprocta; species Cryptoprocta ferox. The sequence goes on along the minus strand of CM053577.1, from coordinate 7,960,545 downwards.
CCCCAGTTCTTTTGAAAGTGGCACACCTGCTCCTGTGGAGGGTACATGGGTGAGTGTCCTTGCGTCCTGTCACGGGGACAGGGTTCGCTGTGAGCTAAGGGCGCCGGGCCCCCGAGGCTCTCCCAAAGAGGGTGCGTGTGGGACGTTGTGTGAATACAGCCCCAGACCAGGCCGCAGCCTTCCTTCCCAGGGTGGCCCTTCCGGCTGGTCCTGGCCCCTTGTCCTACCACTGGGAAGATTCACGTGCCAGGAGGCCGGGGCAGCAAGGTGGCTGTGGGTCCTGCTCCCTGCCCCCTGCCCTCTGCCCTCTGCCCCCGGGCCTGCCGGAGTGGTGTGCTGGCTTTGTTACGCACCTGTTCCTCGTCACCACGTCCGTCACAGTGAGGTAGGACGGCTGAGTGTTCAGGCTGGTAAAGGACACCTCCTTGGGGTCCACACGGTCAGGCTGCGGAGAAGGGGAGTGACTCGGAATCGGGCGTTTAGGAATGCGTTTCCCAAACCCCAAATTGGAATGCGTTTCCCAAACCCCAAATTGGAATGCGTTTCCCAAACCCCAAATTGGAATGCGTTTCCCGGTGGCGACGTCATCGCTGATGCTTCCAGCCCCGGCTCGTCGGCACTGCAGCAACGTGTGGAATACGGGTTCTGTAGCACCGTGTGGGGAGCGTCTTGTCTGTTAGGATCTGGGCCAGGCAAGGGAGCTCGTCAAAATTGTGACAGGGTTCCTGAGGCTGAGTTGGAAACCTTTCGGGACTAATGAAAGTAATAACTTCGGACTCATCTATTAACCTTGGTGCTGCCTATGTTTGTCCGTTTTAGTAAAGACGTTACACGTGGAAATTCTCTCTGACGGACTGAAGTGAGGCTTCTAACTTAAATGGGAAATCTGCCCCCTCTTGCTCTTCCCGGTGCTCTGACAGCATCTGCGTGCTCACCGGGAGGTACCCACGTGCCAGACGGTGAAGGCCACTGATAGCAAGCATGGCAGACAGTATCCTCCGTTCTTCTCCCTGTCTTCTAGAACCTTTCTGGTCCAGATTACCGCCCCCACCACCACCACCGTATCTGACCTCCCATCCCCCTCCTCAGTGTCCAGAGGTGCCACCTGGGTGCCTTACATCCTATTATTTGACCTAATCCTCATGACCTTAAAAACCCTCCTAGGTTTGTGCTTTCTCATGGCCCCGTGCTCAGGGGTCTGGTAGTGTCTGGACGGAGGCAGGGCGGGGTGGGCCGAGGGGTGAGGGATGGCCGTTTGGAATCAAGGGTGATGATCCCCTTCAAGGGACGATAAAGTGGACCTGGGGACAGCAGCCTCTCGCGAATCCTCCGAGCCCGTTGCTAATGTTCGTTAAGGGATCTTCACCAAAGTGGAGGTTCTGCTCTGGCCTGGGCCCCGAGAGAGAGAGCGCCGTGAGATCGGTCGGCGGGGGGAAGCCCTCGGACTCGGAGGGAGGAAGGCCGAGCAGTCCGAGGCAGCGCCTTGCCCTGTGGTCACCAGACCCTTAGCTGTGGCTGAGGACCTGTGTGTGACCGCTGGCGTGCCTGAGGGCTCTGGGCCTTTCTCTATATCCCCGTAGAGCTGGCTCCCTGCCTGAGCTGTCCTTCCCCCTGTACCTCGATGTGCTGGCCCCGTATGTGAACCAGGTGAATCTTATCCGAGCCAGGGTCCCGAAGATTGTGAGTAGCTTCTGTTTTGCCCCTTCCCCTACTCAGGGCCGTGTGTGGGGAGCAGCCTGGGTGTTGGGGATCTCTCAGACGGGGGGGTGCTCCCGCCCTGCTAGGCTTGTCCTCCTGTGTCTCCCTGCCCAAACTGATGTGGACGCGCTCGCCCCTCCCTTCCCCCTCCCAGCCCCTCCCAGTCCCTCCCAGTATCTTCGAACCTGGTAGTTTGCCAGCAGGAATGGCAGAAAACCTTCTCCGGTCTTCTCCCTGTCTTCTAGAACTTTTCTGGTCCCGACTCCCCCAGTATCCGGCCTCCCATCCTCCTCCTCAGCGTCCGGAGGTGGCCTGGGGTCAGCGAGCAGCAAGTCTATCGTGAGTTTCAGAATCTCTGCAAGTTTGATGTCCAGCGACTGTCGCGGAGCCAGTTTCTGCTCTTGACCAATAAGTTCAAGGAGTAGGTGCCTCGGTTCTCATCCCGTCCTCCTGCCCCGCGGCCGCCCTGTCCCGGAGGAGCGGGTCCGGTACTCGCACGCCTGACCTAAGACCCTCTTTGGCAGCTCTCGGACCATCCTGAGGGAGTACCGGGGCCACCCCACCCTGCAGGTGTCCCTGTACCGGTACTGGAGACACTCCCCGGACATCAACTGCTTGTTACAGTAAGTGACCAGCACCGAGGCTGCTCTCTGGGCTGCCCGCGGCCCCCGCTGGCTCTGCACGGAGCACGCTCGCCAGCGTGTGTCCTATCGGAGTCCTCGGCGAGTGTGGTGGCCTGAGCGTTGTTCAGGAAGACCAGGTGGAGCTTGATCTAAATGTCCGCTGCGTCGGGTACTGGGCGTAGTTTCTAGGCCTTCGTCCATGAATAAAACAAAATCTTGCCCTCTTGGAACTCACGCTCCACTGGGAGGTAACGAGCAAGTGACTTGCACGATAGATCAGGTGACTGGTGTTTGTTTAAAAACAAGAGCAGGTCAGGGGGTGCGAGTGGGGGGCCAGAGAGGGGTGGACGGTTAGAGGAGAAGGTGGGACCTCACGAAAGACTCCAAGGAGGTGAGGGAATGAGTCAGGCAGAGCACGGGGAGGACGGTGTCCAGACAGCGGGCAGAGGCCCCTGAGAGGGGCCATGAGGAGAGAATGGACCGGTACGTGGGACCCATCGGGTCGGGGGCTGTGGGCGGGGGTTTATCCGCAGGGGTGGGATGCAGACTGCAGAGGACACGGAGGGCCGGGGAGTAAGTCGGGGAGCCAGGTGGGGATACTATCGACTTGGGGCTTGGACTTCATGGCGACAGGGAGGGGTGCCAAAGGCGGATCCTGGGCAGACTGGAGCGGGGTCGAGTTTGAATCTGGTTTTTGGCCTGCATAACTGAAAGATGGTTTCTTTCTTTCTTTTTTTTTTTTTTAATTTATGTTTTTTATTTATTTTTGAGCGACAGAGAGCCAGCGTGAGCAGGGGAGGGTCAGAGAGGGAGGGAGACACAGAATCCAAAGACAGGCTCTAGGCTCTAGGCTCTGAGCTAGTTGTCAGCACAGAGCCCGATGCGGGGCTTGAACCCATGAACCACGAGATCATGACCTGAGCCGAAGTCGGATGCTTAACCGACTGAGCCACCCGGGTGCCCCTGAAAGATGAGGTTTCTTTGCAAGGGTTTCGGCTTGCTGGTTGGGAGCCGTACGTATAGAAAACGGCGTGCTTGGGGGCGCCCGGGTGGCTCAGTCGGGCCTTCACACCCGCCAGTGCACACGCGGCCGTCTGTCCATCTGGCACTGCTACTGCTGACTGGTGCTCTGTCTTGCAGAGTCTGTGGCGTGGTGGCCACCTGGGCCCTCCTCGCTCTCGTCCTCGGAAGACCTGACCCCTGAGTGTGGCCTGCTGCCTCGGTGCCATCTCCGCGCCTCTCGGGGACCTCCGTCCGCGTGGGGCTCCTGGGGCCTTTGCGTAAAGTGTGTCTTTCTTGGCAGACCAGTCTGTGTGGTCCTTGTGGGGACCTTTGTTTCGAATGTGAAATTCTGTAACTATTATCAACGATAAAGAAATCCTTAGATGTGAACTTTTTGTGGCCAAAACTTTTCTTCTCGTAAATGGGGAGAAGCGCCCACCTCTGGGAACTTAAGCGAATGTTCTAGAGGGTCTCATGCGTGGACAACTAGCCCTGGACGCCAGGTGAACAAAGGGCCAGGTTATTTCTAGGAGAGGAATTCTTGGCCGATAGGCTGGTTGGGATTTAAATCTGAGAAATGGCCTCAAGTGTGCATTTGTGATGTTTTGATAACATTTTCTGGTTTATAATGTTCAACAGTCACTTCAGAAACAAGAATTACCCAGGGACGCCTGGGGGGCCCGGTCAGTTAAGCGTCTGACACTTGGTTTCGGATCAGGTCATGATCTCCCAGTTCATGAGTTCGAGTCCTGTGTCGGGCTCTGCGCTGACAGTGTGGAGCCTGCTTGGGATTCTCTCCCTCCCAGTCTCTCTGGCCCTCTCTGGCTTGCTTGCTTGCTTTCCTCCCCCCTCCAAAAAAAAATTACCCAAGAAACACTGTATCCAAATCACGGTTGTGTACCCGGAGGGCCCAGGAAGACTCTGGTTATTTTGTTTCTTCTGCGGAGCTCCACCCCCACCACCCCCACCACCCCCCATTCTATTCTCTCTCAGAACTTGGCTGGGCTATTGGTTCAACCTTGAACTTCACTTATAATTCAGCAAAGTCTTCCTAAATGGGGACGGGTAGGGGGGTGCAGTTTTTTTCTCCATAAAGCAGGCGTGTTAGTGGTGGCAGCCGCCACGCAGGGGGTTTGGAGCTGCCTGTCCTGAGGATGTGAGTGACCAGTGGGGTGCCATCCTTCGGTCGGGGCCGCTCGTGGTCAGGCCAGTGAAACCAAGCTCTCCCGTGACGGGAGGGAAGTTTTCTACTCCTTTGTCCACAAGGCATCCTAGTGGGATGCCCCCCTCACCCACCCCCATTGGATGTCCCTTTGTTTACACTGAGGAGAGCTCCCCCTTTCTCGCGTGGGCTTTTGGGACCCAGTCTAATTTAGATGGGCTCAGCATTCAGTGCTCCAGCACGAGAGTGAGAACAAGCTCAGGTGAGTGTACAGAGTGACCCTGCTCAGGTTGGAGCAGGGTCGGAGCCCTGGGAGCTGTTCTTTGTGGCTCCAGAGTGAGAGCACCCTGTCGTGACTTTACTCTTACCTGCTCACAAGTCTTTACCGCACCCCTGCTGCATGTGCCTTTGGAAGGGCGGCCACTGGCGGTGGCACTCTGCCGTCGGACTGTGGGGATGCTGACAGCACTGTCAGCTGCCCCTGCTTGGGGGGGGGGGGGGCGGTCGGAGGCGGCTGAGCTGCTCAAAGTCCCTGGCTGTGCTCGGATTCTAGCTCCTGATTCTCCTGGAGTTCTTCCCTCCCTCCTCCCTTCCTTCCTTATTTTGAGAGAAAGAGAGCCAGTGGGGGAGGGGCAGAGAGCGGGAGAGAGAATCCCAGGCAGGCAGGCAGGCTCAGAGCCCGACGTGGGGCTTGAACTCTCAAACCACGGGATCATGACCTGAGCCGATGTCGGATGCTTAACTGACTGAGCCGCCCAGGCACTCCCCTTGGGGGTTCTTGGTATGCCAAGTGTGGGGGGAGGGGAGCCCTGGGGTGCCAGCAGGTGGGCCTTTTGCTGCCCTCCCCCTGCTTCCTCTTCCTCTCGCAGCCAAGTTTTTCATGTAGTTCTGTCTCCCATCGTTAAATGAAAACTCCAAAGCAAAGTGTAAACCGGATGCTCCCCCCTCCCCCTCCCCCCTCCCCCTCCCCCCTCCCCCCTTCTCCCTTCTCCCCTGCCTCTCCCTGGGGCTCTGGCCCTCCTTTCCCTTCATCAGGGTCTGGCTTGGGGCCGAGCTCGCCGCCTGCCGGCCAGGACCTGCCTCCCGATCGCTCTGCT
>CM053577.1:7741175-7954463 GCA_028646485.1 Cryptoprocta ferox | reverse complement strand
AAAAAAAAAGTCAGCGAGTGAGAGATTCTGAACTTCTAAGGGGCAGCACTCAAAAGGAGTTTTAATGAAGTCCCCTTGTTTTTCACACAAGATAACATCACCCTATTCAGATAGCACCCCCAGTCGCTCAAACCCCTCCATCGGTGTTTCCCCTTGAAGTGTCCCAGAGATGCAAGCAGAGATTGGGGGACCCATGGTCTTATCAGGGTGGACAAAGGCGGACCTGGCCCAGCCACTAGCTCCCCTCCATGAGGTGACCTATCTCCCTCTTTTATGCCCCAAGATGGCTGACAATGAAAACCACCAATTACAGCAGTCTCTTTCTCCTTTTGGGGGGCACTGAGAGGTGGGCTCCTTCTGCATTGCTAACAGAGACATGACAAGAAGGGAAGCACATAAAAGTTATCAGGACATAAAAAAAGCTCTAAAGACCAAAGAAAAGCTTATGTTCTGGCTCTGTATTGTTGTTAGAGCAAGCGGGGGAGGGGCAGAGAGAGAGGGAGACACAGAATCCGAAGGAGGCTCTAGGCTCCGAGCTGTCCGTACAGAGCCCAACACGGGGCTCAAACCCATGAACCATGAGATCACGACCTGAGCCGAAGTCGAATGCTTAACTGACTGAGCCACCCAGGCACCCCACCAAGTGTGGATTTTAAAAGATCGAGAGAGATTTTACTCAACTGAATTCTGGTTTTGCTTTGACAGACACAGGGATGGATGGTATTGGGAAGGAAACCTTCCCACTTCTCCGGTAACTCGATTCTCCTCACAATGGCCACCCGTCTGTGGTGCCAAAGCATTGTCTGGCTGTCGGCGACATTCCCCTGCCGCAGGGCCTCCAGTTCCCACTCAGAGAGAGCAAACTCGAGTCAGGATTAGACAGACGAATCTTGAGGACTAGTAAGGAGGGAGGGAAGGGGCCAAGAATGATAGTCAAATGCAAAGAAAAGCCAAAAGAAAAGATCGAGGAGAAAGAGAGAAAACAAGTCTGTGACCTTCTCTATGAAAGTATCTGGATAGAAACAAGGGGAGAAGAATGGGAGTTCGAGACATTAATCTTTTTGCCCGTTGAGTATTTTTAAAGGATATTCCTGTAGAACAGGCCTAGAGAGGACACAAGAGAAAACAGTTGATCAGTGGAAAACCGTTTTTGGTTTCTGGTTTTTGGTGCCATTACGTGGCTTTTCTGCTTTTCATAAATGGTTCTAATGATTATATTCACTTCTTTCTTGCCTGTCATCTTTCCCCTGGAGGTAACTGAAATCACCCCTTCCTGAATTTTGATCACCTTCCTAAAAGTACAGAATTTGTCTGAGAGGTTGCTAATTATCTTGAGGGTAGAGTTACTGCAAGGCTTCAGCAAAAATATTAGATATACGTGATATAAATGTGTCCACCTACTAGATTTTTCTTTTTTTTAATGTTATTTATTTTTGAGAGAGAGAGAGAGACCGAGCACGAGTAGAGGAGGGTCAGAGAGAGGGAGGGAGACACAGAACATGAAACAGGCCCCAGGCTCTAAGCTGTCAGCACAGAGCCTGATGTGAGGCTCGAACTCACAGACCACGAGATCATGAGCTGAACCGAAGTCAGACGGTTAACTGACTGAGCCACCCAGACACCCCTCTTCCCTGGTCTTTTGGGTAAAATTCCCCTAAAAGTAGCTCGAGAGATAAAAAATGCAACTGCTTACAGAAGCAGGGAAACAAAAGAATACAAATCATTAGAATGATTTCCACTTTTGGAAAACTGAAGTCGCCACTTGAGGGCACCAAAAAATAAGAAATCTAAAAGGGCGTTTCTCATTGTCCACAGGTGGAGTCATTTAAAACTCCATTTTTTCTCCAAATGGAGGGAGAGATGCTATTTTTTGAAACACGTTTTGTTTTGATGTGTTTTTGTTCTCAGGAGAGTCTGTGACCCGTGTCTGTCTTCCTCAGCCTGAGACAGACACCATTGCTCACACTAGGGCTTAAACGAGTTTAAGAAATTTTTCGGAGACAGTCGAAAGAGCGGCTTCCCGGGGGCTGTTTGGTGGGGCTGTAAATATCCGCAGCTCTGGCCTGGAGGACCAGGGAGTGGAGTGTCTCTAGTAGGATAGACTGGACATTCAGGGGCTGGTGCTGGCCAGGAAGTCCACACTGGGGCGGGCGTGGGGCCTGGGGAGGAAGGCTCCAGTGTGAGATGCTGGACAGGGTGCTCAGACCCAGGCGGCGCAGAGCCCAGAGGGTCTGAGAATGTGCAGGAGAGGGCATCTGCTCTGCTTCCTGGCTGGGACTCTGGGTGGAGGGGCCCTGGGGTGTCCTGCATGCACCCCGGGGGTGGCTCGTCACACAGCAGCCTGGCATGAGCTCCTGCTTCGTTGGTGGAGCTGGGAACATCCTGCCGGGGTAGTGGTGGGAGGGGGCAAGGGGATGCGGGTCAGGAGGGGGCTGCAGAGGCCTGGAGGCCAGTGGCCTAGGGGACAGCCTAGGGGAGGGGGGAAGGGAGGGGACAACCTGGGGGAGGTGGAGAGGGGGGACAGCCTGGGGGAGGTGGGAGGTGGGGACAGCCTGGAGGAGGTGAGGAGAGCCTGGAGGAGGTAAGGGGACAGCCTGGGAGAGGGGGGACAGCTTGGGGGAGGGGGTGAAGGGGGATAGCCTGCGGGAGGGGGAGGGGGATGGCCTTGGGGGGGAGAGCCTGGGGGAGGGGGAGGGACATCCTGGAGGAGGGGGGACAGCTTGGGGGAGGGAGAGAGGGGGAATAACCTGGGGGAGGGGGAGGGAGACAGCCTGGGGGAGGAGGGACAGCCTGGGGGAGGGTGGTGGCAGTGGTGGTGTCCTGAGGCCTTGCTGCCAGGGTAGCAAAGGGTAAGCCCCACACAGGACTCCACTGACAACCTGCGAGGGCTCAGGGGTGCCCCAAAGGCCTTGCTGGACCTTCCTTGTCCACAGGTCGCAGCCACCAACCGTCCATCGTGCCCCTTCACGTGGGGGGGCAGACTTGCACTGGGGTCTGGCACCTCTCCAGCCCACCACCCTCTGGCCATTTGCTCCTACTTGGGGGTCCCTGGCTGCAGCCCACCTTGGTGTCTGTCTCCCCGACAACCTGACTCAGCACAACCCCTAAGGCCACGAGGTCCCTTAGCTGCCTTGCACGTAGCACCTGCCCCTGCTCTGCAGGGGGAGGGAGGGAGAGGGCTCTTCAGGGAGGGACAGCTCAGTATGGAGCCGAGGTTTGAAATGACCGAACTGAGAGTCTTCTTCTTGCCTTCTTACCTGAAAGAAACTACTTAAACTGGAAGAGACGAGTACCGTTGGGGTGCCAAGATTAAGGACATTTCCAGAACAAAGTAGGTAAGGGAATTTGAGAGCAAATCAGCTCACTTCTAGGAAATTAGAGGCAGATGTGTTTCTGGAGTCAGAGCGAATCCATTTCCATCTGATTCACTTCACATTGAACTTGTCTGGGCTGCTTTTGACTTGCGAGTCTGGTGTGACCGGAGCGCCCCTCACCTGTGCGCACCACCCGGATGGCTGGCTCCGCATTGCTAGTGGGACGGAGCCTCGGGAATGGACTCACCTCTTCGAGTGGGTTGAATAGGGCCCCCGTCGACTGCACACCCACCCAGAACCTCACGATGTGAAATTACTTGCAAACAAGGTCTTGGCAGAAGTGATTAGGGGTCCAGCTGAGGTCAAACTGGATTCAGGTGGGCCCTAAGGTCCAATGAGAGGGTCCCTATAGGAGGCAGAAAAGGACACCCATAGGGACCCGGGAAGGAGGCTGTGGAGATGGAGGCAGGCATTGGGGGACGTCCAGGGACTCCAGGAGCCAGCAGAAGCTGGAAGAGGCAGGGCAGGACCCTCCCCAGACACTCCGGAGGGAGCGTGGCCCTGCTGGCACCTTCTGTCCTCTGGAGCTGTCAGAAAATACGTTTCTGTTGTTTTAAGCCACCCCGTTTGTGGTGCCCTTTGCCACAGCAACTCTAGGAAGCTAACACACTCTCCAATGTAATTGTGGTGAGAACACGCCCAACCCCAGCACTTCCAGGCTCAGCTAAGAGTACCCATGCCCTGCATCCCAATATCTAGATGTCACAAAACAAGCTCCTCTCCACGCCCAGTAGGATGGCGAGTATCAAAAAAACAAAGGACAGCAGATGTCGGGGAGGATGTGGAGAAATTGGAACTCTTCCACGTTGCTGGTGGCACAGCCCCCGTGGAAAGCGGTTTGGTGGTTCCTCAAAGAGTTACTCATGGGGCTTGGGCTGGATCTGGCAATCCCACTCCTTGGTATGCACCCCAAAGAGCTGCAACGGGGGATCCACACCGTGTTCCCAGCTGCATTGCTCGGCATAGCCGAAAGGGGAGAAACAACCAAATGTCTGTCGACTGAAGAACGGATAAACCAAATGAGATGTTACCTACACCGAATATGATTCAGCCTTAGGAAATTCAAAAAATTTTTCAATGTTTATTTATTTTTGACAGGGGGGAGGGGCAGAGAGAGAGAGGGAGACACAGAATCTGAAGCAGGCTCCCGGCTCTGAACTGTCAGCACAGAGCCCGATGCAGGGCTCGAACCCACGAACTGTGAGATCATGACTTGAAGTCGGACACTCAACCCACTGAGCCATGCGGGCACCCCCAGCCGCGGGCACCCCCAGCCTTAGGAAATTCAGACCCACGCCACAAAGTGCATGACCTTGGACAATATTCTGCCAAGTGAAATCAGCTGAAGCAAGAACAAATACCATGTGCTTCTCCTTATGGGGGTCACCCGGAGTGGGGAAGTTCCCAGAGACCGAAAACAGGGTCAAGGTCACGGGCGCTGGGGCAGGAGTGGGAGCGTTAGTGTTCCTCAAGGACAGAGTTTCTGTTCGGGAAGATGAAAACGTTCTGGAGACAGATGGTGGCAGTGGCAGGAAGGACACTGGGACTGTCTTTAATGCTGCCGAACTGGGTGCTGAAAAATGGTTAAAATCGTAAATTTTAGGTCATGTCCACGCAGGCCGAGCTGCTGAACTAACTGTGTTCTGTCCTTCTCCCTTGACAAATACGCCTTTGTAACAACCGGGGGGGCCAGGGGTGAGTTTAGAATTCTGGGACTCTCTGGAGCTGTGTGCGGGGACGTGGCCGTGCGGGGACGTGGCCGTGCAGGGGGAGCTGCCCCTGGCCTTCAGCCCGCCCTCTTCTCTTCCTGCACTTGGCCCCATCCCTCTCCATGGGCAGTGAGGGGCCTCGCTGACATGTGTGACATGTGCTTACCCCGGAAGCACACTCAGTGCAAACAGCGCAGTTGGGGGGTGCCTACTGGCAGTGTAGTTCACCCTCAGGGGGCGGACCCAGGATGAAGGGCTGTGCAGGCCCCGGAAGCAGACACCCCTCCGCAGACACACAAGATTTTTCAGTAGCAGTGAGTGCTGTCTGTCTGACGATGCCCAGAGCGTGAGCTATAGGAGGAGGGCCACAGGCCAGGCGCATGGCGTGGGGCCCACAGACTATGGTGGGTGGCTCGTGATGGGAGAGAGCCACGCGGGGCCTTCAGAGTGTGGGGCGCGGGACAGGGCGCCATGTAAGCAGGCCCAGTTATCCAGTATCGGATAATTTGGGACAACTGCTACCGTGCTGAGGCTTGACATAGCCCTGGAGGTGCCACTAGAACTTGACGTGGATCTTCATCTCTCCTTTTGGCCACTCGGAACCCAGGCCCCTTCCCACGCTGGGGGATGTTCCACGTTACAAGGCCTCACTTCCCTGGCCCCCCTTTCTCCGGGCTGTGGGCGTTTGACCTGGGTGCAGCCGGTGCCTGGTCCTGACTTCGCCTCAGCCGCTGGTGACGAGAGGGAGCAGGGACTCTGAGAATATGCTCTCTGCTTGGGGTGGTGGTTGGGGAGACCGAGAGCCCCCGGGGCGGCAGGACTGTGTCCTGGTACCGGACACGATGCTAGTGAAGGAGCGGCTGAATCATCCGAGGCTTGGCGGAGGCAGGAGCGTCCCAACGGAGCTAATTCTGCCGCACGATTTTAGCATCAGGCAGTTGTTTTTGGCATCCTAACTTAGCCCGGATTTTTCTGTCCTGGAGATTCTGTGAGCTAGCTAATATCCTTTTAATAAATCCTCTTTCTACTCAGATCAGCTGGAGTCTATTTCTGTTTGCAGTTAAGAGCCCTCCCTGTCCCTTGGCCCATGTGCAGCTTAGGGCCAGCAGTACCCACTTAGTGCCTTCTAGGTGTACAGACTGCTGCTTCCGAGAGGGTTCCTAAAACCTAGATGGGGAGAAGGGTGTTTAGGCTTGTCCCCCAATGCAACTCTTCTTTTTAAAATTTGTTTATTTATTTTGAGAGAGATGGAGAGAGTGTGACTGTGTGAGCAGGGAGAGACAGAGAGAGAGAGGGAGAGAGAGAGAGAATCCCAAGCAGGCTCTGCACTGTCAGCGCAGAGCCCCACGTGGGGCTCAATCCCACCAACGCTGAGATCATGACCAGAGCCAAAATCAAGAGTTAGATTCTTAGCTGACTGAGCCACCCAGGCGCACCCCCCCCCTTCAATGCAACTCTTAAAAGGAAAGTCCTCCAACAACCCAAGAGTTCACAGACGGGCGAGTGGATAAGGAAACCATGTTACATACATATTCCACGTGTGATGGAATGTTATTGGGCCATTAAAGGAAGGCGGTTCTAACACCTGCTACAACGTGGATGAAACTTGAAGACACGCTAAGTGAAATAAGCCAGACACAGAAGGGCAAATTCTGTATGATCCCACTTACGAGAGGTCCTTAGAGTAGTCAGGCTCATAGGGACAGGGATTAGAGCTCGCCGGGGCGGCGGGGAGACAGGGATGGGGAGTTAATGTTTAATGGGGACAGAGCTTCAGTGTGGGAAGATGAAGAACACTCTGGAGATGGATGGTGATGGTGGCCAACAATATAAATGAATCACAATGGTTAAATTTTATGTGTATTTGAATGTGAAAAATTACATGCAAACTCTCTTCCAAAGAGAAGGTTTTGTGTCACAGTCTGTCTGATCGTGAGACTTGGACCCGACATCACATTGCATTTCCTAGTTCTCAAGTCAGCCTTTATAAATTGGTTTCAGGGCTAGGAGGTTGGAGCCATCTTTGTGTTGAGGACTGACAATGATCCCCTCGTGTACCTGCTCACTGGGACCGAGACATTGCTGCTGGTCACGGTGGGCAGCCTCGTTAGCTAACTGTGACTTCAGGACTCGTCGTGGATGGGGCTGCAGCGGCAAGGATGTGGGTGCCGGTGCCTGCAGGTGCCATGTGTCCATCACCCCAGGAAAAGCTTGAGAAAACTTGAGAGTCAAGAGGTTAGCAGAGGTCTGCGGTGGGGAGAAGGCACGCTTGGGGGCTCTCGCCCTTGCATGAGAAGCAGAAGCCAGGGTGCGTGCAGGAAAGGAGCAGGGCTAAGGGTCCTTTGCCACAGGGGTGGACCTGTGTGTGTGTGTGCAAGCGCACGCGCGTGTGCAAAAATGAGAGAGAAGGGGGGTGGGGGGAGAGACTAGGGACACAAGTGATGAGGTCACACACACACAGCCTCTTGCTGGTTTGTGATGGTGCACAGGAAAAACATCTTTCTGGAGAAACAGACCGGGGACGGAGTCCCAGATCCTGTCTCATGGAGGAAAACTAGGCACAGGGCACAAAGATTTTCTAGTATTCCCCCTATTCCGTCTTCTCACCATTGTGCCTTAAAGCCTCCTCCCCACACCCCTGCCTGCATTGCTCGATCATCTAATGCAGTTACAGGGGAAAAAAAAGAGGCTGCAATCTGCCGAGATGGAAAGAATCAGGCACATATTTGCAGAACAATTTTTCCACTGACAGTGACTGGGTACGTGATAACAGGCTGGGAAGAAGGGGAAGAGCCACGTGGACCAGCGAGGCGTGGGGTGGTGGGCATGTGCTGGAGGGTGTGGGGGGCTGCCGGGGCAAGACTCGGCCCCGAGCCACCCCCCCTTGCTGTTGACTGTCCCTCAGGTCAGTCGTGGTCCATAGTGCTGCGAGGCACTTGCCCATCCATCTGGACACAACTCTGCCCAGCTCTACCCCCCACCCCGTGTCGAGTGGATGGCCCCGTGTCCCACATTCCTCCAGAACAGAGTGGGAAACTTGGACATCTTTGAACTGACAAGGGCGTGCAGGGGAAGCCCCGATCCCTGCTTCAGGGAGGGCAAAATGGAGCCTCTCTGTAACTGGTCCATTTGTGTATCCACAACGCGCACATTACAGAGGCACCCACCAAACATGCCCGGCGGGTAATAACGTCATGCCTCGGTTTTCTATCTTCTTGCTCTTTCTCGTTTCAGGACATTTCGTTTTTGTATTCACTTAAAAACTTTTTTTTCTATGGATATATAATTTACGTACGAAGAATTAACACATTTTAAGTCTACAGGTCGATGACTGTCCATGAATTTGTAAACCTGGGTAACGACCTCCCCATTCAAGATGTAGAAGCAGACATGTGCTCTTTGTTCTCTCCTTTTACATGGATTTTTTTCTTTTCTAGTGCCTTCATGGGAGTTCCTTGAACACAGTTTAGAAGTACATTTTATTTTATATATAGTATTTTGAGTTGCTTAGATTTATACACGTATATAAATCCAATGCTACTCATGTCATCTTTTTTAAAATTCAAGTATAATTAACATACAGGGTTATAGTCCTTTTGGGTGTACAGTACAGTGATTCAACAACTCTATACATTACTCAGTGCTCGTCACAATGTGTCCTCTTCATCCCCTTCGCCTAGTTCACCCATCCCCCCCCGACATTTTTTTATTGAGGTTTAATTGACATGTAACATTGCATTAGTTTTAGGTGTGCAGCGTAAGACTTGAGATAAGTACATATTGCAAAATGATCACCACAATAGGGCTGGTTAACATCCGTCACCACACGTAGTTACAATTTTTTTTTCTTGTCGTGAGAACTTTTATGATCTACTCTCCTGGCAACTTTCAAATATACAACGCATTGTTAACTCTGGTTACCTTGCTGTGCCTTACATCCCCAGGACTTAATTATCTGCGAACTGGAAGTTTCTACCTTTTGACCTCCTTCCCCCATTTTGTCCACTCTTCAGCACCAAGGCTCTGTTTCTAGGCGTTTGGCTTTTTCCCCCACACATAAGTGAGATCATATAGTATTTGATTTTTTCTGTTTGACTTATGGTACTTGGCATAATGCCCTCAAGGTCCATCCATGTTGCTGCAGATGGCAGGATTTCCTCCTTTTTTATGGATGAATATTCCATTGTGTGTGTGTGTGTATAAATATAAATGGGGTGTATATGTAAATGTGGCATATATATTTCACATTTTCTTTACCCATTCGTCCATCAATGAACATTTAGGTTATTTCCATAGAAGCAGACAGTTTAAAAGGATGGCAGTAGGGACGCCTGGGTGGCTCAATTGGTTAAGCGTCTGACTTTGGCTCAGGTCATGATCTCATGGTCTGTGAGTTCAAGCTCTGCGTCGGGCTCTGTGCTGACAGCTTGGAGACTAGAGCCTGCTTCGGATTCTGTGTCTCCCCCTCTCTCTGTCCCTCCCCTGTTCACACTCTGTCTCTGTCACATTCTCTCTCAAAAATAAATAAACAACAACAACAAAAAAAAGACTGGCATCAAAGGAGGACTATTTTCATTCTTTCTTTCTTCACAAATCACTTTTCTCCCTAGTGGCCACCCCTCCACGTGCACACGGGGTTTTTCGGTAACACTGAAATGCTTTTGTTTTCTCTGAGCACACAGCAACGGAGGGCCGGGCTGGGGTTCAGACGGCCCAGAGGGTCGAGGGCGGCTGCTCCCGGCACACGGGACACCCTGTACCCCTGAACACAGATGTGGGTTCCCCAGAGTACCTAAGCAGCGGCCGAAGGACACTTTCTAATATTGTACCAGAAGGTGGCAGAGAGTAAAATTCAACTGTGTAGGAGTTTGGGGCTGAGTGGTGTGCCCCCAAAATAGATGTCAAAGTGTTAATGCCCCAGGACTTCAAAATGTGACCTTATTTGGAAATAAGGTCGATGTAGATGTAATCAGTTAAGATGATGGAATCCAGTATGACTGGTATCTTTTTTTTAATGTTTATTTAATTTTGAGGGGGGGAGGGGAGGAGAGAGAGGGAGACACAGAATCTGAAGCAGGCTCCAGGCTCTGAGCTGTCAGCACAGAGCCCGATGTGGGGCTCGAACTTGGGAACGGCGAGATCATGACCTAGGCTGAAGTTGGACGCTTAATCAACTGAGCCATCCAGGCGCCCCATGACTGGAGTCTTATAAGAAGATAGCTGCGTGAGGGCAATGGCATGTGACGATGGGGACAGAGGTTGGAGTGATTCAGGTATAAGCCACGGATTGCCAGGGGTCATCACCAGGGATCACCAGCCACCACCAGAAGGCGGGAGGAAACAGGGAAGGAAACTCTGTCTCCAGAAACTCAGAACATGTCCTAGCGACACCTTGATCTTTAACTTCCAGCCCCAGCACTGTGAGAGAATCCATCCTGTCATTTGAAGCCCCTCAGTTCGTGGTCCTTACAGCAGCCCCAGGAGCCTGACACCATGCCATCTACCACGCTTCCACGTTCTGTGTTCACTGCATCCCATGGGTCAAAGAGGATTTGCTAAGCCCTAGTTTTTACAGATTGTTATAAAAACAATCTGACAATTTAGGCTGAATTTCAAATGACGCATTCTCCTAGCCACACGGACACGTCCCACCACGGGAGCAGAAGCAACGAGAACAAAACCGCTAAGACTTACACACACTTACCAGGAGACCTTCTTGCGTCTCCGGGTTTAACACACACAGACTTAAGAGGGGACAATGACGCTGTCTCCGTTGTACAGGCGAGGAAGCTGAGGCTTTGCAAAGTTAAGAAACTTGCTCAGGGACGCCAGAGGTCAAGGGGGATTGAAACCCCAGACAGTGCACCACAGTGCCAGGGGTGTTACATGGGCCTCCTCGTCCCCACCGTCCCTCCCCTTTCCCCTGCTCTGTGCAGGTGTCTACTCAGCCCTGACCTCACCTGCAGGAACTCACGGTGTTAACGTCTGGTTGGAGGTGGATATGGGGAGCAAGGTTCCCTGCATGTGTAACTGGATTGTTTCTTGAGGTAGGTTGTGGTACAAACAGCATGGGCGAGTCAGCTTCCACGGTGCGGCACTCAAGGACCCACCTTCTGGCAATGGCAGGAGGTCAGGTGTCACCTGCCTGAGGCTCCCTGATGCGCTAAAGGAGAAGAAACCCTCAAAGGTAGTCTCTGGCAAAGCAGATCCCAGGCAGGGCCCACCCTCACTGGGGAAGCAATGAGGCAAATGGCATGGCAGCTTGTCGAGACTTCGCATGCAGGTGCAGGGAGAAAGCAGGATCACAGGATCTGTGTCTGTGGTGTTGGTCAGGAAAGACTTCTGATCCTAGAACTTTCCTGTTCTAGAACTTTCTAGAACTTTCACTTCAGATTATTCCTTTTGCAACTCCGGGGTATCAGCACTATTTAAGGGATTGGAACATAATACAGATTAGTGATGACATTAACCTAGGCTGGGCAGAGTTTGACCCAGATCGGTAGGTCTCTGCCCAGCACCCCTGACCTCACCCGGAGGGATGGCAGTGCACTTCCCAGGGGTCACTGCTCCCTTCATCACCCACACCTTTCTTCTCAGCACTTAGGAGCCCACTTCTGTGCCTCTCCCTTCTGGTTTTCTGAATCTTCTGGCTCAGGGATAGTGACCAGAGGTGATCCAACATGTCCTTGTCATCAGAGTGCAGGGAGAGAATGTTCAGTGGAACATATTAAAAACCCCTCAATCTCACATCCCTGTCCAGCACATTCTCGTAAGAGTATGGTGGGCCTACCCCTCTGTTGTTTCTCTGGGTCACCTTCATATGGTGATGGGTCTGCAGGATGAGGAAAGAGAAATGCTGAAAGAACAGGTCCAGGACGTGGAGGCCACACACCCATGGTCAAATCTGAACCACTGGATGTTGACTGTACTTTCCTCTTCACCTGAGTAATGATTAGAGTTGGGGAAAAATTAAGAAGGGTGATTTTATTTACTTTGTCTATTTATACTGTCGTGGGCTGGACATGTTTGTTTTTGTCTGATACTGTTTTTATAACATAGGACAGCCGGATAACTCTAGAGTAGCTACAGATGACAGAGATATTTAACTATTATTTTCTTGGCTGCAGATGCTGAGTGTCCCCTCTTTAGGGCAACGAAGAGACATTGCATCACCACTAACGAGCCCATTAGAGGGTGTGGAATTCGGGTGTTGTTCAGATTGTTTTCAGACAACTGAAGCAAAGCTACATTTTCTCCTCTGTAATCTGCCACTAAAACTGTCTGGTCAGTACACCTTAGGCTGCAATAAGACAAAAGAGAGCTCACAAATCCTCAACCCTCTACAAGATGACAGGTAGTAATGGCTTACCCCACACATACCCCAAACCAACGCAAGTTATCAGTGCAGCCTTGAGTTAGACTCAGCAAAAGGTTTGGTAGGTGCTGTGATAATCAACCAAGATGGACGGTTTCAGCAAAATATCGACCTGGGCTCCGCTTGCTTTACTGTACGTTGCATGGAGCCCGAGACCTGTCAACATTCCCCTCGAGTGCTCTCAGCCCCATGGGGGCCGCATGAAGAAGTACAAACCTGGGTCCTTCCCCAGGGACTTGCAGTCTCCCTGGGGAAGTTAGATGAACGCTCAAGATATTCTAAGCTGCTTTTACAACAATTATAACACAATCATAAAACAACCAATATTTAAAATTGTGGTGGCGATTCTAAATAGAGTTGATTTATTCCATTTCTTCTTCTGTTCCGCTAATACTAAGTGAGGAAGGCATTGCCTCTGCCTCACAGGGCTAAGTTTTGTAGGGAAAACGGACACATAAGCAAGTAACTCTAAAAATATAATTTGATAGGTGCTATCATAGAATTTATTTATTTATTTATTAGAAAATTTTTAAATTTTTTTTTAAATTTATTTTTTGAGAGACAGAGATAGCGTGAGCAGGGGAGGGTCAGAGAGAGAGGGAGATACAGAATCTGAAGACAGGCTCCAGCCTCTGAGCTAGCTGTCAGCACAGAGCCTGACGCGGGGCTCTAACCCACGAACTGCGAGATCATGACCTGAGCCAAAGTCGGCCACTTAACCGACTGAGCCACCCAGGCGCCCCTATCATAGAATTTAGAGAACTCTTTCCTGCATGGAATCAGTCACTGTTATTTATTTTTTATTTTATTTTTTAAAATGTTTATTTTTGAGAGAGAGAGAGAGAGAGAGAGAGAGAGAACAAGAAGAGAAGGGGCAGAGAGAGAGGGAGACACAGAATCCAAAGCAGGCTCCAGGCTCTGAGCTGTCAGCACGGAGCCTGATGCGGGGCTCAAACCCACAAACTGTGAGATCATGATCTGAGCTGAAGGCAGATGCCCCACTGACTGAGCCACCCAGGCGCCCCTCCGGTCACTGCTATTAAGCTAGCCGCTTGTGTTAGTCCCAATACTTAAGTTACTGTCATTTGGAAGCTGCTGACTGGTTTCATCCTCCTTCAGGATGGAGTAGGTGAAAAAACATTGTCAAGATCCACAGTCAGAGGCAGAAAAACAATCACGAACCTAAGTTTAATGGTGCCCAGATGGACCTTTGACTAAATTAGTGATTACAACCCTTTTTCTTTTAAGTAGCCCTGTGGTCCACTTGCAAAGGCAGGTCAAATATGTATCTTCAGGCTTTCTGTCAGGAAAAGAAAACAAGAAAAACTCAATTACACACTTGATGGTATTTTATTGACCTAAACAAACTGGCTGCTACTTAGGAGAAACTCAGCTACTGCTGTAGCAGAAATCTCTAGGAGGAGACTCTGTGGGTCTGGTGGGAAGGGTACTAGCCAGTTCCTACATGAACACAGTTTTATCTTTTTATGTCTCTCTCTTTTTTTCTTTTATAGAGATTCTAAATGCTAGCTGATGAATATCTCCAAAGGATAATTTAGAAATTACAGTTTTACGAAGGGTCAAGACAATGCTGGCCAAGAATGCAGGGCGAAACCCAGGGTAATATTTAGAACATCTAGAGGAATGGATAGACTCCATGTCCCAAGGCAATGCTCCAAAAATGTTCTTTCTCACAACTGGAGTTTTTCATGATGTTTGGACAAGCGAGAGCACATGATTGCAATCTAGGTAGGGAATCTAGAGGGCAAAGTGTCTGCGTAGCCACGTAGGTGCTGATTTGGAGGACAAGGAGATATTCCATTTGTGCAAATTAGGGAACCTGCCTGATATTTGTGTCTACGTGGACGAGCGTCACACACGAGTGTCCCCATGGCCCCTTGGCAGCCTCATCCTGTGTCCTTCACATCTCATCACTCTGCAAAGGAGCTCGTGCCCGGGGTGGGAGGTGGGGGGAGTCTCCTTTCTGGCAGATTCCAAATACAGTGGGAGGTTCGAGAAGACTCAGGGCTGGGGACCTAGCCTCCCACAGCTGGGCCTAATCCTCCCAGGGTTCACCCAGGAGTGCAGCTTCTGTAACTTCCTCATGGGTTTGCTTCATCCTGTTGTCACACCTGCTGTGGTTTGTGCCCCACCACGTGGGCCTGTCTACTTGAAGGAAAACAAATGACATGGGGGAGAAACATGCCATTTGTCTTTAAGATTCGATGTTTAAGAAATGTGTGCTGCAAGTAAAGAACGTTACTTGGGAGACAACCAACCAATCCCAGACAGGGCAGGCTACGGGAAGCCTGGAGAAGATTCCCCGAGGCTGATGGGACTCAGATCAGCCTGGGAGAGTTCTGTTCTCAGGGTTTTATCTTGGATTTTTATCTGGCCAGTGAGATCTGAAGTCTCCTTTGCAGGACTGGAGGGCAGAGGGTGGGGCCAGCCCTGTTCTGAGACCCTGTCAATCAAACAGATGGGGCAAAGAATCACTCCGGTCGAGTTCGCAAGTCCAAATCTCTCGCATCTCTGGAGTTGCTCTCCTCCCAAATGGTGAACCTGGACACGTACAAAATCAGTTGTTTGCCACGCTGAGATCTGCTGTTTGCAGCCCAGACTCTGAGGTCTGTCGTCTCCCTATGAAAATGAGTGCTCTGACCAGCCCCACCCCCAGCCATGACTCTCTCATGTGAGAGACCTGCTCCCTTGTTTCTACCTCTTGCAACTTTCTTTCTTCTTTCTTTCTTTCCTTCCTTCTTTCTTTCTTTCTTTCTTTCTTTCCTTCTTCCTTTCTTTCCTTCATTTCTTTCAAGAGCACAAGTGAACAAAGGGCAGAGAAATAGAGAGAAGCAGGGCTCACCCAGGGCTCTAGCTCACCCGACGTGGGACTCGAATTCACAAACTGTGAGATCTGACCTAAAGTCAGATGCTTAATGACTGAGCTACCCAGGCACCCTCTTGCATCTTTCTAACACTGAGGGGGAGTGCTGGGCTTTGGGGAAGTACTTGGTGGCTAACTTCTCATCATCGTGAGCTCAACATCCAGGGTGAAGCAGAGTCCCTTCCAGAAGAGGTGCACATTCTAGGATGTGAGTGGAATTCACTGGGCATCCCTTGGTTTGGCACTGAGTAGGCTCTCCATGGCATTGAGAGGGTTTGGAGCTCGAGTAAATTCACTTTGGATCTACTCGTGGGTTCTCCCTCTTATGGGCTTTCCCTCTTACGGGCCCACTCTACGGCCTTCTGGGTTACTAAATTCACCATCCTTGCTCCTATAACTCTCATCCCCAGGCCTCCTCCATCATGTTTCCCTGCCATTTGTTGGGAGAAAGAGGGATGTTGTTTCTCTAGGGAACTTTGGAAGGTGTGCCTTTCACCTCGTTCAGGTGAGGGCTTGAACTTCCTTCCGCGCTGGATTTTGGGGACCACAGATTCGTCTCCCCAAGCTTCGCTGGCTCTGTTACCCGTTCTCTCTACACCTCCCTCCTCCAAACTCTCCCTACCTCTCAAGAGGAGGATGATTACTCACAAAGACAAGCCAGGCACAGAAATAGCCAACCTATTTGTGGCTTAAATGCAAGCAGTTTTATTTTTACAGAGAGTTGCCGTATTTTCTCTAAGTAGAAATCATTATCTACCACAAAGGAAACCCGGGCTCCATCTGCAGTAGTTCCTGCTTTCGTTAGTGGTGCCAATTAGTCACAAAACAATCCACACCCCCTCCTGCCCACTTGGTCTGGGGGACGGCGGGGAGAGCCTCATCTCTGCCAGCCCCCCACCCCCCTGCACTGGCCACTGCTTCTCTGGGTCCTCTGCCCTCACCTGAGCACCATCTGGCTTCTCCACCGTCCTGGTGGCCTGTTCCTCATTCACCTGGTGACTCTCACCAATGTAAAAATTGGGCAACTTTGTCCTCTGTCGGGACGGGTAGACTCTTCTGTCCTGTTAGGAGCTGAAAAAGCAAACCGGTGAGGCGCTCTGTTCTGTTGACTTAAATAATGACGTTGGAGTCTCCTTCCAGTTGGTCACTCAGCTCAGGGTTTTCACAGCCCCCGTAGGGACAGGGGGAAACATTCATAAAATCCGGACAGTCCCTGAGCTGCTGAGAAGCAGCAAGTGTGGAGCAGAGGAGCAGAGTGGATCGCTCTGCCCCAGCCCACTCTCCTTCATTCCTCCTGTCCTCCGGGGCATCTCTTTCCTCCCCGACCGTGACTTTGCAGCCTCCTCAGCAGCCTGCTACTGCTCTCCTACCTGACTTCGCTGGCGTGTGCCTGCCCCCTTCCCACCGACTGCTCCTTCTTCTAATGCCTCGAAGTTCGCTTTAGGAAACCCTGGTTTTCTCTCGGGGTTCTGATTAGCCTCTGGGCAATGTAAAGCCTCCAGGACCCTGACCCTCTCCTCCTTTGGAACATCAGAACCAGGTAATGCGAATGCACCTCCAACTCCCCCGGCGCCCTGCTCACCGGAGGTTTCGATCTGCCGCTCAGCACCTGCATGCCCGATGGGTGCCCCGAACCCCACCTTGTTTTGCCTGTGGCTTGAAGGTCCCAAGGGAAAGCTCGCAGTCTCCCCTTTTTTCTTCCGGCCGGGAGGCCGGAGCCACAGGTCGGGCTCTCCCCCGCCAGCCGTGCGGCTCACTCTGCTCTTGCCGCTTAGGAAAGCTTCATATATGGGCTCCTGAGTCTGCTTTCCCACAGGATCTGAAATCGCCTTCCCGCCCTGTTTTGATCTCATGGGTCCCACGGGTCCCTCACTACTTTGACACAGTAACCACGAAGGGATGCTTTTGACAAGGAAGAAATACTGCCATGAATGGAGGGTGGGTCTTCGAGGGAAGGCTTGGCGACTCAAACCATCCAGGATTTTTTACTGCTTGGCCTCTGGGCCTTTACGTCGGGGCATTGGAAAGGGAGCAGGGGTCAGGGGAAAAGGAACTTGATCACAGGGATGACAAAGCCTGTAACGGATTAGTTTCCAAACCAGGCGGAGAAGCAGTCTGGGCTCCGATGTCCCTCCAGGGACTCCAGGGCTGGGCTCCTGGGCTCCCTGTCTCCACTGGGTCGTGCTCACACACTAGCACGGGCTTGTGACTCTGGAAATGCGCTGCAGGGAGGGAGCGGATATTTAGTTATTGAACAGGTGTCTCTCGCCGTGCAGGTCTATACCCACATCTTATTTACTCCTGACAACTCTTTGTGCTCATACGACTGGCTCCATTTCACAGGCGAGGAAATGGAGTCTCAAAGAGATTTGCAGAGACTGAGTCAGGCACTTCAGTGCTCTGTCTTTCGGCGACACACGTGATTGTGCCCTTCCACAGAACGTTTCTCTGGGTCCTCTTTCTCCTTAGCCCTGGCTGGCCCTCTGGGTTCCCCGGGGGCCAGCCACCCCACATCACCACCAGCTCGTTCCCACTCTGGAGCAGCGTGAAGATTTTCACTTGAGTGTTTCACTGAATGATGCCATTTGAAGTGCGGCTTCTGCTGATAAGCGTGG
Source organism: Cryptoprocta ferox (assembly GCA_028646485.1). Lineage (NCBI taxonomy): Eukaryota > Metazoa > Chordata > Mammalia > Carnivora > Eupleridae > Cryptoprocta > Cryptoprocta ferox. Next base: position 7,936,506 of record CM053577.1, on the reverse strand, counting down.
GACCATCTGCTTGGCACATCTCAAATATTTTCAGCAGTGGGAGCGCAGCTCTGATTTCTCCAGAGAAGGGAGGCTGAAGCCGTCCTTGGAGACGCGGGGACCGGAGACCCTGCAGGCTGGCGGGGCAGCGGGGCCCCAGGATGCGAACGGACAGCGTCCCTGCTGTCACCTCTGACCCTCCCTGAGCAAATGGAACTAGTGAGTCTGCACCCCAGGTTTTAATTGTTCCGCTCCCCTCGGCAACCAGAGTTAAGATGCTCCCTCTTCAAAGAGCTACTGCCCCGGCGACTCTGTCTGTGCCGGTCATTTCCACGGGGGGTTAGATATTCGGTGTGTGGTGGCAAAAACCTCTGTATCTCCCTTCCTGCCTTTGTTTGGGAAAATTTGCTTCTTTGCCAGTTTAACTGTCATCAGACACTGTTTTTCAACTTCGGGGTTGAAACTTCCGTGTTCGCTCTTTCTTTCTGACTTGTGGTGGGGGCACGAATCTTAGGACCGATTCACGAATCTGATGTGGACTTGGAGGGGTCCGAGGTCGTTTAAGTCGTTGTTCTGAATGCTAAAAGAGTTGGGGTCTGAAAGGGTTGTTACTATATTTGACTCCTCTGGGGCAGTCACTGAGCTAGAAGCAGTTGGGTATGGCCAGAAACAAGCTGATCAGTTTTTTTTTTCCTTTCCTTAGTGGTCACCAAAATTAGCACTAGTTTCTGTTCCTTGTAAACTCAGATGTGCAATCCATGGGTGGTGAGGCTCTCCTGAGAGAAATCTCCTCTTCCATCTTATCTTCGATGTATCTTGGCACTATTTCCCAGGCCGGGGGTGGGGGGTGGTCACTGGGGGAAACAATGTATAGGATATTGTTCAATTGCTTCGTAAGCAGCAGAGAGAAGGTGGTTAGCAAGCCTGCCTCCAGAGCGAGCTTTCTCAACCTCGCAACACGACGTTTGGACCAGATAATTCTTTGTTGTGGGAAGCTGTTCTGGGGGTTGTAGGGAGTTTAGAGGCATCCCTGGCCTCAGCCACTAGAGGCCAATAGCGCAGACATGCCAAAAGTCTTCTGGGGGACAAGATCACCCCCTGAGCCCCTTCCCCTGAGGCCAGTGTTGTAAGTTGATCCTGCTGTATTACACTTGGGAAGAGAGCAAGAAGTTTCTGCTTCTCCGTGCAGATGGCTCAAGTGGTAGGAAGCTGGAAGCGAGGCGTTTAAAACCGGGACAGATGTCCCTGCCCTGCACATTCCCATCACATCCCGTACCTGCCATGGAAATTCCATCTCACAAACAGGTTTCTGTTTGTCCAGTTTCCTGCACACACACAGAGGGAAGAATTTGCCCTTTGCTCTGGAGCTGCGCACCCGGGGGGCCAGCCTAGGGTCAGGCCTCTCTTTTTGGTTGCGGAGGAACAGAAAAAGGTTTCAGATGACCTCCCGTGGAGCCCTGGTTTTGCTGGTTTTTCTCTTTTCCTTTTTCTTCCTCCCTCCCTTCCTCCATCTCTCCCTCCTTTCCCTCCTCCCTCCCTCTCTTCCTTCCTCCCTTCCTTCCTTCTTTCCTTCCTTCCTCCTTCCTCCCTCCTTCCCGCCCTTCCTTCTTTCCTTCCTCCCTCCTACCCTCTCTCCCTTCCTTCCTCTAAGAGCAGTGGGGCAGACTGGGAATGCAGAACCACAGGAGGACTGTGGCCATTGAATGGGAATGTGGAAGGTCATGTTTGCTTCTTAGGACTCTAGAGAAAACTTCAGTGAGCAAAATGTGTAGTATTTATTTATTTATTTAAAAATGTTTATTTATTTTTGAGACAGAGAGAGAGAGAGAGAATCTGAGTGGGGTGGGGCAGAGAGAGGGAGGCACAGAATCCGAAGTAGGCTCCAGACTCAATGCTGTCAGCACAGAGCCTGACGTGGGGCCTGAACCCATGAACAGTGAGATTGTGACCTGAGCAGAAGTCTGTCACTTAACCAACTGAGCCACCCAGGTGCCCCCCAAATGTGTAGCATTGAAAATGCTCTGCCTTATGCTCCAATGAAGCTGAAGAAAACCCACAACTCTCTGCTTTCCTTGATTCTCCTTGCTTGTCTACCAGCCCCGCTGCCCATCTGTTCCTCTTGCTTTCGTTGGGAGGGGAATGCAGGTAGCAGTTTCCAGTAGACCCGCCAGGACGCGGGCTCTGCAAAGCCCACATCCTTCAACATCCATGGAAACCACCATGCTTGTTTTCCCTTCTTGCTGATTCATTATCTCAGTTTGGCATTTCCACAAGACTCGTATCGGCAAAGTGCTTTTCAATATCTAGGTTTCCTTACATCCTCGCCTTCCAGAGATACATTAAAATGCCGATTATGTGAAGCAGTTGAAGTTCAGTGGGGCCAAACTGCTTTGCTTAGGACTCAAATCTAGCAGTCACTTTGAAAATGTGGCTCAGAGGCAGAGCGGCCTTAGGCAGAGGCAGAATAGATAGTTGTCTCTGCAATGTAATTAGAACACCGTCAAACTTCTCCTTTCAAACATCTCTTTTGCACTCAGGTGCCAAATTGCCTATAATTCTTTTGATTTTTGCAAGAGGGGGGTGGTGTTAAGTATTCCCTCTACCATGAGTAGCCTGGCTGGCTGTGGCTTGGGCGAGGTGTCGGGGCCTGAGCGGGTGAGCTGCGAGCACTGTGGGGCAGCCCAGCCAGGGTAAGGGGGGTGGTGGTGACATGGGGGAGGGCAAGGAGGTGCACCCTTCTGGATGGGGGTGGAGGGGACCTGGCCCCAGGTCAGGGGTTCTGCTGGGGGAGGAGTGTGTCCCAGGGAAGAGGGCAGTGGCAGCGGTGGCCTGATGTGAGGTGAAAGAGCCCACAAAGTGGGGGCAGCATCTGCGTGGGGTTGGGGGCTGGGCAGTGGCAGACACAGGAGATGATTTACCTACAGGTGAGTGGATCAAATAAGTACTATATGGAGGCTAATGGCGGCCAAGTTTCTCACCATCAAAGGAGTTAGAAACACGATGAGGAAGAAAACGAAACTAACTCAGTGGCGTTGGATTGAAATCGGAGATGCTGATGTGAATCCTTTGCATATGGGTATGTGTACACAGCAGACCTTTGAACAACATGGAGGAGTTCACTTATGCACAGAGTTTTTCGATAAATACACTACAGTGAGATAACTGTATTTTTCCCTTCCTTTTTTGAAAAGTTTATTTTGAGAGAGAACATGAACATAAGTGGAGGAGGGGTAGAGAGAGGGTGGGAGAGAGAGAATCCCAAGCAGGCTCCATGCTGCCAGCACAGAGCCCGATGCAGGGCTCCATCTTCCCAAACTGTGAGACGACAACCTGTGCCGAAATCAAGAGTGGGACGCTTAACCTACTGAGCCACCCCTACGCCCCTCTTCCTTATGGTTAACTTAATACCATTTTCTTTTCCCCAGCTTACTTTATTATAAGAATACAGCATATAATACATATAACATGCAATAGGGGCTGGTGCAGGGAACGTACAAGGTGAGAGCAGTGGGGTAAGCCATCCAGTTTTGTGGCTTAGAAGACTAGGAATCCCAGAGCAAGCATGGAACAGCAGGGAAAGTCCAAGCTCTGCTTCAGGGCGGCTGGGGCTGGAGCGCCTCATGAGAGGCCCAGGTGCAGACATACAGAGCTGTGGTGACAGGGTCTGATGTCCTGGGGAGCTGTCCGAGCTGTGGGTGACAGGGTCTGATGTCCAGGGAGCCGCCTGAGCTGTGGGTGACAGGGTCTGATGTCCAGGGAGCCACCTGAGCTGTGGGTGACAGGGTCTGATGTCCAGGGGAGCCGTCCGAGCTGTGGGTGACAGGGTCTGATGTCCAGGGGAGCCGTCTGAGCTGTGGGTGACAGGGTCTGATGTCCAGGGGAGCTGCCTGAGTCAGAGCCACCAGCATGTGGTCATATCGAATGAGGGGATTGGCCAAGCCCACCCAGGGAGAGTGTAGAGAGCATGAAAGGAGAGGGTGGGTGAGGGAGCCCAGCAGCCCAAAGGGCCAGGTAAGGAGGGATCCAGGAAAGGAGACAGAGAGGAGCTGCAGGCAGCCAGGAGGAGAGCCAGAGGGGAGAAGGTGTGTCGGTCCAGGCAATGGTGTCATCTTGGAAACCACAGCAAGAGAAGTGAAGTGACAGCCCTTAACACACTGTGTGCTGGGGGCAGGGTGAGCGCGATCACATCTTACTCCTGTGGGGAGGACTGGGCTCACAGCACAATGTGGTGAGTGGCTGCCGCTGACTCTTATTATTCGTCCTCATGAAAGGACATAACCTGAACGTTCCCTTCTGACTTCAAGTATCATTACCTACAAGGGTGAAGTATGGTGCCCCTCATCAATGGAAGTGTCTGTTGATAGTGGTGACAATTCGGGGTCGCTCTACTTCACAGAAGAAACCGGAATCAGAAGGACCTGGAAACAACTCATCCCTGTTGTGTTGTTATAGTTGTGAGTTTGGCCCTGGGTCGGTGGCATAAATAGACATTCATTATTTTTAATAAGTAAAAATCTATCCTCTAATATATAATATTCATCTTTTGGTAAATAATTATTATCCTTTGATAACTAAATAATCCATTCTTCTATTAAATAACCTTTTAAAAAACGTTTATTTATTTTGAGAGGCAGAGAGAAAGTGCCACAAATGGAGGAGGGGCAGAGAGAGAGGGAGAGAGAGAGAGAGCTGAGAGAGAGCTTAACCGACTGAGCTACCCAGCTGCCCCTAAATAACCTTTAATAAAAGTTAATCCTCTGAGTCTGTTAATTAAAACCATTACTGACGATCAAGTTGATGGTGGTGATGGTTTCTGATGACATTGAGGCCGTTATTAAATGTCCCACAGGTGCTGGCTCAGTGGGTTAAGCATCTTGATTTTGGCTTAGGTCATGATCTCACAGTTCATGAGTTCGAGCCCACATCAGGCTCTGTGCTGACAGTACAGACCCTGCTTGGGATTCTCTCTCTCCCTCTCTTTCTCTGTCTCACTCTCTCAAAAATAAATAAACATTCTAGGCTCTGGTTCTAGTTCTTGGGGTGAGTGAGCTTCCTCACCTGTAAAATAAAGGGCGGTGTGCAGTATCTCCCTAATTCCTTCAAGCTCCAACCCTCCATGACCAACAGAGTATGGGGAGACTTGTAACAGCAAGCAAGTGGTGTTAAGGAGGCTCTCCAAGCTGCATCTCCTTCCATATTTCATAAAATACCCCAGTTTCTGGTGAAAAAGAACCTGTCACAAGTATGATGAAGTGTTATATTTATGAAGAAATTCTTGCAATTCAATGAAAGACATGTAACCATGAAAAAATATTTCATCAAAGAAGAAATAGTGAATGTTAACCATGAAAGAATATTCAAACTCATTAGCAATCAAGTAAATGCAAATGAAAACGAGGTACTTTTTTATCACCTACCAAATTTTACAAATAAAAAAAAATGGAGGTGTTGTTGGGCGGGGGGAGAAAGTATGTGTATATCTGTGCCGTGAAAAAAAGAAAGCGTTCATATACTGTAGATGTCCGTGTAATTGGTCCAGGTGTTTTTGGAAAGACAATTTGTTAATGTGCTTTTAAAATCTTCAAAAATATTTATACCCTTTCATCTAGCAATTCCACTTTTAGAAATATGTCCTAGGGAAATAATTAAAAATGTGCACAAAATTTGTATCCAAGGGAGTTCATTAGAGAGCTTTGTTTTTAAAAATAACGATGAAAAATAAGAAGCAACTGGTATGTCCAGGGTGAGAGGATTATTACAAATAAATTAGGGTTCATCCAAATAGTGACTAGTCAGGTCATGTTTTTAGGGTTCATACTGATGGAGATGTTTACAATATGGTATTGAGTGAAAAAAAAAGCAGGATACCAACAGATAAAAAATGCCATTTCAATTTTATTTTTATATTTTAAAGTTTATTGAATTATTTTTGAGAGAGAGAGAGAAAGAACACAAGCAAGGGAGGGGCAGAGAGAGAAAAAGAGACAGAGACTCCAAAGCAGGCTCCAGGCTCTGAGTTATCAACACCTAGCCGGACACGGGGCTCAAACCCACAAACTGTGGGATCATGACCTGAGCCAAAGTCAGACACCCAACCGACTGAGCCACCCAGGCACCCCACCCTTTCAATTTTAAAAAGGAGCATGTGTGAGGCATAGAAACAAGACTAAAAGAAAATATCGCAAAATGTTAAATCCGATTAATTTTGATGAGTGGTTATATTTGTGATTTTTTTCCCCACTGAATTTTCCAAATCTTCTTCCATGAACACATACATTCAATGAACACATTGTTTTATAATTAGAGAAAAAGGCAATAACGTTTTAAAAAATACCCCCATTTTGTGGGGGCTTCTGGGTGACTCAGTCGGTTAAGCATCTGACTTCAGCTCAGGTCATGATCTCAGGACTTGTGGGTTCAAGCCCTGAATTGGGCTCCCTGCTATCAGCACACAGCCTATTTCAGATCCTCTGTCCCCCTCTCTCTGCCCCTCCCTGCTGGTTCTCTCTCTCTCTCTCAAAATCAATAAACTTAAAAAAAAATTTTTGTGTTGAGATGAACCCCAGACTATAACCTGAGGCAGTGCCCAAGCCCTTGTCTACAGCAGAGCAGTTCAACCAGAGCATGGGGCTGCTTTGCTCCCAGGGGAATTTGAAGTCAGAGAGCACACAGCCACCAGGTCCTACCCTGGCAAAGTCACAACTGGAAAGTAATCAAGTCTTTGGGGGAAAACAAACCCCTATAACATTGGGGAATCGGATGCCTTCAATTTCTTGAGTAGGAAGAGTGGAGGCAGACCAGATCAGGCTATAAAAGGTAAAGTCTTAAAAATAGGGTCCAGCCCCAGGGCAGGGTGGGACACAGTAGGGAGTCAGAATCAGGAGCTCCCAGTTACAGGGCGTCCTCCAATTGGTTGTGACATGGCCTCTCACAAAGTCTCCGTGGTGGGCTTCCATTTCAGGGTCTGTAAAATGAGGGCGTTTCATCAGACCATGGGTTTCAGACTTCTTTTTTTTTAAGTTTATTAATTTTGAGGGGGGGGTAGAGCAGACAGAGGTGGGGGTGAGAGAGAGAGAGAGAGAGAGAGAGAGAGAGAGAGAGAGAATTCTAAGCAGGCTCCAAACCATCAGCGAAGAGCCTGATGTGGGGCTCCAACTAATGCACCATGAGATCATGACCTGAGCCGAAGTCAGATGCTTAACAGACTGAGCCACCAGGCGCACCCCCCCGCCCCAGACTTCTTTATTAAGTGGGAGACTGGCTCAACTTTCAGCTAGGAATGGGCCCTGGGCTCCTGGCCTGGCCAGCTCTGGGATCAGGATCCCCAGGACCTTTCAGCCTTGATGCCCTGCAGGGTCTCTGGAGCACAGACATGGCGACGGGTGAGTGGTGGGGCCCCATGGAGTTGGGTGACACAGTGGCTCTGAACTTGGCCTACTCATTAATCCTTAGTTTTTTGCCTGTAGAAAGGGGCGATAACGCCTTCCTTATCAGCATCTGGAGCTGATTGAAGGATCCAAAGTTAATTCGAAGGGAAGATGACTTAGACCGGAACGTCCCACCCAGCTGCACTCTCCTCCTCTAATGGATTGCTTTTGCTGTCGGGGTTCTTCCACGAGAAGGAAGAGAGGGTAGGAAGGTGCTTCCGTGCTGCCGCCAATAGTGCTTACCATTACCGGTGCCACCGCCCACTCAACTCGAGGTCTGTTCTGACCGCCATCTTATGTGGTGCTGACCACGCCAGGGTGCAGGGGGCTGTAGGGGTGAGCTCTCCTTCCTCCCCGGTCATCACCGTCATGTAACAGGCACCACTGCAAACATGATCTCTCTCTCTGAAAATGAGCTATATATATATATATATATATATATATATATATATGATTTGCATGCCTGGTGGACGGAGTGCATGGCACTAGAACTGGGTTGACATGGAGACAGCTACTCTCAGGATTAACCCTGCGGTGTAGCCCCCCCTTGGTCTTCACTGCTTTCAGAGAACTCAACTGTGTGTTATTCTGAGCGAGGCCGTTCTGTCGGTCAGCAACGACCCTTCCACTGTTCTCATCCGGCCTGGCTGCGATGTCTCAACCATTCACCAACAGAGAGGAACAATGTACAAATGGCCAAGGAACCCTGGGGAAGCAGGGGTGGGGCGGACAGCAGGTTGGACCAGCTGCATCCAAGGGGCTGGTCTGATAAGACCAGGAGTGCAATTTTTAGCAATGTGTAATTTTTAAATATTTTTTATGTTTATTTATTTTTGAGAGAGAGAGAGAGAGGGAGCACACAAGCAGGGGAAGGGAAGAGAGAGAGGGAGACACAGAATCCGAAGCAGGCTCCAGGCTCCGAGCTATCAGCACAGAGCCCGACGCAGGGCTCGAACCCATGAACCGTGAGATCATGACCTGAGCCTAAGTTGGAGGTTTAACAGACTGAGCCACCCAGGGACCCCAGAAATGTGTCTTTTAAAATAAACCCGATAAGGGGCGCCCGGGTGGCTCAGTCGGTTAAGTATCTGAATTCAGCTCAGGTCATGATCTTGCAGTCCGTGGGTTCGAGCCCCATGTCAGGATCTGTGCTGACAGCTCAGAGCCTGCTTCGGATTCTGCGTCTCCCTCTCTCTCTGCCCCTCCTCCATTCTCTCTCGCTGTCTCAAAAATAAATACACATTAAAAAATAAAATAAAATAAACCCTATAAATAGTCCTTTAGATCAGGACCAGAGTAACCTTTCTTTCTTTCTTTTTTGAAAATTTTTAATGTGTATTTATTTTTGAGAGAGAGAGAGACTGACAGAGGTGAGCAGGGGAGGGGCAGAGACAGAGGGAGACACAGAATCTGAAGTAGGCTCCAGGCTCTGAGCTGTCAGCACAGAGCTCGATGTGGGGCTCGAACTTACCTACTGTGAGATCGTGACCTGAGCCGAAGTCAGATGCTTAACCAACTGAGCCACCCAGGTGTCCCCAGGGTAACCTTTCTAAAACATTGCTTGGGACATATCCCAGCCCTGTGCTGAAACCTTTCATGGCTCCCTAGTGCCAATGGCCCATGGCTCACCCACATCAGAGTCCCCTGGCCTCTGAAATTGCAGATTCCAGGGCCCCACCCCAGGCTTTCTGAAACAGTGGGGTCTTGGAACTTGCATTTTTAACAAGCAGCCCCAGGAAAATTCTAAGCACCAAGCTGGGTAAGTAGAGCTTGTAGAAGACGCCTGATACTTAGAGAAGCTGTCATGCGCCAGCCCAGCCATTCAAGTCCTTGTAAGCTCATGCCTCTGCCCAGGGTCCTCCAGACTTCTTGAAGCCCACCCCCAACATCCTAGGCCCTCCTGCCTCCAGGCCTCTGTCCATCGGTTCCTTTTCTTTTCTTTTCTTTTTTAAAGTTTATTTATTTATTTGGGGGGGGGGCACAGAGAGAGGGAGAAAGAGAATCCCAAGCAGGCTCCGCATGGTCAGCACGGAGCCTGATGCGGGGCTCGAACTCACAAACTGTGAGACCATGACCTGAGCCAAAATCAAGAGTTGGACACTCAGCTAACTGAGCCACCCAGGCACCCCTGTTCCTTTTTCTTAAAATGCCTTTCTTCCCTCCCTCAGCTAACAAACTCTTACAGATCCTTCAAGGCCCAGCTCTGTAAAGCCTTCCTGGAAAACCTGAGACGTTGCTTCCTGCTTCGTGCCTGCCTGGCATGATGTCGAGTTCTCCTTTATTCCATTTCCTGTATTAAATTAGCGTTAGTTCTGCCCGTCTCCCCTACCATGAGGTACAGAGGGCTGTGTCTTATTTCTTCAACCTTTATACTGTGTAAAGTGACCAAAACCTACATGTTGAAGGATGGAGAGAGGGTGATCTATCTTCAGAAAGTGAATTTGGTTGCTTTGGTTTGACTGTAAAAGAAAAATACAATTCAGTCTCACGTGTTGAAAAGCCTTTCCTAACTGGCTTGTATGAGCAGTTTATGACAGTTTTCCTGAACATAATGAGTGGCTGAAAGCTGAATGATGCTGTGGTCTGTGACATGTTCAAGGATGTGAGCCCGAGTCAGCAAAATTTTCTTATCCATTTTCTGGAAATTCTGATGAGAACTCAAATAGAAATTAGAAAAGTTCTGATCTTCCCTTTCTAGTCTTTGATTTGCGTTTGTTATTGAAAGAGGAACACATTTGACTTCCTTGTATAAGGTGTTTTGGTTTTGTGATGGTTCTCACCCTGGGCTGTCCAGTACGGTGGCCACTGGCCACACGTGGGTGTTGAATCTGTGAGATGTGGCCAGTGCGATGGGAGATTGTGCCGTTAGAGTAAAATACACATGGGGGTTTAAAGACTCACTCTGAAAAAAATATCGTAAAATGTTTCATCAATATTTTTTATATCGATGACATGTTGAAATAATATTTTGGACACACTGGGTCAGATAAAATGGTTATTAAAATTCGTTTCACCTGTTTCTTGTTAGTTTTTTGTATGTGGCTACTAGAAAAATTTAAATATACATGTGGTTTACATGATAGGTTCACTGGATAGTGCCAATCTAGACACTTCTTACCCTCTGCCTTTTTATATTCCAGACTATTCTGTTTCCTCTTCTTGGCCTCTAAAACATCACCCCAACAACAAAATCCCCACCTCTGAAGCACCTGTGATCCAACTACGTTACCTGTGACCCTCCTCATGGTGACTATTTACACACCCCTGGGTTGTGCTTCCAAATTCCTTGAAGATTGTAGCACCCTCGTTCAGTTTTTTTTTCTAAACATATTCCACTATTTCCTAGTCATTTCAATGTTCATGTAGATATTTCTTCCAAAGCCCTAGCTCCAGGTCCTGACCTCACCTCACATGACCTTGTCCTCCACTCTCCCTCAGCCGTTCTTTCCCACGGTCAAGCTCTACGCTTGTCCATAGCGACCCCCCAGTCCCCGCCGCAAACTGCATTGCCAAAGTCTCAGTTGCAAGCCTTTCTCCCGCCCCCACCTCCAGTTTTCCAGTTGCCTACCTTTAGTACTTGGACTTCAAAATCCTCTGATAGCACTGGGATCTATCAGATGACTCCTGTGTTCTGTTCGCGGTCCTCTCTCTCACAACATCGCCTTTCTCCCTAACCCCGTTAGATTCCGGAGCCCATCATCAAACCATTCCCTTCCACGTGGTATCATCCCGTGGATGCCTCTCCTCCCCGCACTGCACCAGCCTCGTAAAACTCCAGCCCTGGCTGAATCCGACTTCCGTCCTTCACCACGCTCACACCTGGACAGCTGAACTGTAGCCGGAGAAAGCACATGTCATGATGAAGTTTTAAATTCATGAGCACCAGCCTCGGTAGGCTCTAAGGTTGGCCTGAAACCTTGCTCTTTGTGTATTTCCCTGTTCCTTTCCCTCTTTCACTGAATTATTTTGCACACTGCCCTCTCTCCTTAAGCTGTCCGCCTCTCCTCACTCTTCGCTGATGATCCGGCTTCTTACTTTGCTGAGAAAAGAGACACTGTACATTCAGAAGAGAACTTCTTCCAACTTCTAACACTCCCGCTGTCAGCCTTCCCTCCTAGCTGCATCTTTAACCACATACCCTGCCTTTCCTTCTGTTCTGATGAATAAATCATGCTACCAGCGAAAGCCCGCAGCTCCACCAAGCTCTAGACCCCAAAGTCATGAATCATCAATTGTTTCTTTCCTCCTGGAAAATTCTTATTAGCTTATCAACTCTCCCAGAACTCCCACAGCCCTCTCCAGTCATTGCTCCATTTCTGCGTGAATTTACATTCAGGTTCCTCAAGAGGGTTGTCTATATCTGCACTTTCTCCCCTCCCATCCTCTCTGGAATCCATGCTGGTTAGTCAGGCTTTCATGTTCTCTACTCTGCCGAAACTGCTGTCCTCAAGGTCAACCATGACTCTGCTCTAATGGCCCATTCCCCATTCTCATGTAATCTGAACTTGGGCTTGAAGTTAGCACGGCTGAAACACCTCGAACCACCTGTGCTTCCTGGATATCACTCTCCCTTGGTTGTCTCTTCCCTCTCTGACAGATGCTTCTTAGTTTCTTTTACTTCTTTTCCCTCATCTCCCCAACCTGTAAACTTTGAAATGCCCCAAGGATTGGTCTTTGGACCTTTTCTCCTTTTTAATTACCTATATTTCGTAGATAATCTCATTTAGTCTCATGATTTTAAATCTCACCTGGTTGCATTCAATATCTGCATTTTTATCCGCAGCCTATGCCTATCTCCCCAACTCCTCATGCTACTAGACATTCCCATTTGGCTATTCCCTAGGCTTTGCAAACTTAATATGCCCTTCCTAACCCACTCCACCTGCACCCTGTCCGTTCGTCAAATGGCTTAAAACTCATTCTCTCTCTAATAACACATCTCATCCATCAACAAACCAAATTGCATCCAGAATCTAACCGTGTCTTGCTGCCTTACAACCACGTTTTGGTTCGTGCATGGTCCGTGTTTTACTTTTCTGTGTGGCGCTTATTAGGACTCGGCATCTTTTTATTTGTTGCTGCTGTTTGGTTATTGACTGCCTTCCTGCTGGAAAATAAACTCCAAGAGGTTGGTGTTTTGTTTCATTCACTGCAGTGTCTCAACACATAGAACAGTGCCTGGCAGGAAGTTGGCACTGAATAAATATTTGATGACTGAATTTGGGGAACACGACTGTCTTACTTACAAACTTCTAACAAAGGCTGGTCTCCACAGCAGATCTTCGATCAACCACGCCATGGTATTCTGAATTCTGGTCCTTGTGTTGGGCTCCTGAGGGTACTGGGGTCTATGTCTTCTGTTTAATTAGGCAATGAAAGGAGAGCTTGCCCCAGTAAAAACAATTTCCCATCCCCCATCAGAGCAGCTGAGGGAAGTGTTAGGGGATTGGGGATGGGGACAGTGGAGGCAGAGAGCCCTCTGGGCTCCTGGATCACAGCTCTGGGGAGGTAAATGTCCATCTCAGCAGGCTGCCTGTCATCTGGGTTTCAGACACAGCTGCGCTGAGCTCAAAACACGAAGCTCTGCCAATGCTAGACTTGTGCTGACTCAGTCCTGAAAGATCATGTCATTGAGACCTGCTAACTTCATAAAATATCGCATCTCTGTACTGTTCTGCTTCAGAGAAGCTTGTGAGAAAAGGGCAGATTTCTATTCATTTAAAATATTGGTTTGATCAACTTCCTTGAGGTTAATTATTTTGCACATGTAGGGACCCTGGTCTATGAGGTCAAAGCTCAAAAAGCAAAGAAAGGACAGTGTTTCACGACTACTGTCAAAATGACAACGACTTGATGACCACAACAGAAGGTCAAGGACAAGTTAAAAGTTGGCACCAGGGTAAGGATATCTGTGGCTGCCTAACTTGTCTTTTCTCGAGGGGGAGGAAGTGGCATCTGTGTGTATGTTACATCACAGGTAGAGGGCGGGGACTGTGCATACATTTATTTTGCAATTCATAAAAGTGTGATAGGAAGTTTCTAAGAATCTTTGCTTTGCAGTCTCAAATATTTAGCATTTTTATTGGTTTCAAGTGAGTGCTTTGTTGAACTTCAGTAGTGTTTTCTTGCATGGTCTGGCCCGTGCTTTGCGGGGAGGCGACTACACCTCGCAAAGGCTTGCCATTTGTCACTCAGGGCGTGTTGGTTGGCACTGCACACCTGGGCTGGGTAGGTAGCCGATTTTGCCACAGATATTGAAACCACATAAGACAAAATTCCTTCTAATTGTTCACATTTTCAAAAATATTGGAACACTGTTGAACATAATTTGGGTACCTCTTCCCCATCATTTACCGATTGCTTATGGCACTTTCTGCATTAAAACAACAACAACAACAACAACAACAGCAACACAGACCAAACATATATTTTATCTTTGCATCTGAATGTGACTAATCTGGCTTCTCAGGACAGGAGACAGAGGCACGGAACATGAATGATTTTCAAAATGCCATTCAGAAAGCTGGGCCAGACTGGAAATGGACCCCAAGAGTTCTGCACCCCCTCTGCTTTGCTGGATCCCTGTTGGCCCTGAGCCACAAGCAAATAATAATACAGAATTAAGGGCTGTTGGGGGATCAAAAAGTCATTAAGTCAGTTCTCTTTTGTGCTGAAATGTCTGGTTTTATCATCGTCAGAGAGACAGTTGTACAGTCAATCAAACATATTTGTTAACAACATGAAGTTTACGACCCATAGCTGAAATTCTCCCTGCTACTCCAATGTATCACTTTTCATGGTACGTTTTTGTTTTACTTGCTTATAGAAAAGTACCTGAAGAGCTCCTGCCCCCGGCCTCCTCATGGAGATGTTTAATGTGACATCGTTCGTCGATGAGAAGTCCATGAACACCTCGACCGACTGGAACACCTCAGTCAGGGACCTGCGTCAGGAAATCACGGTTGTGCATTGGATGATTATGAGCATTTCCCTTCTGGGCTTTGTTGAAAATGGGCTCCTTCTCTGGTTCCTCTGCTTCCGGATGAAAAGAAACCCCTTCACCGTCTACATCATCCACTTGTCTATAGCAGACATCTCACTGCTCTTTTGTATTTTTATTCTGTTGGTCGACTACGCTTTATATTATGAGCTGTTTCCTAACTCTTACTACACGACTGTCACATTATTGGTGACGTTTCTGTTTGGCTACAACACAGGCCTCTACCTGTTGACAGCCATTAGCGTGGAGAGGTGCCTGTCTGTCCTGTACCCCATCTGGTACCGATGCCATCGCCCCAAGCACCAGTCGGCATTTGTCTGCACCCTCCTGTGGGCGCTGTCGTGCTTAGTGACCACCATGGAACATGTCATGTGCATTGACAAAGAGAGACAGGGTCACTCTCAAAATGACTGCAGAGCAGTGATCATCTTTATAGCCACCTTGAGCTTCCTGGTCTTCATGCCTCTCATGGTGGTGTCCAGCACCATCCTGGTGATTAAGATCCGCAAGAACACGTGGAAAGCCCATTCCTCGAAGCTGTACATTGTCATCACGGTCACCATCATCATGTTCCTCATTTTTGCCATGCCCGTGAGGCTCCTCTACCTCTATTATGAGTACTGGTCATCCTTCGAGAACTTGGATGACATTTCTCTTCTCTTCTCCACCATCAACAGCAGCGCCAACCCTTTTATTTACTTCTTCGTGGGCAGCAGTAGGAAGAAGCGGTTCAAGGAGTCCTTAGAAGTGGTTCTGACCAGGGCTTTCAAAGATGAAATGCAACCCAGGCGCCAGGAAGACTACAGCAACCCCACCGCGATTGAGACTGTCCTTTGAGGACAGTGGCGGGAAACAGTGGACACAATGGTGGGACGCACATCATTTGCACTTTGTGCTTAGAATACCACTTACGTATGTCCTAAATATGACACAGAAGAGTGCCCCATTCTGTGTGCGTGAGATACTAATGAATGAGGAGACTGTATTCTTGTACTGTATCTTCTGAAAGAGCCTAAAAATGTGTCGGACCTCTATCATTTCTGTACCTATAAAAAAAACCTTCTGTTCCTCCTCAGCTCTTCCAGCAGCATTTCCCCATGAACTTTAGAAATTACTCTAGCAGGAAGGTTTACAGACGAGTACAGGAAAAGTTCATGAAAGCACTTGCTGGAACTTGAGAAGGTGGAGCGATATAGCAGGAAGAACATGGGCTTTGGAGTCGGATCCACTCTGTCATTTGCTGCCTGTATGAACTCAAGCAAGTGGTTTGACCTCTCAGAACCCGATTTCCTCACTTATAAAATGTTTAATAGTAATAGTCCACATCTCCCAGGCTTGTAGTAAGGATAAAATGGGGAGATACAGTGTGAATAGCACTTGGCACATTGTCAACGTTCCATAAATGTTAGTCTTTTCCTCACTCCTTGAAGTGGAAGAAGAAATACACACTTCTGATTTGTAACATGCACACATGCACACACATACACAGCTCTATTATGTACAAATACTGCTATGTGTTTTAAAATGTTAAATGTAAATTTATGAAGGTCTTCTTCCTGCTTGAAGCATCAAAGCTTTTCACAGCACGGCACCTCTACTGAAAACATCTGCAGATGTTACAACATCCAAACAGCCATGTGTTAGAGCATCATTTCAGGTTGTGAAGAAAAACATTTGGCCACCAGTAGAGGAGTTTCTCATGACTTTTTCTTCCCTCTGTGGGAATGCTCGATGTAATGAAAGTCTGTTGGGAAATCCTTTGCTTGATATAAGTTTTCATGAATGGAACTCAATTCACTAGTGTGTGAGGGTGATTGTGCTTTTGGAGCCACACATCCCACCCCAATGAAATGAAATGATGAAGTGATGGGTTATTTATGGCCACAAAGTTCTTGCCTGCAGCCAGATGGAGGTTTCTGCACCTTGGGCTTCCTCTCCTGAGCTCTTCTTTGTGCTAGTCTTGGGAGAAGTCACCACAGCAGGGCTGATGAGAGTGGCCACATCTCAGAGGGGACCTGGGCATTCCTCCCAAGAAAATCTTTGCAGGGCTTTGTCAGTACCGTAGTGCTCTGCTTGCTCGCCACGACTTGTGTCTGAGTCTTTAGACAGCATGTCCTGGGTTTCACCCGTGAAACCCACTGTGACCCATAGACTATGTTACAACGTTTCATATCCTTCTGCCCTTTCTAGGTGCCCCACAAAAGTGGCAATGCTTTGTGCAGGTCTAGAGGAGTAAAATGTTCACCCCCATAAATGAGCCCATTAGGACTTATCTTAACCATTTTTCTCCGAAGGGCCAGAGACTCCATGATGAAAGGGTTCTCTGTTGCTGTCCGCCTCTTCTCCATCCTCTGACTTTGAAAGCAATGATTGCCTGTGATCTGATCATGGGGCCAGCTTCACCGGGGGAGATGAGTAAGTCTCTCCTACCCAGTCAACTTTGGAGGCAGGCGGTTCTTCAGTGGGTGATGACAACTGATTCAGAAACCAGGCAGCTTGCTTTCAGGAGCCCAGATGGGTGTGGAGCACTGACATTTAGAATGATCTTGTTTTTGATGGAAAACAGCATCTTCCCTGGGAAAGAACAGAATACGGAGGTCAGAGCTCTCTCCTCTGTTTGCCACCATCGCCCCAGTGCTGCACTGGCCTCTGGGGCAATAGAAAGGGACCAGTCTCATCTCATCTCAAAGGGATATTTGGTCTCAAAGAGGAACCTGAAGACCCGTGGGAAACAAGAAATTTTCACCCACGGAAAATACGATGAACTCATAAGAAGCCTCCATTGATTGCCTTCCTGCAGATAAGGTGGGGAAATTGAATGTGATCATAAATATAAAAGTTCTTCTGACTTTTTAAAGAGCAATGCCTTACAAACAGGTAGGATTCAGTTTGTCAGTGTTGTAAGGACAAATTCCTCTTTCTTACCTAAACCCATTCTCCAAAGTGAACTATAAGGTTAAAACTCAAGCAAGAAGATTTAAGTAAATATGCAGATAGGGAGACTTGACTAGCTAATTTGTACCCCTTGTGCATTTAGACACTTGGCCTGAGTCATTGTAGGCTAGGGAGGGTGTGGTTTCTGAGAATTCTCTGAGCCTGGGAGGAGTTTGTTCAGATATAACGACTGTCTTTGATGAAGGGAACAAAGATTCATGGACAGTCTTCTCTGCCAAACTCCATGATGTGAACAAGTCCCTGTGGTCTAGAATCAGAGAGGAAGACACACATGTGTATCTACAGCTCCAAGATGTGCACAGATCAATGTTAGGGGAGTGTTTTAAACAAAGTAGTGTTGCAGTCAAGAGAAAGATGAAATCCCACCTTGCGCAGTGAAAAAGGACTGTTTCATGGAGGTGTCCTTTGGTTGCTTGAGGGCAGGTAGGATTTCAGAGGATCAGGGAGGAGGGGATCCCTGATAGAGTGCGGCACGAGCAAAGGCAGGCAGCAGCGAGGGAGATGCAGGGCCAGTCACTGCCACTTCTGTGGGCTGGCTGGAGCAGCAGACCTTGACGATCTATGTGGTCCTGCTTCCCACCCTGCTCCTCTCTCTTTGATGCCATTGTCTTTGGCCTTCTGTCATCACATTCTTCAAGATTCTTGGAACAGAGCCCCTGGGCCTCCTCTCCACATCCATTCTCACCGACCTCCAGCCTGGCCATGGGTGGCGGGTCTAATTTCTTATTGCCACAAGTCCCCCACTGGCCTCCATCAGGTGGCAAGGTGACTCGGTGACCTCAGCTGCTCTCCTTTTTGGGCTACACTTGAGCCTTACAGCAACTCACACCAATCTATTTCTGAAAACAAAAATCCCACAGGTCTGCCTTCTGACCATGATCTCTTGTCCTTCACATCATTTACTTTCTGACCCCCACTGCCTTGAACTTCTACCTGCTGGGACCACCTGTCTCCAACCTCTGTGTCTGCCACATCTATGTGTCCCTCTGTTATCATCTCTGTCTCTGTGCAGTGAGACCTCTGGTGTCTCTGGCCCAGTCACTCTCACTCTGCCCCTTAATTCCCTTGCCCTTGCCCCCTTGCTCTCCCATTTGCCTTTTGCCTGGTTGTTCCTGACTCAAACCAGGCTGCCGAGCAGAACAGAGAACCCCAGCCATTTAAGGAAGGAGTAGGGAAGGGTAAGGGATGAGGTGGGAAGGCTCCAAATCGGTAGGCTAGGATTAAAAATGAGAGCTGGAAGGAAAGTGGCCAACTGGAACTCAAGAAAAGAGATATTTTCAAGAAAAGTATGGTCAGTGTGTCCAGTGCCACAGAAAGTGTAGGTAGAAAAGAGCTCATAGGACACGGCAATGTGGAGGTCACTCATGGAGGAAGGCTCCTGCACAGTCAAGGTCTTAACAGCTTGGTCCCCTTCACAAATCATGCCCTGGGCGGCTCTTCCAAATCCTCTCCCTCCTCATCTCTCCATCTGACACCTTTCTCCCCTCTGCCACTCTTTCCTCACCACCTTGCTTCATAGATTACTGAAAACCAATCGGGACCATGAAGCAACAACTCTCCAGTGCTCCCCACCATCCAGGGTGACCTCATCAACCCTGTCCCTTCTTTTGCTCTCGCCTGAAGATTTCTCTCTCCTTCCGCATTTTCCTGTCCACTGGCCTCTCAGATAGTAGTCTTCCTGTATTAGCAACCAATGTTACTCTTTAATTTAATTTAATTTTTATTTTTATTTACCTATTTATTTTACTTTCTGTAAAAAGCCAAGTCCTGATAGTGGTCTACAGGTTTCTACATGACCCAACTCCCCTAACTTTCCCTGAGGTTAGCGGGGATCCTCCTCCAGCCATACCTGCCTCCTAGGAATCCTGCGAAGATGTCAAGTACACTCCCTCTTCTGGGTTTTCACTTTGATGAGCTTTGATGTTCTTTCTACTTGGATTGTCCTCCCCCCATGCCAGGTCTCTGCTCACCTCCCCTCTTCCCTCAGGCTTCTGGTCAGATGTCACCTCAGCAGGGAGGTGCCTGCCCCTCCCCTGCCTCCCCTCCCCTGGCCACCAGCCTCCCATCTCTCCCTGCTTGTCTCCGTTCCTCCTCAGAGCTCATCGCATCATCCTGTTGCACATCCATCTGCAGGTTTGTTCATTCCGGAAGAGATGCTGCTGGAGGGCAGGACTTCCTTTTCTCGTGGCTGTGGCCCCAACCCCTGGAGGAGCAGGCGCTCTTTACTGGCTGTGGTGGTGGGCTCACTGCCCCCTCCCAAGATCAGGTCACTCCCATCTTAACACAAACCAACCGTCAAAAAACAAAAGCCAATCCCTCTAGTCCTATTCAGCTTCTGTCTCATCTCCCTCCCTTCACAAACTTCTGGAAAGGCCCCTCCACACTTGCAGTATGGACTTTCTCCACTATGGTTCATCCCTCCCTCCACACTGGCCAGTTGGTTTTTGACCTCACGACCACACCAAAACCAGCCCAGCTTGGAATATGAGTGACCTCCATATTGCCGTGTCTGACAGCTCTTTTCTACCTATACCTTTTGTGGCACTGGATACTCTGCTCATACTTTTCTTGAAAATATCTCTTTTCTTGAGTTCTACTTGACCACTTTCCTTCTAGCTCTCATTTTTAATCCTAGCCTACTGATTTGGAGACTTCCCACCTCTTCCTCTGCCCTTCCCTGCTCCTTCCTTAAATGGTCATGTTTTCCATGATGCTGAAGCTGGACCTCTGCTCTCTCATTCTGCACACTCTCCCTTGCTATTCTGATCCATAATGGCTTACCTATTCATGACGCTCCCATCCCACTGATTGACCAGACTCTGCTGGGTTCCAGTCCTGTGTATCCAACGACCTAAAGGACATTTGGACTTGAAGCCAGGTGCGACCTGTTCAGTTCCCCACCATCCCTCCTATATCCCTTTCTCAGTGAATGACACCACTAGTCACCCTGTCCCTCAAGTGATGCTATTCCCTTTGCATAGATTGATCTTCCTTTTTGGTAATCTAGCAAACTGAATTTATCCATCTACATCCTGTTCATATGTCGGTCACTCAGGAGCTATTTCCTGGGACTCGAGTTCCTGGAAAACCATCTCACGCCTTCTCTTTCTCAGTCTTTCACTGTCTCTTTCTCGCCTTACTCTCAGCTGATGGTTTGCTTTCTTTTTCACAAGAATAGAAGCAACTAGAAGAAATCTTCCACACCTGACCAATATCATATCTAAAGATCTAGCTGCATGTCTCTGCACATAGGCTCCCTTTTGACTCTGAGGGAAATCAAGGTGCCCTTGGCTAAGGTGAGCTCTCATACCTGTGTGAGGCACAATTTTAGTAGGTACAATTTTGACAGAAAAATTATTCCAAAAATTATTAACTTTTTCCTCTGACTAAAAACAAGAATTTGTCATTTCTCAAGGTTCTATGGGTTGACTGAGCTCAGGTGTGTGGTTCCCGTTTGGGGTCTCCTGTAGCTGCAGCCAGATGTTGGTGGAGGGAGTGGGGTCTGAAGGCTGGACAGGGCAGGGCATACAAGATGGCACACCCTCAGCGTTGAAAGATGGCTGTGGGCTCAGCTGGAGAGATTGTCCAGAGTTCCTACACTTGACCTCTTGATGTGGCTAGAGTTTCTTACAACATGGCAACTATCTTCTGAGAGGAACCTTTCTGAGAATGAACTTTTCCAAGAGGCCCAAAATCAACTGTTGATTTCCCACTTATTTAAATAAATTAGCATGTGATTGAAGTTACAAGTTTTTTCCCTCCTGTTTCATTGACATACAATTGACGTAAAATATTGCATTAGTTTCAGGTGTGCAAGATTACAATACATTTTGATAAAGGCTAAATGCAAAACTTTTTCATAATTTGAATTTCACTTTTCGACATAATGTATTAAGCTTTTCCCCCCAGGATTTACTATGAAATTTTGGTCCTCATTTTAATAAGATTGCCTTTTAACAAACTTTTACTAAAACTAGTCATCCTTGGGTAAGGAGATCTTCTTGTGATAATTATTATTTTTAAATGTGTACATATGAGTGTTAACACAAAGGGTTGACTTGTCAAAGCAGACTCAATGTGAAGTACAGATCTTACCCAACAGAAATCTGATGAGTCAAATGATATAGGCAAGTACAGACACAGATGAAACTCTTTTCTAGAGGAGCCCCAAACTGAGAATCAGCTCCCAAAACATCCCCTTCTACACGAGAATGTAGTTTAGCTCTAGACTGATGAGTTTTAAACAATGTAGATAAACACATTGTTTTCAAAGGAAGGTATTTCGGTTTGGGGTATTCTGTTTATCATACAGAAAATGTGTGTGTCACTGTTCCATCTTCTCCAGTCTTCTGGGCCTCGTAAATCTATAAATTCCAAATTTATTTACGATAACCAGTCTTGACAGATCAGCTCTATCCTGCTGAAGATAAGACCAGTTCTCCAAGTATAACACTTTTATGAAGCAGTCTGATTGAGGTTAGCACCTTTGTAAGGAGCTCTGGTTTAGGAGCTTTCTTGGAAGGAACTGACTGCTGTTAACACTTCCTTTCTAAGGCCTCAGTCAACACCAAGACTATGAATGCCTGAGGCAGAGACCACTCTTACTGCAAGGTGGGCAGAAAGGAGTGCCATGCCGTTGGAGTGAGAAAACTAGGATTTAACATCAGACTCTCTACCTACCAGCTGTGTGAGAGTCAGCATGTTCCCTCCAAAGCAGATCCTGAGGCAAGGATTTGGTGCAAGCAGTTTATTTAGGGGGTCACCCTGAGGAACAAGGGTGGGATTGAGATATTCAGACAGGAGAGAGGAAGCCAATACAGAGTGATTAGTGAGTAGAGGGGCCCAAGACAGTGGACAACCCTGAGAGACATGTGTCACCCATCTCAGACCTGGAGGGCTAAGCCACCACCTCCTGCCTCTCGTAAGCAAGGGTCAGTCTTGGGGTGACAACTCTTTGCTCCTCTGGGCATGTCCTGTGCCCAGGTAGAGCACAGCCTGTGATGAGAACACCTTGAGAGAGGTTCAGGGAGCCATGGGTAGGTGCAGGATCCGCCTGTGGGTGACCTCAGGGGGGTTTCAGGGCTAACCAACAACCTTTGTTCTAATGGGATAAAAATAACCTGCCTCACAAAACAGTTGTGCCAAATATAAGTGAGATAATATTTGTGAAACTCTGCCTAAACTGGGAAACATCAAAAGTTAGTCATCAAAAGAGTCGCTGGCTCTGTCAGTAAAGTACGTGACTCTTGATCTCGGGGTTGTGGGTTCAAGCCCTGCATTGGGTGTAGAGATTTCTTAAAACTAAATAATCTTAAAAAATGAAGCTGGATCTTCCTTGAAGATATTATGCTACGTGAAACAAGCTGGACACTAAAGGGCAAATACTGTGTGATTCCATTTACATGAGGTGACTGGTGAACCTTCTACAGAATGTAGAAGGGTGGCTGCCAGGAGGCAGGGGAGGGTATGGGGACAGAGTGTGGATAGAGTTTCAGTCTGGGCAGAGAAGAAAGCTCTGGAGACGGATGATGGTGATGGATGCATAATATTGTAAAGGTACTGAATGCTATTGAAATGGACACTTAGGAATGGCTAAAATGGCCACTTTCACGTTATGTATATTTTTGCCACAAGAGAAACAATTAGTTCTTGTGCTGGGTTGATTAGCACTTACAAGCTTTGTACCAACACCATTTTTTTACATGTTTCTTTTTAAAAAATTTTAAAACATTTATTTACTTTTGAGAGAGAGAGAGACAGAGTGCTAGTGGGGGAGGGGCAGAGAGAAAAGGAGACACAGAATCTGAAGCAAGCTCCAGGCTCTGAGCTGTCAACACAGAGCCTGACGTGGGGCTTGAACTCATGGACAGAGAGATCATGACCTGAGCTGAAGTCAGATGCTTAACTGACTGAGCCACCCAGGTGCCCCTGTACCAACACCATCGTAAACAAGGAACATAAGCCTTGTCTAGAGTTGTGGGATAAATATTTCAGGATGTGATTAATGCAAAGGTCATTATCACATTGATTTATTGATACATGCTTAAAATGATTTGCTCGCAGGCAAATGTAGAAAGCTAAAAACATTCCTTAAAACATAATAACGGCACAGTGAAACACCACTAAAAGTCCTTCAGCCTCATTAGCCCTGGTTGAGTGTAGTTGAATGTTTATGGGAAATCAAAATGAGGTCCTGAGGGCTTCCTACCTTTCTTCTTCCTGTGAGAGAGGAAATAGATGAGGCCTGAGGGGTAGAGCAGACATTTCCCTTCCAGAATCTGGCTCATGCACCAGGTGTGCTTCTCCGTATGCTTGAAAATGTCTGGCCCATCGATGGGCCCCAAGCCAGTAGTGATGATGACAGTGAATGAGGACAAACTTCCTTTGTTGCTCCAGGGGTGTCGCACTGGCACTATCTGCAGTGAGAGTGCAGACATGAGGCTAATTAAACAACAACTCTCATTGGCTGTATTTTCAAATGAGTGTAATCTTCTCTACAGGAGCCTTACATGATCTCAGTGAAGCCATTGCAGAGGGGCCAGAGAGCGACCGTTTTGGGCTTTGCTGGCCATACAGTTTGTGTTGCAATGACCCATCTCAGTCACTTTTTATGTGAAAGTGACCACAGACAATGCATAAACGAGTCAGCATGGCTATGTTCCAATAAAACTTTATTTACAGACACGAAAAATTAAATCTCGTGTAGTTTTCTTTCACGTGCCATAAAAATTCTCCTTTCGTTTTTCTTCCACTATTTGAAAATGTAAAAAAAAAAAACAAAACCCTATTCTTAGTTTGTAGGTTGTACAGAAACAAGAGGCACCCAGCTTTGGTGTCTGCCCTATTTTGCCACCTGTGACCTAGAGTATTTTGGGAGTCCCTCTTCTGGAATTGCTTTTATGTGGCCACAGCACATGCATTTACAACCCTGACCTAGGTGGTGGCAAATCTTCATTGTCCCTTGAGGATTTGACTTTACAAAAGGTCTGGCAGACACCTTGACTCAAACCTGATGGATGAAATTGGTATAAAGTTGAGAAATTCCAATTTTGGTGACCATAGATGGTACTAGAAAACGAGAGAGAGAGAGAGAGAGAGAGAGAGAGAAGAGAGAGAGAGAGACTTTCTGTGTTAGCTAACTTGGCTATAAATATAATTCCATTTCTATACTTGGGGACGATTTTACTCAGTCATACCAAATTATATTCTCTGGATCCAGAGGGAACTATTGGAGTTCTTTGAAGACTAGGAATGAAAAGTTCATGTGTGAGAATTCATGTTGGGTTTTTAGAAAGATAAAGCTCTCCCATATGGCTTTTGGGTACAGCATGAATAAACTCTAATTGCTGACACATCTGAAAACCAGAACATTCCGAATACTGGGTTGATTAGCACTTGCAAGCTTTGTACCAACACCATCTTAAACAAGGAACATAAGTCTTGTCTAGAGTTGTGGGATAAACATTTCAGGATGTTGTTAATGCAAAGGTCATTATCACATTAAATTATTGATATATGCTTTTGATCAAAGTGTACCCTTAAAATGATTTGCTCACAGGCGAATGTAGAAAGCTAAAAACATTCCTTAAAACATAATAATGGCACAGTGAAACACCATGAAAAGTCCTTCAGCCTCATTAGCCCTGGTTGAGTGTAGATGAATGTTTATGGGAAATCAAAATGAGGTCCTGAGGGCTTCCTACCTTTCTTCTTCCTGTGAGAGAGGAAATAGATGAGGCCTGAGGGGTAGAGCGGCCATTTCCCTTCCTGCATCTGACTGAGCCAGGGACTCACTAACACAGCGAATGTGTGACAGTATTGATTGTGTTTATGGAGGGCTTAGCACCCCGAATCTTGCCTTTTATTTCTACAGACCAAGAACGAGCATATTTCCCAGGTGAACGTCAGGATTGAAGAGCCTGTTCTTAGATACATGCAGTAGGAACATCAGTGTTGGTCTTACATGGATAGAGTTTGTCCATTGGCCAGCTTGCTCCTCCATGTACAGCCATTTTGTCTGGACCTGTCCTGGAAGAAGGGGAGGACAGTGTGCAGCATGCTCTCCATTATGACCCTTCAAGTACTATCATTCATAGCTGCTGCTTGCTTTGACTTTTCCCTACAGACCTCAATCCCAACTTTCAATCATTCTCCTTATTCGTCTTAAAGCTGGGTGAGCTGACATGGGAGGAGAGCATGCTGGTGAGGGCAAAGCATTGTTGAGAGCCACAGACATACTAGAGTCTGGGTCCTTGTACCTCCCACCCCACCCCCACATGGACGATAGCACTCCTGGGAGTGGAATTAAATGGTAATGCTAGGTAAGTGGCCTGGGACACCTGATGGACCTGTGCCCTGTCTCCCAGATGACAAGAGATGACTCCCAAGTGACTGGGGGTGCTCATCAAAGTTCACTGGAGTTCAGTGAAGGGACTTGTTGGGGAAGACGAGGCAGGACATTGATGTTAGGAGCTCAGCAATGTCTGTTGCATGAGTGAGATCTCCATAGGGTAAGGTTTCTCTGGAGGGTCTCAGAGAGCCCCCAGCCCCTGCCTTTCACAGCGTGGACAAGGACTGATGTTGTTGACTCAGAGAATGTTCCCTGCTCTAAGCCGGTGGCTCCCTGACTGGATTCTGATCCACAGTGAGACCAGACTGAGTGGAAGTGTTGAGAAAATCTTGATAGGATAATTTCCATGTCTGTTGAATGTAATAATTAAAATATTGGACTTCTTTTTTGCATGACTCTCTTTTTTGTTTTATTTCTCAAGTCATTTTTATTATATTTTGCACACAAAAAAAGTCATCTGCAATGGATTCACAATAAAAACAGAGGGAAACGTCCCTTGCCATGGATTGTTAGAAAGTCCTGCTGGAGTCTGTGACTTAGATTCTACTCCATTCTCTTTCTCTTTCTGGAGGCTTGTGCTTAACTGTAGAGTTATGCTATTGTGTTGTGTTGTGTGATGCTAAGTCTAAAGAAAAGCAGTCACCAAGGATCTAAAGAATGGAAAGTTCTAGGCCTTTTTTTTTTTGGAAGAGACTAAGTTGCCACATCAGGCAAAGTTTAGCCAGGTTGCTTCTGTTGATGCTGCCCACACCACCATCACCTGGACACCACCCACATGCTGAGCTCTTGCTGCCTCTTGTCTCCACATGCCACCACAGTGACGTTCCAGTCACTGATTTGTCTATGCAAAGTCCAAGGTGAGAGCACAGCTGGAAACACCATTTACACACTTACATCTGGCATCAGCCCCTCTCCCTTTCCTTGTGGGACCTGGGTCTCTACATTCCACAAATGCTACACATAATGGGACACTCAGGAATGACAAGTGTCTGCTATCGTCTATGCCTTTGGCTACCCAACATTCCATACATCCTTTCCCCGTATGTAAGCCCCCCATGCCCTCCATGCATGCCCTGCCTCTCTCCCAGATAAGAGCATTTCCAGTTAACACATCCAGCTCCAAGTCCAGGACATCAGGGTGACAACCTTTGCTCTCCTTTTTTCTTGCCCTGGGATCCTTCCTCTGGGTTTAGAGAGAAGCAACGAAATAGAAAACCCTGAAAAGAAGAAAATCACAGGGTTGCAAATACTCATCATCTGACTAGTTAGCCTCTAAAAAACTGAGGTGTTTTTCATTTCATTTACACTCTCTTGAACATCAATCTGCACATCTGAGATGATGAGTTCTATGGTATAGTTTTTTGCATAACCTACCTGTGCATGTGTTGATAATAAAAAATTAAATAATAGCAGGCTGTCTTAATTTTTTTTCAATTCCATGGTTTTTCACAAGGCAGCAAACTTCCATATTGTTTCTAGAACCTTGAGCAGCTTTACGTTTGGGTACTGCGGGACTCCTTGTGTTTTAAACAGAAGGGGGAGAGGCAATTTTGTATAGTGAACATTCCACATCTCTTCCAGCAATATTCTTTTCTGGAACGCACGTGAGTTCAGAAGTAAGACCAACTGGCCAGAGCTGTGAGTCTTTATTTGCATAAACAATAATACCTACTTCATGAGAAGTAGAGATTAATACTGCTAATTCAACTAGCTATTTGCTGTTTGCCAGATACTTTTCTTAGGGGTTCATGTGAGTATCTCATGTAATACTCGCAACCTGATGAGTGCATACTTTTCTCTATTTTATAACCAATCTCCTAAAAGAATGGTAGACCAGAGCTCAATCTCTGACAGTCTGACCCCAGAGCCTCTACTCTTCAAGTTACTCAAATATTCAATTCTTTCTCATATTGACCAAAGATCTGCTTTCACTGTGAATCCTGAAGAGGAAATTGAAAATTTATATATTGTGTAGATGACATGAGGAATCACTGGGGAAAGATTAAGGTGTTCCTTCAAGCTTAGCATCTTCCCCAGAGATAAAAAGTGCAGAGTTTAGCATTAAGAAGACTAAATCTTGGAGGCACCTGGGTGGCTCAGTTGGCTGAGCATCTGACTCTTGATTTCAGCTCAGGTCATGATCTCACAGTCTTCAGATCGGGCTCCGAGATGGGCTCTGTGCTGAGCATGGAGCCTGCTTCAGATACTCTCTCTCTGTCCCTCTTCCCTGCTTGTGCACATTCTCATAAAATAAAATAAATAAAATAAAATAAAATAATAAAATAAGAAAGAAAACTAAGCCTTGGTGCTCTGGCTCCTTTATCACCCCTGTCTTCCTCCTCCAGCCCAGCTGCTGCAGTTTGATATGTCACAGTTAAATGCCATGGAAGAAACGGGGCTGGGTTTACTCCAGTGTTCTCATTTCCGGTTTCAAAGGAAGGTTCTGCATTAAGCTGAGCTGCGTGTGCCTACCAGCAACAAGAAGATCCCAGGTAGTGGAGAACTTAGCTCTGGGGCCTGGATACTACTTCTAGATGGACCTGAAAATTCCTGCTTGGGGTCATTTTCACCTGGTAGTTGCTTCTCCCAAAAGCAAGTCCTTCCAAGGAAGCAAATGACATAAATGTTCCAGAGCAGGACCTGGTAAGTTAGATGGTACAACATGAAAATATAAGACATGTAGATGAGGCTGGAAACATGAAGGGCAGATCAAAAGCATCTTGAGAAGAATAAGGGAGAAATTTGAACATAAAATGTAAGGCCAAAAAATACTTGCACTATGAGCTAAGAAGAACGACATTGGTTTGAGAAAGATAAGAATTAAGAGTACACAAAGTTATGAAGGAAAAGAATTATATAATACTCAGCAGGAATCTATGTTCTTTCATCAAAAAGCTTAAATAATTTAAAATAAAATTTAAAGGGGTGCCTGGGTGGCTCAGTCGGTTGAGTGTCCGACTTCAGCTCAGGTCATGATCTCGTGGTCAATGAGTCAAGCCCCGCTTCGGGCTTTGTGCTGACAACTCAGAGCCCAGAGCCTACTTTGGATTCTGTGTGTCTCTCTCTCTGCCCCTCCCCTGCTCACACTCTGTTCTCTCTGTCTCTCAAAAATCAATAAACGTTAAAAAATTTTTTTAAGAATAAAATTTAAAAAATCTTTATGCACCCCATTCCTCCTCCCCATTTTTGGAATGTCTTCCTTTTCCAGAATGATCCAGACCAGGCCCATCCATGGTTTATCTTCAAGCCTCTAGAGAGGGCTCATCTTCAACAGCTTGTGTCTCTCAATAACTATTGAATGAAAGAACAAAGAAAGCTTTCATATAAAAAACAAATTAGCTCTTTTCCCTTCTGTGCACCACGCTCAGATTCTCTGCTTTTGAAAATTCCTTCAGTGCAATCATGACATCCACCTTTAATCTACTGACACCTGCACCAGCCACTATCCTACACGTTCACTTTATCGTTCTCTTGCAATTAATAATTTGTCACGCATACTACCATAATATATGTATACTGTATCATATATAGTTTATTTGATGTGTTTTTGTATAAAAATTGTATCCTATTCTATGTAGTTTTCTGCAAAAATTTTTTTCACTCAGCATTATGTTGAGGGAATTCACTTATGCTGTTGTATGTGGTGTAGTTCATTTAGTTCTGACTACTGAAATGTAGTCCTCTGGGCAAATATACCACCTTTTACTTATTCTCCTATCAATGGACTGTTTCCAGTTTGTTAGTTTCTTTTCTTAAACTGAAAACATTGCTGTTTAGAAGATTTTCTATCCATGTCTCCTTATATGCTTGTGCAAGAATATCCCTTGGGGTACCTACCAGTAGGGTTGCTGGGTTAGATTTACAAAACAATAGAACAGTGTTTACTGAAGTGGGGCGGGTCAGATGGAGTGAACCAATCCACACTCCCCCAAAATACATGGATGCAGCTGACCCCCTTTACATTTCTCAGTGTTTGCCAGTCTAGATGGTACGTGGTTGTGTAGACCTGATTTGCGCTTACCAGGTTGTGAAAGAGGATGACCATCTTTTTATGGTTCTTGGCCTTTTATGCTGCAAACTTCCTCCCTACAAATTCACATCCACTCAGAACTTCAGACCTAATTTGAAAATAAGGTTTTTGTAGATGTAGTTAGTTAAGTTATGGTGAGGTCATAGTGGGTTAGGATAAATCCCAAATGCAATGACATGTCCTTATAAGAAAGCCATGTGAAAACAGACACATACAAAGGGAAGATGGCCATGCGAAGGCAGAAGCAGAAATTGGAGACATGTCTACTAGTAAAGGGATGCCAAAGCTTGCCAGCAAAACCTGGAAGCTAGGAAGAGACAAGGAAGGTTTCCTCTCAAGAGCTTTCAGAGGAGCATGGTGCTAACTGCTACCTTGAATTTTTTTCCATGGGTCAGAGTTTTAAAAATCTCTCTGGCAAGTCTTAATTTGCCTTAATTATTTAAATTTCTTGGAGGCACCCGGGGGGCTCAGTCGGTTAAACATCCGACTTCGGCTCAGGTCACAATGTTGCAGTTTGTCAGTTTGAGCCCTGCTTCGGGCTCTGTGCTGACAGCTCAGAGCCTGTAGCCTGCTTTGGATTCTATGTCTCCCTCTCTCTCTGTCCCTCCCCTACTTGTATTCTGTCTCTGCCTCTCTCTCTCTCAAAAATAAATAAAAATTAAAAAAATAAATTTCTTTAATTACTATAGTCATACGTAAGTCTTGATATCTACTAGGAAAATTGCCTCACCCTATTAATTTTATCTGGGTGTGCATGACATATAGCAAATGATGCCAGTATGCTGCCCATATTCCTTTGGATTCTTTTACATTCTCCAGTTCACTGCCAGTTTTTCCTGGGAACACTTCCTAAAATATCACTTTTACCTGTATCCCTGTGTCTCCCTGTCTCAGAGTCTTCTGGAGAACTATTTTAGCACTTTGATATTCCACATACATTTTAGAATATCTTTTCAGGTTACATGAAAATCCTGTTGAGATTTTGTTTGGAATTGTACAGAATATGTGGATAAGTTTGGGAAGAATTATGCCCTTGTGATATTATTTTTTTCTTTTTTCTTTCTTTATTTTTTAACTTTATAGTTTATTGTCAGGTTGGTTTCCATATAACACCCAGTGCTCTTCCCCACAGGTGACCTCCACCATGACCATCACCCCCCTTTACCTTTTCCCCTTCCCCTTCCGCCCTCAGTTTGTTTTCAGTATTCAAGAGTCTCTCATGTTTTGTCTCCCTCCCTCGTGATATTATATTTTTTACATATGACTATGAAATATTTACTTATCAGTCTTCTTTAATAACTTTCAATGAAGGTATTATTCTTTCTTGAGTAATGATCTTTTTTTTTTCTTGAGTAATGATCTTAAACATATTTTTTTAGATTTATTTCTAGCTTTCATTGCTATTATAAATGGTGGGGTTTTGTTTTGCTTTATTTTAATTTTGCTTTCTAACTGTCGCTAGTGGATACAAATGCAATAGATTTTTACTCCTGGTCTCCTCCTCCTCTTCCTCCTCTCCCTCCCCTCCTCCTCCTCCTCCTCTTCCTCCTCCTCCTCCTCCTTCTTCTTATTTTGTATGCCTGGTAATTTTTGGCTGAGTTCTGGACATTTTAAATGAGAAATGTGTTTCAGGACCCCTTTCTCAGTCTATTGAAGCCTATAGACTCCTTCTTAGAAGAATTTTTGTTTGTTTGTTTATTGTTTTGAGAGAGAGAGCACAAGCAGGGGAGGGGCAGAGAGATAGGGAGAGAGAGAGAATCCCAAGCAAGCTCCACATTGTCAGCATAGAGCCCAACATGGGGCTCAAACTCATGAACTGTAAGATCATGACCTGAGCTGAAATCAAGAGTCAGACGCTTAACTGTCTGAGGCACCCAGGCATCCCTTAGAAGAATATTTTTAATTTCAGGAAATGATATGCATGGAATTACAAAGAAATAGATTGTACTTAATTGCCACCCAAAGGATCTGGGGGTCCATGGACTCCAGGTTAAGAACGGTATAGAAGTTCTTGACGATGTCATTTTCCTCCAGAAGGGATTCACTGCAAACTTTGGTGAGATAGATAGAGTTAAATCTGATCACCTTCATCCAACCATGAATTGGGCTGATTTGGGACTAAATTGCAATTTTGTAAAGCTTCGTCTATCTGTGGTTTGCTCCACCCTGCCAGGGTGCACACTTCCAAGGTTCCCAAGATCAGAACTTTAGTGTCCCTTCCAACAAAGAGAAAATCACAACCACCTAGTGTTGTAGGGAACAATATATTTGGCAGAACCAAATACATTTCCACAGATAATAACCTCAGACAGATTGTACATATCAAGACATTTCATCACAGGGTTCTGACATTTAAGAACTCAGGAGTTTGGAGTTTTGTTGGCTTTCAGAGATATGCCAGGCTTAATAAGCCAAATAAATTATTCTTTAGTTTTCTGCTGAAAATGCTGCAAATAGCATTTTACAAGTTCCGTCTGTCATCTTTTTTATGAGGAACATTAACGCTTCCTCTAGCATAATATTTTTCTGAAGAGCATTTCTAAATATATTTGTTAATTACCAAATAACAGCACAAATGAAAGATTAGAGATCAGTTACCTTCTGTCCTTTCAGTGATCCAAAAATTGTTTTAAGATATTTTAAAGGTACAATTCTGACCTGATAGTTCATTTACATTGGGTTTTGGCAATGGAAAGGGTTATGTAATAGTGCCGCCTCCTTTTACCAAATAGAGATCTGAGTTTTTTAAAAAAGTCTCACTATTTAAATTTAGAAATATTGAATGCTTAAGAAGAAATTTTTTAAACACTTTATTTTGTTAGAGTAATTTTAATTTTTTTAACTTTTATTTATTTTTTGAGAGACAGAGAGAAACAGAGCATGAGCAGGAGGTGGGCAGAGAGAGAGACACAGAATCAGAAACAGGCTCCAGGCTCTGAGCTGTCAGTGCAGAGCCTGATGCGGGGCTCAAACCCACGAACCGTGAGATCATGACCTGAGCTGAAGTCGGATGCTTAATTGACTGAGCCACCCAGGCGTCCCAAGTAATTTTAGATTCACAACAAAATTGAGAGGAAGGCATACAGATTTCCTCTATGCCCCCTGCCTCACACACGCACAGGCTTCCCCATTACCAGCATCCCCTACCAGAGGGTACATTTATCACCCCTGATGAACCTAAACTGACACATCATAATCACTCACAGTCCACAATTTACATTAGAGTTCAGCATTGGTGTTATGCATTCCATGGGTTTAGGCAAATGCATACTGATGTATATTCATCATTATAGAATCCTACAGAGTATTTTCACTGTCCTAAAAGTCCTCTGTGTGTTGCCTATTCCTGCCTCCTCCAAACCCCAGACAGACACTGGCTGTTGGTTTTTTTATTTGTTTGTTTTTGTCTTTGTTTTGTTTTGTTTTGTTTACTGTCTCTATAGTTTTGCCTTTACCAGAATATCATATCGTTGAAATCACACAGCTATAGCCTTTTTAGATTGGATTCTTTTACTTAGTAATTTGTATTTAAGGTTACCCATGTTTTTTCAAGGCTTGACAGCTCATTTCTTTTTAGTACTGAATAATATTCTATTGTCTGGATGTCCCACAGTGTATTTATCCATTCACCTACCAAAGGACATCTTGGTTGCTTCCAAGGTTTGGAAATTATGAGTAAAGCTATATCCATGTGCAGATTTTGGTGTGGACATAAGTTTTTAACTCTTTTGGCTAAATACCATGGTGTGTAATTGTTGGATTGCATGGTAAGAGTATGTTTAGTTCTGTAAGACACTCCTAAATTGTCTTCCAGAGTGGATGTACCGTTTTGCATTCTTACCAGCCATGAATGAGAGTTCCTGTTGCTCTATATCGTCACCAGCATTTGATGTTGTCAGTATTCTGGATTTTGGACATTCTAGTAGGGGTAGTGGCATCACATTATTGTTTTAGTTTGCATTTCCTTAATGACATATGATGTGGAGCATCTTTTTATACAATTATTTGCCATCTGCATGTCTTTTTTTAGAGAGATATCTGTTCTCTAAGGCCTTTGGCCCATTTTAAAATCATGTTGTCTGTTTTCTTATTGTTGAGTTTTAAGAGTTCTTTTTATATTTCAGATAAACCCTTTATCAGAGTTCTCTTTTGCAAATATTTTCTACACAACTCTATGGATTATCTTCTCATTTTCTTGACACTGTCTTTTACAAAGCACGTTTTTAATTATAATGATGTCCAGTTTACCAATTATTTCATGGATCATGCAAGAAGGATTTTTCCCTTGCGATATCTTTTATAATTTTTTCTTGTTTAAAAAGATCATGGGGCACCTGGTTGGCTCAGTTGGCTGAACATCTGACTCTTGATTTCAGTTCAGGTCGTGGTCCTGGGGTAATTGTATCAAGCCCCACAGGGCTCCATGCTGATCGTGGAGATCCTGCTTGGGATTCTCTCCCTCTCTCCCTCTGCTCCTCTCCCCTGCTTGCACATGCTCTCGTGCTCGCTCTCTCTCTATATCAAAAAAGGATACAACAATCAATATAGTACAATACTCTCCATATTATTTTATTTCACTTTCTTCAGGTCGGTTGGAAGAAAAATACAGTCCTCCATAGTACGTAGCTTTAAAATGGTCATTATAACCCTCTACCTTATCTATTCAAATCCACTCAAACATTTATTGAGCACCTTCTACATACCATGCACTGTGGAAAGCATAAATAATAGAGTCATGACTCAGAGAATGTTTTGTATCATGCCTGAGTGTAAGTAGTACAGTATTTCTCCATAAGCTAAGTGTATCAATAAGTCATGAATCAAATACAAAACAAAACATTTTTTAATGTTTATTTATTATTGAGACAGAGAGAGACAGAGCATGAGCAGGGGAGGGGCAGAGAGACAGGGAGACACAGAATCCGAAGCAGGCTCCAGGCTCCGAGCTGTCAGCACAGACAGCATAGACGCGGGGCTCGAACCCACGAACCGTGAGATCATGACAAGCCGAAGTCGGATGCTTCACTGACTGAGCCCCCCAGGTGCCCCACAAAACATTTTTTGAATAAAACATTTATTTTCCACAAAATGATGTACAGTTTTCCAAAAAATTCTGAAAAACTTAGAAATTATTTTCAATTTCAGCACACATGTGAGTTTTGAGGCTTACGGTTTAGTGATGTTTTAGTCTCGAGGTGCACGGAGGGAGAGTGGTGGGCATCTTAACCTTCTCAGTGCTGGGGCCACTAGAGGTCCCAGCATAGTTTGAGTTTAACTTTGACTTTACAAATTTGATTGAGAAGCTAAGAAGATGCAGACAGAACACTTCATTCATTCACCCTGCTTGCTTCTCCCTAATACACCCTCTGAAATTCCTTGAGCCAGGGATAAGAAATTCAGGAAGCATGGGGACAGATCCGATGCAGAAAACATGGCGATTTCGAAGTGATCACTCTCTTCCCAAGAATTTGGACAGGGGCAGGAAGGGTCACACAAAAGATCTTCCACAGTATAATGATTACTGTGGTCAGTTTGAGGGATTCTAGGCTGATCAAAGAAGAGACAGGACCATAAGGTGGTGGTGTTGCACATCTAGCTTTACTGGGCGGTACTTGGTCCTGTTGCTTGCAGGAAGGTCCCTCTCGGCAGGAGACCCTCCAGACACGGCCGACACTGGGCCACCACCCAGAAAGGGAAGAGGGCTGGGAAGTCTCAGGGCAGAGGGGAATCAGAGAGAGGGCGTATGTGTCCAGGTGATGTCAGTCAGCAGCGGGGGTAGGGGAGAGTCTGGATCGGAGAGCTTCCAAGGGCAATAGCAAATAACCATGACAGCTAATTGTACGTGTCAACTTGACTGGATCATGGGATGTTCAGACTTTTGGCTACACATGGTTCTGGGTGTTTCTGTGAGGATGTTCCTGCATGAGATTAACATTTGAATTGATAGACAGAGTGAAGCAGACTACCCTCCCAATGTGGATGGACCTCAGCCAATCTATTGGAGGAGAATTTGCTCTCTGCCTGACTGTCTACAACTTGTGATACTGTCTTCTCCTGCCTTTGGACTTGCACTTGACCTGGAAGTTACACCACTGGGTGACCTGGGTCTCCAGGTTTCCAACTGCAGGCCTGGAACTTCTCAGCCTTTATAATTACATGAGCCAATTCCTTTAAGTGACTGACTGACTGACTGAATGAATGAATAAATAAATTAATTAATTAAAAAATCTCTTATTGGTTCTGAGTCTCTGGGGAACCTTGACTGATACAGGGTCTTAAATATAGCTTCAGGGTTTTCTTATCCAGGGCTAGCAGTCGCTACGTGCAGTTTCACAGAGTACATAAAGGGAGGAGGCTCTAAATGGCAAAAAATAATGTTTGTAGGGACTATCTGCAAAACAACTGAATTTAAGAATTTTATCTTGGGGTTTGAGCTAATAGTCCTGGCTTCTGTGAAAAAGGAAACAATATGGGGGCCCCTTTGTATGACAATGGTGGAGAGTAAAGAGGAGGGTCCCTAAGGAGCACCTTGGTGGCTCAGTCAGTTAAGTGTCTGACTTCAGCTCAGGTCATGATCTCAAAGTTTGTGAGTTCGAGCCCGAATCAGGCTGTGTGCACTGACAGTGCGGAGCCTGCTTGGGATTCTCTTTCTCCCTCTCTCTGCCCCTCTCCAGCTCATGCTCTCTCCTCTCTCTCTCTCTGTGTCTCTGAAAATATATAAATAAACTTTTTTTTTTTTTTTAAAAGAGGAGGGTCCCTAATGAGTAAACGTCTTAATAGCAAATCGTGCTTTCCCTAATTCTGGAGTCTTCTCTGTTAAGGACAGCAATGAGTTGGGGGTCTCACGTTTCATGTGAACTCTCCTCACCTTGCCTGTCCACACCACACCAGTCCAGAGAGCGAACCAAGGGACTCAAGTAACTATGGCAACAGTAACAAAAATAGTTGCATCTTCTCAGACTGTCTACGTCCTTCCTTTTCCTTGGCCAAGTCCCAGGCAGCTCTGCGGCTCCCCTTGGCTGGCCGCCACTTCAATGCATCTATGAGAGCCACTGGTGTGTTTGCTTAATAACGTTTTTTATTTTTTATAATTAATATATTAAATGCTTATTATAGAGGATCTAAGAAGTAGAAAAATATAAAGAGAGACTTAAAAGTGACCCATGCCAGAAATAACTACTAACATTTTTATATACTTCCTCTTAGTCTTTCTTAAGGCATATTTATAAGTATTTGACATCATTCTTGTTTTGGACTCAGCTTCTTCCACTTTAAATTAAATTATATGATTTGCCTGTGTTATTAAATATGTCTTGGAAGCATAATTTTTATTTTTATTTTTAAAATCTGTAAATATTTTTGAGAGAGAGAGTGCATGCACAAGCGGGAGAGAGAGAAAGAAAGAGAGAGAGAGAGAGAGTCTTCAGCAGGCTCAACGTTTAGCACAGAGCCTGATGCAGGGCTCAATCCCATGACCCTGGGATCAAGATCTGAGCCAACATCAAGATTCAGATGCTCCACTGACGCAGCCACCCAGGTGCCCCAGAAGCATCATTTTTAATGGCAGCATAAAATCATACTCTGTGGTTGTAGCATAATTTGTCTGATTGTTGGCCATTCAGTTTGGTTCCCTATTTGCCCACAGACAAGGTTCAATCACTCTGGGACCCTGGCTGTCCTGGTCGTGTTGCTCCAGAGGAGGTTGGGAAGGGCTCTTTCCCCCATCAGCGTTCACACTTGTGGACAGGGAAGACGATGAAAAGCGTTCTCTCAGTTTCTTTTTGCATCTCTCATCTTACAACATTTTGTTAATCTCATCCTACTGAGAAGGTACAAACCTCTTCTGAGAAATACTGAAGCTGCCAAAACCAATGAGCCAAGCTGCTTGGGAAGGGGGGGGAAAAGCTGGGCTGATTGAAAGTTTGGGAGGCGGGTCGCCAGCTGAGACACCATCTCGACAAGAACACTACAAAGATGTTTCACCTTGAACTTTCGCCAAAATCCACGGTGGGTCATCTCACACTCATGAGGACGGCTGTTGTCAAACATGTGGAAACTAACCGGTGTTGGCGAGGATGTGGAGAAATTGGAACTGAAATGAGCCAGAAAAGAGTTTGCCTGCTGGATGTGCAGCAAGGCAGTAAAAGACTGACACCAGGCTTTTCCAGTGAGGAAAGGGTATTTACTGGTGTGGTGCTACCCAGGAGAACAGGAGCTAGGGCTCAAAGTCTCAAACCCCTGATGGCTCACATGGGAGGGTTTTAAGGCCAAAATTTGGGGGGGGGGCCTCCCGAGAAGGTGGATGCCATCAGTTGGAGGCCCATGAAGTCATGTTAACAGATTTTATGTATGGTGCCACTTTGTCTCGTCCCATGGAGTTCTGTTCTATGTCAAGACACTTGGAATACAAAAAATATCTTTATTTCTTATGTTAGAGATTTCATTAGGTACATCTTGTGATAATGTGGTTAGGATAGTGCTTATCAACTGCATGTATGCACCTTAACTAACCACTTGTTTTTTTTTTTAAGTTAATTTGTTTATTTTGAGAGAGGAGAGAGCATGAGCAAGGGAGGGGCAGAGAGATAGGGGGAGAGAGAGAGAGAGAGAGAGAGAGAGAGAATCCCAAACAGGCTGAACTCTCAGCACAGAGCTTGATGCAGGGCTCGATCTCATGAACCATGAGATCATGACCTGAGCTAAAATCAAGAGTCAGACACTTAACTGACTGAGCCACCCGGGTGCTCCTGAACTAACCACTTGTATGTGCATAAGCCAGTGGGGTTGCATTCTTCCATGTTCCTTTGAACGATAAGCAAGCATTCCTATCTCCTGGGCCTGGGTCTACACGTTCCCTGCCAGGTCCAACCATGCCCAGGACAATATGACCACGAGTGTCTGTCACGGGGCAGACGCTGGCCTCAGAGCCCTGCTGCACTGGTGGGGAAATGCAAAATGGTCCAGCCCCTGCGGAAGACAGTATGGTACTTCCTCAACAAGTTAACCTAGAGCTAGCATATGGTCGCACAACTCCACTGTTAAGCATACACCCAAATTGGATTTGAGTACAGAAGAAATCAGGGACTCAAACAGGTATTTGTACACTTAGTTCCTAACAGCATTATTCACAAGAGCCAAAAAGTGGAAATGACCCAAATGTCCATCAAGAGATGAACGGATAGGGGCGCCCGGGTGGCTCAGTTAGCTAAGCGTCTGACTCTTGATTTTGGCTCAGGTCATGATCTCATGGTCATGAGATCGAGCCCCATGTTGGCCACTGTGCTGACAGCGCAGAGCCTGCTTGAGATTCTCTCTCTTCCTCTCTCTCTGCCCCACCCTGCTTGCACCCGTTCTCTGTCTCTCAAAATAAATAAATAAACATTTCTAAAAAAAAGAGATGAATGGATAAACAAAATGTGGTATATCCATACAATGGGATATTATTCAGTTTTAAAAAGAAATGCAATTCTGACCCAGGCTACAATATGGATGAACTATGAAACATTCTGCGAAGAGAAAGAAGCCAGACACAAAATGACTATATGATTCCACTTATATGAGGTCCCTAGAATAGGCAAAGCCATACAGGCTGAAAGTAGAATGGTGGGTGCCAGGGGTGGGGGCTGGGGACACACGGGGAATCATTGTCTAGTGGGTCCACTTTCAGTTTGAGAAGATGAAGTTCTGGAGACGGATGATGACGATGGTTGTACAATCCTTTGAATGTACTAATGCCACTGAGCCGTACACTTAAAAATGGTTAAAACAGTAAGTTTTGTGTTATGTATCACTTTACCACAATGCACACGTGTGTGCACACATGTGCGCACACACAGGGGTGCACACGCACACACATGCACAATGGGTACACACCTCAGGGGTAGGAGCCTGAGGCAGGAGCCTGGGAGGGGAGTGAAAGCTTGGCATAGAAGCCCCAGCTTGCCACGAGGGGCACCAGGGCAGGCGCCATGTCTGCCTTGCTAATGTCACCTCCCTCGCATGTGGCACAGGGCTGATGTCTAGGAGGTGTTCAAGGTTTGTCCCACATATGGGCTGTGTTCGACAGGGTGAGCCCCAGCACAGAGGTCACAGGGAGCCCTCTGGGTCCATCCGCAAGTTGTTGTCTGCCAACACCCCCTCCTGCACTCAGTTGTGCAATGCCGGGGCTCTGTGAATGCCTGATGCTTTGCTAGTGGCTTCCACTGAGCTTCTGCTGGCTGGGGGCACTGGGGGGGGGCATGGAGATTATGAGCCTTCCCCT
Organism: Cryptoprocta ferox; assembly: GCA_028646485.1. NCBI lineage: Eukaryota > Metazoa > Chordata > Mammalia > Carnivora > Eupleridae > Cryptoprocta > Cryptoprocta ferox. Next base: position 7,896,504 of record CM053577.1, on the reverse strand, counting down.
CAGGTAACCCTTCACGCTTCCCTGCGTTGTCTTCTCCATGTCACCATGGATGCACGTATCTGTCTTGTGTGTCCCTGCCTCGTCCCCCAGTGTGGACTCCCCAAGGGCAGGGATCAGTGTGTCTCCTTCGCCACAATAGAACAGTGCCTACTATACAACAGGTGCTCAAGACAGGTTGGCTCAGAGCTTCTGGACTTCCACAGAGTACAGGTTGGAAAAGCACCAGATTAGAGGGCCTTCTGTGGTCTGTCTACACTACGTGGCCACATCAAGCTAGGAACATGAATCCTTCTCTCCAACAACTGACCTACTCAGGCAAAAATGAGTCACCATGCTCCACAGTGTGGGAACACTCACCTGGATATTCTACTCATGTCAGCAGAAGACGATTGGCTCCCAGACCGTCTGAAGTGTCTCCATCTCTCTACGCCAATGTGGGAACTTGGCATCTACTTAAAAAGAGAAAAGAGCTTTCTGATGGGACATTTCAAATATAGACAAACATTGAAAAAATAGCACATCATGGATTCCCGTGATGTCAGCGCTTAGCTTCAGCAGTTGTCCACATGCCACAGCTCATGTCTCTGCACCCCTGCTCTGTTTCAGTGTCGTTGTTGGTACTCATTGCTGCTGAAGTGTGTTTAAGCAGATCCCAACACTGTGTCCCCCATCAATTCTTCAATATGTATCTCTGAAGGTCATTCTTTTTTTTTTAAGTTTATTTATTTCGAGAGAGAGAGGGAGAGAGAGAATCCCAAGCAGGCTCCCCACTGCCAGCACAGAACCCAACGTGGGGCTCAATCCCGCAAACCATGAGATCCATGACCTGAGCCGAAATCACGAGCTGGATGTTTAATGAACCGAGCCACCCAGGCCCCCCTCTGAAGGCTATTCATGATCCAAGAAGGGATCTTCTCTGTCTGAGATGGTCACGCCCTTCAGTCAAGTAAATACCTTTGCAGGTTAGCACATGGACATGGAAGAGAGAGGGACACCCCTGGGTCAGCCATACCGAAAGCCAGCTGGCGACTTTGCCGTACAGTTGTGGCTCCTCAGCCAGATGGCCGGAGACAGCTAAGTCTGGGGTTCAAGGACCCCATCACTTGGGAAGGGGATCAGCGGCTGCTTTACTTGCTCATGTAGATCACACACATCTCTCGCTGCGTCTGGTCCCACTTCATCAGATACAACCACGCTTCACAGTACCCACAGCATCTTAGTAGGTGATTGGTTAGAAACGACAAGAGGCTCTGTGGCCAGTGCGTGAGGATGCGTCCTGACCAGTATCTCCAGACTGGACAACATTGAAGCTACTGTCCCTGGAATATCAGATGTGGCTTTCCAAGCATCACTACAAGGAACTGAGGTCTCCACTTGGAAAATGTATTGAACAGCAATAGGACATGCACGAAAGCTTTGAGGTTGAAAACTAGAAAAAAAAAAGAGATCGTCATGAACTTAAAAGACTGTTTTGACAAAAGGAAAAAAGAAAAGATTCACATAAATGACTTGGAGGGAGGGCCCTGCGGCTCTACCACGCAGCCCTCGGCTTGACCTAATGCCAAAGATACTGATTTCACCGATGCTGGCAAGGAGCAACTCCGCTCCTCAGCTCCTTCTCCCAAATGGTCTCGTCAGAACATGTTACAGAATCCATGTTGCAGCCCATCTGAACTCAAGTGTGATCTCTTTTTCTGGTGCCGGGTCTCTTTTTCCTCCTGGGGCTTACCTGGAAGGCAACCCGCCACCAGGGTTTCCAGTCTGTTGGTAAGTTCTATGCAATGACTGGCCAGCGTCACCCTGACATTGGCACGGGCAGGTGTTTTACGTCTGATCGTGCTGCATGGGTTTCAGCGGGCCCCCGAGAAACCTTCTTTGCCGAACGATCAGCAATTGCAGTCTTCCTACCTCTCCATCCAGACAGGCCCTGGGCCAGGCGGAGCACCTCTGGGCTGCAGGGCTGAGCTGGGCTGCCTGGGAGAAGGCTACAGGTGCTCAGTGGACACCAAGGAGGCAGGCAACCCAACAGAGGTGGTGATGGAAGGGGCCCAGGGAGGGTTGGAATCCAGGGAGTAAGACAGAGGAGCCTCAGAGCTGAGGAGGGTTCGGGGTCTAGGAGTGGAGAATGAGGGGAAGGAGGAGAGAGAGGGTGGCTTCCTGAGCTGCTTGGTCCCTTTCTTTGGGGGCACTTTAATTACTTGAGAGAACGCGGCCATGAGGCATACAGACCTTGGCCCCTTTGCCTGAGTCTGCCTTCTGGCTATACTAGCACACGAGCTACTGACTCCAAACAAGTGCCTCGCCCTCCGTGACTCAGTGTCCTTATCTATAGAATGGGGGTGATTATAATAGTGTTCATCCCTTAAGCGAGGTTGCGAGGATTAAATGCTGCAACGTGGAAAACACTGGCACTGCAGCACGTGTCCGTCATTGTGCTCTAAGCCCTCGGGGCCTCGGCCGTGGGTGAGAAGCGGTTGTGGATGCACAACTGGCTCAGACCAGCACCCGTGCATTTACAAACACCTGAGAGACGCTCTCACCCATGCCATCTCCCTTGCTCCCCAGGGTGAGGTTGCCGGAAGCAGTTATTTAATTCTAGATGGGAGAAGCGGAGAGTCAGGCAGCCAGACCTGGCACTGCGCTGACTTTCTCTCCTCTATCTGCAACCTCCGTCCTCCTCTGCCCCCCTGGCCTTTGTGGAACTGGGGTCACCCCCAAGAGCATGCCTGCTGAAGTAAAAAGGGGAAAGCAACGCAGGAGGCAAATGCCAGAAGCTGTTTTCCGAGGGCCTGACCGGCGACAGGCCATCTAGTGCCCGGACAGGCCTCATTCCATGAAGCGGCTTCTCCAAGGGCACCAGAGCCACTGTGGGGTCAACGAGCAGCTGTGTTCTGACCTCAGGAAGCCACTTACACACCTACCGCTGCCCTTGGACTCTCCTGGAGCTCCCGGGACAGAGTTGGGCCCGACAGAAATCACATGAGGGAAGGAGGCACACCGGAGCCCCCACCTGAGTTACAGCCCCTGGGCCCCAGGCCCTCCAACTGCGGGTCCCTCCACTTACTCGTTTATTGGCGTGGAAAAGAGGACATTTGATGCAATAAGCTCAAAGCCATCTTCTGGTGAGAGTCTACGCTGCCATCTTTTTATATGAAAAGACCCCCAAGATTTTATACACGTGAGGGGAGAGGGGGTGGGTAGAGAGGGGAAGCCAAACGCTGAAATGCTTTTTCTTTTTCTTTAACAGGTTCATATTTTCTATTCTGTTGCTCTTGATTGTGGGAGGAATTTCACGTCCCAAATATGCACAAACCAGTTGGAAACGTTTTAAAAGGGCAGCCAAATGGGCGTTTCTTGTCCAAGTAAAAGTTTGATTCCACTCTTGGATTTTTTTAAACTTGTGTTTATCTTCACTAATTACCTCTCTTTAATTTTAATGCTTTCTTTCTGAATAAATATTCCTAAATAGGTTAAAAGAACAGAGGAATAAGCTCATCCAAAAACATTAGTCACACAATGTGCTCTAGCAATAAGAGTCCTGGATGAAGGATGGGGAAAGGGTTTTGCTTCTGACCTTGTGCAGAGTGGTGGCTTTGTAAGCCATTCACGCCTCTGGGCCTATTTCTTCCTCTGTCAAATTAAATGGGTTGGGCTCTCAGTTGGGAGAGTATTATTGTTATGATGCTTTCTTTTTCTTCTAGTTATGGGACCCTGGTTTTTGTTGGTTATTGTTGTTGTTATTTTAGTTCTTTTGTGTTTTATTTTTTGTTTTGTTTTGTTTTGCTTTTTTAGGAAACAGCCCCTTTTCCACCGTCATGTATTTCCGATAGGGTCTATCACAAGCTTGGATTTCGGGGTCTCCCTTACGGCAGTAAAAGTGGGGAAAGATTCTTCTTATAGCATGAAGAGAAATAAAATTTTTATATTTTATAGTAAAAAAGTGGCTAACACATAAAGGTATATCTTACTGTCTGTATTAGTTAGCTATTGGTACCTGACAAATTACCACATATAGCAGCTTGAAACAACACACATTTATAATCTGAGTTTCCGGAGGTTATGAGTCTGGTCATGGCTTAGCTGGGTTCTTGGTTGTAGCATCTCATCAGGCTAGAGTCAAGGTGTTGGCCAAGGCTGTAGGATCGTCAGAGGCTCTGTTGGAGAATGGTCAGCCTCCAAACTCCTTTGATTATTGGCAGAATTGATTCATTTCTAGTCACAGAGCTAAGCCTTCAGTTTCTTGCTGGAGGCCGCTCTCGACTAGTAGAGGCCACTCACAGTTCTTTGCCACATGGGCTTCTTCACCATGGCCATTTATGTCATGGTGGCTTCTTCAAGACCAGTGAGGGAGAGTCCAGCATGTTTGCTAACAAAACAGAATCTTATGCATACATATAGTAATCTAATCACAGAATGATATCCCATCACCTCTGCCATATTCTGTTGGTTACAAGCAAATCACAAATCTTGCTTCCCCATAGGTGTGAACCCCAGAAGCAGGTTTCCTTGGGAGTCACCAAGGGTCAGGATTGACCTGACCTGTGAATGAATATTTAATGCCTTCCCCATCCCATTATTAAGTATCTCAAAGTCTTGGACTAACACTGCCCTTGTAATTGTCTGCCCACACTGTGCAATTGTCTCATCTTGAGCTTCTCGTGACTTTTGTTAGTAATGAGCTTCTATGACAAAGTCTAAGATAGATCTGACATGAATGAATTCCACTCAGTAGTAAGCGTTGTTGTGTTCAGTTTCCAGGGCCTTTGGTTTCATTTTGACACCTGTATTTACTGGATGGCCTCCTTCCTGGGCAAAGCTGTACCCAGGAGATAAGAAATTGGTTGATGTTAGTGGGTGACAGACCCCTCTGTTTTTGTCTTTACCCATATGTGGGATTATCCCATTAGTGTATATTCTTCAGTGAAATGCCTTTGTCAACAGGAGACGCAGGCCATGGAATGGATGCTCTTAGGTCCTCCATTTTTATTATGCCAGAACAGTGGTGATACATGACAACAGCCTGAAGTTCTCATCTTTGAATTCCCATGCTTTCATGCCTTCTATAGCACAGAGTATCTCTGGACTTTCCTTTGAGGAGACTTTCAATATCTATTCTTATTATCTTTGATTAAACCAGGGAAAATGACGCCATCTGGGTTGGGGAGAAAAAGGAACAGATGGGGATGTTGTTTGCACCCAGAAGGGTTGGGGAGAAACCAGAACACACTCACGCTGTTTCATGGGGCATCTAAAGACCATCTTACAGCTTGAAGAAAAAAAAAAAAAAACCCAGTCGAGTAGGAGCATCTGGAAGGGTGAAGGTTAATCATCATTTTTCAGTTGGGAAGATAATAAACAAAGAGGATGATTACTTTTTAGAGCCGCAGTGTTATGTTTAAGCAATTTTGGTAAACCTTCATTTTCCCTAGCTTTTCTTTCAAATGGCTACTCTGGCTTTATAAAAATAACATTTTAATTTTAGAATAGTTTTATATTTACAATTTGTGAAGATAATACAGAGAGATTCCATACGCGCTATCTCCCTAACTTTTTGTTCAAACTCTCCAGTGCCCTGTCATCAGGCTCACACATTCATCAATACCGTGCGCATAGTGTGTAAGAAGAGAGAGATACTTTTTTACTACCTCCTTTTTAGCGCATAACTGGCTCATCATTTTCAAAGCAGAGAGATTGGGAGCTATGGTGGAAGAGGAAAGGGGAAGAAAGGGAGCAGGTGCAGTAAATTCTTTAACACTCTCGAATTTTATTTTAACGGTTAGTTTCAGTCTCCCTATCTGCAAATCTTTACAGAAATGGCTGGCAAAGGTCCAGCTGGGTGACCTAGTGTTAGGAACACCAACAGTCATCGTTCCTGCAGGAGAACACGTCTCCCTGTCTTGGAGATAAATTTTCTGCAGAGATCCCATCATTTATATTCTCTGCATTAGCCCAGGATATTCGCTGCTGCTACCTATGTGGTGGCTGTTCTAAGACCATTTTAACAAAAGGTGGACCACACTGAACTCTGGGAGGAGAATGAAGGCTTTCCCTTTGTCCTGGGGAGGCAAGAGGGAAATGCAGATGCTAGGATGGGGTGGACCTTGGGGTCAGTTTTTAAGTTTCTTAACACACCTTAACTTCTACTACTGCAATAAAAAATGTATAGCATTGGCATATAGACAAATAGATAAGAATAGATTCTAGAAATAACCCGTGCATTTATGGACAACTGATTTTTGATAAACGTGCAAAGGCAATGCAGTGGAGAAAGAATTGTCTTTTCAACAAGAGGCGCTGGAACAATTATATATCCACATAAAAAATGAACTTAGATCCATAACTTGAACCATATGCAAAAATTAGCTCAAACTAGATTGCAGACCTAAATGTATACAATTTCTAGTTGAAAGCATTGAAGATCTGTTGTTACCTTGGTTTAAGCAGATTTCTTGCATATAACACCAAATGCATGATCCATAAAATAATAAACTGATAAATTATATTTCATCAAAATTAAAAACTCTGCTCTTCAAAAGATTCTGTTAAGAGAATGAAAAGATATGCATAAACAGTGAGGAAATCTTTACAAAGCATGTATCTGAAAGAAACTTGAATCCAGAGTTTATAAAGAACTCTCAAAACTCAGCAATAAACAAACAACCCAATTTAAAAATGGGCAAAAGGTTTGAACAGACACTTTGCCAAAGATATAAGGATGGCAAATAAACACATAAAAGATATAGACACTAGGGAAATACAAATTAAACCCACGATGAGATACACACCTATTAGAATGGCTAAAATTAAAAAGACTAACCATATGTCACGCTGGTGAGGATGTGGAAAAAGTGGAACTCTCAGACACTGCTGGTGGAAATGTAAAACAGTACACTGTTTTTGAAAAACATTTAGTAATATTTTTCAAAGTTAGACATGTACTTACAATATGAGCCATTCACTCCATTCCTAGGTATTTACCTAGGAAAAAAGAAGACATATGCCCAAAGACATGTACACACATGTTCATAGCAGACAGTCCAAATGTCCATCAACAGATGAATTGATTCTATGTCAATATGTAATTTATTGCACGCCAATGGTATCCCAATAAAGCTATTTAGATTTTAAAAATTCCTCTACTCAACAACTGCCAAGAAACTTTCAGCACAACTCTCTTTATCAGAATTTGAGATAAGGCGGTGCCAGGAGCTGTAAACGGAGAGGAGTCACTTGTACGGAAAGAGAGGAGATTCTGGAGCCCGGAGTCCTCTGTGGAGCCATCAGTCAGGGGCACTGGGCAAGGGGACGAGCAACCGCCATGCACCCACACTTCATCTCTCAGCTGAGTGTCCTCATCTGCAAGATGGCAGCCTTGGCAGCTTGATCTCTGATATCCAGGGCTTCATGGCCTGGTGGAAACACCCTGTGATTTTTCCACTGGACAAATCAAGGTTTGGATTCTGGCTCCACATGCACTGGCCTTTGCTTTTGTAGCACTTGACCTCTGCCCCTGGCTGTGTTCCGTTAACATGGAGGGGGAATTATTAACCCCTCGCTGCTGTGGGGAGGATTAGTGTGTTGACGTCAGAGTACCTGCTGGGGCAGGCACTCAAGGTGTGCTTGTTTTCTTCCTTTTCCTCAGTCTACCATGTGAGAGACATAGAAATCAGATTTCTTTCTTTACCTTTCGGGTACTGAATTTAAGGTCCACTGGAGAGTAGAAAGCAATGCATTCAGTTGGTGCATCTTCTCATAGAAACTGAACTTTATGTTGGGCATGGAGTGGTTGGAGGGTGTGGGTCTCTCCCTTGTCGGGGTCGCTCAGATGTCTTGATTAGCCTTTTGGGGGATGATCCATACAACCCCCAGTGGAGTCACAGGTCATGTGACCTCTGCTCCCTGCAGACCCAGCCCTCCTTTGCTTCCTCACATCCCGTTTAGGGAGGCAGTGGGCCCCGAAGTTGGAGGCGTGAGCCTGGAGACTGCTTGGACACGAAGCCCGGCCCATTTCCTAGCTAGGGCAGAAGCTTGGTTTCCACACCTGAAAATAATGGGGATTAGACTAGTTTCACTCATAGGGTGGTCATGAAAATGCAAGGAGTCAGAACTTAAGGTAGTGCCTGAACCTTAGTGATATCTGCTTTGTCATGCCAGAGTGCAGGGGTGAGGGGTCCCATGGTCCCTCCCGGCTCCTCCAGGAAACGATTTGGGGGTTCTGAGGGATGAAGCCGGCAGGGCCTAGGCCTCCACTGGAATCTACTCAAGTCTCCCCTCTCCAGAGAGGCCCTGGGGAGACCTAGTCTTGGGGAGAGACGGTAAGGGGAGGATGCTTTGCTGTTGCTCATCAAGCATTCTTCAAAAAAAAAAAAAAATCCCCAAACACCTCCACCAGCCTCTCAAATGTCAAAGCCAAGGACTGACTTCTTTGCCGTCTGCATTCTGCTTGGTACAGGGCATTAGTGGAGAGCCACACATGTGGGCACCCCAGACTGGGGGATGCTTGCAGACACACAGGCACGCAGAGGGTACCCTTTGTTCACACTGCCAAACGTCAGCTTCTGCTTGGTCCTGTGGGGTCTATGGAGGTACCTGGTGTAGGAGGGAAGTTAGAGCCGCCCGGCCCCCTATGTCCCCAAGTATTGAAGCTAGATCGCTGCACCTCCGTGCAGGTGACCACACCTGCTGGGCCGGCAGCTCTCTAGGTGTGGGCTCGAGAGATGGGCATTCCTGTTATCTGCTGCCCTTTGCAAAGGTCAGAGCTCAGTGGGAAGGGGTGAGGATGACCCCTCAGTTCCTAATGCACTTTCTTCTGGGGACCCGTGACATGTTCTAAGGTAGCTTAATGGGTAAGCTAATAACCTTGCCAAAGAGAATTCGGGCTGAAAAAGCATATATTGAAGAGCAATGTTGTCCTGCCACCTTGTGGTAGTATTTTCCTGTGAGTTCTTTTTGTTGCTGTGGCCTGGAACCCAGAGACTGCTTGGGAGCACCGATCCTGAAGAGATTGACTGTTTAAGCCTGGGTGGCTCCGTCGGTTAAGCGTCTGACTTCAGTTCAGGTCATGATCTCGCGGTTGGTGGGTTCAAGCCCTTCGTTGGGCTCGGTGTCGACAGCTCGGAGCCTGGAACCTGCTTCGGATTCTGTGTCTCCCTCTCTCTTCCCCTCTCCCACTCATGCTCTGTCTGTCTCTCTCTCTCTCGAAAATAAATAAACATTAAAAAAAACCAACAACCCTGCATGATGTCTTATTAACGACCATTACGCTCTCCAAGAAAACTCCACTACTGAAATGTAAAATATATTATTGGATCAATCTTTGAGGTGTATGATACTTAAAATATTCATTCAACAAACATTCATTTTCCATTTGCAAGAAGCAATACTAAGCTCTGGGGGGAAATATAAATATAGCCTCTGTCCTCAATGAGCTTAAATTATGTCAGAGAATAAGGACATTTTACATCAATTTCTGTACTATAAGGCAAAAGAAATGTGTCAGGGGCTCTGGATAAATGGGGAAAGAAGTGGTTGACAGCATGGGCCATTGAGGAAGATCTTATGAGGGAGATCATTCGAGCCCAGGGAGTCACCAAACCTCTGAGTAAGGGAGGGACGCGAGAGCATTGGGTGGTAAGAAGGTCACTGGGTAAAGAGCGAAGAGCCATGATCTGCAAACTTTTTGATCGTGCACCACTGAAAATCAAACAAAAACAATGAGTAGGCGTTCCACTACACGTATTTTATTTGAAAGTATAAGCATTTATGGGCAGAGCATGTACCTTAAAGGCCGTGTGTTAAAACGGAGGAAAATAAAAAAGCGAGAAACCCTAATACTCCTTGCTTTCCATTGGATCGGCAGGCCCACCCACTTTGGAGGTTGCTGGTGTAGACCGCGTGGGCGGGGAGACAGCGAACAGAATCAGAGAGACTCTCGGAGGCATCAGAACAGTGCGCCAAGAGGTGGCATGGGACCATGTAAGGTGGAGGACGGATGTGAGCTCAGAGACAGACCTTCAGAGATGGAACGACAGAGGTTAGGAGAGGTTAGGCAGGAGTTTAGGGAGAAGGAGCTGTGAAAGGCAATTCTGTGTGGATTTTGTTTTGTTTTGTTTTTAAATCATATGCTGTTGGGAAGGTGTGACTCATCCACTGAGAGAGGGTACAGAAGAAGGCAGGTCGGCGGGGAGGGTAACGAGTTTGTTTTGTGTGTGTCGAGCTGTGAGTACCAGCGAAACCTGTCCAGCCTCCACAGGGATCCGGAAAGTTATTTTCCCAAGTCCAGAGGGGAGTAGTGTCATCGGATCCAGAGGTGATGGCCAAGTGTGGGACAGTAGGAAGTTGCCCAGGGAAGGACTACAGAGAGAAGAACACAGAGCCAGGACAGACCCCCAAAGTGGCCAACTCTTAGGGCCGATTATAGCTCAGGTTCCCCTGGAAACAGCCTCTGTGGTGGAGAATCGCCAGCAGGTGTGGCTGAGGAGTGTGTCAGGACCAACACCCATTGCTGAAATGGGGACACGGGATTGGGTGGAGAGAGAAGCTGAACCATGCTGTGGTTTCACCAGGTCTCGGCCCATCCGTCGTGTGCCCAGCTGGTTCCTGCCTGCTAGTAGGGGTGACTGTGCTCACACCCTCCAGCTCCTCACTCAGTGATGTCAGCTTGATCTTGAAATTGGCCACAATGGAAGTATTTACCCCATGGGAACCATCCAACGTTACAAGCTGGGGCTTTTTTCTCCTGGAGACCTGGTTGTTAAATATTTACTAAGATACACACGTGTGTTCCTAATGAGGTAAGGGGATGGAATTTTCGTTATCTGTGCATCAACTCATCATTGGATGTAGGCTGTCCCTGGGGAGGGGATGTTACCTCCGGTGGGATCGCTGCCTTCAGCAGAGGACCACACGTGGTTGCGAGCCTTCGGAGGAAAACATCCCCTGCATCTGGAGCTGCGTTAATGCCTGTGAAGAGGGAACATGGAGAGCATACCGTCATCCACTGCAGCCCACATTTTGTGCAACCGCTTCATTCAGTAGCTTCACTTCACCCGGAAACAGCTGCTCAGGACTCCGGTTAGTCTCTTCTCTTGGGGAAACTTACAAGAGTAAGATTGGTCTCCTTTGCTGCAGGTAGTTTTGAGACCACGTGCTTCTCATCATTTCCCTCCTTTTCCATCCATTCTAGATTCCCCTCGCCCTCAGCCAGCACCTCTCCTGGTCTGTGTAGCTTGACCCAGATGTCCATCCCCAGCGGCTGGAAATCCTGGTCATCACGCCCTGCTCAGGTCCTTGCTGTTGCAGGATGTCTTGTTACCATCAGAATTGGGCAGGGGAATCCCAAGAGACAGCCTGGTGGAGGTGTTCCTTCCCTAGGAACCAGGATTCTCACCCCACAGATCCAGGATCCTTTTGGGGTCTATTTATCCAACTTTTACCAAGTGGTCCATGGGCGGTGTTCTTCAGGCAACAAGAAATTAAGTCTGGTTTCCTGTTTGATGGGAGTTGAACAGTTATCCCATGGCTTGGACTCAGAACAGGGACACATGTGTTCTCCCTTCCAAGTGTATTCTGTAAGTGCTGCCTGAGGGTAGCAGAGATCCTCATCTCTCGCTAACAAGAAGAGGAGCAGGAAGAAATGTCATGTTTCTGCCCTGACAGGCCCAGTAGGGAGTAATTGGGTCAACTCCAGAACTAACATCCTATGCTTGTCAACATTAGGGATGGGCTTTTTATTTTGCCTTTGTATAACACTCCCTTTTCCATTAGTAAGTAAAGCAAATTCTATTAAGTAAACTGTGTCACAGATAATATGGCATTTTCATCACGGACTTTACCTGTTCACCATACACCCCCCCACCACCAGTTTTTGAGTTTCCAGCCCCAATTTTTAGGTGTCTTTGTATCTCAGGAGTATGAATTTCTCAAAACAAAATTAATTCACTTAAAATGCTACACCACTCAATTAATAAGGGTGGAAAAGTGTAGAGAGGAAAGAGGAAGATTGTTTGATCAAACAGGAGAAGGATACCATCATTCCCAATATTTTGGGAATGATAATGATATGCTGGCTGGGTTTAATTGCTCAGAAGGTGTTGTTTTTGCCTAACAAGTCTGTTGATTCGATGATGCTTTGGATTTTTTGTGGTGTTTACCATAGCTGAGGAAAGGTAGGGGACTGGAGATAGTAAATGGTGGATTGAGTCTCCCAATTCTTGCCAGAGAAAAGTTCACTATTCACTTGCTGCACTGACTTCCATTTTGTAATGACTAGGCCATAACAGATTATTCTGCCGTTTGGCCCAACCCTTTGCATTTGGCCATTTTACCAAACACCTAATCTACAAGCCTCCTCCTGGCATTCATCCCTCTCTTCTCACTCTGTGCCCTGGAAAAATAATACTCATTGGAATGTTACTTTCCTGTTCATTTATTAATCAACTGTTTTATTGAATTCTTCTTATGTGCACAGCACTGCATTAGTCACCTAAGATGCTGCAAAGATAAATGTGTTCTGGGCTTAAAGGGCCATGACTCTAGTTGATATATCACAAAAGCACCTTGCTTTATCCAGAACAGGTATGTTAGAAAACCTTTCTAACTCTATCCTGTAGGTGCCTGGTCTTTTTTTTTTTTTTTAAAGGTTTTTTTTTTAATGTTTTTTTTTTTTTTGAGAGAGAGACAGAGACAGAGACAGAGTTTGAGTGGGGAAGGGGCAGAGAGAGAGAGGGAGACACAGAATCCAAAGCAGGCTCCAGGCTCCAAACTGTCAGTGCAGAGCCTAACATGGGGCTCAAACTCCCGAACCGTGAGGTCATGACCCGAGCCAAAGTTGTATGCTTAACTGACTGAGCCACCCAGGCACCCCATGGTCTTATTTATTATGTTACTTAAACAGGTTTATTGAGATATAATTCACATACTATAAAATTTGCCCATTTAAAGTATATAATTCAATGTTTTCTTTAATATATTTATAGATATGTGCAACCATAACCACAGTCAATTTTAGAACATTTTCATCATCTCAAAAAAACCCACATACCCTTTCGCTCTCATTCCTCTATCACCCCACCTCTCCTCTCCCCATCCTTAAGCAACCACTGATCTCCTTTCTGTATAGATTTCTCTTTTCTGGACATTTCATATAAATGGAGTTATACAATGTGTAGTCTTTTGTGACTGGTTCCTTTTGCTTAGCATGATGTTGTCAAGGTTCATCCATATTGTAGCATATACGATACTTCATTTGTTTTCATGGCTGAATAGTATTCTATCATATGGATATACCACATTTTATTTACCCATTTGTTAGCTGTTGGACATTTGGGGTGTTTCCACCATTTGGATATTTTGAGTAATACTGCTGTAAACACAAATTCTGTGTAGACATATGTTTTCATTTCTGTTGAGTATACACCATGCGTGAAATTGCTGGGCCATATGGTAATCATTAGAGAAACTGCCAGAGGGTTTTCCAAAGTGGCTGTACCATTTTTTTTCCACCAGGAAGTATATGAGGCCTTCAATTTCTCTACATCCCTGCCAACACTCTTTGATTTTATCTCTCTCAGTAAGTGTGAAGTGATACCTTGTTGGGGTTTTGATTTGCATTTTCCTAATGACTAATGACACTGAGCATCATATCATGTGTTTAGTGGCCATTTGTATACCTTCCTTTGAGAAATGCCTATTCAGATTCTTTGGCCATTTTATTTTTTTTTCATTGTTTATTTATTTATTTTTTAATTTATAGTTTATCGTCAAGTTGGTTTCCATATAACACCCAGGGCTCTTTCCCACAAGGGTCCTCCTCCATGCCCATCACCCCCTCTTCCCCTTTCCCCCTCCCTCTTCCACCCTCAGTTTGTTTTCAGTATTCAAGAGTCTCTCATGCTTTGTCTCCCTCCCTCTCCCTAACTCTTTTTCCTCCTTCCCCTCCCCATGGTCCTCTGTTGGGTTTCTCCTGTTAGACCTATGAGTGCAAACATATGGTATCTGTCCTTCTCTGCCTGACTTATTTCACATAGCACAACACCCTCGAGGTCCATCCGCTTTGCTACGAATGGCCAGATTTCATCTCTGGCCATTTTAAAATTGGGTTATTTGTCTTTTTATAATTGAATTGTAAGAAGGTATCTGGCCATTAAGGGGAGCTAATATTTAAGACAGTATATCTCAACTGGAGGTCATATAGTCCCTGGAAGTTTCACATATGTCCCATATTGTTTTCAAGTATTTTCAAAAAAGTGTACATATACCAATCATGAGGTCTCATAGGGAATTTCTTTCAGTTGTCTTCCCATCACTCAAGAATTATGCCAACCCAGAGTGGTCACATGAGTTATGTTGTGCTCATCTGAAGCTGACGACAGGGAGTTTTTCGGTGAGATTGAGGGCCCCAACAGTGGACAGAACCACATCTCAGGCGGCCGCAGTTCCTGCACTGGACATATTCAGCATGCACTCAGCCTCAGACAAAAGTATAAAGTGATGTGCCTAATCGTAGTCCTTAATTCCTATTCCTATTGCTCCACTCTAGCATCCTGCTTATACCCAACCCCTCTCACTCCTCCCAACCATAGACACTACTTCCTTTTCTAATATGGAAGAATGTTAAAACTGTAGTAAGGTTGTCCTCTCTCGATTTTTTTTCCTGGTATACTTGTGCCTTTCCCATCTCTTGACCACGGTGTTGGTTTTCTCTCCCATGCTGCTGCAATATGCTCCTTCTGTAAAGCCTTCTCTAAATCCACAGAGCAGAATGAGTCATTTCTAGCCTTGGACTTCCAGCGCATTCTATGGAGTCATCTGTTATACTGCTTGGTTAATTTGGTTGCTTATTTATCCACTTAGTCAACAAATACTTGACAGGAGCTTACTATATGCAGATGCTGTGCTAGGACTAGAGGTACTGCTGTGAGCACAATAGATAAAATCCCTGCTCTCACGGAGCTTAGAGTCTAGGGGGCGCAACAGATTAGAAATAAGCAAATGACCTTAAAGTATGAAGTGCTAGGAAGTGAAGAAGAAAAGAGAACCATGCTGAGATAGAGAATAAGATGCAGAGAAAACAACTATTTAGAACAGTTGCAGCTGGCCTCACCAGATTTGAGAAGGCGCCAGCTTCCTCTGCTGGTGTGAGAAAGAGTGTTCCTGGCAGAAGAAACTGTACACACATAAGCGTTGAGTCAGGAAAGAACTTGGCAAGTGTGGCGTTCACAAAGGGGACCAGTGGGACAAAATCTTATTTGGGTGGGGGGGGGCAGAACTAGAGGAAGAACAGATTCATATTCTTATAGGCCAGAGGCCAGAGTCTGAATTAATTTACAAGTGCAATGGGAAACTCTTAGAGTATTTCAGCAGGAGACGGCCGTGACCCCATAGAAGGCATACATTTCTCTATCCACAACACGGGTGTACAGAAATGTGATTTCTGGAAAACTGAATTCAACTTTGCTGACAACTTTTTGTTTCTTCCAAAGGGGAATTGTACTGCCATGACTCAATTGCCTCTAGTTTACAACAGTCCCCTTCGGGAAAGTGCTAGGTTAACTGGGGATTCTTCTTTCTCCCCAGGTATTATCTGGGTTCAGGGGAGGCTCCCATACTGTCCTGTTGTGGGGAGGTGCATTATGGTCCTTGGCCATCTTGTTCTTATGGGTTTCCAAGAAGGTACACTATTTTAATGTTTTATTTCTTTATTTTCAATGGGAGGGAGAAAGAGAGAAAGAAAGAGAGAGAGAGAGAGAGAGAGAGAGCAAGAGCATGAAAGCAGGGGAGGGGCAGAGAGAGAGGGAGAGAAAGAGAGAGAATCCCAAGCAGGCTCGGTGCTCCCAGAGCACAGCTTGACGCAGGGCTTGAACTCAGGAGCCATGAGATCATGACTTGAGTGGAAATCAGGAGTCAGATGTTTCACCAGCGGAAGCACCAAGGTCCTCTGGTACATTATTTTTCTTTTTTTCTTTTTTCTTTTGAATTTTTTAACATTTATTTATTTTTGAGAGACAGAGACAGACAGAGCATGAGTGGGGGAAGGGGCAGAGAGCAAGGGAGACACAGAATCTGAAGCAGGCTCCAGGCTCTGAGCTGTCAAAACAGAGCCTGATGCGGGGCTCGAATTCATGGACCACGAGATCATGACCTGAGCCAAAGTCGGACGCTTAACCGACTGAGCCACCCAGGCGCCCCGATACATTATTTTTCAAGGCCACATACATTGGGCCAACTTTGTTGGTGTCTGTCCCAATCAGAGGAGTCCTCCATTTTCTTGCTGCTCTGCCCCCTTGTGAAGTTTAGGGGAGGAAAATTTTTCCTTCTACCCTTTTCAGTTCTTTGGCTGATCTAATAGTTACATTGACATAAAACAGCTTAACAGGAGAAAAACTAACATAAAAATATGAGCCCCAAAGGCAAGTCGGGCAGTTGAGGCTTAATATGCCAGCCTGAGCTAAGGAATGGGGCAGGGGCCTGGCTTCGAAGGGGAGGAAGGTAAATCACAGAACATAAGAGTGGATATTGGTAATTAGATGTTTGCCCTGGCATACACATAAGTCATTGAGGTAACAGTTACCTGTCACGATAGCTCTCTCTCTGAGCCAGGCCGCCTATCTAAATTCTTTTAGGTAGTTAAGGGAGAGGTAAGTTTTCCTTGAGTCTGCTGGGACTTGACTACCTTCACCTCAAAATAGTCCACATGCCAAAGTGACATATTTTAGTATCATACATTCTGCTCCTCTTTAGAAGCTTCTCTTAAGCCCATTGGCATCGTTACCCAACCACTCAGGTGCTCTGTGGGCACACACATTGTCTTTGGGGTTTGCAGCCTCAAGGGCTTTGCCCCGAGAGCCAGGCATTCCTCAGTTTACCTGGAGTTTCTCTTACTTTCTTGCTCTTCCACTCCAGCACTGGCCCAGGAGTAGGGTGCTGGGCCCTTCCCAGGGATCTCCTAGCATCTAAACTCTCGATTTCCTTCTTGTCACCTTCAGGCTGAGCTCTGCCTTTTGGGTAGAAATGGCTCTTGTGGGCTTCTGCATGTTTTCCACTGTGAAGGCAGTTACCCCAGCCCTGGGAAAGGTAACAGGTCACTATATTCCATCTGGGGGGTGGGGGTTAAAAACTGGTTCCCTGTGAGCTGTCTTGTTTAAGAGTGAGATTTCCCTTCCTCTGGCCCGGTCCCTGCCCTCAAGATGCCCACCCTTACAAACACCTCTCTCCTCCATTGGAGAAGTTCTAGAAGATGATGGAGTGTCCTGGGCCCTCCAACAACAGATTGAGAAGTCTTGAGGTGCAGGCGTGAATCAATTAAAACTAGCTAATTGGTGGGTAAAAGACTGGTGATCTCCAGCAAAGAACAACCAGAGGCTGCTGTCTCCCTCTTTTGGGATCTTTGCTGCCTAAGGCCCACTCCAGGCTTTGTCCAAGGGACCCTCCCCTTCCCCTCTGCTTCTGCAGCTCCTGGAACATTTTATCTCAGCTCTGGGCGCCAAAACACCAGCTCTGTAAATCAGCGTCTGAATCTTCATGTCTGCTCCAGAGGCCAGTGGCAGTGAGGCCCAGTAACCAAGTATTTACCAGCTGTTCTTGAGCCGAAGTGGATGACTCAGGCCTAAGGGTAGAGAGCAGAGGCCCTGAGTCACAAGCGGAGGAATTTCAGGTAGGGATGGGGTTGGAGAGCTGAAAGGGAAATTCACTGGCGAGTGCTTTGAAATCTGATTCTAGAGTGTTCTAAACATTCTAAAGTTCCCCAGTGGCTATAGCCTAACAGCAGAGGACAGAGAAAGGCCAGTCAGGAGGCCAAGGTTGATGGTAACTGGGCCTGGAGTGGCCCTGGAGGTGGGGAAGAAGCTATGTTGATTTGTTTTGTACTTGTAGACCCCGCCATATTGTGTGTGCTTCTAAGTCAGGGACCTTATTTCATTATTTCAAGGACCCTTGGAGACGAGTCCCACACATTTGTGGAATTTATAAATTCCATTTCTGACTATTAACCTTGTCAACCTTTCAGCCTTGATTATATTCTTGTTCTGCCAAGGACTGTAAATTCCATATAAATTTTGATTTAATGCTAACAACCAGCCAAAGAAAGCAGATGTCTTTTGTAAACACATTCAGGATCTATTTTGTCTCCTGAAGAGTCATCTCCTGAGGGGATACCTCCAGGAAGGCTCTGTTTGTAAAGTGATTAGACAGTTAACAAAGCCTGTGTGATTAAAGGGGAATGTACCTTTGCTGTTCGTTCTCATTCTCGAAAGGTGTCTAATTTCTCCCTTAAGGCTAAAGCCAGCAAGTTCCAGAGCTGAGGAAACTCAGTGTCCGATTCGCCTTGGCAGAGCCCAGGCACGCTGTCTCCCTCGTTTACCAAAAAGGAAAGATTTGCTGGAGAGATGCCAAGGTCAATGAGAGACATGCCCGCGGAGGTTGTAAACCTCCTGCCAAGATTGCCTGTCTCTTTGGTGGCAGATCTGCCCCTGCTGTGTGCACAGTCACACCATCTGCAAGGAGTCTGTGGGACAGGAAAACGTGAAGCAATAATCCATATATAATTAGCTCACCCCACCCAGCCTCTTCTAACTTCTGTAACCACGACCCTTAGAGTATACTCTTGGGAAACACAAATCATTGTAAGAACTGCTCAGTAGGGCCATTTCACAAACTCTAGAACAGAATTGTTTAAAGCAAAGCACAGCATTCAAGGTGGAAAATCAAATGAGAAGCAAAGGGACAGTTACACACAGCTGGTTTGCAGGGACCATTTTCTGGGGCAGCAGCCTGTAACTGTTGACATTTTTCTGAATCAAAAAGGAAGATCGAGATCGACTCTTCCATGAGTGTCTGTAGGCCTGTAATCGCAACTGTGATTTTCAGCAGAAATGCTGGCAGGACTTACTTAAAAAGACCCAGCCAAAAAATGTGTCCTAAAATCAAAGGGCATCCTCGCCACTGTTCACATGACTTTATAACAAAGATGGTGAAGACAGAGAAGGACCTGGGAACGAACGTGTGTAAGGTGATGTCACCAGGTGTGCTTGGAAAGGGACGCAGAAGCATCTAGATCCAGGGTTCCTGAACCTTTTGGTATCGGGGGGATTCCTCTGCACTCGTAAAAAATTACTGAGAGCCCCCAAATTGTTCTTTTTAAATGTGGGTTTTATCTATTGATATTTACCATATTCAAAATGAAAACTGAGAATTTTTAAAAACAGGAATACCAAACGGTCCTGCCATTGGCTGAAAATAGGACATCATCACACCTCAGGTACCGTCTGGACAGTGGCACTTTTTAAAAATTTTTTTTTATAGTTTATTTATTTTTGAGACAGAGAGACCGAGCACGAGTTGGGGAGGGGCAGAGAGAGAGAGAGAGAAACAGAATCTGAAACAGGCTTCAGGCTCTGAGTTGTCAGCACAGAACCCGATGCGGGGCTTGAACCCATGAACTGTGAGATCCTGACCTGAGCCGAAGTCAGATGCTCAACCAACTGAGCCACCCGGGCGCCCCTGGACAGTGGCACTCTCCACGTGTGAGCAAGTGAAAAAGGCAAAGCACATCTCATTATTTTAAAAGCAGCTTTGACCTCATGGACACCTTGAAAGGGTTTCAGGGCTCTTCAGAGGTCCCCAGACCATACTCTGAGAACAACTAACGTAGAGAAATGTAGACGGCTCCCGCGTCCCTGCTGGACACCACTGATTAACTGAATTCTGCATACAGGGCCACACTGAATCAGTGCTGTTTAGTTTTATTTTTTTTTTAATTAAAAATTTTTAAAAATTTTATTTATTTTTGAGACAGAGAGAGAGCAAGCACGAGCAGGGAAGGAACAGAGAGAGAGAGGGAGACACAGAATCTGAAGTAGGCTCCAAGCTGGCAGCACAGAGCCTGACGCAGAGCTCAAACCCACGAGCCGTGAGATCATGACCTGAGCCGAAGTTGGACACTTAACCCACTTAGCCACCCAGGTGCCCCTGCTTTTAAACTTTTTTAAAAATGCTCATTTATTTTTGAAGGAGAGACAGAGCATGAGCGGGGAGGGTGGGGAGTAGAGAGAAGGAGACACAGAATCTGAAGCAGGCTTCAGGCTCCAAGCTGTCAGCACAGAGCCTGATGCGGGGCTCAAACTCACAAACTTTGAGATCATGACCTGAGCGGAGGTCGGGCGCTTAACCGACTGAGCCACTCAGGCGCCCCCTTAGTCTACTTTTTTATGTGAATTCAACAAATTGTTGGGTCACCAATATTTAAAAACTGTTACTACACATTGATGAGAGAAAGACTCCCTGAAGGCCTGATGGACGAGGGAGGTCAGTTTAGATTTCTTTCAAAGTCAACATGACTGTGTATAAACTTTGTTCAAACCAAAAGCCTGATTTATGGCTGCCAGGCACGCATGGTATGTCTGCTTTGTGAACGCGTAGCCTAAAGGAAAACCATCTTGTTCTTGACCTATGGGTCCACTTCCCACGCCCTGCATCCCTTTACGATAAAACCTA
The DNA here is from genome assembly GCA_028646485.1 of Cryptoprocta ferox. Taxonomy (NCBI): domain Eukaryota; kingdom Metazoa; phylum Chordata; class Mammalia; order Carnivora; family Eupleridae; genus Cryptoprocta; species Cryptoprocta ferox. The sequence continues at coordinate 7,876,014 of CM053577.1, read as the reverse complement.
TAATTCCTGCCTATATGCTAATCTGTACTCTCTTGGGCTTTTACAAGATGTAAAAAAGTATATAACCTTTTAAAAAGTGTTCATTCTCCAGGGCACCTTCTTTCCTGTGGAGAACATGTTTCCTGGGCAGCTGTCCTAACTTGAGCTTTAATAAAACTCTTTCTTACTTTTAGAGGTTCTAAAAAGTGTATTCAATTGGCATCAACAATGTATTCCATTTATTGAGCATTTACTGCATATGGAGCATATGGAAGTCCTTTATCAAGTGCTCTCTGTGTGTTGAAGACAGTGCTGGGCACTTTACAGCATTAATTATTATTCATATTGTACAGATTAGGAAAGGGAAGTTGAAGAAGTGAATTATCCAGATGGCCCAGTTAGAATGTTAGGAGAGCAGGATTTCAAACCCAGGCTGCCTTTTTGGAAGTCCAGGTGCTGACCCACAAAACCATATTGTAATCCCATAAACAGCTCTGTTCATGCAAGGGCTGATGGGAAAAGCCTGTCACTTCTAGACCCCTGTCCCCAGTCCACCTCTACTGCCACATTGATTCAACGTCCAGTGAGTATTGTTTGTTACGTGCTTGGTACACGTAACAATGAAAGGCACAAAAAAGATTATGAAGTGTTAAAAAAAAGAACAGGCCCATGGTGGAATCACCTGTCTTGGGACAGAACACCAAGATTTGTTTGCAGTTTCAACCTCTCCCAGGAGTGGAAATTTAAACCAATCGATCCAATATTTCTTGGTCCGCACTGGGGAGGTAATCTGCCTGATAAGACCCCCTGTCCTACCCCTAAAGGGAAGGTGACTTTGCCTAAAATAGTCCTGTCTTTTCTCCTGCAAATAACTTCATTGTCCCAACCCCTTTCCAGCCTATAAAAATCCTTCCTTCTTGCTTAAACAGCTCCTCAGAGCTCCTTTCTACTCCCTTGATGAGATACTCCCTGATTCATGAATGTTGGATAAAGCCAATTAGGTCTTCAAATTTACTCAGTTGCAGTGGAAACACAAACACACACACCAATCATAAGGTTTGGCCTCTACCTTTGAGTTTACCAAAAGAAATGCACAAAAGTGGAAAGTTAGGAGAGGAGCATCCTCGGCATTCAGAGTGGGGATGCGTGGGGCCAGAGGGGCTGACCAAGGTGTGTATAGAAGAAGGGTTTTGTGCTGGGCTTAAAGGGAAGGGTTTGATGTTGTTGTTGTTGTTGTTGTTGTTGCTTTGTTTTGGGGGGTTTTCAGTTTTGTTTTTTAAACAGGAAAAAGGAGGGATGCCTGGGTGGCTCAGTCGGTTGGGCACCCAGATGACTTTGGCTCCGGTCATGATCTCATGGTTCATGAGTTCCGGCTTCATGTTGGATTCTCTGCTGACAGCGGGGAGTCCGGAGCCTGCTTGGAGTTCTGTGTCTCCCTCTCTCTCTGCCCCTCCCCCGCTCATGCCCTGTCTCTCTCTCTCTCTCTCTCTCTCTTTGAAAAATAAACAAAAAAAATTAAACAAGAAGAAGGAATGGGACTGGAGTCAGAAACTAGGCTTGAGCTGGTGTTCCAGGTCTGTCCTGTGTGAACTTGAGCCTGGGACAGAGTTGCTTGGGTTTGAGGGCAGTGGCCCAGTGGGGACAGCTCCAGCCCACCAGTCCCTCCGCTGGGCAGCTTGCCTTTTTCCTCACTCGTGCCCAACCTTCATGCCCTCAGAGTCCTGCCACCCAGTGCGGCAAGTCCTCATCGGACGGGGGCTCTCAGCCAGCAGCGCTGTGTAACAGGAAATCCTGGCAGACTCTCAATTTTCATGGTTTCTGAGCTGAGTTGTTCTTGAACCTCCTTTGTAATCCCCCAGTGGATCCACCTTCAGGCTCCCCACTTCCTTGTTCTACAGCCTTAGGCAAGTTGCTTTATCCTCTTGGGAACTTTGATCTCTTCACATGTAAAATGCGGAGAATAATGCTTTACAGGGTTGTCGTAAGCTGTCCATCACTCAGTACAGTACTTGGGACATGGACATCCGAGGTACTGGATAAATTAGAATGCCTATTTCTTGTCCACCTCTGATATACTGGACCTGCAACATAGTTGCAAGCAATATAGGTTACGAAATGTTATATTTCTCTCTTTCTCTCTTTGTTTCTCTCTTTGTTTCAAATTTTCAAATCATCACAGAACTGGGTCATCATGGAAAGATAAAAAAGAACTAGAAAAAACATACTGCTGGTTGTGTTAAATCTCCCCAGAGGGAGTGGAGAGAGAGAAGGAGAGAGAATAAGACCGTGTTTTCACTTTTTAAGGTACTCAGCATTTTTATTTTAATAAATAACCGCAAATCCCTATTTACATCTTTTTGATAGGAGAGAATATTTTTTATGAGGATGAGTAACATCTAGTATGAAACGATCCACACAGGCACAGAAGATGGATAGTCAAAGAAGACCAATTATTGACTCCGGCCCCACATCCCTCAAACTCAAATTTCTGCATTGCTACTTTCCAGAAAATGAAGAAACGGAGAGAGATGGGGACAGAGATAGAGATAGAGAGAGAGATGGGGATAGGATGAGGGAGAGGGAGAAAAAGAAAGAGGAAAAAAGAAAGACTGCTTCGCAAGCACCTTCACCAGCTCTTGTGGTTGTTGTCAAGATGCCACGACTGCATCACTTTGACAAGCTAATAATTAGTGTTGGTTTCTTTCCACTAAGTTTTGTCTTATGTGGGTTGGGAATCTCAAGCTAAAGGAAGTGATAGTTTGCAGGGTTTTTAAATTATTATTATTGAAGAGAGAGGAAGGACTTTTCAATGGGATATGGGTGCCAAAGGCATGTGTATATAATCAACGTGACTGAGACCCAATGATGATTTGGGGGAGAGGTTCTTGGCAATTATTTTTCTTTTCTTTTCTTTTTTCTTTTCTTTTCTTTTCTTTTCTTTTCTTTTCTTTTCTTTTCTTTTCTTCTTTTCTTTTTCTGAGAGAGGGAGAGGGGCAAAGGGACAGGGAGTAAGAGGATCCCAAGCAGGCTCCATGCTCAGCGCGGAGCCCGACGCAGGGCTCAATCTCACAACTGTGAGATCGTGACCTGAACCAAAATCAAGAGTTAGACGTTTAACTGACTGAGCCCTGTGATTATTTCAATATTACCAATATTCATATCAGTAGAGCTTTAAACTTACATGCCACAGTCACACAACTGTCCCATTTAAATGTCATAAGTACCTTTGATTAAGTTTTAACTTAGGATGACTTTAGCTGACATAAGAGATAATCCAATTTGAGTTAATAAAGAGAAGTTGGAAAATTTTTTAGTGCATGTGAAAAGGAGTCTAGGGAAAGTCTTCTCTCTGCCATCCACGTGGTAAAATTTTTCCTAAGGCTGGTAGAATGGCTGCTAGTGGAAATTTGGCCTATAATTTCTTGTCCATGACTAGGGTACAGAGAGGCTAGCTTCGTGCAGCAGAATTTGTCCAAGTGCAAGGATGATGCTTTTCCTGAAACTTCCAGTCATCGTCTCCTCATATCTCACTGGCACAGAATGGTTTAGGCATGCACATTTCTGAACTAACATGGTCCAGGGGGTCAGCATCTTAGATTGACGTAGAAAACAATCAGCTGGGATACAACAGACATTGAGCACTCAACTATAATGTTTTTGTATGGGTTCATTTTCTACACTGTGGGTTGGCAGAGTATAGTCCTTGAAACAAATCTGGCTGATTGCCCATTTTTGTAGATAAAGTTTTATTGGAACACAGCCATGCACATTTGCTTATATTTACAGCTGCTTCCATGCTACAAAAGTAGTGTTGAATAGTTGTGACAGAGACTATGTGGTCCATGAAACCTAAAATATTTACTATCTGGCCCTTAATAGGAACTTTGTTGATCCTTGCTCTAGAGGAAGAAAGTGGAGTTAAAGTTAGAAGACCTGTCCAAGGTCAAAAAGCTAACAAGAAGCAGAGGCTAGATTCTAACCCATATGCCCAATGTCTCGCCACCACCAGCTCCTTGGAGAGAATGTCTTGGAATAGACTTGCATTTTTTGTGATGTGTTCTAATGTGGCCTTTTATACACAGCAACAGTGACATCGACTTGATGAAATAAGTATGTTTATGATGATTAATTCATTTCTCAGAGACAACGAATGAGTTCATAGGCTACTTATAAATAGAGGAATGGTTTGGGGCACAAGAAAATTGAAGGGATATTTCATAAGCCATTATAATAAGCTTGACACCCCACTTCCAAATACAGAAAACACCAACTGAAATAAGATTCAAAATTTTCAATGACCATTATTGGGTCAAAATTAAAGATTTTCAAAAAATAACTTCACATGGATGAAATGTTGATGTGTGTTTTTTGATGAGTTTTATTCAGAGAAAGTTTTAAAATGAAGGAAAAACAGTGAAATGACTGAATATAGTATTCATAAGATACCTATGGTATCTATTTTTCCTTTATTATGCATTCAATACCCCCTCCTCACCTTCCTCTCTGATTTTCCATAGTAACCAATCTCCAAGAATGCTCCCAGTCAACTTCACCTTTGCACATTTATGCTTTTTGTGTAGTTTCCTTCCATAGTATATAAGGGTTGGTCAGTGTGACCAATAGAGTATGGCCAGAGTGGCAGTGTGTAGCTCTAAAGCTTTGTCACAGAGGGCACTGCAACCTCTACCTTGGTTTCCTGCATTGCTTGCTCTGGGGGAAGACTCCATCACTATGCTGGGAGGTTGCTCAAGCAGCCCGGTGGAGAGGCCCCCATGGAGGGGAACAGGAGCCCCCCACCAACATCACACTGACTAGCAAGTCATGTGAGTGAACACCTTGGAAACAGACCCACCTCAGTCAGAACTTCAGATGATGACAACCTTAGGAGATGCTGAGCCAGAACTTCCCTGCTCACCCACAGAAAGTGTGGGAGATCATAAATACGTATTGCTATTTTAAGTTGTAAAGCTTGGGGATAATTCATAAAGCTGCAGAAGATAACTAATATACATTTCTTCCATATTAGGTGAAAGGAGTGCTGGTGGATTGGGTACACAGGTCAGAATGAAGGATTAATCATGAATCAAAGGACAAAGAAGGAGGCAAGTAAGAAATCAAATGAAATAAAAAAAAGTATGTCCAGATTTATCGCATGACTTTCTTTTTTCTTTTCTCTTTCTTTCTTTCTGTCTGTCTGTCTGTCTAATAATCTCTATACCCAACATGGGGCTCGAACTCACAACCCCGAGATCAAGAGTTGCGTGCTCTACCTACTGAGCCAGCCAGGAGCTCCCAAGAGAAGATGCGTCCAAATTTATCAGAGAGGTACAAGGTCACTATTCAGATAACAACACTAGGTATTTTATGGAGCATTGAGTTGTGGCAAGCACTGTGGTGGAATCAGTAAGCACACTTTCTCTATGGGACCATGGGTTCTGATTCTTTGAGTTAGAAAATTTGCACCTTAGCATAAAGGAAGAGGAAAAGGGAGGGAATGGTACACAGGAGGGATGAAAAAGCTGTACAATAGAGAACATTGAAAAGAAGCCTGCACAAAAATTATATTCATATGGAACTTTAAAAACTTGGTGGGGAAATGTCGAAAATGTCTGTGTGTGTGTCATAGATATAAAACAGATACCCTTCCCCTGCTCCTATTTCATTAGGCTCCCCACTCATTCAGTAACTATCTGTTCTGGGTACTGAGCTGTCACTGTTCTGGACACTAGGAGTCACACTGCGTAAAACACAGCCGCAGAGCTTGTATTCCTGGAGGATTTCCTCTTTTTCAGCAGACGGCACCACCAAATACCCCGTCATCCTACAGAAACTGGGTAGTTGTCCTAACCCCTCTCTTCCAACCTCCACAAGGATCCCCCGAATCTGATGAGTACTTCCTGATGCCCTCTGTCCCCACCATGGCTGCCTCACCTGAATGGTCATTATTGTCTCCTGGGGCGGGGGTCAGTTTCCTAGGGCTCCCCAGTAAACTACCACAAGGACTTGGGTGGCTAGAGCAAATGAAGCTTTTTCTCTCCCAGTTCTGGGGGGCAGAAGTCCCAGATCAAGGTATTGGCAGGGATGTGCTCCCTCTGAAGGCTCTAGGCCTCTCTCCCAGCTTCTGGTGATCCCTTGGCCCATGACAGCAGAACCCCAATCTTCACATGGCATTCTCCCTGTGTGCGAGTCTGCCTCCCTCTGATTCTTCCAGGTTGAGTTAGACTTAGAGGAAACTCTGTCTGCTTTTGTTTCCTGCAGGTAAATACCTATCTACTTACCACCCTGAGTAGGAAAATTGTTTACTTGTCTCTCTTCTTAAATTTGCGAGTCCCTTGATGCAGGAACTGTGCCTTCTTTGATCCCTTAGTGCTGAGTATCGCATCAGTTATAAGTACTCAATACAAAAATAGAACTATTCAGTATGTGTTTGTTGAATTTGCTTTACTGTCTTCTCTTAGAATTATGCCCCTTGTAGAGTGTGAGAAAGAAAGATGGTGGTCCAAACAGTCCCCCATTCCTGCTGATAGTTTTGTGAGAGAATGCACTCAGATGGAGTGTTGCTAATATGGATCTAATGGTTTGTATATATTCATAAGCTCCTAACTGCCCATGTAGAGGAACATTACAAACTAAAGGAATGACAGCCAGATAATGGTTTGTTTAAAAGGACACTGTCTATTTTCCCATTGTTTCACTTTCATGAGGTTGTCTGGCTTCCTAGCAAGGGAACCTAAGGAATAGACGTCTCTAATCTAAGGACTTGACTCTTCAGCCACCAATCTAAAAGTGTTTCCCAGAACACAGCCACTACCATTCATGTTCATATGAGCTTCTTGGAACAGAACTCCACACTGCTCTCAACTGGAATTTCACAGGAACTTTCTCTTTTCTCTTGGCTCCTATGAATCCCCTCTGCTCTCTTTCTACACCTCTGTTCCTTTTCTGGCATGTTCTCTCTTCCCCATAAATATGGTGCTCCCCAAGGGTGGCAAGGTGCCCTTTCCAAAAATTCCCCTTCTTGATATTTATCTCATTCCATTGTCTCTTCTTGTGGTGTGACTGGTACTTTCCCACTGAGAACTGGGGTTTAGGATTCCTCCCCTTAAAACTGCCCAGGGGCTGGTGACTGCCCTGATCAATGGCACATGCCCAAACTACTGTTATGTGACTCCCAAGTCCACCTCTCTCCCTCTTCTCTCCCTTTCTCTTTCTCTGCTTGACTTAGAGCCCAGCCACCATATTTGAAGGCGCTCAGGCCACATGTGGAGGACACATACAGGCATTCCAGCTAAAGTTTCAGTTGACAGCCAGCACCACCCCTCAGACATGAGGATGAATGAGTGTTCAGATGACTTCAGCCTGAACCTTTGAATCTTCTAGCTGAGGGCCAGAAGTCCTGGAGCAGAAAGAAGCCATCCCTACTGGGCTTGGTCTGAATTCCTGACCCACAGCAATTTGTGAGAATTAATAATGATTGTTATTTTAAGTCACTACATTAGAGGGTAATTTATTACATTTCAATAGATGTCTAATATGCCAAGAATCTCTTTTCTTTTTTGTTCTTTCCATGGGTGATTTCACTCACTTTGCTGATGTCCAGTTATCTCTCCTACCACCAATTCTCCTGTCTTTGTGTCTCCATCCTCCCTCCCCATGATTTCTTCCAGTTCCAACTTCTCCATGTTCAGTGTTTTACTTTCAGCAGCCTGCTGGGCACCTTTCTCTCTCTGGGTATTCCTCAGATTCGCTCTTGCACAGAAAGGCACTTTGCATCTTTCTCATCAAGTTCATGTCTCTTCTCCTGTTCCTTCTTTCTATTCTTGGAAGCATCAACCTTCCCATCGAGGAACTTTAAGCATCACTGATGTCTTCTTCTTTGTCTGTCCTACCCAACCAGTTGTTAAGTGTTGCATTGGGTCTGTTGGTATGTTTTGGCTACAAGTAATACAAAAGCCAACAGAACATGGTATAGCAGTTTGGGTCCAATCAAAATACAGAAACGGGGATGTTTAATATAGAAAATTATTAGCTATGACAAAAGAGGAACTATAAGATATGAAGAAAGTCTATATAGTACACTATGCTATAGTATAGTGAGGGAGAGGTTGAGGGAGAGGACCCAAGGAAGGGCAGGCTTGGGAGGGGTTCAAATCTCATCAGAGAAGGTAGGATTAAGGTCATTGAAGAGTAGAGAAGTTCTCTGGGCTGGCCAGGCTGGTGTGATCTGTAGTTGCAATAGGTCCCCCTTTGCAATGTGGTGGGGAGGGTAGCACATTATCAACAACCAGTGGCATGGATGTGCTGGAAAGGATGGGAGAAACTTGTCTCCCCCAGAACCCCTCCAGAGTGCATTCTACTCAGAAACCTTAACATCATGCTCACTTTAAAATGAACTCCTTAAAAAAGTTCCTTTATCACAGAACGTGTATTAGAAAGTGCATTTGGAGCTGAGAGGCAATAAATTATTAACTAACACACATGGCCTGAGCAAATTTATCTATTGTGTCACAAAGCAAATGATGAGATATTGGCCAGTTCTAGGGTTTCCTTGAAGTGGTCGATAATGTCATCAAAGACTGTGGTGGCCATATCTTCCCTCCAGGTAAAGCTACAGTTGTCTTATACAGAAAGTACTCCACCAACCAAAAAAAGGGGGTGGTGAATTTCCTCCTTTCCTTTTATTGGAGAGGAAAACATCTTGCAGAAGGTTCTAGGAGACTTCCCATCAATTTCCATTGTCAGGATTGGAGCTTATGCTCTCCTTCTGGTTGTAAGAATGGCTGGGATACAGGGTCTAAGCCTCAGTGGAAGTGGGCTTTGCCAGCAAAGAAGGGCATGCCTACAGGAAGATGGCAACCGACCTGCCTCACACCTCTTTCCCCACTCCCTCTACCCCTGGGTCTCCCACTGAGGAGGGAGTTTCTAAGTTAAAATCATGGACTTTTGTACCACATCATACAACTCACATTGAAGTTCTGTCTGTTACTAATTGGGCAAGGTATTTAATTTCTTTATGCCTGAATTCCTCATCCTTTTTTTTTAAGTTTTTTTTGATGTTTTTTTTTTTTTTGAGAGAGAGAGAGAGAGAGACAGAGCGTGAGTGGGGGAGGAACCCAGAGAGAGGGAGACACAGAATCCAAAGCAGGCTCTAGGCGCTGAGCTGTCAGCACAGTGCCTGACATGGGGCCCAAACCCACGAACCATGAGATCATGACCTGAGCTGAAGTCAGATGCTTACCTGACTGAGCCACCCAGGCATCTCCCCACCCCCTGCCAAATTCCTCATCTTTTAAATGAAGACAATAAAAGTACCTATCTCATAGGCATGTTATAAAGAGTAAATGGTATAATACAAAATGGTTTTTGGCACAGAGCAAGTTTTCAATAGGTAACACTTTTCTCAGCTATTATTATTCCTCACTTGATATCCAATTGAATCTAAATTTCTTAAGTGACCATTTAAAATCCTGTAGGAGCTGACCCCATTAAAAATTTTCTAAACTTACATTAAAATGGACAATCTCCCCTATTACGCCACGGACTACTTGAGGGAAGGATTATATTTTATAAGGCCAGCATTTAGCACAATCTTTGGTGAAAGTCATTTCTTTCTATTCCCAGGCGGTTTTCACTCAAGCAAAGGGTCTTGCTCATTATACAGCTTCTGTCTTTTTCTGTCTGTGCCTTGCTCTTGCTATTCTCCCGTCTGCAATGTCCTTTCTCTATGTCCATGCTCCGGGCCACCCCCAGCACCCCCGGCAAACAACTTCCTGAGCCCCCAGGCTCATCTCAGAAGCAATCACTTCCCCGATGGGATCTCATTCCCAACTTATGCTTGAAAAATGTCAAGCTCCCAGAACAGCTGAAAGAATAGTACAGAGCACTGCTACAGTCTTCATCTACATGTAGCTATTGTTAATATGTTTGACATCTGGTTTCTATCTATATACATCTACCCTTTCGTTTTGGAGCCATTTGAAAGTTGCTGACATCATGATACTTTAGCATGTACTTTAGCATGATACTTTAGCATGATATGTTCAGCATGTGTCAACTAAGAACAAGGACATTCTTCTACAAAATGACAATATCATTATCTCACCTCCCAAAATTTAACATTGATTCCATAATACTATTTACTATAGATTTTTTTTCCTGGGAAAACATTACTTTGTTTATTGTTGTAGGGATCAGGAAATGCCCAATAGAAATGACAATGTGATCTAAGGGTCTTGTAGTAGAATTTTGCTCTTTCCTGGGTATTCAGAGAAGTTTCTGGAATTTTGTTGCATGCTTCTGCCTGAGTTTCAGAGAGATATCTGAGCACCATCAGTTTGATAACTTTTGGTTTATGTACCAAAGGCGTGCCCGCAGCTACTCTTGTTTTAGACATCAAGCAGGGACATCGACAGCACTAGCAATGTTTTCCCATGGTCTGTCAGCTGAACTTGTGTTTCCCAAGCCAGGCCAAGTGTCAGGTGCAAGAAGAATGAGCCTTCACGATGGTGTAGTGTTTGAAACACCTGGATTCCAAGCCTGAATCTGTCCTGTTAGTTGCAAGTTTATGCGTGTTCTAAGACTGCTGTGACAATTAAAAAAAATCTCAACTGAGTAGACTTTTAAAGATATCATTGGCTTTAGTCAATGATTCATGAATTGGGCAGCATCTATGCTAGCAGACAGAAAGGAGCTCTGAGGAGCTGTACACAATGGAAGACTTTTATAGACAGAAGGGAGGAGGGGAAGTTATACTAGCAAAAGGGGGGTTAACTAGAAGGAAGTCATATTGGCAGCAAGTAGATTGGCTGTGCAAGGTCACTGTCCTTCAGGAGATGGTAGGGGTCTGTCAAGCAGATTACCTCACTGGTGTTGACCAGGTGATTCCTGATGGACTGGTTTAAGATTCTATTCCTGGGAGAGGCTCAAATTTTAATTAAGTCTCAGTTTGGTGGCATGGAGCTTAGCCTAAGTGATTCCATTTTGGGCCTGCTGTCTTGTTTTTAACACAAAGTACCGCAAACTGGAACAACAGAAATGTGTTTTCTTATAGTTCTGCAGGCTATAAGTCTGAAATCAAGGTGTTAGCAAGGCTATGCTCTCTCTGAAGGTTCTAGGGGAGAATGTGTTCCTTGCCTTTCTCCCAGCTGCTGGTGTCCTTTGTTGTAGATGCTTCATTCCTCCATTTTTATATGGCCTTCTTCCCCCTGTGTGTCTCCATGTCTCTACTCCACTTCTTTTTTATTTGTTTATTATTTTTAAAATTTTTGGGAGAATGCAAGCAGGGTAGGGGCAGAGAGAGGGGGACAGAGGTTCTGAAGCAGGCTTTGCTGACAGTCTGACAGCAGCGAGCCTGATGTGGGGCTTGAACTCAGGAACTGCGAGATCATGACCTGAGCTGAAGTTGGACGCTCAACCAACTGAGCCACCCAGGCACCCCTCTACTCCAATTCTTATAAGGACACCAGTCTTATTGGATTGAGCCCACCCTACTCCAGTCTGATCTAAGGTCAACTAACTATGTCTGCAAGGACTCTATTTAAAATTTTTTTATTGTTTATTATTTTTGAGAGAGAGAGAGATAGAGAGCAAGCAGGGGAGGGGGAGAGAGAGAAGGGAGACACAGAATCAGAAGCAGGCTCCAGGCTCTGAGCTGTCAGCACAGAGCCTGATGCGGGGTCAAACTCAAACCGCGAGATCATGACCTGAACTGGTCAGCTGTTTGACTGAGCCACCCAGGCGTCCCTATTTTAAAATAAGGGACACATTCTGTCCACATTCTGGAGTGATGTGGGTTAGGACTTCAACATATCTTTTCAGGGGATGTAATTCAACCCATAACATGTGGTCTTGAGCTAACATATTAGAGTTTCTATTTTCTCAAAGGTTTGCTGTGAAATTTAAATGAAATGCAGGAGATTTATGCTCTATCCATTTGACTTTAGAGTTTCTAATATACAATTTACTTACAAGCTTTGCCAATTATCCTCAAGTGTCCCTTAAACTTTCCTTTTTTGGGGTCCAGTCTCCAATTAAGGGTCATGTATTGCATTTTGTTGTCTTGCCTCTTTATTCTCCTTTAATTCAGCACAGTGGTTCTCAAACCTTCATGGATATGGGAATCTCCTGGAGAGAAATTATATGGGGCCCTTCGCCAAAGAATCTGAGTCAGTAGGTCGCAGTGGGGCCCAGGAATGGGCATTTCTAACAAGCAGGAAGGTGAGGTCAAAACTGCTGGTCCAAGGACCACACTTTTGTGAACCATCGATGTAGAACAGAGATTGGAAAACTTTTCCATTAGAGGGCCAGTTGGTAGAACAGGCTTTGTGGGCTCTGTTGCAATTACTCAAGCTATTGTGGGCAAAAGCAGCCATAAACGGTATATAAACAAACAGATATGGCTATATTCCAATAAAATTTTATTTACAGAAGAACTCTCTGGGCAGATTTGGCCCTCAGTCTGTCATTCGTAACCCTGACCTGGAATAGTAGTACTGCTTTTTTGGAGGGGGTTGTCTTTCAGAGCTTTGACATTTTTTAATTGTCTAGTTCAATTTTCTTACAGAATGTTCTACAATCTGGATTCAGTTATTTTGATTAGATTTAAATTAAACATCTTGAGGGGCTCCTGGGTGGCTCAGTCGGTTAAGCGTCCGACTCTTGGTTTCGGCTCAGGTCATGATCTTGCGGTTTTGTGAGTTCGAGTCCTGTGTCAGGCTCTGTGCTGGCAGTGCGGAGCCTGCTTGGATTCTCTCTCTCTGCCCCTCCCCTACTCACACTGTCTTTGTCTCTCTCAAAAATAAATAAACTTAAATTTATTTTAAAGTTAAATTAAAATTTAATTTAAAATTGAACATCTTGATAAGAATGTCAAATAAATGATATTGTGTACTATCGGGGAAAATTATGGAAGCCCTTAAAATGGACCAAAAATAATATTGAGCAACTTCAATGGAAGGCTAAGCATCATCTAATGCACCCTACTGGGCCATCTGATTTTATATGGGGTTTTGTGCTTTTTTTTGTCTTTGAGCTATTCCACAACTTTGAAGATTGTAGAATACTGATGGTAATATCTATGATTCTTGTCTTTAGAAATGCACATGTGTGAATATGCAATTGATTTTTGCCTTACGGATATTGACCAATCCTCCATCTATTTATTAGGCAACTTAACTTCAGCATGCCTGACTGCCTATATATGTGTTGGACTCTCTTTGGATTCTCCTTTGAGCCAGTTGTAACATGCTACTAGCTCTCATGTTAATTAATGATTTAAATAATATCTTTGGTACATGTTCATTTTATATCTGCACCTGAGTCATAATTATACTGTCTTTTAAATATCACCCTTTAGCAATATTTTTCATCGCATCACTTTAGGACACGGAAAATGTTAGTTTTTCCAAATGTGACACTCATTTTAATGACTTGATTAAGGTGGTTCTATCAGATCTTTCCATCGTAAAGATATGTTTTACCTTTATTAGGGAAATCTATTTTGAGGGTGATATTTTGAGACAAAGTGAATATTCCATTTGTAATAATTTTTCGCCTGATGGTTTTCACCTGAAGATCTTTGCCTATATTGATTATAACACTGGAGTTGCAAAATATGAACCCTTTCTAGATGGCCACAGTTGGAGCTCTCCTTTTGAGCCACTATAACATTTTCCTTTCTTGGGTTATACTATTCTTTCAACAGTATGGTGACTAAATCACAGACTTTGGCGCTGTCTGCCCTGGCTCAAACCCAGGCTTTTTCTTACTAGCTGCATGACTGGCAGTTATTTAGTCTCTCTGTGCCTCCGTTTCCTCAACTGTAAATGGGTGCAATAAAGGCACCTCTTCTATAGGATTGTGTTAGGATTAAATGAGCTAAGTCAAAACACCAAAATGCTACTTTACACGTAATTACCTGCTTAATAAATGTTAGATGTTATTGGGTCATGATTATTTGTATGTGCTTGAATCCCTGCTTTGCCACTTATCCAAAAGTTACTTAACATCTCTGTGAGTCTATTTCTCATCTATAACAAGGTTCCAATGTCACAATTTCCAGATTCATGCTTAAGTGCTAGCTAGCAGTGTTTGGCATGGAGTAAGCATTAAAGGAAAGATGAACTATCACCACTGCGGTTAGTCTATAGCTTTTATTTGCTCTAAGAGAAGGTCAATTTTTTGAGTTCGAATCTTCAGATTTCTTATTTTCACACTGTGCGTAGCTCAGAGCCATTCACACAGTATGGGTTCAACAGATTATTATTATTAAAAAAAACTTTTTTAAACATTTATTCTTGAGAGACAGAGAATGAGCAGGGGAGGGGCAGAGAGCGAGGGAGAAACAGAATCCCAAGCAGGCTCCAGGCTCTGAGCTGTCAGCACAGAGCCCGACAAGGGGCTCGAACCCAGGAGCAGTTGAGATCATGACCTGAGCTGAAGTTGGACACAACCAACTGAGCCACCCAGGAGCCCTTGGTTCAGCAGATTATTTGAATAGAGGAATTAATAAAGTCTTGTTAAGTGGCACACACTTCACAGTTACACTTTTGCTTCCTTCATATTCTACGGTCCCACATTTGTGCTGCTTTCCTTAATGTAGGAAGTGCATGCTTGGGAAACAACATTCCCGGCTAAGGTAGTGTAACAGGCTCTGCCGGACAAACGCTGGAACCGCCCCGCAGGGCTCCGCGATCTGACTCCGCAGGGCGGAAAAGTGCGTTCCCACTGGTCAAGGATCCGAAGCAACGCTGCCGTGTGATGGCATTTACAGCCGGGCAAGAAAGTCTGAGCCCTCTTGCTTCCCCCTTCCCGGAGGTCGGTGGAGGTTGGGGTACGGTAACTCCCAAGTTGGGAAGCCCGCACACCGCGACCCAGAATGTGCGCAGGGGGAAAGCGAGGCCCGGGTCACCGGTCCCGGCCGAGAGCCGCCACCGGGACGCAGGCCCGGGCCACGCACCTGCGGCCCGCGCCCCGCCGCGCCGCTTCCCGCCCCGCGCGTGCCGCGCTCACGTGACCGGGCTGGGCGGAGCCGGGGCGGGCGGGGATCACCTGAACAAGGGAGTCATGTGAGCGGGGCGGGGGAGGGGGCGTGGCCGGGCGCGGTCACGTGACGCGGTTCCGGGGCCGCCGCCGCCGCCGCCGCCGCCGCCGCCGCCGAGCCCAGTCGAGCCGAGCCGCGCGCCCCTCGGGCTCCCGCTCCGCTCCCGCTCCTCTCGCTCCTCTCGCTCCTCTCTCCGTCTCCACCTCAGTCTCCGCCCTGGCGGCGCGACCATGTCCCGGGCGCGGTCCCCGGCAGCCGCGCACCGCTAGCCCCGCGCTCGCCGCGCAGCCAGGGCCGGGCGCGATGGGGGCCGCCGCCGGCCGGAGCGCCCACCTGGGGCCGGCGCCCGCCGGCTGCCCGCTGCGCTCCCTGCTCCTGCTGCAGCTGCTGCTCGTCTGGGCCCCGGGAGCCGCGCGGGCCCAGGACACCGACTTCCCCGAGCTGTGCAGGTGGGTGGCCCGCCCGGGCGCCGGCTTCGCTCGAGGTGCCCCGGGCGCGCAGCGGGGCTGAGTGGGGGGCGGGGGCGCTCTGGGGACGCGCCGGGCTCCCCGAGTCGCCTTCAGTCCGGGTTTGGGTTCCCCTGCCCCTGAGGGAAAGTTGCCCGCGTAGTTGCCCGCGTAGTGGCGAAGGATGAGAGACCGAGGGGTCGTGCGCGCGGGCGCGGGGCGCGGGGCACTCGCCGTCCTGGCACTCGCCCGGGGGGGAGGGGGGAGGAACCGCTGCCTGGCCACTTGTGGCTGTCACTAAGTCCGGGGCGGCTTTGTGTGCGAGCAGCCGGCCGCCCCGACCCAGCCGGGTGACACGCTGCGGGCGCCCTCCGCCCAGCTCCTGCCCTCTCACGGCGGTGCGCCTGCGAAAGTTGGAGGACGCAGGAACTACAGCTTTGCTTTGTTCCCACTCCACGTTTTTCTCAAAGTTCCACCAGCGGGACTTTGGAGAGGCCCCTTAGTGTGGAAGGACACCCCCGCGAATACCCTTAGAACGGGGGTGGGGGGTGTTAGTTTCATTTGCTGATTGATTTCCTGCTTGTAGGTTTTCCATTTTCTCTTTAAAGTAGCTTTTCTGCAGAAGGTGACTTTTTTTTTTTTTTCGCTCGAGGGACTGGAGGGTGGTCATCCTGTATTGGCTTTCAAGACTTTACCCTTCACTTCTTCGAGCCTAACTTCCTGTCTAGTTGCTCACATGATGTCATTGTCTCCAGGGTGGATTATTCTAGTGGAGTCTTTTGCTCTGGGAATCATGATTGTATAATCGCGGGCTGTTAGTGTCGTGTGATGTCTAGGACAGGAGTCCTGGGGCTGGGGAGCTGCCCGTTAGGAGAATTTTCTGACCAACTTTTTCTGAACTGTTTAGGATGATGGAAAAATCCATCTCTGATTTATTTTTGAAACTTTGGTGAAAGGGAAGCAGGACAAAGAGTTCAGAAAGACCAGCAAACAGTCAGGAGTTCCCAGCGGCACTAGCAAGTTACTTCTCAGAATGAGTTGAGCCCAGCTTTGAACTGAACTTTGAGTTTGTGGTGTGGTGTATGGGATTCTTGTTTTTCCCCTGTATCCGAGATGGTCTCATTCGTTCCTCCGAGTTTAGAACTTGTGGAAATCACTATTCTAAGGCTGAGCCCACAATAGAAATTCAGTGCAAGGGCCATGTTCTTTATTTCTTTTCCCTTTTTGGGGGGGAGGGGAGGGCAGTAGGGTGGAGGGCTCACTGCAGTTAGTTTCTAGGTTAGTTGGCTGCCCCTGTAACATACATATTACACAGTAATAAGCATGGTACATGGTACACAGAAAAGGGGCAGCTTGTGCAAGGTCAGGCTTCGGCTTGCATTTGAAGGAGGAGGTTTTGGAATAATGGCTGCTGTAAGCAGCCCTATCTGAAAGGAACTAACTCAACTGGGCTAGTGGTATTGAAGTCTTGGTCTTGTTAGCAAATTGGAATTTATTTTTTAAGAGTTAAGGTTAAAGTTGGCTTCAAGGACAGACCCATACATAATGGCTGAGGTGAGGGGCCCTTAGTTTCGCATTAACGTTAGTCCTCACAGCTTCATCTGTAAGTGGCACATGGCCTCTGGGTCCAGTAGGAAATAGCCTTTGTGTCTTTAACTTAGCAAATGCTAGAGAGGGCTGTTGGGTGATGTGCGCTGTTAGTGTGATAAATGTGTCCTTTGCAGTCTCAGAATATCTTTAAAGTTGGTGTGTTTACTTTTTCTGCCAGAGTTCCTTAGGACAGCAAATCTCCCAGTTAATTCAGGGCCTGCTTGCACACATTTCTTTTCCCTGTTACTGCTCTGTGGTTTTGCATTGGGACTTCTCCAGAGCCGTGCATAATCTCAACTTTAAATTCCATATTCTGCCAAATGAAAACCTTCCTATTTGTTCCTGTTTTAAATGAATATCTTGGCTTAAATACTTGTTACGACTTTTGGGTGTGTGTAAAAAAAATCTGTGTATTTTTATGAGATAACACTGGCTAAAAGTTCCTTAAGTCTACCATATATTTGAATAATACAAATGGGAGCTGAAAAATTTTTTTTAATGTTTTTATTTTTGAGGGAGAGAGTTCGCTAGTGGGGGGGGGCGGGGAGGGGACAAGGGATCTGAAGTGGGCTCTGTGTGGACAGCAAAGAGCCCAACATGGGGGGGCAGGGGCTCGAATTCACGAGCTTTGAGATCATGAAGTGAGCCGAAGTCAGACACTTAACCAACTGAGCCACCCAGGTGCCCTGGAGCTGATGATTTTTAAAATCCAGTATGAAAAGTTCTACTAAGTATCACCAAAGCAGAATGTGTTCAGCTGCCTTTTTATTCCATCTCTGGGTGTCCATTTGGCTGAAATGTGAGTAACCCACCCAGATCTCCTCTAGGAAATATGAAAAGTAGACTGCTGCAAGTATTACTGTTTGCGTGGCTTGGTCAAGTGGTGGCCGACCCCAAGTGGACATCCCCAGTAGACTCAAGGATTGCATTCCAAATATTTGTACATTGCTTGTTTGTAACACAGAACATATTTTTCCATTTAAAATGGTCTTGTTCGTCGTGGCTTGTTGCCTAGGGCAGTCACCAGAAACCCATCATCCACGCCACAGGTCGGGGGTGCCCAGACACTGTGCAGCTTTAACTAGACCCTGTAGTAAATTCTCGTCGTCTCAAAATCATAGAGTTGGATCCTGGGAGGCAACTTGTCAGAAGCCCAGCTCTCTAGAACCAAAGAGGGTACCTTTCATCTGCGGTCCCTTAGAACCAACCGGAGGGAAGTCGAGTCTGCTTCAGGGCTGCCTGCAGGTCACCTGGTGGGGCCCTTAGGTGAGGGCAAAGCTTGGGACCAGCCACGGCCCTGCTTTCTTCTGGGGTAAGGGGGAGGTGGTCGGGGTTCAGTCCCTGGTGCACTTAGGTATTGGGAGGAATGTGGGCAACAACAGAGAGCTATTTTAGCAGGAGCTTTAACTGCATTTGTGCACACCGGGTACAGAACAGGTCTCTGTGAGTTGTACACGGGAAAGCAGGGACCAAAAAGGCGATTTTCCCCAAGCGTATCGGGCTCTACGCGATCCTTAATGTGCTTCTTGTTCGAGCAACTCAGTCGTGTGTTTTCTTTTTTTTTTTTAAATCTTTTAAAAAAATTTTTTTAACGTTTATTTATTTTTGAGAGATAGACAGAGTGTGAGCCGGGGAGGGACACAGAGAGAGGGAGACACAGAATCTGAGGCAGGCTCCAGGCTCTGAGCTGTCAGCACAGAGCCCAACACGGGGCTCGAACCCGCTGACCATGAGATCATGACCTGAGCCGAAGTCGGACGCTTAACCGACTGAGCCACCCAGGTGCCCCAGTCGTGTGTTTTCTAAGACTCCGGAGGATTGCTGTGCTGGGTGAGTCCTGTGCTGTGGAAGAAGTTGGTGATTTTTAGCCACTCAGCTGTTTCTTGGGAGGCAGTGTGCTGGTAGAAAGAAGGGGTTTTCCCGAGGCCAGTGCGACTAGCTGTGGGTCTGGCATGTACAGAGGTCCTGAGGAAGGAGGCGTATGCCAGTGAGGAATGTCTGGAGGTCAGTAGGGCTGGAACGGTGAGAGCAAGGGGGGTAGGGCAGACGCCAGGCCATGCAGAGTCACCAGAAGTCACCCAAAGTGACCAAAATGCTCTCTGCTTGTCAGTAGCTTTGCTCATTGCCGTGTAATTGACACATTGTGAGATGCCATCTTACATCGTATATAGTAGACGAGTTTCCATTTTATTCAGGTGTTAACATCCTTAGTGAGGTCTTAATAGTTTGTACTAGTTACAAATTAATCCATTGGTTTGTATGATTTAAGTAAAATATTTGATAATTTATTCAGAACAAGTTTTCCCCCAGTTGTTTGGGTATACATGCTGGAAAGGTTATATTATATCAAGAACAAGAGAATAACGAGGCCAGGAGGGAGTTGGAGTTCATTTCGTTGCTGTCTCTAAGGAGGTTTTTTTTTTCCCTGTGATTTTTCTGAAGGAACATGCTTATATGTTTAATTTGGGCCACATGTTAAACCTGGACTACATGTGTTTGTGTGTATATATTTCTTGAAACAGTAAGTGTGTGGAGAAGCCCAAGATGGTTAATTATGGGTACATTAGACTTCAGGCATTAATTCTTAGAGCAGCGTCCTGACAACTTCCCAGGAAATGAATTCCTGATTGGATTTCCCATCTTTTATCAGTGTTTCATAGAAGGAGTTTTAAAAGATGGGGTTGAGAAAAATAATTCAGATGTTCTCCTCTTTATTTTGATCTTGGCATGTAAAACTGTACTGTGCTGGTCAGATGATTCAGTAGGGTATCAGAACTGGGACTTCGTGGCAGAAAGTAGCTCATTACTTTGCTGGTTACTTCTTCTTTTTTTGTTTTCTTCCTTTTTGTTGTCCTAGCCACAGAGATCTATCTCTTGGTGAATGCCCCCACTGGTCAGTGACGGTGTATGGGAAGGTGGAAGTAGTTGAGATCGGGTGTACCTATGGCCCCTTTGTGTGTTCCTTATAGCTGACTCATGACCAGTGAGGGACAGGGGCCTGGACTCATGTTGATTGTGTCTCCTCACCCTTAATCCTCGCAAGGTGACACAGGATTCATTTATTTTCCAGTAATTTCTTAAGCAGAGGGGAAATTAGGAGGGGCCAGAGCTGGAATGGAGACACCACAAACGGAATGGCCCATTGGGATCCTAGAAGATTGTGCTGGCCACGACTCTTTTCCCTAGGGAGGCAGCAACCACGCACACCCTTCTCTCCTTATTTTTGTTAATTTTAAATAGCGTAGTCTTAGTTTTGATTTTCTCTTCAAGAACAATCTAGGTGCTAACTCGTTTTTGGCTAGTATGAAGAAAGCTGTTGAGTATTTGCAAACAAGGGTTTGTGTGGGTTTGGGCATTCCTTTTTCTCTTGAGTAGATACAAAGGAGTGGAATTGTTCAATGAATGGTGATTCACTCTGGGAGCTGTTAAACTATATTCAGAGTGTCCATTTTGCAATCCCACAAGCCATGTAGGAGAGTTTCACTTCAGTGTCCTGGTCAACAATTGATCTTACCAGTCTTGATTTTAGCCATTCTAGTGAGTGTGCAGTGTATCTTGGTGTGGTTTTAATTTCCATATCCCTGATTCATGATGTTGAGTATCTTTTCTTGTATTTATTGGAATGTCTAATGATGTTGAACATTTTCCATGTGTTTATTGACCATTTGGACAATCTTCAGTAATGTCTCTGTATTAAAACCAGTCTTTTGTCAACATCCTTCTCCCCACCTCCGCAAATGTGTGCGTGTGGGGAATGGTTATCTTAATCAGTTTTAAGAGCTCTTTCTGTATTTTGAGTAGAAGTCCTTTCTTAGGTATGTGTACTGTGTACCATGAATATTTTTTCCCCAGTCTTTGGCTTGCCTTTTCATTTTCTTAATGTATACTTTGATCAACAGATATTTTTTAATTTTGATGAACTTCGATTTATCTTTTATCTTTTTTTTTTTTTTTTACTGGTTTGTGTTATTTTGCAGCTTAAGAAATCTTTATCTGCTCTGAAGTTTTGCAACCTTAACCATATTGACATTTAGGCTGGGTAATTCTCAGTCATGGGGGCTCTTGAGCATTGTAGGATGTTAAGTAGCATCCCTGACCTCTACTCACTGGATGCCAGGAGGGACCCCCTCCCCCGCCACCCCAGTTTTGACAAACAAAATGTCTTCAGACATTTTAAATGGCCCCTGATAGACAAAATTACTTCCAGTTGAGAACCATTGGTCTAACTCAAAAGTCAAACAGATTTTCTCTTACGGTTGTCTGGAAGTTTTATAGTTTTAACTTTTACGTTTAGCCCTAGGATCAACTTTTTGGGTTAATTTTTATGTATGATGTGAGGAGAGGGCAAAAGTTTATTTCTTCCATGAGCACATCTAGTTCTGTTTACTAGTATTTTATATAGGATGCTTATAGCTGTTTTTTAGTGAGATTGGACTGCAATTTTCTTTGCCATGCTGTTTTTGGCTGAGTTTAGCATCAAGAGTGTGTTTGGTTTGTGGAAAGAGCCAGAATCTTTTAGTATTTTATATGCTGTTGAGCAGTTATGTGTAAGATGGACATTTTCTCTTCCTTAAATTTTGGTAGAACTCACCAGTAAAACCATCTGGGTCTGGCGTCTTTGAGGAGGGTAGAGTACAGTGGAGGAGGAGTTTTGTTTTTTGGTGGAGGAGGAGTTTTGATTATGGTTTCAGTTTTATCTTCTTTATTTACCTAGTTAGATTTGCAACTTTTTTTGAGCCCGTTTACCAAACTCCATACTTTCTAGGAAGTTGTCATTTTAATTTCACATTCATATATAGAAATGCAGCATGCTACTTCGTAGTTTTGAAAATACTCTTTCTATCTCTAGGTAAAATATTCTGATGTTTATTTGTGTATTTTTTTCTTCATACTTACTAAAGATGTTTACCTTTTTTAGTTTTTAGAAGAATTACTGTTTTAACATCCACCATCTCTATCACTGTTTAGTTTCAATTTTATTAATTTCTGCTCTCTATTGGTAACTTCTTTGAAAAGCTTAGATCTTTTAAATCATTTTACACAATATGAGATTAATTTAAAGCTATATGATTCTTTGTTCTGAGGGGTGTACCATTCAGAGGTCTGTTACATTGTTTTTTTATCCTTAAATTCTAAATACTTTTTTTCAGGACACAAAAGTTCTATTTCAACTTCCTGGGCCCTCTAAGTTTTTAGAATCTTTTTCCCCTAGGTAAATGGCTCCCCCCGCCCCTCCCCATCCCCACCCTGCTGCTCCCCTCCCCTCCACATCTCCCCCAGCCGTCCCCACCGTGGCTAGTAAATGTGGTGGAATTTATTGACATTTCTCGTGTGGCCTAGCACCTAGTCAAGTTGGGAGTGTTCTGTGCGTTTGGAAAAAACTGTTCTCCGTTTTGGTCAAAGTTTCTTTAATTGTGCTGTTCAGCTTGTCTTTATTGTAACTTATTCTTTGTCCTGCTCCCCTGGTCTTTAATACTTTGTATCAGGCTACCGCTTTGAACAGAGTTCCAGAGGAATGTCTTGCCTCCTGCTCCCAGTTGAGCCATTCTGTTGTTCATAGGCTCTTAAACTTTTTTTTTTTTAATTTTTAATTTTAAGAAGGTCTCCAGTTGATATGTATCCGGAGCTGCCTGTGACCCCATCCATCTTCACGGCTGGGCAGCTTTCATCATTTCCGGGAAGATGGGCTGGAAAATTCTGCTCTCACTGCTCTATTCTCCTTCCTTGGGCCCCGGGTCTTCTGCTGGAGTTTGTGCCCTCTCGTTTCCATGACTGGTGATTCTTGATTGTGGTCTTCACAGTGCGTCTTGTTTTGGACGTTTGTTGCCTGTCCTGGTGCAGCTGTGCAGGGCAGGGCTGGGAGCAGTTGTCGGATCTTGGCTCTAAGTGGTTTTGGGGGAGTTTGGGGGGATGGGGGGGTCGGCCGCTGGCCACTGTATCTCCCCATCTGCTCTTTGAATCTCAGGACTTTTCTGCCTTCCCAGGTATCACCCCCAGCCTGAGCTGCCGGGAGATGGCTGATAAAGCCCGCGTGCACTGCAGTTGGCCAAGTGCAGTGTGAGCTGCTTGGAGCTGGAGGGGGCGAGCTGGATCACAGAGTTGGCTGTGCCAAATCTCTTTTCTCTGGATCTCGGTTTCCTTCGCAAGAGAGGGCCGTTCGTTTTGGAAGTGACCGTCCCTGTTTGGAATTTGGACCCCTCCCTTTACTAGTTATAAGGTCTGAGGCCCGTCACTGATCCTTATAGACCTTAATTTCCTTTTGTGCCAAATCAGGGCCCGTGTGAGAATTAGAGAATTTCAGTGCCTGCCCCATTCTCGGTGTTCAGAAACGGTGGTGGCGATGATTACATTTTGTCTGTTAAGTTGGAGTTGCTGCATTATCTCCGTGGTATTTTTAGCTTCTTACTCTACATTCCCCCCCAGCCCCCCCCCCCCCCCCCGCCATTCTCTGTGAGTGCCTTGGGGCTTCTGCCTCAACCAGACAGCGTCTCTCTTTAGCCGGATTCTACGTTGGTGCTCCACCGAAGAGTCCTTTTGAGAAAGAAACGTTTTCATCCTTTGCAGAAGTTTAAAAATCACCAGGCGGTGTGATTCTCGGGGTCCATTTTGCATCCAGAATTCTGTGGTTGTGAAGTATGCATCCTTCAGGATTCCTTCAGTTGCGAGTTGCGGAAAAGCCCAACTCAGATTCCCTCAAACCAGGAGGAGCGTGATGATCGGAGGTGTGGGCTCTGGGCCCATGCCAGATGCCATATGGCCGGTGGGGCCCCGGGGCCTCCCCTGCTGTTTCCTTGGCTTGTGTGCCTTCCCGGGGCAGCCGCAGCCGTGCACAGCCAGCCTCCCTGTCCATCTCCGGTAGGGGGTGGGAGGCCCTGGCCGGCTCCCCCGCCTGGGTGTCTGGGTGTCGTCCTCACACCTTCCCCCGGGCTGCCTGCAGGGGAGGAGGGAAGTGGGCGCTGGGTTCCACGTTGTCTGGTTCTTTCGGGGCCCCGAGCCCTGTGTCGCCTGCCTGTTTTCGGCTCTGTGTTGGCCGGTGCAGGGGGCCCGGTCGGGGGGAACTCTTCACGGTGGGGGAAGTGCCAGCCACTCTCCTTCCTGCGAGCACGAAACTTGCCCTTCAGATCAGCCAGAGATCTTTGGTGGGATTTTCCTGTTCACGTCTGTGTGCTGTCAGATCCGCCGGGGCAGCTGTGTCCTCGAGTAAACAGACGCAGGGCAGCCTCCTTGGGCGGAGGGAGCAGATTCTTCTGGGTCTTTCGGCCTGTGGCGAGTGAGGAGACTTGTGGGAAGTTAGAGAGACTGTGAAGGCTTTACTCCTAGCTTTGGTGCAGGGTATGGACGGAGAGGTTACGAAATGTGGCAGCAGTGACAGGTGGCCTTTGAAATGTGGCTGCCAGTGGGCGGCCTGGGCGGAAGGTTGACGAGGTGTCTTTTCCAGTCCGAGCCCTTGTGCTAGGACGCCGTGAATATTCTTCACGCGCTCGCGTGTGTGTTGCACTAACGTGTGCACCCGGAGAGCCCGCTCAGGAGCAGACGGCCCGTCGGATTCGGACTGCGTATGAGACTTGTTTGCTGCCGTCTGTAGGTTCGCTGCGCTGTCTGTGTTGCACGACGGACGAGGTCTTGTCCTGAAAACAACCCTCCCCCCCATCCCACAAGACTTCCTGCTCTTCATCCCCCGTCTGAAAATAGAAAACCAAACCACCAGAATGGAAGGACTGAAGAAGTGGGTTCCTACCAGTGACAAGGGTGCGTCTCCCCTGAGTCACCAGGCGGCTCCTCTGAAGCCCCCACATGTCGCGTGTGCCGTACGGGTGGGCTCACTGCACGCACAGTGCGCAGCCAGCGTGGCTTCTCTTTTCTGTCATCTAGAGTTGGCCCTTCGGTCCTCACTTTGGTTGAGCCTGGGGGAGGGACGAGCTGCTGACGGGGCCGTTTCTGAGAGGACACGCGGGCAGAGAGCGCAGAGGAAGTGCGGCGAACGGGGGACCCCGTATCGTGGGCTCTGGCGGGGAGCACGGCAGACGTGGCTAGGACGTGGCAGAGGGGCCGTTGTGGCCGGAGCAGCACGAGTGCCCGAGGGGGACAGAAGGAGAGGACTGGAAGGAAGGAGAAGGAGCTGGGGGGCCAGGTCGCACAAGCCCTGGTACTGAGGGCTGGGGAGCCCCGGGAGGATTTTGAGCCGAGGAGTGACAGGGTGGGGACGGCCAAAAGGGGGAAGCTGGGATTTTTGATCGACCACGTAAGAGGTTATAGTAGGTCGGACGGGGGTTGTAGCAAAGGGTGTGGTGAGAGAGAAGTGGTGGGAGTTGGATATTTTGCAGGTGGAGCTGATGGGTTTCCTGACGATCGGGGATGTGAGGAGAGAGGGAAGGGGACCGGTTCGGTCTGCGCGGTGGAAGTTGCGTTGCAAATGGAGTTGCTGTTTTCAGAGATGGGGGAGCTGGGGGACGACAGGGAGTTGGGCTTGGCCGTGTCCCTGGCGGGGAGGGTGCCTCCTGGCCTCCGAGTGCGGAGGTCGAGTGGGCAGCTGGAGCTGTGCCTTTGGGGCCGAGGGCAGTCCCTCGGGCTGGGGCTGTCGGGGGCCGCCAGGAGCATCGGGGTGAGTCCGTAGGCAGTGCTGGAGGCAGAGTCTGAGGGACAGACGCCGGGGGGCCAGCCGGGGAGGCTGACAGTGAGCTTCCAGGGATGTGGGACAGGAACCGAGAGAGCAGCATGTCCTGGAAGGCCAGGGAAGGAAGCCCGGGCCGGAGGAGGGAAGTGGTCAGGTGTGTCAGGTGGGAGCACCGACTACCACGAAGGTGAAGAAGTGACCGGCGGATTTGGCAGCACAGAGAGAGGTCTCCAGTGATGACGACACAGGTTTTGGTGAAAGCCCGCTTGGCTTTCAGGGAATGTGAGAGCGCAGGATGTGGGGACCGTAGGTCTGCAGTTTGCTGTACAGGGATCAGAGCAGTGGCTCGTGGCCGCTCTGGCTTGTGGGGTCGAGGGAGAGCGTGGTAAAAAGTGGGATGTGGCATAGACTGTGCGCTGAAGGGACTGGTCCAGCACGGAGAGGAAGGTTGGTGACCCAGGGCGAAGAGAGAGGAGGAAGAAGAAGACAGAGGAAAGAAAACCCGGGGTGCTGTCCCCAAGTGGGGGTCGAGTCTGGCAGCCAGGGCACCGGGAAGCGTGGGCCTTGGTGAGGGGAGGGAAGGCGGAATGTGTGCGGACGCTGCAGGTCGGCCGGTAGACTCGATGGAAACGTGGAAGTTTCTATTTTAATTTCCGTAGCGAACTAAGAAGCACGATCCCTGCTGAGGGTAGACAGTAAGCAAATGGCTGCTTTTTCTCTTCGGGTCGAGTTTACACTGGTGATGCTCTTAGTGGGGCTGTGTGGCGGGGGTGGCGCGTGCTCCGAGGCCGGACGGGCCTTTTCCGAGGGTGGGCTTTGCCTCTCCCTGAACTGGTGACAGGAGGCCAGGTCACGGACCTCAGCGGGCCGTCATGCGGTGTCTGCAGGGGGCGTAGCACCTACCTGGACGGATTGGGCGCAGTGAGCGACGGTGTTTGCAGACCGTTCAGCAGAAGTGTGGAGCGCAGACTTGCCCCACAGACGTTTCCCTTGTTCTTCCTAAAAGCTCGTAAGGACGAGGTGAGCTGGCGCTGACCTACTTCAGGAACTCACCAAGGCGATGCCCGCGCCAGCACTGAAGGGGCGCCCTGTGCGTGTGTTTCCTTTTCCCGGCTGGGTGTTAGGTTGTGCCGCGCTGTCTGTGCCCGTCTGCCATTTGCCCCCAGCATCTTCAAAGCAGAGCCTTTTCTCTCACGTGAACCTCGCCTCCTAGTGAAGACCGAGCCCCGACGGCGGCCTCATTGCAGTCACACAGCTCAGCTGACTGTCCCCGGCACCCCAGGGGGGGGAGGCCGTCCCTGTGGTTGGGGCTTGGAAGGAATGGCATGGGGTCTGGGAGGCTTTTCTGGGACACTGGTGACAGCTTACCAGGGGACCAAGCATTCAGGTTTGAATTCTATGCCGTGGGCTGGTGGGTTGACTTTAAAAGCAGTCGACTTCAGGTATCTATATGATGAAGGAGGTTTAGCCTAGAATCCACCCCTTCTTTATGTGTATGAAGAACAAAGTATTCGAGCATCCAGGTAATTCCCCTGATTTTTAAAAACCCTCACAGAGCAGGGTTTAGGGTGGAAATACGGGCCCACATCCTGGTCCCATAGAGTTGACCTGAGCAAAAATGCCACAGGTGCAACTGAAGAAGGACAGGCCGTCCTTTCTGGCAGCTCCGCGTTGTGGAGGGGCCCCTGCCACAGAATCCCACACCTTGCATCACAGTGGAACATCCTTGGGGAGAGTGTGTCCCGCCCTTGGCCCCTGCTGCTCTGCCAGGGTTTCCGACGCGTCAGGCCCCTGTTCTGGGGGCAGCTGGTAGCTCCGTGGCCCAAGCGTGGGTCAGGCCCAAAGTGGCCGTCCTGTCCTGAGATATCCTGGGAGGCAGCAGAGGGGTGTGTGTGTGTGTGTGTCCGTCCTGAGGGCCCCTCCCTCCCCCCAGTCTCTGTCTTGAGCTCTACCAGCTCTGTGGACACGGCCCAAGACCAGGGCCTGCCCCCTCTCACTTCCTGGCCGGCATTACGTGACATTCCTCTAGAAGGCTCCAAGCCAATGTACCTTTTTTTGTAAACTCCATTTTTAAAACTGCCTAAACCCTTCTATTGACCAGATGAAAGCCTTAAATCTTAGTCTCTCAAAAGTTCACCACTCCCGGCCATGGTTTTCTTCACGGTGACTGTGCGCCAGCTGAGTTTTGCAGATGAGGAAGTTGGGGCTCGAGAGAGTAAGCCTGTCCCACACAGCTGGTCCGGGTGGGGCCGGAGTCAGGCCAGGTCTGTGGGCTCTCTCCACTTGCCCTGGCACCTTTCCGAGTGCAGCTCACCTCCCTCCCTATTTCACATGACCTCTGTTAGTCACTCGTGGCGCTGGTTTAAAGCCCTGTCCCCCTGCCCCAGCCTATCCTGTGGCGCCTTAGGCTCCCGTGCCGACTTAGAGCCTTGCTTCCAGCTGGGTGCCTCTGGCCAGCTGACCTACAGTTCTTGCTCCCAGACCCTGCGGAACTACCTGGGAAAACCAAGGGCTAACATCTGGCACTTTCTGGTCTTTCTTTTTTTTTTTTTGATGCAGGCCTCATATCTTTATCCACAGCTTTGTGGGTTTGTTAGAATAGGAAGTGAAGTACTTCCTATATAAGCTTTTGCCATGCTGTGTCAAACTCATGTGTCCCCTGGCCTTCAGACCAGGGTGCAGATTTATCGTGCCAAATCAGATTCTTCTCCCTCGGTGTCAGCCGCTGACGGCTGTGGACAACAGTGGTTAACAGCAAGCCCTTGCCCTTTTCCTGCAAACGTCCATTTTGGAAACCCTGCCTCTTTCCTCGCCCTCCTTTTCCCCTCTGTCCTCCCCTCCCCCTTCTTCAGTTTAGAAGACCGTTCCAGATTTTTGAAGGTTAGCGAGCTGGATATACGAGCTGAGAAACTATCTGGTAATGATAAGGGGCAGAAGTGAGCCAAACGATTTCCGGAATATTCTGCAAGAGGACTTGGATGCAGGCCAGAAGTAGGAAAATCTTTTTTTAATGTTCAGGTTGGAAAGACTTTTCCCCTCGTCCCCCAAATTTTGGATTTGCGGCTCACTCTAGATTCAGGGAAACATTCCTCGAGCCAGTGACTGTGCATTGTGAATTTAGAATGAACTCTGTTGTTCTTTTTATTTTAAAGAAACCAAATTATAGAGTCACACATGCTTATTAATTTTATTACTGATTCTATCATACCTCTATCCTGCTTTTTATACCAATAATTAATTGTAGGCCAGTAATAAAAAGTTTAGTGGCTACATGACCATTACCATAACCCTGACTCAACAGAGTGTGAGCGAGCGAAGGTCTATTTCAGGAGTATGGCTAAGTGGCAGTACATGTGGAGAGTGGTGAGGATTCCTGGAGCTATTTTGTGTTGGAGGGAACGAACTCCATTTTCTAAGATTTTTTTTTTAATGTTTATTTTTAAGAGAGAGAGAGAGAGAGAGACAGAGTGTGAGAGGGGAGGGGCAGAGAGAGAGGGAGACACAGAATCCAAAGCAGGCTCCAGGCTCTGAGCTGTCAGCACAGAGCCTGACATGGGGCTTGATCTCATGAACCATGAAATCATGACCTGAGCCGAAGTCAGACGCTTGACTGACTGAGCCACCCAGGCGCCCCACATTTTTTGTTTTCTTTCAGAGGTTGGGCATATCCTACATTTTATTTATTTATTAAAACTTTTTTTAATGTTTGTTTATTTTTGAAGGAGAGAGAGACAGAGACACAGAATCCGAAGCAGGCTTCAGGCTCTGAGCCGTCAGCACAGAGCCTGACGCGGGGCTCGAACCCACAGATCGCGAGATTATGACCTGAGCCAAAGTCGGACATTTAACTGACTGAGCCGCCCAGGCGCCCCATACCCTACGTTTTATACCTGAATTTTATGTACTTGATTTTAGATGTTGTTTTAAAGATTGAAAGAACCCCACATTTGCAGTTTTGCAGGTATTCAGTGAAGACAGATACGAAAACTTGAGAGGTGTCCCAGTAAGATGCCAGGTTCAAGTAGTTTAAACATACTGTCCGGCCGTACCTCTGTGGCTTTTCCTTTTGAATTTTCTTTCTTCTGGACAGACCTTATTCAGTGGAGGTGGTTCTGAGCTCCAGGCGATTGTGTTGGGCCAGCTGAATTTGCTTCTGCGTCGCTGCCCCTAGATTGATTTATTCTTGACCAGGACGGGCCCCGCATGTGGCATCTGCTGGAGCAGTATTGGGAGAGTTGAAATGCCTTCCTGCCTCTGGCTTGGTTGACAGCATGCTACTTGTGTGCCTCCTTCTCACTGGTAATCTGCCAACACCTTTCAGGATATTATGAAACTCAAACCAAATGAGGTTAAAATGGAGCCTCTGTCCACCAAGAAGACGCACGGCCTGCCTGTGGTCATTCAGGACACCTTCGGCAGAGGCGGTGGGATTGCAGTCAGGCGCAGACCGTTTTAAGCGTTCTTTAAGGGAAGGACTCGGCCTGTGCGCTCAGTTTTTATGGTGAAATTAATTATCCATGTTCAGGGCGTGTTTCAGGAGCAGGATTCACTTTAAAATCAGAGCTGTCTTAAAGTCATTTGCCTTGTGTGTCACTTCTGCCCCCTTCCCCGTTCCCCGATGGGTCCGAAGGAGTGATTGTCGGATGTTTCTGACACTGGTGACACTGTTGGACTCTTGGTTGGGGTTTCAAAGGGCAGCTCTCCGCTGAGCTAAGGAGAGTGATCGAGAGATGAGTCTGTTTCTCAGTGGAGTTCTCACCCAGCTTGGATACGCAGGGGGGTGAGGGTGGCCGTGGGAAGGGGGCTCAGGGATCAATACTCTTTCCTTAGGGACCACGAGGCGAGGAAGGAGAGGCTGCAGAAGGCACCTTCGGGGATTGGCAGTTCCGACTGTGCAAAAGAGCAGCAGAAGCGGACGGCGGGGGGGGGGGGAGAGGAGCAGAAGTGTGAACCCTGGGGGGAGAGCTCGAGTTGGAAAGTGCACGGTCTGTGGGGCACGGTGGTGTGCGGCAGCCTGGGTCTTCCACGGGTGTGCTGCGTTTCCTCAGGGGCCATCCACAGGTGGCTTCGCTCAGTCTGGGAGCCTGCGCAATACAGAATCTGTCGTTTTGGTGGCATTGATTGCGACAGGACTTAAACGAAAGTTTTGTGGAATATTTTGTCAGTTTCAGTGTTGTAATTGAAACTGTTTTCTGCAAAGTTAAAAACACTTGTAAGAATGGAAACGAGATGGAGCAGTTCACTGGAGTGGGGAAGCACGTGCCCTTGGGGCTCAGGTGGACCTGGCACATTTCATGGGTGTGTGGCCTTGGGCAGGGCACTTGGTCTTCTGAGCCTGGGAGTCTTTGGCTTGGGACCATGGTAGGAGGGTGGCTTTGCTGGGAGAGGCGTGCAGAGCCACCATCCTGGTCCCCCATGGCTTTCTTCCTGGTGGCGCTGGGCCTGCTGGTCATTGTTCTGGGAGGCGAGGCCGTGACAGCCCTGTGGAATCGTGTACCTAGCAAGAGCCAGCGTTGTGTCCTGGACACTGCCAGTTATCCTGGCATCACAGCTGTGGATCCAGAGGACTTACTGTGCCTACGTCGTATCTAGAATTGTCAGGTTTGCACAGAGATGAATTTGGATTTTTGGAGAGTGGGAGGGGGACGTTGGCTAACTACGTTTCACAGTCTGGAAAGCGAGGTGGAATGGCAAGAGTCTTGCTTGCTTTTGCTAATTTTTCAAAGCCAAGGGTCTCACACAGTAGATGTTGGGTGCAGAAGAACAGTTCTTGCTGGGAATCAGCTACCTCCTCCGAGGCCGAATGTCGCAAGGCTGGGACCATGGGCAGGGCTGCTGGTGCTGTTTCCCATTGACCAACTGCTTCCTTGGGACTTTGTGGTTCTCCCTGGTTCACCTCCTTGTATCCCGTCCTTTCCTTGGGGTGGGGGTGGGGGTGGAGCCTAGGGTAGAAGCCACAGTGACCTGGAAGATGCAGGTTGGAGTGTTAGAGACACAAGGAAATGCCCACAGGCTTTCAGACTTGTCTTGGTGCAGGAGATGTTTATAGCACATGTATTTAAAATAAAATGTGTGTGTGCATGTGTGCGTGTGTGCATGCGTGCGTGTGTGCATGTGTAGACTACATTTGCACACAGCTTGCCAATATTTTCTTCCAGATGTTTGGTAGTGTAGATTAAAAGCATGCTGTGGCCAGCCTGGAGGGCAGCCCCCAGAAAGGGCTCTGGCAACTCCCAGAAAGAAGCCAGCACCCAAGGACTGTCATAGGGTCCTCATTGCTCCTCACTCCCATAGCCACTTACCATTTTGATACATCTTGACAAAGCAAATAGGAAATGCAGATACAGAAAAGAAATAACATTGGACAGAGCAACGTTTTTCTTTCTAGGGACACTGATTTCCAGATAATCGAGACAATATTCCCCATTTTACTTTTCTTTCTGTCTCTCTTCTGCTTCCTAAACACACACTTTTTACAGCTACCTTATTTAAATATCCCCTCTGCGAAACCAGCAGTGGACTTCTGTTTTTAAGAAAAGTATAGCATTTTAGGTGCTGTGTGGATTGCTTTAGGGTTGATTCCTACCAGTTGATTCATTCTAAAATGATATCTTTATGTACCTCTCTCGTAAACTTAGGGTTGTGAAACACTTCCATGATGCCACTATTAAGGTTTTAGATTTGATGTTTTAGTATCCTAGAAAAACATAGTCGTGGCTCTTGAATAAGAGATTAGCGTTTTTCTTTTAATTAACTGTAATTAATAGAAAAGTTTTACCAGTACTCTGCAAGTGAAAACACTAGCTTAAAATTTTAAGGAAAGATCCATAGTGTCTTTGAGCGGTCTTCCTTTGTTTCAAGTGCAAAATCAAAACACTACATTGTTTAATCTGCAAAGCCCTCATGTAGCCAGCCTGCCCCATGTCCTTGACCTCAGCTGCTGCTTGCTCTCCTCACCCATCTTGCTCCAGCCACATTGCCCTCTTTTCTTTTCCATTGCCGTGCTAAGTTCATTCCCTGCTCGGGACCTAGCAATGGTTAGTCCATCTGCTGGAATATTCTTCCCACCATATCTTCCCGAGTTGCTCCTTTTTTGTTGTTCGGGTCCCAGGGCAAATAGTAGCTCAGAAGACTTTCCAGTCTCAAGTAGGTCCTTGGTCATTTCCTGTCCCACGCTGTTTTGTTTTGTCAGAGCACTTGGCCTGCCAGTGTGTGAATTGGCCTACCTGTTCATTTTATTTTTGTTTACTGTGTATTTGTTTACTCATTTATGTTCTGTCCTCCCCTGGAGGGCAGGGAGCTTTTGGTCTGCTCTGAACATTGCTGTACCCCTCAGTACCTCTGCACTGAGTGCTTAAGAAATATTTCTGAAGCACATGAATAAAGGTTAGTGAAGGTCAAGGAAACAGGCCTTTATTGATGACTTTCTCATGCCTGGTCATACTTGGGTTATTTTCTCTTGTCTTTAGCCCTCATGACTTTAGGAGATAACTCTAAGGGGTTACTGATAAAGACGCTGAGTTCAAAACTGGTAGATGCCAGAGGGAAGGGGGGGGATCTGGGGGCATAGATAACATGGATGGAGGAGAGAGGGAGGTACAGGTTTCCAGTTACAGAATGAACAACTCACAGGGATAAAAGGCCCAGTGCAGGGAATAAAGTCCATGCTGCTGTAACAGGTTGTATGGCAGTAGATGGTACCTACGCTTGCGCTGAGCACAGCCCAAGAAAGAGAGATTGTGAATCACTGTGTTGCATGCTTGAAACTAATGTAATGTTGTATGTCAACCAAACTGCAAAAAAATAAAAATAAAAAATAAAAACAAGAAGCTTAGTTCAATGGTAACCACTTCTGAGCCTGGCCTTACCTCCAGGCAGGCCTGTTTTTCAGGTTTCCAGCAGCTCTGGCCCTCAGAACATTGAGGGGGGCACCCTGCCACTGCTGGGCACTTCCGGATGCTCCTGGCCGCTCCTGTCCCTTTGCTTCTTGGCACGTAAATTTGATCAGTCCCCACATCTAGGTTCAGGAGGATGCTTAGCTCCTTGTCTGCTGACACCCCACTAGTGGGGCTCCTCGGTTACTGGACAGGGCTGGGGGTGAGGGGGCGCACGTCTAGGCAGGGAGGGGTGTGTGCCTGCTGTTTTGTGGAGTCTGTCCTGAGGCCCAGGGGAAGGGGGGGCGCTCTGGGAAGTGCCCTGCTCCTTCTGAGAGCGAGTGCCTTCTGTCCTCAAGATGCTGCTTTGGGGAGATCAACTCTGGCGACCCTTGAGTGGTCTCCACGTGTCCCCCAACCCTCACCTCAACAGCTCCTGAGTGGGCCAAACCCAAGCCTTCTCTTTAGAGACTGTTGAATTAATACAGTATCTTTGCATTTTGCAAGGAACTTTTTCGTTGCTTTCCTCATTTCCTGTCTTTAGCCTTGCTGAGGAAATGACCCCTATTTTACAAAACGACAAAACATTCTCCCCAGGAAGAGTGGAGAATTGAGAGTAATTGTTTTGACAGAACCAACAAGCCATTATTTTGTCCCAAGTATGCAGATTGACTCCTTAACAATTACTCAGTATTTACTTTGCCAGAGGTCCGAACAGAGAGTGTTTTAATGCCTGTAAAATGCTTGCCGTAGTGGATCCAGCTTAAGTATATTTTGTTTGATTTTGAATCCGATGGTTGATTCATTGCACCACTTTGTCTTGTCCCTTTGGATGCGAACGGTAGCCGTAAAAGGTAAAACCAGAGACTGTCTTCCATGCCATGACGAGTTTTTATATAGAATCACCAAAGTTGAAAACAATCCTTTGGCTTTTCAGCATTCCAGTCTATTCAACGTGATTCTTGGACAGTTACTTATGTGAGCTGATATTCTTAACGGTAGAACATTAAGTATTTTGACGATGGTCAGTCTTGTGGCAGCTTCTGGGTGGACCGAACCAGAGCGAGGTGGTATTTAGTGGTTTCTGCCCTGGCTTCTGTTCAACATAAAATAGTTTAACTTTAGTATTTTTGGCTAATGGAAGTGTGTCTTCTAGGTTGTGGCAGTCTTCAGTAAATGTGGCTTGCGTGTGAAACTAGGGAGAAGTTTAATTATTGGCAGATCAGTGACAGTGACAAATTGTTTTTCTTCCTTTCTAGTTATACATGGGAAGCTGTTGATACCAAAAATAACATGCTGTATAAGATCAGCGTCTGTGGACATCTGGATATTGCCCAGTGTGGGCAATCAAGTGCTGTTTGTATGTACGACTTGAAGACAAGCAGCTATCACTCTGTGGGTAAGTAGGAAGCTCCCCTTACCTTACTGGATGTATAGGATCCCAATTTTGCAAAAATGACTGTGTATATATATAGCCATCTACACACATGCTTATATGTGCCTATATACATTTTTTATATTTTATAATAAAGCGGTAACAATTTGGATGTCCAACATGAGATCAAATTAGGTTACTTCCATCTAGTGGATACCATCGGCCAATCATGAAGAATTGTGCACATTCATATTTATTGATACAGAGGATGTTTCTTATATGACTCTGCCTTCCTGTGTTTTTCTTAAACCCCGTCTTTACTTTCTCCCTCCTTCACATTTATTTCTTCTAGCTAGTGCCCAGCCCCTTCCCCCCTTCTTCCTTTCTGACTTCTTCTGTGGTTCTTTGATTCTCAGGTTGTCTGTATTCATATGGGATCGGAGATGGTCACTGGTTTTCAGCTTACATTAAAAATTAAATAGTCCCGAGGACTGCCAATCCCAGAGGAGAGAAATGCAAGCTTTTCTTTCCTAGGGCTTATTGCATTTCCCCACATGCCCTGCTTTTAGGTTAGGGTCCCTTTCTTACTGGTGAGGATGATGGGTCCCAGTTGGCCGACAGCAGCCGCCCTACCAAGTTCCATGGAACAGCAGAGGGGGGGAGGCTTAAAGGAAGAGGTGCAGGGCAGACCTAAACATGGCAGCTGTTTCCCTGGGTTGGGTCGCATGGATGTCCGTAGTGACTTTTGACCAACACAGTTTGAACAGTACGGTGTGACCGTGAAGGACAGTCATGAAATGAAGGCTTGCATGTGACTGGGGACAGTGTGGCGGCTGGGAGAGGGCACTCCGGTGTTTGCAGTTGGGAGGGCC
The DNA here is from genome assembly GCA_028646485.1 of Cryptoprocta ferox. Lineage (NCBI taxonomy): Eukaryota > Metazoa > Chordata > Mammalia > Carnivora > Eupleridae > Cryptoprocta > Cryptoprocta ferox. Next base: position 7,840,224 of record CM053577.1, on the reverse strand, counting down.
AGCTTGCTGTGGTAGTTCTGTCATTTGTAATGAAAATGCCTAAACACAGTTAAAAGGGCTTTTTTAGAAAATTATGTTTAGAGTGATAAAAGTAAGGTCTGTGAGGTTTGCTGGTGGAGGAAACTTCTGTCGGTTTCCTTCTCTCCCCACGAGGACACTGTCTAGATTGAAAACACCAGTAAGAGGGAGTTGAGGCCCAAGACAGAGATCTGGGAAAGCACCATGTTCTGAACTCTTGGGTTGGACAAATTTTATTTTCTGATATATTTAAAAACTTGGAAATGATATGGCCAACTTCCTGCTGTTCTATTTTGATGATTCATGAAGGGAGGCCACTGGTGGGCCTGTTGGTCAGTGTTATTCAGGTTTCCAGAAAGAGGAAAGGTAGTTTTCCTCTTGATTTCACTATAAGGTTTGACTACAGTGTTTCTGACTGATGAAATACAGTGTAACCGATGGATATCAGATACAGACAAGCAAGTCACTAGAGGTATGACTTGTGAAGTTAGGCTGGCTAGACAAAATTTGACAAGGACCAAGTTGAATTGGCTTTGAAAACCAGGCGGGAGAATTGATATTTTCTGAGAAGTAGGTGATGGATCTGTTATAGATTCTTTGTGATAGTAATGGGGGAGCCCATCTGATAAAATGCATTTTTAGAAAGCTGAGCCCAAGGGAATAGGAGAGGTTAGTTAAAGGGGAGAGGCCAAAGGTAACTAGATGAATTAAAAGCCAAATTACTGGTTGATTAAGATATAAACTAGCAGTTTCCAGTCTCATTTTACTCCCAGACACAGGTGACAGATACTTCCCCAGATCTTCACACTCCCAGAGGGAGAGGATGGATGCTGGATGATGTAGACTTTCAGCATCGCCATGTCCTTCACCTCAAGAAAGCAAACTAGTATAAGTGGATGCAAATGACCTTAACCCTAGCACAGAGATAATCTTGAACCGGATCTAGTGCTGCTAATTTGTGTTATGTAATAGAAATAACTGTGTTATTATCAATTTGGTTTTGGGGCACCTGGGTGGCTCAGTCAGTTGAGCGTCCTGACTTCTGCTCGGGTCGTGATCTCACAGTTTGTGGGTTCAAGTCTCATGTTGGGCTCTGTGCTGACAGTGCGGAGCCTGGAGTCTGCTTTGGGTTCTCTATCTCCCTCACTCTCTGCCCCTCCCCCACTCATGCTCTTTCTCTCTCAAAAATAAATAAATGTAAAAAAAAATTTGGCTTCATAACTAAGTAACAACTAAATTTGTTGTGCACTTATGTGCAGGCATTATGTTTTTTTAAAATGTTTATTTTTGGGAGAGAGAGAGAGAGAGAGCACGTGAATGAGTGGGGGAGGGGCAGAGAGAGAGGGAGACACAGAATCAGAAGCAGGCTCCCGGCTCTGAGCTGTCAGCACAGGGCCTGACTTGGGGCTTGAACTCACAGTCATGAGATCATGAGCTGAGCTGAAGTCGGGCACTTAACTGACTGAGCCACCCAGGTGCCCTGGCATTTTGCTTTTAAGTAGATTATCTTATTTAGTTCGCTTAAAAGCTTTTTGAAGTAGGCGACTTCATTTCCCTTATTTTAGAAGTGAAGACACCGACGCACAAGATGGACACAGGAGCTTGTCAGAGGTTGCAGGATTATGGACATGGGTGCTGACAGGCGAGCCCCAGGGCCTGTGTCCTTATTCGGGGCCGTGTTGCTTTGTGAGTTATAGGGTCATATATAGTTCTAGAGCTAATATGGGGAACCATGGTGGGAAATCTGAACTCCCGGCTCTGAGAGGGCAGCTGAGAAACTAACTTCTTATGAGCTTGCTAGAAAGGAAAAAAATGGGAATTTTGAAAACAGCTACAAAAACTAGAGCTCCCAATAGATAAGAGGAACAGAAAGGCTAGGATAGCAATAGGTCAAAATATATGTGAGAACTTAATGTATAACCAAAAGTTTGGGTGTAATTTAGTGATTTGTCTGTTAGGAAACAACTTCAGACCTCTGCTTCATGCCCTATAACAGAAATTATAGATCAGTTAAAATTAAAATAAAATGACAATAGAATATTGGGAAGAAATGTAGCAAAATAAATATATAACCTAGATTATATATTATATATTCTAGATTATATAATATATAATCTAGAGGTAGGAGCTTCTCTTAATAAATGATTAGAAAAAAAAACACCCTGGGGCACCTGGGTGGCTTCGTCACTTAAGTGTCTGGCTCTTGGTATTGGCTCAGGTCATGATTTCACAGTTTGTGAGATTGAGCCCTATATCAGGCTCTGTGCTGACAGTGCAGAGCCAGCTTGGGATTTTCTCTCTCCCTCTCTCTGCCCTTCCCCCCCAATAAGTAAATAAACTAAAAGGAAAAAAAAAAAAAAAAAAGGAAGGACAAACAACCCAAGGAAAAATGGCCAAGTCTGAAGACCAACTGAAGACTTCTTCAAACTGAAGTTTTCAAAAGAAGAAATCCAAGATCGTCAATGTAACTTCATTAGTAAGCCAGGTGTAAATGCAAATCAAAGCAATCATGAAATCTCACCTTTCTTCTATCACATAGAAGCTTAAATAGTTGAATCATAGAGCGTTGGTGGGGAGTCTAAACTGGGCACGTTCTTGTAATGGGAAGATGGTTGTTTTAGCACCCTTTTGGGAAGGTAATCGTCGATATGAGTTTTATAGTGCCCACAAAGGCTGCTTTTGTCCTTAGAAATGAATATTAAGATCTCAACTTTGGTTTAAACAATACTACCTTAGTTTTGATTTAAAAAACCATAGGCTTTCTTAGGCAAATGATACTGCTACATATATAAATCTAGCAGAGTTTAGCTATCATTTTTACGGGACCCATGAACAGCATCTGGTTCTGTTTACAACTTAGCTGAACCACCTTCACCACAATTTAAAATGATTTATAAATGTTACCTATTTGATTTCCTTTTGAAGTATTTCATATGTCTAATCTGAAAATTAGAACTTAAGCACTAATCATAGTCATAAATTTAATAGTTTAAACTTCTAATAAGCCTGAAATTCTGTTAGATGTTCTAATACTGTGTCACCAGTCTCAATCAGTTGCTCACTTATAACCTGTGGATTGGAGTCATAACATTGAACATTGCAAGTATGTAGAAATACTGTGTTCACGTTCCTCCTCAGAAACTATAGATCTACTTCAGGAAACATGTTAGCAGCCCATGTAACGGAGGTAACATACCCACTGGGGAAGAGCGTTAATTGCAGTTACTTACCATCAAAGCCTGGGATTCTGACTGGCTTCTTGCAGGTGACCTGGGTAGGACACAGTGAATCTGGTTGTAGTTGCTGCATCAAGTGACTTCATTTACTCTCGGGAGGCTGGCCTCTGACTTCACATGCTAGTCGTACGGTTTGATTCTTGTATGCGCTCGGGGAAATCTATGGCGGCCATCCAGGTTGATTGCTGCATTGAATTTTGCATCTCTGACTCCTAAGATGTGAGAATCTCTTTTCCTCTTAAGGCCTGTATTCTTTCTTTCTTTTTTTTTTTTAACCATATAATTCTATTGGATATTTAAGATATATCTGGTTGAGTTTTAGAAAGAACTCCTGTTTCTGTCTTACAGTCTCTCCTGAGAGTCTGGCAGTAATATCTGTTAGATTTTGAAACCCAGATTCCCATAACCTACTTTTGTAAATCTTAACCAGTAGAGGAATTAGTACTGTATACAGATTTTTTTGTACAAGATTTTTTTTTTTTTTTTTGGTAGCATTGTTAACTGTGGCCAATGTGCTGGCCCACCCTGACTGTATGGGGCTAGTTCAACAAGTTGTTTATTTTATTCTGATTTACTTGGTTAAGTCACATCTGAAAAGACATATGTATAAATTATATCTTCAAACAGCCAACACATAATATTCATTTATTTATTTGTAACAAATACTTGAATGAATCAGTCACTAAAACAGACAAAAATCCCTTGTGGAGCTTACATACTGGTCATTGAGTGGGAGATAGACAAACACAAACACTGGCTAAATAGCATGTTTAAATATGATGGATGTAAAAGGAAGGACAGATGGTCAGGGGTGCTGGAGGTCTCTTGGGAACACTGTGCTCAAGAATATTAAACGGGGTTAAGTAGTCACTGAGAAAGAGACATTTAAGCAAAGACTTGGCACTGAGGGAGGGAGTCAGGTGGCTCTGGGGGAGCAGCTAGTGCAGGGGACAGAGGGGGGAGTATCACTGAGGGGAGGGTGACTGTTGATAGCCAGAATAGAAATCTCTTCGGAAGAGTGTTAATACAAAGAGAGGCAGAAAAACGAGGCAGCAGCTGGAGGGAAAAATTGAGCAGCAAGGAGGGTTCTTGCTTCGTTCGGTGAAAGAACACGTGAATAGTACACGTTGGACACAACACGATCAAGAAGGGAAAGTGGGTATTGGGGGACGCCTTGCTGGAGCACATTGGTGACTAGCACGGGGAGGGCTGTACGCCTGGCTGACAGGGTCTGATCGAGGTGTTCGGGAGGCCCGGTGGACGTGCGGTGGGCCCCGAGGCCGCCTGCGAAGTCGGGACGGTCAGGGGTTGCAGCCTCAGCGAGGCCGAGTTGCGAGCTCGGCTGGGCTCGGCCGGGGACGCCGGGGGTTGCAGGCGAGGCCTGGTAGGCCTGGAGCGCGGCCTGGTCTGGCGGGCTCTGGTGAGCGCGGCCTGACGCGCAGGGTCTGCAGGACCCGGCATGGCCTGGCCTGTAGAGCGTGACCGGGTCTGGCGGGTGCGGGCGAGTGCGGCCTGGCGGGCCTGGCGGGCCTGGCGGGCCTCGTGCGCAGGGTCTGCAGGACCCGGCGCGGCCTGGCCTGTAGAACGTGGCCTGGTCTGGCGGGTACGGGCGAGCGTGGCCTGGCGGGCCCCCTGGTGCGCAGGGTCGGGAGGACCGGACGCGGCCTGGCTGGTAGAGCGTGGCCTGGTCTGGCGGGTCCGGGTGAGTGCGGTCTGGTCTGGCGGGCCCGGGCGAGCGCGGCCTGGAGGGCCCGGCCTGGAGAGCGCTGTCTGGCGGACCCAGCGCGTGCTCTGGCGGACCTGGCGCGGTCTGGTGGGCCCGGCCGGGAGACTGAGGTCTGGCAGACTCGCCACGGCCTGGCGGGCGCGGCAAGCGCGGTTTGGTCTGGCGGGCCCAGGCGAGCGTGGCCTGGTCTGGCGGGCCTGGCTTGGGGACTGCGGTCTGGCGGGCCTGGCGCACGCAGCCTGGTCTGGAGGACCCGGCCTGGAGAGCGCGGCCTGGAGGACCCGGCGCGGTCTAGTCTGGTGGGGCTCCGCCAGTGCGATCTGGTCTGGTGGGCTCGGGCGAGCTCGGCCTGGTCTGGCGGACCTGGCCTGGAGAGCGCGGTCTGGAGGACCGGACGCGGTCTGGCGGGCCCTGGTGAGCGTGGCCTGGCGGGCCTGGTACGCAGGGTCTGTAGGACCCGGCGCGGCCTGGCCTGGAGAGCGCGGCCTGGTCTGGCGGACCCGGCTTGGAGAGCGCCGTCTGGTGGGCCTGGTGCGCGTGGCCTGGTTTGGAGGACCCGGCCTGGAGACCGTGGTCTGGAGGACCTGGTGCGCACGGGCCGGCGCGGTCCGGAGGACCCGGCGCGATCTGGCGGGCCCGGCGAGTGCGGCCTGGTCTGGCGGGCCCAGCGAGCGCGGCCTGGTCTGGCGGACCCGGCTTGGAGAGCGCGGTCTGGAGGACCTGGCGCGTGCGGTCTGGCTGGCCTGGCGCGATCCGGCGGGCCCGGCGCGCGGTCTGGAGGACCCAGCGCGCGGTCTGGCGGACCCAGTGCGCGGTCTGGCGGACCCAGCGCGGTCTGGTGGACCCGGCCTGGAGAGCGCGGTCTGGAGGACCCGGCGCGGCCTGGCGGGCCTGGGCGAGCGTGGCCTGGTCTGGCGGGCCTGGCCTGGGGACCGCGGTCTGGCGGGCCTGGCTCGCGCAGCCTGGTCTGGAGGACCCGGCCTGGAGAGCGCGGCCTGGAGGACCCGTCGCGGTCTGGTCTGGTGGGGCTCCGCCAGTGCGGTCTGGTCTGGCGGACCCGGCCTGGAGAGCGTGGTCTGGCGGGCCCGGCGCGTGGTCTGGAGGACCCGGCGCGGTCTGACGGGCCCGGCGAGCGCGGCCCAGCCCATTTGGCGCCGTCCTCGGGAGCTGGCCGTGGGCCTGGCGTGCTGGCCGCGGCCCCGCAGTCCTCACCCGGCTCTCGTCCGGGGAGGACGGCCAGGCTGGCCGGTTGCCGCGGTTGTCTGCCGCGGTTCGCTGCGGCCTCTCCCCGAATGCCCCGGTTGGCAACTGGTCCCAGCCACCGGATGGAGTGGGCAGAGGAAGAAGGCGAGGTGGACAGGCGTGTGCGATGCTGATGGGGGCCTGGCGCTTAGGGATGCTGGTGCCCAGTGCCGCGGCGGCAGAGGTTGGCTGGATTCCTCCTAGCCCGAGGCCAGGGCCCTCTGCGTTTTCTTGTCAGGGCGGACCCAGCTGTTACGAGGAACCCCCAGGAGCTCTGGGCACCGGGCCGGAAGGGGCGGCTGTGTGGGGGGACAGGAGACGCGGGGGAGGGTCTTTAAGGTGGGGGTGGGGTGGGGCTTCGGCCTGTGAGCGCCCCCTTCTGGCCACAGCGCGGGCTGCTTCCTGCGGTCCTCGCCCGCCCTCCGCGTCTCCTGGAGCGCGGCGCTGCAGGGGCGCGTCGAAGCCCCGCCCCATCTCCCGACTCTAGACACGCCTGCCGTGGGCGGGGCTTACAGGCGCTGTCCACGGGGCGCTGTCCTCGGTCCCGGAGACTCCGCGAGGCTTCTGTGGTCTTTTGGTAGAGGAAAAAGATTTTCGGACAGATCTGGGAGTTTTAGGAGAGAGAATGATTCAGGCGGACCTTTTCACAAAGGCAGGGAGGCAGTCAGTCAGGAGAAAGAACCAATGTGCTGTGAGCCTGGTGCTGTGGGGGCAGCTCTGAAACCCATTATCTTCTCTCCACTGGCATCTTAATGTTGATCCCTCCCACTCTTCTTCCTCCTTTCTTTCTTTTTCTTTTTCTTTTCTTTTCTTTCCTTTTTTAAAAAAACATCTCAGATATTTGTATCGAAATGGACCAATTATAATCCTGAGTTCATGATACGCAGTCATAACTAATCCATGGTCTTACCTTTTTCTGTTTTTTAATTAGTTGTTTTGGATCATGTCATGAGCCCCATCAATAACAAAGTCTAGGAACCCGAGAATAACCACTACCGCTGTGTTTTCCTCACCCCCCTTTTTATCTTATTATAGAATTATTATATTATTATATAGTAATAATTAGTCTATATTTAACACTTTCTTCCCTTTCTTTGTCTCACTGTTTGTCTCTGCCTCTCAAAGGTCTGTGTGTGCGCGCGCGCAGACACGCATGTGTGGGTGCGCGGTGTTTTTTAACTTTATAGATAGTGTATATCATGCTATATGTAATTTTCTGGGACTTAAAGTGCTAACATCAATATTATGTTTCTAAAGATTGGCCGTATTGTTATCTTTCACTGTGGTTTGTTCCTACTAACACTTGCATAATATTGTGTGGCTTTTCCAAAGATAAGTTATCCACTGTTTTATTGATGGGCATTTGAGTTGTTTCCCCAGTTTTGTTAGTGTGAGAAACATGAGCTGTTCTTTCATGTGTTTCTTGTACGTATATGTGCGAAATTTTCTTTTTTGTATATATCTAAGAGTTGAGTACGTAGGTCACGGGATACACGGATGTTCGGACATAATGCTGTGCAGAAGCAACAAAGGAGTGCTAGGCTATCTCTTCCCCAACGTTTGGTATTTAACTTTTGTCAATGGAATGGTAGTAATCGGTATGCCATGTGGTCTCAATACGCAGTTCCTTGATTGCCAGCGGTGTTGCACATCTCTTCGTGTATTTACTGACATGGTTTTCTCCTCTTTGATCATATCTGGTCCATTTTATATTGGGCTATCTATTGCATGTGACCTATTCTATCTCTCTAGAAGCTTTAGAATTTTCTCTTTACGTTTGATATTAAAATTCACCATGACAAGACTAGGTGTGGGTCTTTCCTTATTGTCTTCTTTTTGTACGTTCTTTCAGTCAGAGGTTATTTTGTTTCATTTTCTAGGATTATAAAAAAATTTTTTTTGATGTGTGAGTGTGTATATTTTTGATGCCAGTTCTTTGCCAGTTCTGTGTATCTCCCAGTTTAGAACTTATTTCTGTTTTCTTTAAGCTATTTTTTTGATGAATGTAAACTTTTAAATTTAGTAAGTCAAATATATTGACATATTGGGGTTAATGCTTTTGAGTCTTAAATATTTTTCTACATGAAGATCTAAAAGATAATTATATTTTCTACCAAGAGTTCTAAAGTTTGGTGTTTGATGTTTATTTAATTCTTTAAGAGTTGATTTTCATATACAGTGGTAGGTAGGGATCCAATTTTTATCTTTTTTCCATTTTTTTCAGTTCCATTTGTTGAATAGTCTCTTCTTTGCCCCCTGATCTATTACTCTGTCATATATCAAGGTTTGATTCACACATATCTGTCCGTGCTCTCTGTCCTAATTTGCTTATACCAGTTATTAGCATTTCGTATGGTATGGACATTTTATTCTGTATTATTGTAGTAATATACCAGGCAAACTGAGGTGTAATCACCCCACTTGTTGGCCATTCTAAAGAATTTTGAGTTTTGAGGCTGGTACCTGTGTTGAGCATTGGGTGTTCTATATAAGTGATGAATCACTAAATCTACTCCTGAACCCAGTGTTGCACTACATGTTAACTAACTAGAATTTAAGTAAAAATTTGAAGGGAAAATTTTTTGATTTGCTGTATGATGGGAATTTATTGAAGAACTTGAACAGTTGAGTTATATATTCTGACTTCTGTTTTTGAAGATCCAGTCGGTCGAGGTGGATGGGGAGGGAGGATGGTGAGGGACAGGAGTGGAGTGAGGGGGGACCGATCTTCTGCCACTGCCAGAGCATAGGTGAGGGACGATAGTGGTTTTAGTAGTAGCGGTAGTGGAGGTGGAGAGATGTGGATGGATTTGAGATGCAAGGAAAACCATTAGAGTTTTCTGACTTACTGAATGTGGTAGATGAGAGAATGATAGGACTCAGATGTAATGTGTTTGGGTCTTGAACAGCTGGGTGGATGGAGATGCCATTCCTCAGATGGAGAATTCAGGGGAAGGGACAGCCGGTAAGTTTATGAGCTTTCAGATGAATTATAGTACCACTTTTAATTTGCTTATGCTTGGAAATGGCTTTATGGTCATGAATGTTTTATAGCTCGTTCACGCTCTTTCCTTTCCAAATAGGTGATTCTTCTTTGAAAACTGTAACCAGATCTCTTCTGGAATTCAATACAACAGAGACCTGTAAGCAAAACCAAAATCACAAAATCCAGAGTAGCATCACCTTTTTATGTGGGAAAACCTTGGTGAGTCTACACAGAGTCACTTCATAACATTCGTTTTGTTAAAAATGTTTGTCTGTTGGACATTCTTGCTGTAGTGTTATCCAGGAAGAATAAGTGAGTAAAACTAAAAATGCAAACAGCAACCCCAACCAAAACGCCATCGCAGTTAAGAACCGATACATAAACAAACCCTAGTCTATAGTTACCACTTTTAAGTGAAACTTGACCTACATCCTGTGTGAAACTACAATTCAAGGTGATTAGTGTGTTTAAACTCAAAACACTGTTGAATGTTTACATTGCAGGCATAATTTTTTTTCTAAAACTTCTTTTCGTAGCATTTTAATTTGGTAGTTTTTAGGAAAACACGCTTAGTTTTTTAAGGAAGGTTTTTGTTTTTTCATTTACATTAAATTGGAGAGACCCACATCTAACTAGGAGAAGCCTTGGCCTGCGGATAATGGCCACTAATAATATCTTTTCGAGCATTAGTAGTATCGAAAGGGGACATGATTATTTAAAGCATGATGTTTGTTCTTACACTCTGCATATTGCATGAGAATTTTTGCTTTTAATCTCTAGTATTTAGAAAGGGACTCTCAGTGAATAATTGCTAGCTTTTAGGAGAAGCAATTTATATACAAGGCTTACGAATGTTCTCTAATCAGAGTAAGAATGCAAAGTGCTTAGAAAAATAAGGTTGAGTGAAACTCATGTGGGTACCAGTTTGCTTTAAAGTATCATTTTAGAATTTGGTGCTGTGACTGTTGCGTGTTCAGGCCTCTAATGTCTTTACTGAAGAACTTTAAAAATAGAACTTACATTGTTAATTTTGGACCAGCCTGTCAGTTACACTGTTGTCTATGTTGAAAGCTTGGAAAAAGATCTGTTTGCAGTGGTATGAAATATGGAGGTCTGTGCTACAGAATAAGCTAGCTGCTGCTTTAATTTTAACTAACTTCCTTCAAGAATTCTGTGTTCACCATATGAGAACCAGAATTGGGAAGAACTCCCTAGATTTGCGAGTGGGAGTGTGTCATTAATTTGGTATCACATAGCTGCCCTGTAGTTGACCAGTTTGGAGTCCACCTTGGTTTCAGTCTGTTGGGAGGGGCTGCCCTTGAGTGTGGGGGTGTCTGAAGCGAGGCTGGTGTGTGAACTCGGTCGGGTCCAGATGGGCCTCCGTCCTCAACTTACAGGAAATATGAGGTCACATTTTCTGGCTTTGAGTTTGTTGGCATTTGGTTAAGAGAACATTTGGAGTTTGAGAGTGGAAGGGCTCCGAGGATTGCATCCCATGAGTTTTACTGTGCTTTGCATAGTTGGGGCAGTAGAACAGTTTTGGACCGATTATACCAAAATTCCAACATGATTTCACTAAGCTTTTGTCTTATAATTTTTGGGTTTGGGAACTTCTTGGTGACCTTGATTAACTAAAACAGTTGTGTGCTCCCTCCTCCTCCTCTTCCTTCTGCTTTTAAAATTTTCATTAGCCTTTACTGTTTCTAACTTTAAGGGTGGGGGAAAGCTTTTTAATATGCAGTATTGTAACTTATTTTTACTTTTTCTTAAAAATAGGGAACTCCTGAATTTGTAACTGCAACAGATTGTGTGCATTACTTCGAATGGAGGACCTCTGCAGCCTGCAAGAAAGACATATTTAAAGCTAAGAAAGAGGTAACAAGGGGGCTCAGGGTCATGTGCTTGACATTCTTGGACCTTTAAGAGTTGACATATTGCCACAAACCTTTTGGGGTGAAAATCTTTTCTAGTGTTCAGATTCCATTTGAGCAGAGATAACCATATGATTTCATTGTTAAAATGAGGCCAGGCGGTTCTTATTTTTAGGACAGGGCATTTAAAATACCGCAGGATAGGATTAGAAATGGACTGGCTCACCGTCTACTTAGTTGGTCAGTTGGTTCTTGGTTTCTGGGGCTGTGCAACTTGATGACTAACGTGGTCGAGCTTGTGTTCAGGTGATTCACTCTCCCCACCAGCCCCATCTCCCCTGCCGTGGGGTGGCTTCTGGGTGCTTCCCGAGTCCGGCGTCCCCAGTCCTTCATTTCTCTGCCAGTTTACCTTGGAGACTTAGATGGCTCCTCTCTCTCCTTCCAATCTATTCTCTGGTGATTGCTCAAGTCATTCTTGTTGATTAATGAGGCATCATCTCCCCGAGCCCAGAGACTCTGAAGTTGGCTTGGCTCAGAGCAGACGGCACTCCCCTGCCGCCGCTTCTCTCCTCGCACCATCCCGGGTCTGAAAGTTGGTGTCCTGGGCTCACCTAGACGACAGCCTTCGTGGGTTATTACTCTCACGTCTCTCTGAGAGTTGTGTGTTCCGAAGGATTGGGTCACAGACTCGCTCAGATTCTGGGAACTGACAGATGGGGGTCAATCCGTTATTTTCCGTGATGGCCTAACACGTGCCGGTTAAGGAGGATGAAAAAACCACCGGTTAAGGAGTGGTTTTTTTAAAATAAAGACAAATTCAGTTATAAAGAATAAATTATCAGTGGTCTCTCAAATGTGGCAGCCTTTAAAAGAAAAGACAGTCCGATAGGAAAGCAGGAGAGGCAAAATGTCGCCTCCCAGGAAAAAGCATAAGGAATACTCAACCAGAGAGCAGTTTCCGGTGGGGGAAGAATGAATGCCTAAGAAAATGACACCAACGTTGAGGCCGTGTCACACTAAACCTTGAATTTTAACGCTTAGGTCAAACTCCTTGCCGCATATATCAGTGAATGGTGGGAAAAGCATCTCAGGACCACAGAGACATGTGCCTCCTGCTCTCTTGTGGGGCCTCAGACCTCTCAGGCCCCTCGGATGTCTTCTGGGGCTCTGGTCTTCCAGCCCATCTTCCCAGTGTTACCGGTGCCTCCTCTTACCTCGCCTGGCTGAGCTGACAATTGTGTCTTCCTCCACCTGGGGGAAAACCCTTTCTCAAAATAAATACATAAATAGCAGTTGTGTTGTAGATCAGAAGTCACAGGCTATAGACCCTGAACCAAATCCTGCCCCCTGGCCTGTGTTCATGCAGTCCCAGGACTAACAACAGGTTTTACATTTTTACAGGATTGTTAAAAAAAAAAAAAAAAAAAAAAGCAAAGAACAACAACAGAGACCCGTGTGACTTACAAAGCTTAAGATAATGTACTGTGTTGCTCTTTATAGGAAATTGAGCGGGCCCGTGCTTTGAATTAGTTTTTGGTATGTGAAGGGAGAGGTATAGCCCTTGTTTTTTTCTCAAAACGGTGACATTTCATTTCTCTTGGAAGCTGACCACGAGGTGCATGAGCACCATGCGGTGTGGCCTCAGCAATCATCTCTTTAGGTCTGGTTGGCAGCCGGGGCTTTATTCATTCAGTTTTCATTTATTGAGGGCCTGTTGTGGGCCAAGAAGTAGGAATTTCATTACATTTTGAAAAGGTTCTTGCTTTTCAGAGAACCCATTGACCTACGGTGTGGAGGGCCTGTCCTCATTCACGACCTGGGTTCATCCTGCCTCGGGTACAGGTAAACTGAGGCAGGAAGCACAGAAGGGGATGGTAGCTGCCTAAAAGCAGTGCCACCACTGTTAGCAAATCATAATCAAGTAGATTTCCTCTCCTCTGTTCCTGGTAAGACTTGATTCCACCTCACGGGTTATGATATCGCTTCAAACTCTAGTAAACGTTTCATGTAAACCACCCAACCGTCCAGATTTGGTTTTCGCATTTCATTTCTGCTGTCAGTTTTGCTTTGGCAGATTTAGAATCATTTGGTGGGCAAACATCAGCTTAGCCCCAGACACTGGCTTTACAGACTGGCGGGACAAAGCTTGTCTAGTGGATTCTGGTTGGGTTTTTTTTTTTTTTTTTTTTTTTTTAAAGATAATAGTTTCTTTAAAATATCGTGGACGTACATCCCCTGACCGTGGCACTCTTGGGAACACAGGAAATTCAGAACTGGCCTGCTAGTGTTCTTAGCAGAGTTACATAAATACAACTAATATACGTACAGCGCTAACAAGGTTGATTCATTGTGTGGTGTTTGAAGCTGGCAAACGACCTCCTTCCCGGCGGCTACATTCCTGCTCTTATGAATGTCTCCATTGCTCCGCTCCGTGGAGCAGGAAGTGGGGAGGACTTTCCCCAGGAGCCTTCGCTGTTTTTCCGATGCACGCTCCAGTTCTGTGGGGCGCTGTGTTAGGCGTGTCTTCTGTCCTTCCTGGAGCAGCGAGCTGGCCAGAAGTTGCTCATACTGGCTTGAGCCGGGTGTCTGTGGACCTTGCTTCCTGGAATCTCTCGAGCCTTTTGGTGAAACGGAGCTAGTTTGGAACTACCGAGTTCTTTGACACGTGGCGCCGACTTTCCTTCCGACCGTGTGCCAGCCTGCGCCCTTCGTTCACAGACAGGCCTTCGTTTTGTAGCTAAGAGAGGTGCTCCCTGCCTCCCATTCCCACCCACCAGCCGGTGGCTCCCTGCTCGGAGTTCTGGTTCTGTGTTAACCTTGCCGGAGGAGGACAGGCTTTCAGTGTGCAGGATTCTGGACACCGTGGTCACTCTCTCGCTGCAACCTGGTCACTGTCTGCAGCAGTACCTTTCACTTTGGCTGCTTTTGTGCAGGATGCAGTGTGAGCCTTGGTGGCTGGCCTTTTGGCCCTCCTGCTGGCTTTGTGTGCCTGTGTCCCCCGGGCGGAGGCGCCGGCCCCCTCAGTCATCAGAGGGTCCGCCAGTCAAGGGTGTGGCCGTTGGGAGAGTTTGCTTTCGGGGTCTGGTTGAAGGGAGTTCACGTGTCCCCTGATGTTGTTTGATTTGATCCATTAGATCTCCACAAACCTCTGAGAACAGGACTGGGGAAAAGGGTCAGTAGGTCAGAGCGCTCCTGTGGGTTTGGTAGCGTCTTGTCTTTCCAAGAACAACTTTTTAGCTAAAGAGCAAGCAGTTAATTTTTGTTATGTAGATCTGCCTGTGAATAGCTTCAGTCTTTTTTTCAGTCAATTTTAGGAAAACCATCCTTTGAAAGTGATGTAGCAGATTACTGTGAAATGATTGCCGAGGGGCGCCTGGGTGGCTCAGTTGAGTATCCGACTTTGGCTCAGGTCATGATCTTGCGGTTCATGAGTTCTAGGCCTGCGCCAGGCTCACTGCTGTCAGCTTGGAGCCTGCTTCAGATTCTGTGTCTCCCTCTTCTTCTGCCCCTCTCCCTCCCTCCTTCCCCCTCAAAAATAAATACATGTTAAAAAAAATGATTGCCAAGAACGTGAATTTTTGGATATCCCTTGGCAGGGCGATTAAACGGGTATTTCCATAAAGACATGGCAGTACATGGTGTTAATTAGATGACCAGGGCCTGTTTTATTCTTGGACGCATTTCTGGGCTATAATGCTTTGCCTTCAGAAATAGGTAGACCTTGTAAAGCACAGGGTCTTCCAGTGGGTTCCGTGAAATTTTAAAAATAAGAGGACGTTAGTTCATAGAGATGAGAGAGAGGTCCTAAGTTAGAATCCAGTAAGGGTTGGATTAGATGCGCAGAGGAGGAACGTGCCTTCAGATGTTCCGTAGGGTTCTAGGCGTTGTCCTAAGCCAGTTGCATAGGGCTACAGCAGTGACAGAGTCCCTGTCTTCAGGGCGCTTACGCTCTCGTGGGAGAAAGCTGACCAGGTGGCAGATGGCAGTACCCGGAAGTATACGTTAGCGCTATGAAGGAAAAAGAAGTCGGTGGGGGGAGGTTCCAGCAGCGTGCTGCTGGGCACGGGCAGTAGTGAGGGGAGGATGGTGGTGCTAAATGCAGAGCAGCTGAAGCTCTTGTTGACCTTTGCTTTGTTTCTGTTGTCACTGGCAGACCTCTTGACCTGATAGACCCTGAGCAGCAGAGACTAGTGTTACATGACGTGGGCCAGAGGCTCCACCCAGCCAGTAGCGCAGGAACGTGTGTGTTGAAGATCGTTTCTCTTCCTCTCTTCTAGGTGCCATGCTACGTTTTTGACGGAGAGTTCAAAAAGCACGATTTAAATCCACTGATCAAGATTAGCGGAGGCTACTTGGTGGATGACTCTGACCCGGACACTTCTCTGTTCATCAACGTCTGTAGAGACATAGGTAGGTTCGGGGGCGGTGGTGGGGAAGGATTTCTTAGAAGGCTTCAGTATCTGTGCCCTTCTGCTATTATTCCTAGTTGGAATATCCACGTCACCGCCTAGGCCCCCTGAGGAAGCCGGGAAGATGTTCTCTGTGCATAACCCCGCCCCTGGGCTCGAAGTCAGTTCTGATCCGTCGCAGATTTTATCCAGACTGTTGGTCCATCCCAGTGTGGTCTCTCTGCCAGACACGTTGGTTCCAGGATTCTCCCGTAACTGACTTCCAGAGAGACGGTGGGGAGAACGGATAGGGTGGGTGTGCTGGGCGCCCCGAGGCCTGCTGCAGCCGGATGAGTCAGCCCTCCTGGGAGGGCTGTGGGGAGGAGGGTCTCTAGTCAGCTGTGTGGACCTCAGTCTGTTGGCTCTGTGTTGCAGGCCGGGCGAAAGGGAGAGAAGGAGGGTCAAGTGACCTAGGGAACTTGGTCGTGATGCGTATTTTAGGCCAAGCCAGCTTCTCACCTGGCTTTCTCTAACAGGTGTCAGGAGCAATGTGAGAAGCTGGGGTGTCGTCTTCGCTCAGTTAACTGAAGGCTGTAAATGGTCTTTATCTAAATGGGGCCTTAAGGACTTTTACTAATAAACCTTTGCTCTGGCAGTGGTTTCTAAAACCCAGCTTTGCGCGTTCTGCAGGGGCAAGGAGTTGTTAATCCCGAAGGCCGAGACTCGTCTCTGCCGTGCTCGCAGCAGTCGTGTCACTGGTAAATCATGCTGGTGATTAGCTAATAAAAGAGATCATTTTTAGTGTTTTCTTTACGTTCCTGTTTCTTACGTAGTATGTGGGACTTTGGCCTTAGAAAAGTTTGGGGAAAAAATGTTTATTTTTTTTTAATTTTCAAAAAATGTTTTAAGTTTATTTTGAGAGAGAGAACACATGCATTAGTGGTCGAGGGGCATAGAGAGGAGGAGAGAGAGACTCCCAAGCAGGCTCCACGCTGTCAGCACAGAACCAGATGCGGGGCTCGATCCCACAAACTGTGAGATGCAGACCTGAGCCAAAAACCAAGAGTCTTATGCTTAACTTGACTGAGCCACCCAGGCGCCCCTAAGTTAGGAAAAAATTTTAAAAATAAACTCCGAACATGAGGGTGTGTCTGGGTGGTAGGTTCGTGAGTTTACAGTTATTCTTCGAATTGTACAAATACGTTACGTACCATTTTGATTTCTTTTAAGTTTGTTTATTTTGAAAGAGGGAGAGGGAGAGGGGAGGGAGGAGCAAAGAGAGAGGGGGAGAGAGAGAATTCAGCACTGTCAGCACAGAGCCTGATGCAAGGGCTTGAACTCACACACCACAAGATCATGACCTGAGCCGAAATTAAAGAGTTGGACACTTAACCGACTGAGCCTCCCAGGCGCCCCACCATTTTGATAATTTTCAAACAGTTTTAAAAAGTGAGTATATCACATACGTGGTTCACTAAAAGTGACTAGTGGTAAATTTAGATTAGTGTGTGTGTCAGGCTCTTTACGTCATTCTTTTGTTCTCCAAGGACAGCTTTTAATGTTCTTTTGGAAAAAGCCAGATAGAGTCTTTGTCTTAAATGGGTCTGTAACTCAAATTTGATTTTAAAGCTTAAAAGTCTTGCAGATGATTGAATTCTGAAATAATACGCCCTTTTAGTTTCGAAAACGTTTAGATTCCTGGTCTTTTTATCATTTTGAGGATTCTCTGAATTCAGGGGAGATATTCTTATAAAAATCTTTGTTTCATTTAAAAAATTTATTCTTATTTTTTTTTATATTTATTTTTTGGGAGAGGGCAAGCAGGGGGGTGCAGATAGAGGGGGACAGAAAATCCTGAAGCAGGCTTTCTGCTGACAGGCTGACAGCACAGAGCCCGATGTGGGGCTCGAACTCCTGAACCGGGAGATCGAGACCTGAGCCAAAGTTGGGCACTCAGCCAACTGAGCTACCCAGGTGCCCCAAGTTTTATTTTATTTTTCTTAAAGTAGGCTCCCCGCTGGCCGTGGAGCCCAATGTGGGGCTTGAACTCATGACCCTGAGATCAAGACCTGAGCTGAGCTCAAGAGTCGGACGCTTAACTGACTGAGCCACCCAGGCGCCCCGAAAGTTTTTCTTCATTTTGATTACTGGCAGTTTGAATTGACCGTCAAGGACTTTGACTCACAGTAATTTTTTAAATTTAAAATTTAAAAATGAAAAAACATCGATTTACCAGTTATTGTCCAGACACGGTCCATCCCCAGGAAGTGGCCCCGGGCCTCAAACCTTGTTTGACACTGACCCTGAAAACCTCCTGAGCAGCTGTAGTGTTGCTGCCATGTGCCTGACTCTGCACACTCAGGCCACCTGCCTCCCATCCTGCCTTCAGGGTGCCAGTGGGTCTGCTGACGCGGGGTGGGCAGGGAGCCCGTGGCACCACGGGGCCCCGATGTGGACTAAAACCGTCCCCTCGCCAAGTTTCACGGTACAGCCTAATGATTCGCTTACCTTTTCATCAGCTGGTGCCGCTTCCTGTCCCAACTGGAGAAAAAAGGGCAGCTGTCCGTCTCTGATCGGTCAGGCTTTAGTGAAAGACCAGGCTGGGCCTTATTTACTGCTTCATGGGGAAAATACTTTTTGAACCCCTGTCCTGTGCTGGGCACTGAGTCCCAGCCCTGGATGGAGCTTATCGGCAGGTGGCATGTGCGAGGCAAAGCGCGTAAACGCGATGCCGGGTGAGATGCCCGTGGCAGTGACTGCAAAGCGGTGGGATGGGACCGGGTGGTGGTGGTGGCCGCTGAGGTCTGAGCAGTGTTCTCGGTACATCAGGGCGTTCTTTTCCTTGATCCTACCCAGACCCGTGGGAGATGCCCCAGCAGTCAGACAGTTGTGTGATTCAAGCAAATTGCAGAGACAGCAAGTGGTGGGTGTAAGATTTGAACCCAGAACTGTCTGTAGGTTCTTTCCACGAACGTCCTCACCTTCCTGCTGATCCATAGAGTGCCTGCATTTTCTGGGTGGTGCGTAGCTTGGAGGAGGGGATGATGCCGAAGCTGGTGTATCAGGAAAGGAGGGGGTGCGTTCCTGAAGTACAGATTACACAACAGTCCCTGTTTCTGGGGCACCTCTTCCCTGCCAGGTGCAGCGTGAGCGCCTTCCCTGCCCTTCCGGCAGCCGTGTAAGGGGGGAGACGCTGTTCTCACTCCACATGTCCAGAGCGGTCACTGGCATGCCCATGGGCTCCAGATGGGGTTTGGTCCTAGCCCTTTTTTGTTTCCAAATGACTACTACTTTGTGTTACTTTGGGGACTTCCAAAAATTTGACAGTTTTTTTTTTTTAACGGACTTTGTGCCTAAGGTTAAGCGTGATTACCAGTCCTGGCGCACAGCCTGGTTCAGCGTCCCGTGTGGTGTTTTACAGACTCCCTACGGGACTTGAGTCCACAGTTGCGCGCCTGTCCCCCTGGTGCTGCTGCCTGCCTGGTGAGGGGGGACCAGGCGTTTGATGTCGGCCAGCCCAAGGAGGGCCTGAAGCTCATGAGCAAGGACAGGTGAGTGTGCCCTTGGTGCCCGTAACCCCCAGCAAGTTTCTGCAGGATCGCTGCTTGGCGTAGGCTTGTCAAGTCACCAGTCGTCACTGCGCGTCACGTAGGCTGATTTGCTTGCTGATTTTCTGATCATGTGTCTTCATGGCCATTGAACATGGGTATCACGACGCAGCCCACACCCATACGTGTATCCTGTTCATGAAATAACTGCTGCCTTAACGTGTGTTCCGATATTCTGGTGTTTTCCGTGTCACGTCACTCGTGAAGTTGGATTTGTGCCCACAGTCCTCGTTCTCCAGAGGGGCGGTTTGCTCGTGTCCTTGACGGACGCAGAGCTTGCTTCCTGACCGGGGCGTGGCCGGCACCCTAGTTCCTGTCGGGGGCGGTTTGTTTCTTGTAAGAAGCCACGTTTTGTGCACATGGTCTTCTACTGCCTTCGTCACCTTGAATTAGCAGAGAGAGGCTTTTCTCCGGTGTGTCCCACGTGACCATGGCTTAGCTCACGTCTTAGCTTCCAGGGACCTTTGCTAGACGCCTCATCGTGGCCGTTCTAGCATGGAACCTGCGGTGCGTCAGGGCGGGCACTTCTGTCCACAGCAAACACTGGAGCGTGACCTAACTTGAAGAATGTTCGGGAGGTTTCCCTACGTGTGTCTGTATTGGTTTGCCAGGGCTGCCATGACGGAGGGCCAGCAGCTGGCTTCAGCCACAGACACCGGTTTCCTTTCAGTTCTGGAGGCTGCGAGTCCACAGTGCAGGAGGCCTGGTTTCTGCCGAGACCTCTCTCCCTGATGTGTAGACCGGCCGCCTTCTCCCTGCGTCCTCACCGGGTCGTTTCTTCTTCATGTCCGTGGCCCGGTCTCTCCTTCTGCTACTGACAGCAGTCGTATCTGATTAGCTCCTCACATCCCCCATGGCCTCACTTTCACTCAGTCACCCTGTCTTCGAATGCAGTCATGTGCCGAGGCACTGGGGGATCAGGGCTTCAGCATATGAATTTTAAGGGGACACAGTTCAGCCCATCCCATCGTCCTAAGTGACAAGTGGGTGACTCCTCATGGGGGACAGGGGACTGTGCAGAACGTGGGCATTGAGTGAAAGCTGGAGCTCTCCGGAGAAGAGAAGGAAGGTCACCTGTTTTGGGGTGTTCTGTGACCGTCACCCTGGGAGTCGCGGGCACATCACGGGGAGGCCAGCACACAGCCCTGTGACCCGGGCTCACCTGGTCGTCCAGGGCAGGACGGCTGGGACACTTGGCCCTCTCCGAGGAGAAGAGACCTCAGCTGGCTCTCACCAGCTGCTGTGGAGGGAAGTGTTCGTGCAGCCTGTGGACAGAAATGCACCGGCTGCTCGGCTGTGTTTGTTTTGTTTTCTCAGATCGTTTATGGTCCTCTCTTGTTTGTCTTACTCAGGCGGCTTTTCTCAGTATTTAAATTTACATGTCACGGTCATTTTATTTATTTTTAGGAAGAGAATAGCATTCACGGAAGTCTACTTAAGTAAAACAGTTTTTTAGGATGGAGATTGGGGTTATTTTGCGCTATGGCTTCCTTTATGTTTCAGTGTGTCTTTTTTCTCCCCCTTCCCCAGAGGAGCATGCTGAATGCTCAGGGAAGCAGATTAATCTGATTCATACTGTTACAACCCTCTTTTCTGAATGTGTGTCGTTCAGGCTCGTCCTGAGTTACGCGACAGAAGAGGCCGGGGAGCTAGACTTCTGTGACGGTCACAGCCCAGCGGTGACAGTCACGTTTGTCTGCCCGTCGGAGCGCAGAGAGGTGAGTGGCTTGCCTCAGGAGGGCTTCCCAGCAGCAGGGGCCGGCTGAGCGAGCACATCTCAGGGTGGGCCAGGGCGGTGGGTCTGGGGGCAGGAGACAGTGAGCTGTGAAAAGGTGCGTTGGCGGAATGTCCGTCCGGGAAGGCGTGCTTCCAGGGACAGACTCTCCTGCACGTGCGAGGGTCTCAGGGGGACAGAGGCTCAGTGTTAACATTTTCTCGACAACCTGGAGGGGCCTCTGCGTATGTTGACATGGGATGGTGTGTCGATGTAGGGAGGTGTTTTTAAGCGGTTTGTGGAGAGATTTTTTTAAATTTACTTTGTAACGCTGATTGGAACGAGTATTTGAAAAGCCATATGTAGAGTCTCAAATCTGTGATTTCCTGGCTATTATTTGTTAGGCTGAGACCAGGTAAGAATAGCTAATTGGTTTACAGAAACATAGTTAAGACATGAGAACAGATGCTGTGCAGGCCAGAGGCTGGAGTGTCAGGGGTGCCGGGGTAGGAGAATCGTGGCCAGAAGGAAGGTTCTCATTCCTCGGGGCTCGGAGTGGAGTGTTCCATCCCCTCCTCCCCCACTCACAGGCGGTTGCTGCCCCCGGTCCTCAAATCCGGCACAGTTGTAAACTCCTTGAAGGTAGGGCCTGTGTCTGCTTGTCCTTGGGCCCGTGCCCGGCAGTGTTGCACGCGTCCGTTGGTGTTCAAGTGTCCTGGCAGATGCGGGGGGCTGATGGAAGGGAGGCAGCCCCCCCAGGGAGGAAGGGTAGGGCTTTCCTCTCATTTATTTCTGTCTCCTCATAACAGAATGAAGGGGGAGGAGCTGAATTCTTTCGCGAGGGAACTGTGCTCCCCCTGCCCCACAAACGAACATGGAATTTGGTCTGGTTTCGGGCTGGCAGCCAGCCCATTTTGTGTGTGTGGGATATGGAGACAAAAGTGGAGTCCGGGCCAGCTTTCCATTTTGTGTCCCCAGACTTCCACGGCCACGTGGTGTCAGCTTAGTAAAGACTGGACCGCCCGGCAGCCGACGTTAGTTCTGGAGGTGAACGTTGGGGAAGATTTACGTACGCTTCCCGTTTGAGGTGAAATCTTTCAAGCCCAGTGAGACATTCTAGGCTGGCAGGGGGCTTCGTGCTTCCCTTTCCTGCTGGTACTTTCTGTGGGAGATACCTCCTTGTACCATAGTGAACGGAATCGGGAGTGTCCCTCCTTTCTTCTCCGTGGGGTGCGCGGCACTTCCCAGCGTTAGGGAAGGAGGCCCATTTGCTGTTAATGGAGGGAGAGTCCATTCCCAGCACAGACCTGGGTGACATTTGATACCTTTGCATTTGAAGGTCTCTAAGTGTTTACGCAGGCTCCTGGAATGCTCCTAGGAGCTGGACTTTAAGTAAATGTTCACCCTGTCATATGGATCTTTTGGGGGAAAAAAAAAAGCTTTACTGAGTTTACATAGCATAAAATTCACCTGTTTCAAGGACAGCATAACGGCTCTTAGCATATTAACAGAATTGTGCAGTCTCTGGCACGGTGGAATGTGAGGATATCTCTGAAGAAAGCCTGGACCCGGGAGCAGTCAGTCCCCGTTCCTCCCCCAGCCCCAGCAACTGCTAGTCCACTTTCTGTCTCGGTGGATTGGCCCTCTCTGCACCTGTCCGATGCGCGAGCCTTGCACGCTGGGGCCTTTTGTGTCCACCTTCGTTCGCTTAGCCCTCGGCACCCTGTCACTAATGGCCGGCTTCCCCAGGCCTAGGGGTCGAAGCCTCGATTTTGAGTCAGACCGACAGAACTGGACTCACAGCTCTCCATGGCTGGTGACGTTGTGACCTGTGTGTGTAGTCCCGGCCCTCCGCGCGGTGCCTGGCATGTGGCAGGTGCTTGGGAAACGGTCGTGGGGTGGTGTTGCCTAGAAGGAGCATAGTGTCCTTCCCCCTCACACCAAAGACGAGCAGCTGAGCTTACGCTTGGGAGGGCAGCCCTCGGCCTGCAAGGGGGTGATGCCCCGGCCCTTCCCAGGGGATGGGAGCCGATTCGAGTGCAGGTGAGGTGTGCCTGAGACTTTGGCAGCCTGAGGGAAGGGGTTCCGGATTGTTCTGCCCAGACACACACATGCATGGTGGTTTCCACTCAACTCGGGGGCTCCGCTAGCCAACTCCTTTCAGCTCCGGTCAAGAGGAGAGAACGGACCGCTGCCTTCACCAGTCATGGCTGCCTGTGGAGGCCATGGCTGTCAGGTGACCTTGAATTCAGGGCGGGCGTGGTGGCCGAACATTGAGCGTGGCTCTGAAAGGGACAAGAAGGGTCGCAAGTAGAGTTCTTCACCAAGCACTCGAACTATTCAGAAACAGTAACATAACATACGTTTGGGTGTTTCTGAAGCATAGAAAATCGACGTGTAAAAACGTTAATCTTGTTCCTTTCATACTGTTCCTGATAGGGCACCATCCCGAAGCTCACAGCAAAATCCAATTGCCGCTACGAGGTCGAGTGGGTCACTGAGTACGCGTGCCACAGAGATTATCTGGAAAGTAGAACGTGTTCTCTGAGCAGCGAGCAGCATGACATCACCGTCGACCTCCAGCCACTCAGACAGGACAGAGGTGAGGGCGCTCCAGAGAGAAGCGGGGAGCGGGGGGCCGGTGAGCCGAGGGGCCGGGGTAGCCTCCACCGCTGGGGCGGGTGTGTGAGGCCAGGGCGCAGGCCTGCCTCGGCTGCGCACGTAACAGCGTCTCTCCTGCTCTCGTCCCCTTTCCTTAGCTTCATCTTCCACTTACTACATTTCCGACGGAAAGGAGTATATGTTCTACTTGAACGTCTGTGGAGAAATCGACTTGCCTTTCTGTAGTAAGAAAGAAGCTGCCGTTTGCCAAGTGAAAAAGTCTCCATCCAATCAAGTCAAAGTAGCTGGAAAATACCAGAATCAGACCCTCAGGTGTGTAAACACCCTTCACGTCATTTTCGAGTGCATCGTGTCTACTCTCGTGAAACCTGGGTGTCTTGCCTTATCTCCTTCCCCTTCTCTTTTCCGTAAAGTACACACGGGCCCGTTTAGCCAGCGTTCCTTCCCGTTTGACTCAGGAGAACTGCCATTTGTCAGCGACCCTCGCTTTCCAATAAGGCCGTTTCTGTTAATGCTGTTTGATTTAGCGTCTGCTGTTTGTAAGGAATCACCCTGTCGGAAAGGCATTTGATGAGGTTACCGTTGCTCTGGCCTTTGTATTTTACGACGCGCGTTTCTGAGGAGTTCTGATTTTTCTCTGGCAGTTCGAGAATCTGAAATGCCGTTAGCATTGCATAAACGTTTGAAACGACTAAGAAAATGCATACAGCACAATTCCCGCAGCCCTTAACTTGGTAGTCCCCATCCCGAAAGCGTTATGAAAACGCAGCTCTCTGCAGGGAAGGGTGGTCGAGGGTCCCTCAGGTGAGACTGTGTCATGGCAGTTGCTAGACAAACTGTGTGCTGTTTTCCTCGGGCCTTATTTATGTTGTGTGGAATCCAGAACAAGCGTGGAAGGTTTTTCGTGCTCCCAGCAAAACCTTGAGCACCTTCTTCCATGCAGCTATTACTTTGAAGTCAGAGGGCCGGCCCGTACATTTGGAACTCATTTCCTTTAGACGTTTTTTCCCAGCTGGCCAGAGCGCGGGGCTGTTGTGTGTCAGGACTGATTTGTTGATGGTGTGCAGAAGCCTTCACGTAGAGACATGTAACAGTTCAGGTTTCTTTCTTGGTTCTACCAGACCTGTGTGTGTTTATCGCAAACATCTAGGTACTCAGATGGAGACCTCACCTTGATATATTTTGGGGGTGACGAGTGCAGCTCCGGTTTCCAGCGGATGACCGTCATAAACTTCGAGTGCAATAAAACTGCCGGTGAGTGCCGGCGGCGGGG
This sequence comes from Cryptoprocta ferox, assembly GCA_028646485.1. Classification (NCBI taxonomy): domain Eukaryota; kingdom Metazoa; phylum Chordata; class Mammalia; order Carnivora; family Eupleridae; genus Cryptoprocta; species Cryptoprocta ferox. The sequence goes on along the minus strand of CM053577.1, from coordinate 7,815,540 downwards.
GGCGGGGCGGGGGGGGTCGTCCCTGCTCTTTGTAGTGTTGGGGACATGTGTGTTCCCGGGAGCCGCATGCTGAACGGACCAGTCGGACGTTCTCCTTCGGACGCGGCCACCTCTGGTCCCCAGACTGGGGGTTTCTGCTGTAGCGTGTAGGAGTACCCCTTCCATGCCACCCCGCCAGTGACACCCACATCCTGTTTCCATTTTCCTCTGCTCTCTGTTTGTTTTGGGAATGGGCCCAGCATGGGGCTTGCTGGGAAGGCATTTCTGTCCTGAATTCTGGCTCACACTGGAGCGTGTGCAGGCCCGGCAGGGTGGTTTTGCTCACTGCCCCCCCCCCCCCCCGGGGGGTGGTGTTCCCAGAGGGCTCCTCTCTTGGGAATTAAGCTTCAAGACGACCCTTTGTGCAAAGAGTGGCTCTGTGGTGGAGGCTGGATGTGGGGATCGTGAGAGGGCACAGGGCGAGTTTAAACAGAATGTGGTTTTTCTGAGCGGGTCGGATGAGCTTTCTTGAAGTCATAGTGGCACTGGCCTTTGAAAAAGCAGTGCTGCTACCTGTATGTTTTAAAAAAATTTTTTTTAAATATTATTTTTTTATTTTTAAAAAATGTTTAGTTTTGAGAGAGAGAGCAAGAGAGCGGCCACTCTCAGACCGGGGAGGGGCAGAGAGAAGGGGACAGAGGATCCAAAACGGGCTCCGTGCTGACAGCAGCAAGCCCAACATGGGGCCCGAACTCACAAACTGCGAGATCATGACTTGAGCTGAAGTCAGAGGCTCAACCAACTGAACCATCCAGGCACCCCCAAAAACGTTTTTATTTTTGAGAGAGAGAGACAGAGCATGCACAAGGGAAGGGCAGAGAGAAAAGGGGACAGAGGATCCAAGGCACGCTCTGTGCTGACAGCAGCAAGCCCGATGCGGGGCTCAAACTCAAACCATGAGATCGTGACCTGAGCTGAAGTCAGATGCTTCACTGACTGAGCCGCTGAGGCGCCCCTCTATCATCTGTATCTTGGAGATCTTGGGCACGGTTTGCATCTGTAGAGAGGTGAGGGGATGTTGTCCCCATCAGAGAGCCGTCCTGTCCATTGACTTCGAGCTGTGACCCCCAGTGCGCAGGCAGTCTGAGCCCCCCCACCCGCTCCCCCCATCCTGCAGCTGGCCTGGTCCCAGTCGGCTGTGTAGCCGCAGAACCTCGAGAGGCCGCTCCGCCCCCAAGGGTCTCTCTGGCTCTCTGTCCTGTTTGTTTTGTGTGTTTCTACGGCAGAGTCTTGACTGTTGGTCACGAGGCAGGTTCCTGTATGGTTCAGCAGGGGCTCTGGGAGGGACAGCTGTGCCCCACGTAAGCCATGCTCCTGAAGCGACGGTGCGGGAGGTCGGGGAGGCTGTGACTGGCACCACACTCTCACATGCCACCTCGGGTGCGGGCGGAGAGGGTGCCCGGGGAAGAGCAGATGGGAAGGTTTCAAATCAGGGTGCCACCCGTGTCTCCTTCGCCATGAGCTCTGCTGTCTTCCTTACCACCTCGGTCTTGCCCGGGACTCTTTGCCGGCCCTTTTGATAACTCCCATATTCAAGTGGATTTGTTCAACACACTTTTTGTCCTTACCATTTGCCTAGATCCAGTGAGGCCTACGGTACCGTGATGGCCACACCCTTGCCAGACGTTGAGGCCGGAAGGGCAGCGGGAGCGAGCACGGTGTCCGTGCTGCCGGCGATGCAGGCTGGGCTGGGGCCGCGGGCACGCCCTGCTCCTGGGACCTCGTCAGGAGCAGCCTGGGGTGCGGGTAGCTGTGAGCATCGGGGTGGTTAGGGAAAGAAGGGGCACTGCTCGGTGAACCCGGCAGGGTGTGTAGGAGGGGTCATTCGGGCGCAGAAGTAGGGTGGCCGTGGGGACCAGAGGCAGAGGGAGCAGCTCATGCAGAGGCCCGGACGTGAGCAGGTGTGAGCAGGTCAGAGCTGCCGACTCAGAACACGGCTACAGACGACCCCAGAAAGGAGAGTGAGAAACTCATATGTCCTGCAGAGGACTTGGGTGTTCTCCGGAGGTCAGCGTGGAGTCAGAGGACTGGAGGTTGGGGGAGGACGAGCCTGATTTGGGTGTGGCCTGTGGGTGCATCTCCCATGTGGTTTGAATACCCCACTGCCCTCCCCAGATTCCCAACTTTCTTCCACCGTCTTTTCTTCTTCCAAGCCTTTTGGACCTGTCTCTGACGTCCAGCCCTTCTTACTCTGTCCCAGGGCCCGGAAGCACACCCTGTTTCTGACTCGGTGTCCCCAGGCCTACAGGCCCCGGGACGCTCACCCTGCCCTGCTGGCCGACTCCTGTGGTCCCAGCCTCCCTCCGACCTTGTTCTGTTCTGGGCTTTTTATAAATGACTTGGCTGAGATCTTTGCGTGTGCGCTGATCTCATTTCGGCATGCTGGGAGGGTAGAGTAGTGATCTAAAAAGATCCCAGTAGGCGAGGAGGATATTGAGAAGGGCACGAAGTCTGGAGCGGCCGGGGGGGATGTGTACCAGAGCCCCAGCCCCCCAGTGCGCCGAGGCGCGAAGAGAATACTAACGGCCGTTTTCTCCTCTTCCATCCTTTTCATTTCCAAATACGCACGTAGAAAGAACATTATAATGAAATCTCATACACTTGCCACTTTTTACGAACGGTTGCTAATGTTGCTAATGTTTTGCCAAATTTGCTTTATATGTCGCTGACGGATCCTAACGTGGCATCCGCTGCCATCCCTTCGCGTGACCTCAGAACCTTTATCAGACGAGACGCCCTGATGCCCAAAACTCAGAGTCTTACAAGGCCGTGTTGGTTAGGCAAGTGGCAGGAAGACCAGACCGGGGGTGGGGGGGGACCATGCTAGATGTTTGTGAGGGGTTCTGACTCTGTACTCACGCTGGCATTGGATTATAAAGTATTTACCATTCCTTCCAGCTCTGTGATCCAGTATTTCAAACTCCGGAGCAGACTGCATACTGTACAGCTATATCATTATTGCTTTGTTCAAATTTAAACGTAGAGTTTTCCGAGAAAAACTCCTTGGTGGATTTTATTTGGATAAATGTAATGTAGTTTTTGCACGTGAATGGGTGTTAACTGGTTATGTCATATAATGTGGTTTATAGCTTACCTGGGATCTCCGAGAATTATTTATGCTCGTGCATCTACATTTTACAGTTTTAAGACAGAAAGGTGCATAAATTTGTTGTTTTAACTCGTGTGTGTGTGTACACACACACACGCACACACACAACCATTTATTTTAGTAACTTACATCTAGTTTGCTGCAATCTGGTCCTTACTATCCGTGATCTAGTCAGATAAGGATGTGAAATCATTTTTTTTTTTTCTTGAAGGGCGATATCTTGGAATAGCTGATATAGAGCTACTCACAAATTTAACTGACTCTTTACAGAAGAGGCTTATTTTCTTTTGTTCAGTGCAGGTCATTGGAGGGGCTGGGGATGGGGCCGTGCTCCACGTGGTCATCTTGTCTCTCCCATCTGGTTGTCGCTGTCCGAACGCTTGGCCCCAAGGGTCTCTGCAGAATGGGAACAGCATTTTTTATGGGCCAGAACGAAGTGGCATGGCCTGACCCCAGAAGCAAGGAGGCTGGGACGTGTAGCTTAGTTGTGCACCTAGAAGGAAAGTTAAGGCAGTTTGGTGAGTAGGTAGCCTTGTCCTTGCGATAGGATGACGTGAAACGGTGCTGCAGGCACCTGGTTCCGCAGGAGAAATCCGCTTTCACTTGAGCTGGGGAGCCGCAGCTTACTATTCTTCTGAAATCCACCAAGTAATTAATAAGAACACAGATACGATGCACACCAGTGGTTGTTTAAAACCGACCCTCTCTCATTATTAGTAAGTTTCAGATGCAGAACTGGGCCCGGAGCAGGGATGGATAGTGGAGAGTCATTCCTAGTGTCATTTAATGACTTGTAAACTCACCTGGTAAAAGAGAAATGCGGCGAATACTTCAAGCTTGTGGGAAACACGGATCTTTTCCAGATAGTGAAATACGAGTCCCGTAGGAGTAAGCTGTGCGTCAGTCATGTGGGTGGGGTGAGGGGGCAGATGAGTTTCACTGCTGGGTGGGCAGCGCAGCGGAGGGAGGGCACAGCGGTGCCAACTAGAGGGGATGGGCTCCTTGTCGAAAGGGAAGCGGGAGTGCTGCTGCTCCATAAGAATGGCTTAAAGTATGTGCATTTAAAAGAAAAGAAAAAAAACAAACCCACAGGAGTATAGGGAAGTATTGCCTTGTGGTTATGGTAATTAGCCTGGCTCTGGGGCCAGACTGTCTGGGTTTCAGTCCTGGCTCCTCTGCTTTCTAGCTATGAAACCATTGGCAAATTATGTAGCCCCCCCTTAACCTGTAGAAACGGGGCTACAACTGAACCCGTGCCACGAGGTGTTAGGATTAAATATGCCAACGTAAGTATCAAGTACTTAACCCGGAGGCTGTTTTCTGCGGGCCCACCCCCAGTAGCACTTAGCTGCTCAGGGCCTGGCTCAGATTGTGCTGGGTACAGGTTAGCTGCTCCTGCTGGTATTATAATTACAGTGTTTATAATATTAAAGATTTAAGAGAAATTGCAATCAAAACATGATTTGCCCTTGGTACAAAATATTATTTCCCTTTTCTTTAGAACATCGTGCACTTCAGGGCACCAAACCTCAAGAAAGGCACATCATGTAGGAGGTCCAGGGGAAGATTGTTAAACCATCAAGGGGTGGAAAACAGAGCTCTGGGCCAGCGGTCCACTGGCCTGGAAAGGCGAGGGGAAAGCATTTCTAGTAAGGGAGAAATTACCAAAGTTCACCAAATCCCAGGCTACGTGGCTCAGGGAAGCGGCCCCTGGAGAGCTGGCCTTCAGACTGGAGCCGGTCGACCTGTCGGAGCTCTCCCCTGCAGCAGCGGGGAGCAGAGCGCCGGTTCGGTGGAGGCCCACACATGTGATGGGGGCCTCAGAGCCGATGATGCTGGGGCGTCTGGAGGTGTGCCTCTGAGCTCCGAGGCTGTGTAGGCCTCACACACTTCCGTGGGGGCAGTTGCCCATGGTGACTCTTTCCTTTCAGTTTAGGGCTGGATCGCAGGGAGCTCCCCTTGCCTGAAATCGCATCAAAAGCCCTGGTGCTCGTGGAGCCCCGAGGATGTTCATGAGCCTGTTGGGGGCCGACCACAGCCTGTACAGCAAGCCCCGCCCTCCCGGTCCTCGTTAGCACCCCTTTCCTGTCCTTGGTGAATGTGTTGTACACAGCCTTATGGCCCATTGACACCCCCTCACTAACACGGAGGGGACACAGACCTGCCGTGGAGGAGTTGATGATTGAAACTCCAGAGGCGACTCTCTAAGCGCCTCTGATGTCTGGGCTTTGGGACTCAAGTTTAACTGCCCAGCTGGCACTGGTGTCCTGGTGGCTGACATCCCTAGGTTTTGGTCACATCATCGAGTGGCTTTTTTTCCTTCTCCGATGCACAGGTAATGATGGGAAAGGAGCTCCTGTCTTCACCGGAGAGGTAGACTGCACCTACTTTTTCACGTGGGACACCAAGTATGCCTGTGTCAAGGAGAAGGAGGACCTCCTCTGCAGCGTCACTGAGGACAAGAAGCGCTACGACCTGTCGGCACTGGCTCGGCACTCAGGTAGGTTTCTCGTGTGCCGTGGAGGCCAGTCCGAGCACTGGTGGGAGCGTTCTCTAGTCTCTTTCCCCTGAGTGTGTTCGGAGGGGCTCTTACCGTTTTCCTTAACGGTCACCTAATTGTATCCTGGCCTTTCCCCACTTCTCACGCAGCGGTTCAAATTGTTAGACGTGGAGCTGAATTGAATGAGGAGGCAAACGATCTCAGCTCGAGGTTGGCCTTGGTCTTCTAGTCAAAAGAGTTGAGTCAGAACTGCCAAGGGGCAGGCCTTGTGCTTTGTGATTAGAAAGATTTTTATTTTACATTTCGATTCTTGTTGCCGAGTAAGTAGCTGTTGAAAGTTGTTGTCACACACGCATGCATGTGCATCTGTGCGTGGCAATGGGCGTAAACGTAGCGCGGTGAGGCTCTCGTAGCAGATACAAGTCGAGTCACCGTGCTGTGTGTGCAGAATGAGTTCGGGGTTCTGTGTCAGTTACATCGCTGTGAAAAAAAAAATAAAAGCAGAATTTAGTGCCTTCGAGTAGGCAGTGTTTCCACCTTGCACCTGGACTGTCGGGCCCGGGGGCTTGCACAGCGCCTGTGAACCTGGTGGGGCTGGAGTCAGCTGTACTTTGACCGTGCTTTCCTGTCTCTGAAGTGGGGTCAGCAATCTGTATCCACCCTCAGATGCTCTTGTGAGGGGTGTGGGGGGCCCTCGAATGCCATGTCTCTTGTCCCATCAGTGTGACGAGCTTTGTCACTGAGGCCTGGTGTCAACATAAAGACCGGCCACAGTGGGTGTACAAGTCTGCTCAGTAGGTGGCGTTGAGCGTTGACTACCTGGCAGGTGCCAGACGGGGTCCTGGGGTCACAGGAGCAAGCCTGGCAAATGTGACCCCTGCCCCAGGCCTTCGAACTTCCCAGAGGGCCTGCAGACTGAGGGCTAAGAACGGAACCATCAAGGAGACCGAATGCAGTCGGGACATATTTAGTGTTACCCTTTTCAGCAGCCCTGGAATTCGGTATTCGTAAGCGAGAACAGCATAGAGATGATGCTTAACGTAGACAGAACAGCCTGACCGAAGTCACAGAATCGCCCGTGCGGGAGGAGCGATGACTCATGTGTTCTGAGTCCCCATCTGGCTTGGACAGCATGATGTTAGAAAAAGGAATTCCTCTCTTGTGGAGTGCCGGAGAGCCGCTCTCTGAACACGAGCCGTCTATAAATGGTCAGCGGTGGTGCGCTGCCTCGGAAGCAGACGCTCTCTGTGCGTTAGTAGCTCGGCCCCTGTTGGGCTGGGAAGGGTGCCATGGGGAAGCTCTGGTGCCGTGTGTTCGTGAAGAGATGGGCTTTGTGCGGTGGAGAGCAAGCATACCGCATGCGCACATGAGTGACTCGCCTGCCTCCTCGGGCCTCACTGGTGTGATGCTAGACCGAGCGCTGCTGTGAGACCCCTTTGTTCAGCCTTGTTGTTGTGTGCAGGATACACACGGGCTCGGGGCCTGGGAGGGACGCACAGATACGCGCACTCAGTCCCCCAGCGTGTGCCCACGCGTGGGCTCTGCTGGGACACGGGTACTTCTGCAGGGATCGCATGGACCCCCAAGGATTGCCTCCTTCCCTGAACTCCTTCCGTGCCGGCTCCAGACGGTCCTCCTGTCTTCCGGCTTGTCAGCCCACGTGCTCCCTGTGTCCTTGTCCTTGTTTGGGTTTGTGTGGCCATCTGTGGGTTCTTCTGGGTACATAGCGCTTCAGAGTAACCATGTTTCTTCTGATGGGCGGCGGGCTTCCCCCTCTGAACCCCAGTGTCCGGATGCCCGTCACACGCAGCTCTCCCTCATCCCTTCGGCATCTGTTCTGGGGACGCCTTCCATTGTGGTCTTGCTCTTTGTGCTCATGCGTGCTCCCTTGACCTTCGTGCAGTCCTGATCCTGCTTGTACAGGACTGCATCACAAGCTGTGTGAGCTCAGGGACCACTGCGACCTGCTATCTTCCAGAAACCAAGCATGCCCCACGCTCGGTCAGCTGGTGTGGCAGGTTTCTTTAACCTTCCTGGGGCTTGGAGGAGAGCACGTTACCAGTGGCGTGGCGTTCTGCCTTCTAAGGCACGGACTGCCGTCCTGAGTTGCTTTTCCGTTCCTGATTTCACACTCTGGGCCTACTCCTGTGGAGTCCGCTCTTCTGGGGAGGCTTTGGGGCTTTGTTCCCGTCACATTAAGTGAGAAGCCAGAGAATCTCAGGGAATCTCTGTGCCTTCTGTCTGCCCACATCCAGAAACCTGACTGCCTGAGGTTTTGCGATGGCATGCCGGGTGAGCTTTGGGCCTTTTCCTTTGGCTTAATCACCATTTATAGTGTGACTCAGAAATAATCATTGCCTTTGGCTAAAAGCAGATTTTTTTTTTCTTCTAATCACAGAACCGGAACAGAATTGGGAAGCCGTGGATGGTGGCCAGAGGGGAACGGAAAAAAAGCACTTCTTCATTAACATCTGCCATAGAGTGCTGCAGGAAGGCCAGGCAAGAGGCTGTCCTGAAGACGCGGCCGTGTGCTCTGTGGGTGAGTGTGCCTGGGGCTGGGGTCGTGGGCCGTTCGCTCTGTGGGCAAGCGCGTCTGGGGTGGGGGGCGCGGGGCTCGGGCCACGTGCTGTGTGCTCTGTGAGTGTGCCCGGGGGGGTGGGGGTGCTCGGGCTGTGCACTCTGTGGGCGAGTGTGCCCGGGGCAGGGGGTGCCGGCTGTGTGCTCTGTGGGTGAGCATGCCCGGGGTGGGGGATGCAGTAGCAGATTCCCTACAGGCATGTGGAGCTCGGCTCATCCAGTTTGGAGCCAGTTAGGAAATCTCCCTGTGGTTTATGTAAATCTTCTCTTTCTGGGTTCAGCGTACACAAGATGGTAAAGAAAAAGAAGTTAATGATTCCCACGTAGGTAACCGCTCGCTGTGCTCTGGAAACCGTAGCACTTCCGTGTCCTCTAGTTGGCCAGAGCCTCCTGATGTTAGTTGACACCGTAAGTGGGAACGGAAGGAACCACGCTGGGAATTACTTGATTATCTCTTCACTTTGCAGTGTGAAGAATAACCTTGCCAGTACTTGTGTAAAACTGATTTTGAGGGTTTTTTTATTTTTTTAACAGCTTGTCTGCCTGTAATTGTTAATAAGTTAGGGCTTAAGGCAAGTGGGCTCTCACTGTACTCGTCACATGAGAGTACTTGTAACCCTGAGGGTTCCTTCTGCGATAGCTTTGTTGGTTCCATGGCTTCCCTGAGGTGAGACTTCTCAGTTTGATACAGATGTTCAACACGCTAGTCGTCACGGAAGACTCACCTCGAAGGTGAGAGGCAGGGAGACTGATCACGATCTGTTACCAGCCCTAGATAAGGAATTGTGAACTCAGGTTGGGTTTTCGGAATTCTGCCAGCTTCCAGAATAGCTGATGTGTCTTTGGGAGCAGTTCTGGGCATGCTCTATGCCACTGAAAGGACAAGGGACGCTTGCGGTGCTTCTTTGTCAAAGTCAGCGGAACCAAGAATGGAGCCGTCCCCGGCCTGGCTTGCTGAACAGGTTCAGTTAGTTTCCACTTTGGTCATGGGACAAACTCTAGTCTCTTGGCTGAGCTTCCAAAAGGCCTTGTGTCTCAGGGGAGCCGAGGCCCTGAAAACAGGTGAACGGTGTTACTTCCTGAGATGGTGTGACACGGATGCTTGCAGTCCGCCTCGCCTGCCCCCAGGGGACGTTGTGTATCGTTACCTCACTTTTCCTACTCAGCAGAGGTGGCCTTGGCATCCCCGGTGTGGCCGCCATTGCCTGGCCAGACCTGTCACTCAAGAAAAACCCACCGACCACGGGGGCAGGCTACGCGCTTGGGGAACAGACCACAGCGCGCCTGCAGGTTCCTGGCTGATGTTTTTATGCCTCTCCATCTGCATCATCATCATTTTTAATCACGGCTCCTGTTTTTTTTCCCCCACTTTTCTCCAGATAAGAGTGGATTTAAAAATCTAGGCAAATTTGTTTCTTCTCCCACAAAAGAGAAAGGAAACATTCAACTCTCGTATTCAGATGGTGACGACTGCGGCCGTAAGAAGATAACGACTAACATAACACTTGTGTGCAAGCCAGGTAAAACATCTTCAAAAAAAGGGAAAAGGCAAAAACGGTTTCGTGGCTTTTGCCACAGGTGCACCTGCGTTCATTGTTTCTCTCACGCCGCTGCCAAGAGGGGAGGTAGAAAAGGGTTGTGCTGAGCATCCAGGTTCTCGAACCTCTGGTGGCGTGGTCTGTTGGATTGGATCCCCCACCCCCACCCAAAACCAGCCCAGAAATGGAGAAACCATATGGTGTTGAGAGAGTAGTGTTGCAGTTTTCCAAATGAGTTATGGGTCCCAGCTCGGCTTCCTCTTTCCTGAGGACTGATAGCGAGTCGCCATGCTGGCTGCTAAACTTCCTCCGGAGGGGGAGAGCCGTAAGAGGTTCCAGTGTTGTCCGTGAGCTCTGCCTTTAAACACAGTGCCCCCCTTCGCTTCCCTTTGTTTATAGGTTTCCATTGTTCTCACAGGCTCACAACCTGTATATATTCATGCATTTTCTGAAAACGTTCCTCAAAGCATGTATCTGGTGAATGCTCTTCTGTGTCTCACGGTTTATGTTACTAAGTTGTAGGGACTTCCTCGTTGATAATGGTTCAGTCTTACTATTTTTAAACATGTCCCCTATTGTTGGATTAACAGCATGTTTCCAGCATGGGTGATTGTGCTGTTGCATATCCCTTGTCCACCTCCTGCTGAAATATTTTCGTTGGATAAGTGCCCAGCTGTGGGATAAGGTCAAGGGCGAGGGCTATTTTTTTGGTTTGGAGTGTTTTTTTTTTATATGTGGTAAAATATACATGATATGAAATTTATCATTTTTAAGAAACCGTAGTAAGATATACGTGATGCAAAATTCAACTTTTTAAAGTTAAAAAAAAATTTTTTTTTTAACATTTGTGTTTTGAGAGAGACACACAGAGCGTGAGCTGGGGAGGGGCAGAGAGAGAGGGAGACACAGAATCTGAAACAGGCTCCAGGCTCTGAGCCGTCAGCACAGAGCCTGACGTGGGGCTCAAACTCACGAGCTGTGAGATGACCTGAGCTGAAGTCGGACACTTAACCGACTGAGCCACCCAGGCGCCCCTTAACATTTTTTAAAGTGTACCGTCCAGTGGCACGAAGGACATTCAGTGTTGTGCGGCCATCACCATCATCCGTCTCCAGAACCTTTTTATCTTCCTGAATGAACTCAGCCCCCACTGGACACTTAACACCCCGCCGCCTGCCCTAACCCTGGCAGCCTCCCTTCTTTTCACCTCTGTAGGTTTGACTACTCTCAGAACCTCAACTAAGCAGAATCACAGCGTTTGTGAGACTGGTTTTAGATTAGGAACAATTAGTGATGTGTTCTTCCTCCTCGTTGACAGGTGATCTAGAAAGTGCTCCGGTGTTGAGAACCTCTGGGGATGGTGGCTGCTTCTATGAGTTTGAGTGGCACACGGCCGCTGCCTGCGTGCTGTCCAAGACGGAGGGCGAGAATTGCACGGTCTTTGATTCCCAGGCAGGTGCGTGTGCCCATGTAGTACCTTTGGTGGTTTGGTGCCACCAGAACGGCTTAGGTTTTGTTTGTTTTCTTCCTTAAATATTTTCTTTTCTTTTTTTTTTTTTTTTAAGTTTATTTTTGAGAGAGAGAGAGCGTGAGTTGGGAGGGGCAGAGAGAGGGAAACACAATCTGAAGCAGGCTCCAGGCTCTGAGCTGTCAGCACAGAGCCCGACACAGGGCTCAAACTCATGAACTGTGAGATCATGACCTGAGCTGAAGTCGGACGCTTAACCGACTGAGCCACCCAAGCTCCCCTTCCTTAAGTATTTTCTATGAGAGTTTTAGAGATAACCTGTTTCAAAATTACATTAATGCTGTTTCACCCAAATGCTGAAAATCGGATGTTTGTTTGTGAAAAACCTACCTCTTAAAGTCATGGTGGAGGTAGGTTTGCCAAATGCAAAACTTGAAGATCTCAAGAAAAGAATCATGTTTGAAAAGGCTTTTCACAGAAGTTTTATAGCCTAGAAACCTATCTTGCTTAGATCTTTCAAGAAGGTCACTGAGCTGTGGCCATCCAGCTTCGAATACACTGGTTGTTTATTCAGCCAGCATTTAGGGGCTTCGAATAGGGTTTTCAGGTTAATGCGGTAAAAGGGGCTCGGTGGTGGTGAATCCATGTCCCGGGGAAATGTCCGTAAGGGCAGCTCTGGGGGCCTGGTGGCAAAAGCATCTTTTCTGCCACCAGACGGTTCCTGGGAAGACTTTCTTTGAAGCTGCAGGCTTGGGGATGCCGTTCTGGACTGTGGTCCAACTGACCTCACATGTTGGCAATGTTTTTACTCTTCCTAGGGTTTTCTTTTGATTTATCACCGCTCACAAAGAAGAACGGTGCCTATAAAGTTGAGACCGAGAAGTACGACTTTTACATAAACGTTTGTGGTGCGGTGTCTGTGAGTTCCTGCCAGCCGGACTCCGGAGCCTGTCAAGTATCAAAAAGGCAAGTATAACTATTTTTAGTTACGGGTTTGCCTTAGGTATCTTGTGCTAACAAATATTCAGGGATAGGTGTGCCCTCTGCTGACGTCATTGCTTTGCAAGGAGCATTAAACGCTGAGAAACCCTGGCCTGAAAACCAGAGGATGCCAGGCGTTTAGTGTCCTGGATGAGGAGGAGCAGGCCGCACCCTTGGAATTTATGTAATCCCTTCTGTGTGGCTTGCAGTTCCGGGTTGTGAGAGAGTTATGCACACACTTCTGTGTTCAGCATGGTAGGGGTTCAGGGGAGGCGGTTGGACTTAACACCAGGCATGCTGAGTGTGGCCTTGGGGCCTGGTGTGGGGGTGGGGCTGCCCCTGCCCCCACTGCAGACCCTAGCGATCGGCAGCCCTGGAGGCTGGACATTGCCCCCCATGCTGCTCGGTGACCCTTCCATCACTGTCCCAGCACTGCAGTGCTTTGAGCCTTGGTGTCCTTTCTGAGAGACATTTGTTTGCTTGTTTTAGTGATCACAAGGCTTGGAACTTGGGACTGAGCAATGCTAAACTTTCGTATTATGATGGGATGATCCAGTTGAACTACGGAGACGGCACACCCTATAACAATGAAAAGCATACACCGAGAGCTACGTTGATCACCTTCCTTTGTGACCGAGATGCTGGAGTCGGGCTCCCTGAATATCAGGTAGGAACTGTGCGGTGTGGGGGCGTCCGAGGGGGAGGGAGCGGCAGTCCCATCGGGGTGGCAGAAAGGAAAACAGCAGGCGGGACAGGGCTGGTGACTTTCCTGGAGGGAGAGGAGGCTGTGACCACGGGTGAGATGTGAGCTCTGGGCTTTCCTGGGGATGAACCATCAATGTGTCTGGCTCCCTGACGCTTACACAGGAGCCGGTCGTGGACCCCTTATTTAGAAGCAGAGCTATTATTAGCCTGGTGTCCTGGCCAGATCGTCATCTCCTGTGATTTTAATTAATCTTTTTAGATTTGCCAGGGTACCTAGGCAGTTTTCATTTTCTGAGCTGTTTATCCAGTGGGCCGTGTACCTCAGTGGTAACCCACCACCCTGTTGGTTTTGGGGACAAAATTGCATCAAAAATCATCCCTCCGTGCCACTTAGCAGAGGCCAGATTTCCATCTTAATTTATTACTGGGAAATCTTCATGTTAATAAGATCAATATAGATGGGCACAGTAGACTCTCTTTCCCATAGTTCTTACCGACAAAACGTGCCCGTCATTTTGTAAATGCTGGCTTGACGTGACACTCCCCTTTCTCTTTGCCATCCCATTTCTCCCCTTGTCCTGTGATCAGGAGGAAGACAACTCCACCTACAACTTCCGTTGGTACACCAGTTACGCCTGCCCAGAGGAGCCCCTGGAGTGTGTGGTGACCGACCCCTCCACACTGGAGCAGTATGATCTCTCCAGGTAAGGCCGGGGTCAGCCTGGCCTTGGCCCTGGCCCTGGCCCTGGCCTGGGTGCAGCATAAGTGCTAAGCCACTGGTTTAGGCTTTGCTGGTGAGCATGTACCTGAGTTGGTAAATGGGGCGTCCGGTAAGTTGTGGGGGCGCCGGACCAAGGTGGAGAGTTTTAAACAGAGTGGATTCTACCAGTGGCATGGTGGCCCTTGCGCCGTGCCACAGCAGAGCCTCAGTCTGCAGCTGCGTGGCCATGCTTTGAAACAGGGACCGTCGGTACAGAGGGCTGGGGGCGGGGGCACCGCACGGTCTGCTGTGGACCGAGCTCAGTGAAAGTGGAGCCGCTCGTGGGTGTGATGAGTCACGCTGAGCTAACCCTGTCGTCGGATGGGTAGCGCAGCTTTCATTCTGTGTGTCCTCACCTGCTCAGAGATGAATTGTCAGACTGAGATCTGTTAGCGTTACGAGCACGCATCTTGCTTGGGAATTTTAGCCTGGCAAAATCTGAAGGTGGTCGCGGAGGAAACTGGTACGCCATGGACAACGCGGGCGAGCGCAGCACGTGGCGCAAATACTACATCAACGTGTGTCGGCCCCTGAACCCGGTGCCGGGCTGTGATCGCTACGCGTCGGCTTGCCAGATGAAATACAAGAACGACCAGGTGGGCCCGCCTTCCCCGGTAGTCTCGTCCCCCCCACCCCCTGCTGCCGGCACATGACTCAAGTGGGCGGAGGCGGTTATTTTGGGACTTCCAGATCAAAGGAGGCCTGGCCGTTGAAGCGAAGCCCTGTGAGCAGGAGCGGGGCCCCAGTGTAAACTCATCTGCCCCCCACCCACGGGGTCGTGCTTGAGTCATTGTTCAGATTTAGAACTGAACGGAATGCCTGGTGCTGGTGACCTCTGATCACAGTACAGGGCCGGGGACGCTCCTCATGGTATGTCTAGCCTGAGTTCAGAAGTGTCTTCGAGGCCATGAGACGTCTGTAAAGAATGGTTTTGCTTCGCAAGCTCACAAGGGGGAGCCCGGCTTGGGAGAGCCACCGTGGCCGAGCAGATCCACACGTGAGCTCCTCGGGGCGCCAGGCTGCGCTGCATCGATTGAGTGCAGCTCCTGCCGGAGCTCCAGCACGTTTCCCTGTGCTCCTCGTGCTGCACGGTGAATCGTGGGATACAGATGGACGTGTGCTTCCTCAAAACTAGCACGTCGGGAATGGACTTTTCCTGGCATATGTGACACGGCCGCCTGGAGGTGTTTTCTAGGAAGCTGGCGAGCGCACTCTGGTGGTCGGGAGTGAAGTTCCCTGCTGTGTACCCACGTGCGCACTTGTGTGCATGAGTGTGTGTGTGCGCGCGCGCGTGTGTGTGCACACGCGCGCTCCCTGTAGGACGGTGACTTCAGGAGATAGTTGGTCCTCCTCGTTCACAGGTTCTGTGTTTAATATTCACTCACTTGCCAGCACGGATTTGTGGCCCAGACTCATATCCACCCGTGCTTCCGGTCATTCGTGGATGTGTGCGCCGTGGCCCAACTGCACGTTCCCAGCTGAGGGGGAACCAGGCAAAACTCCGCTGTCTCCTGTTGGCTCTCCTGTCGAGACGACCGTGGAGTGCAGACATGAGGGGCCGGGGGCGGGGGGGAAGGGGGGCAGGAGCTTCTGGTTCTGGGCCAGGTGGACAGGGGTTGAGTCCTGCCTTGGATGCCTGTTAGCAGGGCGGCCTCGGACAAGTCACTTAGCACGTGCGAACCTCCTTTCCCCTTTTGTAGCATGAGGAAAACAGAATCTGCCAGCATGAGTTGTTTTCAGGACTTGAGATCATCATTTCCGTGGGATACGTGTGCAAATAGGTACACGATCCCCTTGGAATGATGGTTCAGTGTCTGCGGCGACCTCATAGAACACAAAAATCACACGTATCGGTAACGAATCACATGTACCAGTAACAAAGTCTTGTGTTCACTTTGGTGGGCAAACCTTACGGAGACATTTGTTTGCAGGGTTCCTTCTCTGAGACTGTCTCCATAAGTAACTTGGGGGTCGCAAAGACGGGCCCCATGGTGGAGGACAGCGGCAGCCTCCTTATAGAGTACGTGAATGGCTCAGCGTGCACCACCAGCGATGGGAGGCTCACCACCTACACCACCAGGATCCATCTCGTCTGTTCCAGGGGCAGCCTGGTAAGGCGCTGAGCGTTGCCCGTGACCTTGGTTCCTTTGGGTTCTTTTGTGACTGAGCACCAGCCAGTACGTCTCTTGCGGAGATGAACGAGTCTGGGGGTGGAGTTTTCTCTCTGGCTTGTGTAGATGCCGTTCTGTCCCTTACTTCTTGTCAGCTGGTGATCTGAGACTCCTCGTGGCACAGTGGGTCTTCGAGACCATTTCGCCCAAACCCCAGCGTTCGTGGATGAGGAAGCCGGGGCAGGGTGCTGCTCAGATCCACAGATGAATGACGCAGGTTATATGTGTGATACATGGGCGAATCAAGGATAAAAAATTAAGGGTAGGAAGTAGAGAAAGTGGCCCTGAGTTCCTTAGCCAGGGAAGAACAGAAGAGAAACTCCAAATAAAAATGCCTGGGGTCGTTATGTACAGTCCCAATTGTTTTTCCAAAAAAAATATTGGTAAAATATATATAACATAAAATGTACCACTTGAACCATCTTTAGGTATATAGTCCAGGGGCAACAGACACACGCACGATATTATGCACTGTCCCTGGCACTCCTCCCAGAACTTGGCTATCCCAAATCCGATGGCGTTTTTCACCTGCGGTTTTACATTTATATCTGGGTCATGTGTTTTTTGAATAACTGTTCAAAGTCTTAGATGATTGCACAGTGGAGATAATAGAATTCATGTTTATCATCAAATAAATTAAAGGGTCAGGTACGCATTTTAAGTGTCTGTTCCGGCTTCCTGTAGTTTCTCTGGAACGAACAGCAAAGCATGTTCAGTCCTCGGCGATCTGGTGGACTTCGTCACATACATTGCACTTGCCTCGCAGACCCCAAGTTCTCTGTGTCATTTGCCAACAGCTGATTTTTTCCAAGAGATGATTTCTTTAGAGGTCAAGGAGGGGTCTCTGATAAGGAGATGAAATTCTTAGCTGGACGAGCACCCACATTGTGCAAGACGTCCCGTGACTAAACTTGTAAACGCGCTCCTTGATTCACAGCCTGGGGTTGGGTGTGCGGTTTTCTTCCTCAGTCTCAGGAAGAACTCCAGGCTGCCCAGCCCAGCCCTCACCACCTCCTGGGCACGTCTGCGTCCCCTCCTTGGAGCCTTGCCCACCTCCCCTGCCCACTCTGCTTCCTCATTGCCATGGAGATACTGGACTGTTCCAGATGGGCTCTGGGATCCTTAGTTTTTCAGCTTTCATGTGACACCCCATGTGGACAGTGTGCTGTGGTCTGCAGAGCAGCCCCTGGTCGCCACTGTATCTCTGAGTACTTGTGTGGGGCTTGGTATGCACCGTGCACCCCAGAGGCCATGAATGGAGGTCACGTCGCAGAGTTCTGCAAGCCCCAGAACTTTCAGAACTTCCACGGTTAAAGCAGCGGCTTATCACAACCACAGTGTGAGGCAGAAGGGACAGATGTGTGTGTGTGTTTTTTTTAAGGATTTTTAAAACAATTTATTTTGAGAGAGGGGGAGGGGCAGAGAGCGCATCCCAAGCAGGTTCCGCACTGTCAGCACAGAGCACGACATGGGGCTCAACACAAACCGTGAGATCATGACCTCAGTTGAAACCAAGAGTCAGACGCTTAACTGCCTGAGCCACCCAGGTGCCCAGGACAGATGTGCTGTTTTGTTTGTTTGTTTTTTAGTTTAGGTGTTTATAGATGTGTTTTTATTTTATTGTCAGAGGTGCCGAGGCTGAGAGGGTGGGGGACTTCCAGGCCAGAAGGTGCTGGCTGGCCCAGGTGTGGGCTTGCCGTCGGGCGTGCCCTCCTGTGATCCTGTGTCTTGACATTCTGTGCCTCTGTTCACCTGTGTATAGATGGGTGATTACAGAACCTGGTTCCCGGGGTCATGGCGAGGCTCGGTTGAGAAATGCTCATTAAACGGTGGAGCGGTAAACACCCTTGGTGGGAGCTGCCATTGCCTGCAATGAGGCAGAGCTCCCCCAGGAGGCGGTACTCGGTAGCGCACGTCTGGGCTACTTTTCACTGCAACACACCCAGGACAGTGCACACGCTGTAAGTTACAGCAGCTGGGGGAGTGCACACGCTGAGCAGGACTGCGCAGCCGCGCCCCGCACAGTGGCAGCGCTCACAGCGCCTGAGAGCCTCCCTGTGTCACTTCCCTGCCCCTCTGTACCCTTGGTCCCTCGTTCGGAGCTTACGTTGGTAAAACGTCGCATGCTGTGGTCTTTTGTGTCCGCCTTCCTGTTGCTCCGTACTCTTGGCGTGGAGCGTTTCTCAAAAACATGGACTTAAACTCAAACCCGGGTCTGGTCCCCAGTTCTGCCATTCACCACCACGTGACCTCAGGTCACTTTCTTGACATCCAGGCACGAGAGGGAGCATCTCCTTAGCGGGAACGATAGGATGAGAAATTGTGATTAGGCAGCGCACATTGAGCACCTGGTCTCTCACTGACACATAATCAAACGTTCGGTGGATTTTAGCAATTTCTATGCACCAGGCCGGTATTCTCTCGGTGAGATCGAGTTCCATCTCCTTATACTGACTGTTACCCTGCGTTTAACTTTTCAGAACACCCACCCCATATTCTCTCTCAGTTGGGAGTGTGTGGTCACTTTCCTGTGGAATACAGAGGCCGCCTGTCCCATCCAAATAATGACAGACACAGAACAGGTACGTGCGGGTCCTGGGGCGTCTCGCTGCGGTGCTCCTGGATGTGCCCACCCCGGTGCCTCCACTCTGCACTCACCCCTTCCCTCATGCTTGGAGATCTGTTCCTGGCTCCTCCGTTTCCTGCGCTGTGGCACAGGGATCTGGGAGTCCCCCCTGCATCGCGCTCCCCTAGCCCTAGCTCCCAAGTGCTGGGCTAAGAGCCAGACCCTGAGCTGTACCCCCCGATTACTATAGATTCATTCCTTTTTCTTCATTCCACTGTCCCTTCCGTGTTGCAGTGACGGGATATCCCACTGGGTTCCCTCGCTGCAGAGATGTGGGGGGTTATCACTCCAGCACCTAAAACATTGCAGGGCCCCGTCATGGCAGGATCTGGCCCGTCTGTTTCAATGTGCTGCTCAAGGTTGTCAAGCTCCGATCCCAGCCCTGTTACTGCCATTGCTTCTATGTGCCTGTTGCCGTCCTGGCTTTTCCTGCTTTTTGGCCTTGGCCTGTGTTCTTGCCCTCGGGGGAGCCCTCCCCTGCAGAGCAGAGCAGCGAGCAGTAGCGTGTCCTCTGACTCTGAAGGGTGACCTATTGTTTTCACAGCACTGGGTGTTTTCTTTATGCTCAGACTTCTTTCTCTCCCTCCCTTTCTGAAAGCTCCACTTTGACAGCAGAGTCAAAGTTCCAAACTAACGTCCCTGGGCTTGTGTGCCGGGGGAGGGTAGGATGTGGGATGCTTCACTGTGTCCTTGGGCATGCTCTCTGGGGTTGGGACTGCTGGTCCTTCCCCTGAATCTGTGCAGAAGAAAGACATGGAGGGAGGGGAGGGTTTATGACGTCTCCTAGAGGAGAAGGGATGGTGAGGTTAGCTCATTGTGCCTCCCATTATCATTGCCCTTAAGTGAACGACCGAAAAGAAAATGGAACACTTAAAACAACTTTCTCAAGTTCTTTTATTTTCTCTTTTCTTTTCTTTTCTTTTTTTTCTCTTCTTTTCTTTTTCCTTTCCTTTCCTTTCCTTTCCTTTCCTTTCTTTTCCTTTCGTTTTCTTTTTTCTTTTCATTTTCTTTCCATTACTTATGGGTTGCTTATGGTTTCCAACTAACTTTTCCCTCGAGGGTCAGCATTGGTTTCCTTATTTAGGTAAATATCGTAGCTTTGAGAGCTTTCAGGTAAGTTTACTCTTTCTCAGCCCGGTATCACACCTGGGCAGACTGCAGGGGCCGTATCTGAAGGGGCTGCTTTTCTCACAGGGGTTTAAGGTCAGTGGAGAAGCACATGCTTTATGAGGCCCATACGTGCAGGTTTGCGAGGGCGCTCTGTGTTGGCCGTGTTCTTGTGGAATCGGTTTGAACACGTCTCTTTCCCCCGTTGTTCCTGCAGGCCTGTTCTATAAGGGACCCGAACAGTGGGTTTGTGTTCGATCTTAACCCGTTGAACAACACCCAAGGATACGTGGTCTCGGGCATTGGGAAGACTTTCGTGGTAAGAGCTACGTGATGAATTTCCAGTTTGCTCTGAAACAAGGAGAATATGCGTGGAAGTCATCTGCCGCTGGTACAGGCTGGTGGCAGGTGTCTTTAGGAATGGCCCAGGGCACTGCGATGGCAGCTGTTGCCTGGGAAGAGACGAAAGAATCCAGATTTGAGGGGAGAGGGAGCTAACACTTTCACTCCATCTTGCTGTGGTATAGACACGAGGGTGACATTTTTCAGAAAAGAAATTCTTCCTAATCAGTTGCTGTGTGTCTAGAGCAGTGGTCCTGGGCCAGCAGCATTGGCGTCACCCTGGAATTTGTTAGAAATATAAATTCTTGTGGGGCGGGTCCATCAGTTTGTTTTAACCAGCTGCCAGATGATTCTGGTCCCCACTGGAGTCTGAGAACCACTAGGCAATAGGAAATAGTACTTGTGTTATTCTATAAGAGGGAAACAACCTGGGGTGGCTATGTTCTAGAATCTTCTGACAGCACTTCCTTCACTGAGAGCCCTGACATTGAGTCTGGAGCTGCAAGGTGGAAAACCCCCATGTTAATGCTGTTTTGGTATAAACTAAGCGTTGCTGGAAAAGAAGAATATACATGTACTTGTATATATATGTGTGTGTGTATTTTAGTTTGTTTAAATTTTTGCAACACAATCCACATGGGAAGGAGAGAATACCCTCTGAGGACAGGAAGTTGGGATAAGAATGTCTTATATAAATTTGACACAGAGGGGAATTTTGTTGGTACACCTGGTGCAGAAGAGTGTACAGCTTGTCCCACAGGCCAGGGTGTGGGGGGGACACCCGGACAGGGTTTGTCCCTCAGCAGCACTTTGACTGGTCATCTCCCCACCCCCAGCCCCCAAACTGCTACTACAGAGTTTCGTTTATAATAAGTGTGAGTGTACGTGGCCACCTGTAAGAGTGTGAGAGGCAGACGAGAACGTTGTCGACCCACATAGAGAACGTGCTGGAAGATCGTAACCTTTATAAAGAACGTACTAGAAGCAGCCCAGAGTACCTTGTGTGAGCTAGCAGGGACATTGGGAGGTGTCAGGTGTGTCTAGGCTCCTGGGTGACAGCAAGAGAGTCCTCTACTTAGGCCAGTGCCACCCACCAGCTGACTACCCGGCTTTGTCCCCTTGCCACCTGGTCCTCCTGGGCTCAGTGGCCCGCGGGTATGCCCGGCGGCCTCCCCCCACTGTTGAAGCTGCCGAGTGAGCCCTCTGCGGGGGTGCCTGAACCCCCCCCACCCCCAATCGGAGGGGCCTACAGATGCGGGCCTCCAGGACGGCCAGTGCCCGCAGCCTGGCGGAGCGAGCCCAAGCTTCCCTCAGCTCTGTGTGGCTCATTTGCAGGCAAGACCATGAAAGAAGGAAGGGAGGCTGCCTCCGAATGTCGCTGACCCCAGCCTCCCGCGCAGAGCCTGCGTGGCTGCTGAGCGCCTGCACGGCCTGTAGTCCCGACCGGCCGCTTCCCGAGTAGGAAGCTTGGGTCCTTAAGAGAAGCACTTCCTGTACGTAGGCCTTGATTCCGTGCACGTTGTCTGTGAACACTTAGCAGATGTAGAGAAGTCTTTCCTTTCTGCATCTTTATACCACAGAACGTATTTAATGGCATTTTTGCGATAGAATCTCCCTGCCGTCTGTAAGAAATACAGTGGATGTCGCCTCCTGGTTCCTTGAAGTTAACGTTGCAACTAAACGTAGTCTCTCTAGTATTGAAAACGGTGTCAAAGTCTGCTCTGCGTACACATTCCCTCTTATAGATGGTGCCTTGTTGTATGTGATGGTCTCTTGGGTTTGGGGATACCGGGCTGTGTAAATAAATGTGTGTTTATTATTCCTTAGAAGCAACTTATGGGCGTTGCCACTTGGACTTTGAATCGTGCGTTATGTACTAACTTTTGGATTTAAGTACCCAAACATGTAAATTGGTAACTTGAATACCTAACTAGTGAGCCTCGCAGGGTTCGAGTTGCTAGGGCTCCTTTTTGTGCTGAGTTTCGTGGCCTACGTTAACGTGTGTGGCTCTTGCTGTCTGGCCTGCAGTTTAACGTGTGTGGCACGATGCCCGTCTGTGGCAGTTTCGACGGAAAACCAGCCTCTGGCTGTGAGGCGGAAACCCAGACAGAGGAGCTGAAGAATCTGAAGCCAGTAAGGCAGGTTGGACTCGAGAGAACCCTCCAGCTGTCCACCGAGGGCTTTATAACTCTGACCTACAAGGGGCCTCTGAACCCTTCCACAGGTGAGCTCAGAATCAGGTCGTTTCTGCGACTAACGAGTGTCCTCGTGGCTCTGTGCATGTCTGTGAACCTTCTGGGCGTGTAGGGTATGCGACCGAGCGGCCTCCGCTGCCCTCCTGTCTCGGGGCCACGGCACCACACACACGAGTCCTCCGTGCTCTGCCAGGCCCCTCGCGTGCCATCCTGTTAAGTGGTGGGACCACACTGTTGACGGTCCCTGTTCCCGTCCTTGCCCCAGCCTCCCAAGGTTAGGCCCCTTGGTGGTTCTGGGATGTAGGGGTGGCTGTGTGACCTCCGCCTCATTACTCACCCTCTTTGCTTCGGGCTCCTCCTGTCTTGAATGGGGACGATGACGTTACCTGCCACCTGTGTAGATTGCTGCGGGAGACGACGTGCTGGTGGCCGTGGGGTCTTCGCCTGGTGTACCCGCTGGGCCTGCACACCTCCTTGGTCCCCCTCGCTGCAGGAGCCCTTTGGTGGTTGTCCTCCTTTTGCCCTCCCTGCACCCCCCCTCCCCAGCAGTCTGTGTTCAACACAGAGTGATAGTTCAAGGGTTTAGATCATGCCACTCCCAGCCACCTGCGCCCGGACTTGAGGCCAGCGCTGTCAACGGGCTGCAGGACGGGATCCCCCCTTCTTGCTCAGTCCTGCTGACCTACTTCTGGAACCGTCCAGACCCCCTCCCTCCTCCCTCCCCTCCTGCGCTGTGGTCTCTGCTCTTGCCCCTTCCCACGGTGCTCCTCCCTTAACATGGCCCTGGGGCCCCTTTCTTCACCTTCTTCAGGTATCAGCTCAGATGTCCCTCTCTCAGTGAGGCCAGCCCCCGCCTCTAAAATCCCCACCACCTTGGGGTTTCTAACGTCTGGGCCCGCTGCATTTTCCTTCCTCATAGTCGCCGCTGTCTGGTGTGCCCTAGACTGCGTTTCACGTGCTTACTGTCGGGGCCACTGGACTGGAATGTAAGCTCCTGGGAGGGCAGGGATTTCTTCTCTTTCTTCCACTCCGGTGTGTGGTAGTGAGTGTGGTTGAATACACTGCTGTTAGCTAACGTTTGGGTCCAGGAAGGGATGTTGCTCCTGCATAGTTTCCGGGATGGAAGACCGGCAGGGCTGTCAGGCTCACCCTGTAAACCCATCACCGTGTGGGCACTGTTGCAGTGAATGCGGACCCTCTGTGGTTCATGTCAGGCCCCTTGAAACAGACCCAGGGCCGTGGTGTCATCATCTTAGAGGGTGGCTGTGAGGTTTGTTCCCTGTGGGGGCGTTGTCCTGCTGCTCTGTTTCTTCAAGTCTGGCCTCCTTGTTCCCCAGGGACCGCTGATGCCTTTATCATCCGCTTTGTTTGCAACGATGACGTTTACCCAGGAATCCCCAAGTTCCTGCATCAGGACATTGACTCTGGCCTGGGGATCCGAGACACTTTCTTTGAGTTTGAGACGGCACTGGCCTGTGTCCCTTCTCCAGTGGATTGCCAGGTCACAGGTAAGGCCGAGAGGACCAGGATTAGAGGACTGGGATCAAGGGTGTGTGTGTGTGTGTGTGTGTGTGTGTGTGTGTGTGTAAGTATATACATGCGTGCGTGTGGGTGTGCAGTGTGTGTGTGGTGTGTTTTACAGGCAGCATACTTGTGTTATGTGCTTCTTTGATACCCACACTTGGCGGTGTTTCTTCGAAAGAGAATCTGGGTATACAATGAAGAGTTTTAAGCGATGTTTTGGAATCAGAAGCTGCTTAAGAGCAGAAGAACACTCAGGGGAAAAAAGTACAATACGTTCAGAGCTTCTTACTTGAGGACCTAAAAGGCATTAAAGCTCTGGGAGCTGAGCAGTGTCCCTGGGATGCCTGGAGCCCTGCGGGGTCCCTGCGCCTCCTCATCAGTGGTGCTTTGTCACAAAAGGCAGTTCCGAGGGTCGGAGTGAGTGTATGTATCTGTAGGAAAAGCCTTTTAGCCTCCTGGGACTCTTCTGATGCCTTAGTAACGATGTCAAGTTCGTGCACCATCGGTCATCGACCGGAGTGTGCGCTGGTGCGCCCATGCTGCTAAGAGAGCAGGGGTAGCTGGTGTGTTTCCGTGTGCTTCAGACCTTGCCGGGAACGAGTATGATCTGAGCGGCTTAAGCCAAGTCAGGAAGCCCTGGGCGGCCGTGGACACCTCCATCGATGGAAGGAAGAGGACTTTCTATTTGAGTGTTTGCACCCCCCTCCCTTATATTCCCGGATGTCACGGTGAGTAGCGAGCCTTTGACTCGAGCCGCGTCTGCCTTCCTGCTGCCCCCGCCCCAGACAGACGAACCCCGGCTCTTGCAGGCAGTGCCGTGGGGTCTTGCCTGGTGTCCGAAGATAACAGCTGGAACCTGGGCGTGGTGCAGATCAGCCCTCAGGCTGCAGCTAATGGGTCCCTGAGCATTGTCTACGTCAACGGCGACAGGTGTGGGAGCCAGCGCTTCTCGACCCGGATAACGTTCGAGTGTGCGCAGACCTCGGTGCGTGAGCTCGTCCGCGAGGCCAGGGACTGCCTGTCAGTGGTTCCATTTCCCGTTTCCCTTCGGCCTCTGAACCCTTCCTCTGATTTCACACTTGCTTGTGTTTTCGTGGGTCTTAGGCCTTCGATAGCATTTGACTGGAACGTACTCTTTTCCCCCAGGACTTCACACGTTTAGTGAGGCTTATATGTTTTTCTCATGGAGATTGAAAGGTGGATGTCAGCTGTGGCTACCCGTGGCTTAAACAAAGAATAAAAACCAAAATTGTCGGTTTCTGTTATAGGGATCACCGACGTTCCAGCTTCTGGATGATTGTGAGTACGTGTTTGTCTGGAGAACGGTGGAGGCCTGTCCTGTCGTCCGGGTGGAAGGTGAGGCCTGGGGCCCTGCGCACCGATGGCTGCAAAGGCATCAAGTGGCAGACACTCCAAACAGCATCTGGGTACAAAACCCCATAGTGATGGCCACACGCACGGTCAGGAGATGCTCATTTGTAGATGGATAATTTCTCATCCTAGAGTTTTTTACTCCGTTGCCTTGCCACCTTTACCGGTGACACCTTTCCTCACCCACTTGGAGTGATGGCTTATTTGGCCTCTCACATGTGAAAACCTTAACTTAAGGTTTTGTGGGGTTAAGTGGACCTTCACCCTGTGACCTAGGCTTTTCTAGAACGCTGTTTGACGGGCAGTTTGTGTAATGTTATAAGCATGATGAGGTGATGTTGAAATGGCGTTAAGTGCTTATTTTAAGACCATATTCACGGGATTAAAAATTGTAAGACTTTTTGCCCGAGAGAGTGAGTGCACGTGGAATTGCAGCAGCCCTCCGCTTCCTGTGTGTTCTTGAAGGAGACAACTGTGAGGTGAAGGACCCAAGACATGGCAACTTGTACGACCTGAAGCCTTTGGCCGTCAATGACACGGTTGTGAGTGCTGGCGAGTACACCTATTACTTCCGGGTCTGTGGAAAGCTGTCCTCAGACGTCTGCCCCACCGATGACAAGTCCAAGGTGGTCTCATCATGTCAGGAAAAGCGGGGACCCCTGGGATTTCAGAAAGTCGCAGGTACCGTGGGTTTTTCTTATGGTTTTGCGCAAGAATGGAATTGCATATTAAGGTGTCATGCTGAGGATTCCCGCCTTCCAGAGTAGGAAGAAATTTGCCTTTGGGTGAAATATTAATGTTTCTGATTTCGCTTGCTTTTCTTAAGCAGAATGCATCCTGACAGATGTCACTAGAGTTTATTTTCTTCTTAGCAATTTCAGTTACCGATTCTTTATTGCAACCCAGGGGTATGCTGAAGTAGCCAGTCCTTTCTAGAATCAAGTTCGAGGAGACGCATTTAGTACAGGGCATGGCTGTGACTTACAGGGTAGGCTGTCGGTCATGGTGCTGTCTCAGTAGCAAGTGATACTAGTTTGAGAACTTTTAAAAAAAGAAGTAGCTGGGGCGCCTGGGTGGCTCAGTCAGTTGAGCGTCCGACTTCAACTCAGGTCACGATGTCGCGGTTTGTGAGTTCGAGCCCCACATCGGGCTCTGTGCTGTCAGCCTCTTCAGATCCTTGGTGCTCTTCACTCTCTGCCCCTCCCATGCTTTTGCACGCTCTCACTCTCAAATCGTAAAGAAAAAAAAAAAGTGCCGACGTGGTGGTGAGTGTGTGGGCAGCCCCTAGGGGCCATCCTCTTAGTGATGAGAACCTGTGCTCCCCATTCCCGCCAGTGGTCCGTGACGTGGTAACCTTGGGCAAGAGGAGCCTGCGTTTTATTCCTCCTGGGGGCAGTGAGGCAGGAGCAGGCTCGTGCTGGGAGGCCAGGCACACGTGCTCTTGTGGTTTGTTTGGGGGACGTGACATGATGGTACCTGACATGATGTGACTGGGAGACTTCGGGCCCTGAACCTTGTTTTAATCAGGTCATTTCCAAACAGGCCTCCTCACTCAGAAGCTGACTTACGAGAACGGCTTGTTGAAGATGAACTACACCGGGGGGGACACTTGCCATAAGGTGTACCAGCGCTCCACTACTGTCTTCTTCTACTGCGACCGTAGCACGCAGAGGGTGAGTGTGCCCACGGCCATGGGCATGGCCGCCCTGCTCTCCCAGAGGGTGAGCGTGCCCACGGGCATGGCTGCCCTGCTCTCCCGGAGGGTGTGTGTGCCCATGGCCACGGGCATGGCCGCCCTGCCCTCCCGGAGGGTGAGTGTGCCCACAGGCATGGCCGCCCTGCCCTCCCAGAGGGTGAGCGTGCCCACGGCCCATGGGCATGGCCGCCCGGCTCTCCCGGAGGGTGAGCGTGCCCACGGCCACGGGCATGGCCGCCCTGCTCTTCGTGACATGCATCCACTCTGGCCTTTCAGAGTCCCCTGGTCCGCTTGCTGTAAATACAATAGTTAACGGAAGATGGGTTGGATCATTGTGGATTTTAATGAATACCACCATCCATTACTATCTCCGTTCTTAAGATTCAAAGCGTAATAAACTAACTGAAGTTTCCCATGTGTCACTCTTACCTCTTCCAGCCGGTATTTCTCAGGGAGACCTCAGATTGCTCCTACGTGTTCGAGTGGCGAACGCAGTATGCCTGCGCACCTTTTGACGTGACCGAGTGTTCATTCAAGTAAGTCCACGCGTCTTTTGACTCCTTTGGTCAGGCTGTGAACTGGGCAGTTTTGCTCTAACAGTTCCTCGTCGGGACAGGACGTTAGCTTGGGTGGTTTCTCCAAATCTTCGTTCCTTCGTATTCAAATGAGCAGTTGGACCGGGCTGACTCCCGAACCCTTCACAACTTTGGGTTTTGGTGACAATTTTGTGCTAAGATGCGTACAGGGAAGTGATTGCAGCTGGAACAGAAAAGCCTTGCACGATTCACAGGTGTGAGTGGAGTAGAGTGAGCAGGACGTCACCTGGCCTGGGCTCTACCCTTGCACGCTGCTTGTGTCTGGGGGAGGAGACCGGGGGAGGACGAGGGCAGAGATGCAAACAGAGTTTGGGGGGTTGGAGACAGGGTGGGGGGCACCCAGGCTGCAGGTTCCCAGGGGCCATCCATGTTTCTTTTGATCTCCGTCACCTGTGGCTCCCGGGATTGGGTGACCGGCAGGTAAGTAGAGGCCTCTGCTATGTGTGCATTTCAACAGTCGCCCTTGGAAGTATTACAAAATAGGCCTCTTGCGTCCCATCCCTGGAGGTTTTGTCTGTGGTTCTGAACAGTTGGGGGACATGCTCTCACTTCTGCTGTGTGACGATCCACGTGGAAAAGGGCACAGGCTGACAGCATCCAGTCCTGGGGGGAAGTTGAGTCATTTCCACGTTTTCCTTCTTCTCTATTTTGTTGTGTTCTCTTCTTTTACTTAAGTAAAGTAACAATTTTTTAAGTTTTAGTAACGTGGAAAAGCATACATTCAGTAATCTGCGTTTAGCGACTTTGAATCATAATTTGTTCTGTAACGTTAACCTTTTCCAGCTAATGTTTCTTAAGCATTTTCACGTGAAACAAATTCATTTCTCATTTCTAATGGGTGTGAACTATCCTTCCAAGTAGATAGACCTAATTGATGCAGCTATTTTCTTTCTGCCATTTGAGACTGTCTCCTGCTTTCTGAGATTTGCATACAAAGAGTCTTATTTTTATATTTTCTTTAGCATGAAACCTTTCCCAGCAAATATTTTTATGCTCAGTTTTTAGTTTCTTTTTAAAGTTTGTTTCTTTATTTCGAGAGAGGGAGAGTGCATGAGTGTGGGAGGGGTAGAGAGGGAGAATCCCCAGCAGGCTTCGTGTTGTTAGCACAGAGCCCGATGCAAGGCTTGATCCCATGCACCATGAGATCATGGCCTGAGCCGAAACCAGGAGTCAGACGCTCAACCAACTGAGCCACCCAGCTGCCCCAATACACAGTTTTTAAAAGAATTAATGAAATCAAAGGAAAATGGAATAGTCAGTTAAAATGGAAGTTAATACATGCATATGTTGTAATGAATCTATGGGAGTGCAAAAATGTGTAAAAGGTCACCTTGTCAATAAGGTTTTCTCTGACCATAGCATCTAAAGTCTCAATCTCCATTCACCACCAGCCCCAAACCTCACATCCCCCTTCCCTGCTTTTTTTCTCTTCATCTTTAATTGCCACCTGACATATTGTGTACTTAAATTTTTTTTTAATTCTGTTTATGGTGTTTTCCGTCTATTGATAATTTCTGTAAATTTCGAAAGATGAGTGGTTTTTATCCATTTTGTTCAATATAGTACCCTCAGTTTAGCACCTGTCTTCTGAACGAATGAACGAATGCTTCTGTTCGTTCTCTTACCTGCCGAGTCCTCATGAAATGCCGTCTGTGATGGCGTCTCTGTCTTTACCTGGACCTGGTGTGTCCCAGGGACAGAGCCTGTGTCTTGCTTGCCACTAACACTGCACTGGAGTGGGACTGGCTCTCAGTAACAGTGGTGTTTGGGATTTGTGTAGTAAGGAAACGTTCAGCCAGAGCAGAAGTGTCGACCCCAGTTCATTTTTATTTCAGTGGCCGTTGGTCTCCTCGGGGTTGGGCAGCAGGTGGCTGGCCCTGAGGGCACTCCGTGTGGCCCGCTGTTTGCTCTTGTCCTCTCGCCGGCTCGAGTGTGGGCAGCACTTGCTTCTCAGGCTTGGTCTTTGCTCTTGTCTGGGTGAATACATGCTGAATGAGGTGGTGGGAGAGGTCCAGTGTGAAGTTCTGACCCAGGGTAAGATCGGAGTCCCAGGATGTCAGCCACGCAACACACCTTAGATCCTTGAGCCTTTCCAGACAGGGTGCTGTCTGTGCCGAGTACAAGTGACCTAACGGCAGTGTTCTCTTCCCTCCAGAGATGGGGCTGGCAACACCTTTGACCTCTCGTCGCTGGCAAGGTACAGTGACAACTGGGAAGCTGTCGCAAGGACAGGGGCCACTGAGCACTATCTCATCAACGTCTGCAAGTCTCTGTCTCCCCAGGCTGGCTCGGGTGAGAGAGCACCCTTGGTGGGCTGATGGCTTGTGGTCAGTTTAGGGGAAGATCTAGTGGGAGCAGGATTCTTTGAAGGTGCATCACCCTTGACACCATGTGAGTGCTTTGGCCATGAAGCGGTGGGAGGAATTATTTAAGGGTCCAGTGACCGATCCCTGGGGTGGCCCAGGCATAAATCAGTGTTGAAGACTTTGCTGGGAACATTGTAACTTTTTTTGATCATGAAGGGTTGGAGGTAGGTGGAGATATGATCATGGCAGATAAATCTTAGTAGGATAGGAGAGACAGGGTGTGGGACAGAGATTGGGTGTGTGCCTTCTGTGTTAATTGAGAGGAGCGTGGGTAGGTGGTCCCTTATATCTCCTCACTTCATGTGGGCCAGATGGTACAGACGTTTAGGGGACTGGGAATTTGCTAGACTTCTTGGTAACTCTTAAAGATGGTATGCGAGTGTTGGCCATTAAAAATGTTCTGTTGGCCTAATGTAGGTAGTTCAGCTTTCTCATATGTGGGGTTCAGAAATAACTCAGGCCGTTAAACCTTGGAATCTCCCTGCACCCCATGTCTCCCCTATTCCATCTATGGTAAAACAGCATGTAACTGAGAAGTCCTGTGATATCATTGTCGTCTCACTTAGGTGAAGGAAAAATAGCAGATATTTTGAGTCACTGTTAGCATCAAATATGTAGCGCGTCTGACGTTACCTGCCTGATAAATTCTACGTGGGAAAATCACGGAAGGTAACTCTTAACTGTGTCTTGTCTCTCAGAGCCATGCCCTCCGGAAGCGGCCGTGTGTCTTCTGGGCAGCTCCAAGCCTGTGAACCTCGGCCGGGTGAGGGACGGGCCGCAGTGGAAAGATGGCAGCACCATCCTGAAGTACGTTGATGGGGACTTGTGTCCAGACCAGATTCGGAAAAAGTCAACCACCATCCGATTCACCTGCAGTGAGAGCCAAGTCGTAAGTGACACAGCTTTCTCAGCCCCCGATGCTCTGTGGGCAGTGTGAATCCAAGGGCCAGTGAGACTGTCTTGTTTCTCGTGGGATGTGAGCCAGAGGTGCTGAGGATGCCCCCCCGCAGAACAGTGGGTGCCAGCAGTCCCGTGCCAGCCCTGGGGCTCGTGGGACTCCCCTCTTCTCTGGCTTCTGGGATGCCCGACCAGGCAATTTTGTTTCAGAATTAGTTGGTTCTCTTTAAAGTTTGGTTCCCCGAAGATCCCCCAAAGGCTGTAGAGAAAACCAGTATTTGAGAGCCCACCCTCTGTCTTCATGGACGTGGCTTGGGAGAAGCAGAAGGTTAGACAGACTCTGCTCAGAGGAGCTCGCCCACTTCCTGGCTGTGCCACTTGCTTGATTACTTAACCATCCTTGGCTGTTTACCCACTAATAACGCGAGCTTTTCCCATCTTGCCAAATCGAAGTGAGTTGGAAGAGGGAGGAGGTGCCACGCCTTGTCGCTGGGGTGTGGTTGGGGCATCGCAGGGGGGGCCGGCCTTGTTTCTGCGGCCCGTGCCCGTCGCTGATGGGCTGCTGTGTGTAGTTCAGCAGGTGTGGACTGAATGAATGGTTTCTCTGGGCTGTTTCTCACCGTGGAAACATCTCCACGTGTGAGATTAAGATGAAGCCCCGGGTGCTATTGTGTGAGTGGGGTTGCAGCTAATTTAGGAATAAGGTCAGGCCGGACCAGCTCACTCTGCGTGAGAACGGAGCACCCACTCTCTCCAGCTGTTCGGCCGGCAGCCGTAGGAGGAGATGGGAGCCCCAGGAGCCGGAGGTTGCCCTCATTAGGGAGTAGCGGCTGAGGTTTCCTCAGGAAACTAGACACATGAGCTGCTGGGACTGGACCCCTGAGCCCGATAGGTAGTCTCAGCTCTGTAACTGGGCAGAGGCTCGTGGACGAGAAGAGAGCTGATGGACACGCGGGGGGAAAGGCGGGGTGGTCTGCGAGGGGCTGTGCCCTGTGCTGCGGGGTGGGCTGTGGCCAGGCGGCAGAGCCGGCAGGTTTGTCCGGAAAGGACTTGGACTGCTGGACCCATCGTAGCAGCTCTGCGGTGGACGGGAAACGTTGGGACAGGTGGGGCAGACCTTAGTCCGTGGACATGGAGGATCAGTAGGGTAAATGACTAGTTCTTTTGGTGTTTTGGGTTTTTTTTTTTTTTTTTTTTTTTTTTTTTTGTCTACGATAACAGATTTTGAGGTCATTTGCTTTTCAGAATGTTATCAGCTATTTACTCTTTCCTGACTCTGCAGAGCCCTTCAAGCCTCCTCTCCCACCCTGCCCTCAGCCCCTCCTTCCCAGCCTTAGCTGTGGGAAAATCTCCCCGGTCCCCCCAGTGGATTTCCGGCTCTGAATCTGTCTCACCCGCATGTGTTAAGCCCCTAGTAAATCCCAGGAGCAGATCTTGACCCTTTGTTTTTCTAAATGTGCCCTAGCTCCACACAGACATCGCCACAAACCCTACGTGGTGTCCCGCAGAGAAGCTGTCGTTGGCGTAAGTGGACGTTTTGTAGAAAATGTGCCTTGTTGGCAGCGCTCTGTCCTTTACCCTCAGAACTCCAGGCCCATGTTCATCAGTGCAGTGGAGGACTGTGAGTACACCTTCTCCTGGCCCACAGCCGCTGCCTGTCCCGTGAGGAGCAACGTGCATGACAACTGCCAGGTCACCAACCCAGCCACAGGTGAGGGACGCCGCCAGTCACCCGCCACCGCGGGGAGGGACGCAGCCCATCACCTGCCCCCACAGGGAGGGGCGCTGCCCATCTCCCGCTCTCACAGGGAGGGACGGACGCCTCCAGTCACCTGCCACCACAGGGAGGAACTCTGCCAGTCATCTGCCCCCACAGAGAGGGACACCGCCAGTCACCAACCCCCACAGGGAGGGACACAGCCTGTCTCCTGCTCTCACAGGGAGGGACACTGCTAGTCACCTGTCCCCACAGAGAGGGACACCGCCAGTCACCAACCCCCACAGGGAGGGATGCAGCCCGTCTCCCGCTCTCACAGGGAGGGATGCAGCCAGTCACCAACCCCCACAGGGAGAGATGCAGCCCGTCTCCCGCTCTCACAGGGAGGGATGCAGCCCGTCTCCCCCTCTCACAGGGAGGGATGCAGCCAGTCACCAACCCCCACAGGGAGGGACGCAGCCCGTCTCTCTCTCTCTCACAGGGAGGGACACCTCCAGTCACCTGCCCCCCTAGGGAGGGACACAGCCCGTCACCTGCCCCCACAAGGAGGGACACCTCCCGTCACCAGTCCCCACAGGGAGGGACGCATCCCGTCACCAGCCCCCACAGGGAGGGACACCGCCAGTCACCTGCCCCCACAGGGAGGGGCACCTCCTGTCACCAGCCCCCACAGGGAGGGACGCCGCCAGTCACCTGCCCCCACAGGGAGGGGCACCTCCCGTCACCAGCCCCCACAGGGAGGGACGCATCCTGTCACCAGCCCCCACAGGGAGGGACGCCGCCAGTCACCTGCCCCCACAGGGAGGGGCACCTCCCGTCACCAGCCCCCATAGGGAGGGACGCCGCCAGTCACCTGCCCCCACAGGGAGGGACGCATCCCATCACCAGCCCCCACAGGGAGGGGCACCTCCCGTCACCAGCCCCCACAGGGAGGGACACCGCCAGTCACCTGCCCCCACAGGGAGGGGCACCTCCCGTCACCAGCCCCCACAGGGAGGGACGCATCCCGTCACCAGCCCCCACAGGGAGGGACACCTCCCGTCACCAGCCCCCACAGGGAGGGACGCTGCCAGTCACCTGCCTCCACAGGGAGGGATGCAGCCCATCACCTGCCCCCACAGGGGGAGATACTTCCAGTCACCAAGCCCCACAGGGAGGGACACCTCCAGCCGCCAGTGCCCCATAGTGGGGGACCCAACATGAAGCAGGGGAGCAAGACGGCCTTGGGCAGCAGCGTTCTGTCCTGTGTGTACACGGTGTCTTGGCTCCACCCACTCATGTCTACTTGGGGCTGTCCTTGGGCCTAGAGGAGACGGGCCCCTGCCCCTGAGAGCCGTGCTGCTGTGTGCAACTCCTGTTTCCGGGGGTGCGCTCACGTCCACTGTAGCTTCGTGAACTCGTTAGAGTCAGTCCCCTTGTTGACCTTCCAGCGGAAACGTGAGGCCAGCGAGGAGACCTCGACTGAATGTCCGTGCTGGCGGCCCAGGGAGGGGCGGGTTCGTTGGCAGTGGGAGGGGTGCCATCAGGCCCCCCTTCCCCTGAATCCCACCAGAATCCTAGTGGCTGCTGTGGCCCAGCCGGGGTGGGGGGGGTCTATGTAGCCACCATCTTCTGGGTCAAGAGGAACCATCTCATAAACCTGGGGACTGCAGCCTAATCATCCAGCCTCGCTGGCCAGGAGCACTCTTAGGGCCGTGTCCAGAATGAGGTGGGAGGCAGAGGGGACTCACGGCGAGACGTCAGAAGCCCCGACGACCACCATGATGTGTGTGAGCACGTCCACACATCCTGGCGTCCCCATGTCTGTCTCCTCTCCCCCTTGCAGGACATCTGTTTGACCTGAGCTCTTTAAGTGGCAAATCCGGGTACACGGCCGCGTACAGCGAGAAGGGGCTCGTGTACATCAGCGTGTGCGGGGAGAATGAGAACTGCTCCCCTGGCGTGGGTAAGTGGCGCATGTCGCCTGGCTGTCCCTGCCCTGAGGCTGTCGAGGCCCCTGCACTCTGTGCCGGAAGAGAGGAGTGGATCGGAAGATCGATCACCTTCTGTGCTGTAACAGTTGGCTTACGTGGGGGAAACACGTGGCCACGTGAGAAAACGTTAGAGGCATGACCCCTGCCGAAACCACGATGGATGCTCAGAGTTCCGAGTGTTAGCTCTGAATTTGAAAGTTTGGGTTTGCAGAAGGCGGTCCTGCGAATCCCTAATCGTGTGTTTCCTCCCCCCTCCACGTCCGGTGCAGGGGCCTGCTTCGGGCAGACCAGGATCAGCGTGGGCAAGGCGAACAAGAGGCTGACGTACGCGGACCAGGTCTTACGGCTGGTGTATGAGGATGGGTCCCCCTGTCCGTCCAAATCCGGCCTCACCTACAAGAGCGTCATCAGCTTTGTATGCAGGCCAGAGGTCGGGCCCACCAACCGGCCGATGCTCATCTCGCTCGACAAGCAGACGTGCACACTCTTCATTTCCTGGCACACGCCTCTGGCCTGCGAGCAGGTGGTGAGTGTGGTGCCTGAGAAATGCCTGCCTGACACCCGGGAGTGCCCACAGCCCGGGGGGCCCGGTCCTGTCACCAGTCCCACTGCAGCGTGCTGACCCCCAATCCCCCCGCCCCCCGTGGGTACCCAGCATGTTTTATCCACCCGTGGTGGTCTCGACAATGGTTGAAGGTGTCCAGCGTTCTGTAACCAAGAGTTCGGGAACGTCGATCCACCTTTCACGCGTGTTCAGTTTCTGAATTCCTGTGGGTGACTTAATGGTGATCGGGAGAACGCCCCTGCAGACTCCAGCGAGGTCTTCCCTGTTTGACAGACGGAGTGCTCTGTGAGGAATGGAAGCTCCATCATCGACCTGTCTCCCCTCATCCACCGCACGGGGGGCTACGAGGCCTATGACGAGAGCGAGGATGACACCTCTGACACTGGCCCCGATTTCTACATCAACATCTGCCAGCCACTGAACCCCATGCACGGGGTGCCTTGTCCTGCCGGGGCAGCCGTGTGCAAGGTCCCCGTCGATGGCGCCCCCATAGTGAGTATGGGAAACGCAAGGTGGAAGCAAGTCCTGCGAGAGTTTTAACAGTAACTGCCGTGTTGTGTTTCCTGCTTCCAGTGGAGGGTTACTCACGCAGAAAGGATGGAGAGATGAGGTGGGGCTGTGTATGTTCGGGGACCAGCAGGGGAAGATGAATTAATGTAAGGGCTTGGGCGCTGAGCTGTCGGCTGATGATGGCGGCCAGAAGGTCTCGGAGCCGTGGAAGAAAACGTGAACATGTGTATAGATAGGCTTCTTGTATCATGTTAGGAGTCTCCAGGTCAACTCCGATCCAGAAACTTTTATGGAAAGTGGCAAGAAAGAACCTGGAGAGAGCTTGGCCTCTTGAAATGCACGTCTCGTGTGAATAACGTGCTTGTGAGATGGGAGCACTTTCTTTGGGAGATGAATTATTCAGGGCAAGAGCAGGTTTGCTAATTGCTGGATACTCTACCTTGAAAGTTTTGGTCTCATACTAGCACTTTTTAGTACAGCTGTGATTTTCTAAAAATTACCTGCGTGAATTATCTTCATGTTGTATCAAATCCTTGGTACTTTTGATGTTTGTTTACTTTTGAGAGCAAGTGGGAGATGGGCAGAGAGAGAGGGAGACAGAGAATCCCAAGCAGCCTCTGTGCTAACAGAGTTTGACATGGGGCTTAAAGTCACGAACTGTGAGATCATGACCTGAGCCAAAATTAAGAGTCGGAAGCTCAACTGACTGAGCCACCCAGGAGTCTCTATTGCTATGTTTTTCTATTTGAGGTGTGTTTCCAAAGGGTCGGTTTCTATGCTTCTCTCGGTATGTTTTACATAGTGAATCCTGTTGTAAGATATGTAAATATCCTTTTAAAAATGGACGCTCTCTGCAGCATTGGCGGGGAGGAGTGTGGGGTGCGGGTGGGGGAGATTGGCCACGATATGAACGTAACGAGGTCCATAGCTCTGTGAGGAACGTTGGGCCTGGGTGAACCACATCTTAGTAGCGAGCACTTCGCTACCATCCTTCCCAAAGTGCAGATCGGTACCCTTGATGTGTGTCACTTTCTAAGAGGTCGGATTTGCTGTGTTCTCCTGCCTGGCGACCCTTTTTCAGATATTCAAAATTGTAGTAAGTTCGCTACTTGGAGTAGGAGTCCGTGGACTGAACGTGCTCTGTGGTGAACAAGAGCATCGTGACTCACACACACTCATCACACACATACACTCCGTTCCTGGCTGTTCAGCTTTCCGTCATTCATGTGTTTATTTGCTCAGAAGTATTATTGAGCAGCTAGTGTGTGTCAGATGTGCTGTGCTAAGTAGGACTGCGTCATGAGGAATAAGCCTGTGCCCTCCCCGAGGACGTGCCGAGGGGCACTGCCAAGGAAACAGGCAATCCCAGTGCAGTGCCGGCGTGAGAT
The DNA here is from genome assembly GCA_028646485.1 of Cryptoprocta ferox. Taxonomy (NCBI): domain Eukaryota; kingdom Metazoa; phylum Chordata; class Mammalia; order Carnivora; family Eupleridae; genus Cryptoprocta; species Cryptoprocta ferox. The sequence goes on along the minus strand of CM053577.1, from coordinate 7,778,819 downwards.
GAGTGAGCAGGGGGCAGATACATGGGCTCCTGCCTTATACTATCAGGTGATAGAAGACTGCGTGGCATTCTTGATGTGACTGGAGAGAGAAATTCTTGTTGCCTGGAGTCTTTGAAAACTGACCGTGATTAGAAGTAGAATCATTGGGGCACCTGGGTGGCTCAGTCGGTTGGGTGTCCGGCTGCAGCTCAGGTCATGATCTCACGGTCCATGGGTTCGAGCCCCGCATCAGGCTCTGTGCTGACAGCCAGCTCAGAGCCTGGAGCCTGTCTTCAGATTCTGTTTCTCCCTCTCTCTCTGACCCTCCCCTGCTCACACACTCTCTCTCTATCTCAAAAATAAATTAAAAAAAAAAAACATTAAAAAAAGAAATAGAATCATTGTGGGGCACCTGGGTGGCTCGGTTGGGTGACCGACTTCGGCTCAGGTCATGGTCTCACCGTTTGTGGGTTCGAGCCCTGCATCAGGCTCTGCTGACAGGTCAGAGCCTGGACCTGCTTTGAATTCTGCGTCTCTCTCTCTGTCCCTTAACAGAGACAAGTCTGTTCCTTGTCTCTCACGACTTGTCAAGTGAGTTGCTGTTAACCGAGTTTCTTTAGATGCTGCTCATTTTCAAAGCAGATGAGCTATTATTTTTGCAGTTCTGTATTAGCTCTTACTCCGCTGACATGGGGAGCAGTTTCCTGAAACGTTGTTTGCTTTCTTCTTTGCTCAGGATATTGGTCGAGTCACAGGACCTCCAATGCTCAACCCCATAGCTAACGAAGTTTACTTGAATTTTGAAAGTAGCACTCCCTGCTTAGCAGACAAGCACTTCAACTACACCTCCCTGATCGCATTTCACTGTAAGAGAGGCGTGAGCATGGTAAGTGTGCCTCTGTTCACAGTTTGGGGGCTAGAGCTGGGACTACTGGTCTGAGAGTATGCTGCAGAGCTAAGGACGTCCTTCTGGAAAATGGGCGCGGTCATGCATTATGTCAGCGGTGCCCTGAATAACCTAAAACTGTTAATTTAACAGTGAGTAAGCCCACCCTGAATGAATGGGGCGGACTGCCCAGCGAGCTTGCTGTGATTTAAAAACACGAAGTGCTGTGGAGCCGAGGCGTGCCATTCAACTTGGCCCACGAATGTGTGAACGTGTCAGCTTTCTTTTTCCTTTCGAAAAATGGCAACGTTAGTGATTTTATTCTTATTGGGAAGTCAGACTTTTAGCAGCTGTAATCATTCAGGATGCCACCCAAAATTTAGAAGTAAGCAAACCTAAGAAGACCTCCAGAATCAGAACAGCTCTAGCAAAGTTGTAGATGTTTATCGATTTCTGTTTTACACGCATTTAAAAATAAGACTGGCTTCCCCCACGAGTACCGTTTTGTTGCACAGGGTTTTTGCACCCGTTTACTCCCGACTTCTCTTTGTGAATAGGAGATAAATGGGTCAATCATGGCCTCCATCACAGTGACTCAGAGCCGCTGGGTGACATACCTGATCCCACAGCCCTGAGTGGCCACTGGTACCCCGCCCCCCTTACCCCCCTCGCCCCCTTCTGCTCAGCTGGAGAGCTCTTTGCTGTAGGCAGCCCGGCCTCACAGCCCCTCATCTGTGCTTCTGACGTCTGTAGAGTTCGGAAAACTACAGTCCTCTCACATGAAGGGGTGGAGGCTACTTGTGGTATTTATAACCGAAGAAGAATATTCATACATTTTGCTGCAGAAATATATGCTTGATGATAGTTCTGTGTGTGTGTAGGGGGCGGGTTATAGAAGTAAGGGTCTCAAATTGCTTCTTAAACTCTTGAAGCTGATGAATTATAAAGCTCATCTGGCCCAGGGAGCTCAGGTAATGGATTATAGTTCTGGAATGTGTCTTGTAAATTCGGTAGGATACCTTCTGACTTCTCAGTCTGTAGCAGGTTTGTAAGGAAAAGAGCTCTGGCTGCCAGGTAGGGATTTTGACAGCGGTAGGAAGTGGTGTGGCAGCAGCCTGATGCCTGACGGGGAGGGACAGTGCAGTAACGGAGAGGGGAGGAAGCAAACCTCACCGCCTGGGTCCTCTCCACAGGATGCCTCAAAGCACTGCAGGGCCCTGGGACATGTCCCTGTTCACAGATAGTCCTGGCTGTCAGGGTAATCCCGGGTGATTAAGGCGGGGCAGAGCCCCGATCAACAAAGTCCTTTTATCTCTTTATCCTGTGTCTGTGCATTTACGAGGGTGTGTGGGTGTGTCTCCAGGCGTCTGTGGGCACAGCTGTGAAGGCAGCAAGCAGCGTGGCTTAATCTAGAAAGGCCTCCATTTTTGGCAGTATTGCATTCTTCAGAGGGGACTGGTCTTTTGAAGATCCGCCTCTCCTGAGGAACCCCGGTTACCTCACATGCCACGTTGAGCCTGTGTTAATGGCCGAAGCTGCTAAACGCACGAACGTGGTCCGGGGCACACACGGGGCTCTCTCTGATTCTCCGAGCAGCAGTGTGGGGACAGTGAGCCGCGTTTACTGGGTTTTAGAAACAAGACATCTCACACTAAACGTACGATCGATTTTGGAAAGATCTTTAAGATACTTTCTTCCTCTTTGGGTTTTATCTTTCATAGGATACTTTTTCCACTTAAGTTCGTAGAAAAACAGATGCTCAGCAGACCCTGAAACTGAGATTGCGGACCAGCTGCCCCATCTGTGTTCTTGCGGCTGTTGCTGAGCAAGGGAGGGTATAGACACATCAGTTCAGGACACCTGGACCGAGTTGTGTGTGGACCTTATGGTGAAAATCCTCCATTTGTACGCACGCACAGGGCGGAGACCCTGCTCGCTAGTGCTCAGAGTATCTCCCGCTCTCCTGTGCCAAGGCAGGGTCTGGTTCACACTCTCCTCTGCCAGGACATTGGAAGAACTGGTAGTGGGACATGAGACTGTCTCTAAGTGCAGGGTGACGTCCTGGAGGTCGCGAGGGGGCTGGGGTATGTGGGCGGGGCTTCCCGGTGGTGTTGGGAGGGCAGTCGTGATCCCTCGCAACTGGCGGTGGCGACTGCCCCTCCTGCCTGGAGCGAGACCACTGTGGGTCACTGAGAGCACCCAGTGGCCTCACAGCTGCGTCTGCAGGGGTCTCTGTCTGGTGCTGGCTGGGGCGCAGAGCCATGTGGGGACACTGTACTTAACCCACATGGGTTTCCTTTTGAACAGGGGGTTCCCATGCTGCTGAGGACCAGTGACTGTGACTTTGTGTTTGGGTGGGAGACCCCGCTGGTCTGTCCTGACGAGGTGCGGGTGGATGGCTGCTCCCTGATGGACGAGCAGCTGCACTACAGCTTCGACCTGTCCAGCCTTTCCAAGATCCCCTTCAAGGTAACGCCACTCACCCAGAGCCTGGTGGTCTCGGGGACGCGGCGACCGGGGCTCCTTCTGATAGCTGCTTGTGGTTTAGGTAACGGGACACCTGTGGCCACGAGGCACAGTGTGTTGGCGGGAGGGAGGTGGTAATGGGCTCAGCCCCCCTCCTGGACGCACAGGATCAGCCTGTTGGGGATTCCAGATCGTGTAGCAAACCAGTCACAGCTAACGCTGGAGTCGTGCCCTGTGGTTCAAAGTTCCAGCCTTTAGGACTTTGTGAAGATTAAATGGTACAACAGAGATCAGGAGGCTGCTCGGGGATGTGCATGTGACCATGTACCCGCCAAGGGACAAGGCCACTTGTAGCGTACCTGGCAGAGATCATGTGGAATTCCCTCGTGTCTCCCTGCCACCTGGCTTTAAGATAAAGAGGCAGCTATTTCACTGACCGCAGAGGTAACGGATGGAGGGAGCTAGGATGTCCCTCTGACTTAGACACACTTGCGTGGGGTGGGGGAGGGGAAGCTTATCTTACCCTTGGCCTGTGTGTCATGGACCGTGACATCGATGAGGCCACCGGCATCTTGGATCACTGGTGTTTGGGGGACCGTGCATCTCTAGGCCTGGGATCTAGATGTTACTGAGTTATATACTGAGGACTGTGCCCACCAGCTCCTAGCACCTCCCCGGGACGGATCTTGGCTGGTGGGCAGTGAGCCCAGATGCCAGGGCCCTGGCTCCTGTGATGGAGACCTCGCCCAGGTGTGACAGGTGTGCAGCAGGGGTGAGCATGCGCAGGGTGTTCCGTGCATGCACTCCTGTGTTCCGGGTGAGGAACTGGGGTTTCGGAAGGGGGTGGGCAGCCTGCGGTCTTGCGGATGGTTCTGCCAGAGGCCTGGCTGCAGAGCACAGCCAGCCATGCGCAGGGGAGGCAGAAGGCTGGGCCTGGGGGTGGAGGTAGAGGTGGATCCTTCCAGTGGCTGGAGGGAGCTGTGCAGACAGTGGGTGAGGACTGGAGAGAAGGAAGGTGAGCGCCCAGGCGCCCACGCACAGCCCGCAGGCAGCCCCTGCTTTCCGGCACGAGCGCACCTTCCTGCAGCGATGGCTTCTCTCCGTCTCGGGACCGGCTGACGGCCGCACCTGGTGTTGTCTGTGCAGGTGACCCGGGACTCACGCACCTACAGCGTGGGGGTGTGCACTGCGGCGGCGGGCCCGGAGCAAGGGGGCTGTAAGGACGGAGGTGTCTGCCTGCTTTCTGGGACCAAGGGTGCATCTTTCGGACGGCTGGCGTCAATGAGGCTGGATTACAGGCACCAGGATGAAGCTGTTATTTTAAGTTATGCCAACGGAGATAATTGTCCTCCAGGTAAATCTTCGTAGCAGGGTGCGTTTGTCGTGCCCGGGACACGTGGTGGTAGACCCGGCAGCAGGAGGAAACTGAGGCATGAAGCTCCAGATGCCGTGAGTGCTGACCCTGGGCTCGGACCACGCAGTGCTCCACCCAGGCAGCCCCGAGTGCGAGCGCTCCAGCTTTGAACACGCTCTGGCCTTTGCACACACTCGGCTTTGCATGTTGGGGTCCTGATGTTGGTTTAGGGTGACTGCTCCTGTCAGGGGTCCTTTTGAGCGTCCCTGGGTGATAGTGCCCAGCAGGGAGAGCAGAGCCGAGGTCGTGCTGCTGATCGGGGTCACACAGGTGTTCTTCCTTTTTTCCAGAAACCGAGGAAGGTGACCCCTGTGTGTTCCCCTTCATATTCAACGGGAAGAGCTATGAGGAGTGCGTTCTGGAGGGCAGGGCAAGGCTCTGGTGCTCCACCACCGCAGACTACGACAGGGACCACGAGTGGGGCTTCTGCAGACACTGTACGTGGTGGTGCACGCGTCTGGGCCCAGCTGCCCTGCAGCCGGTGTCCTTCCCAGGCTCACATCATGCCCACACCGTTGTAGACGTCCAAGTTAATGCAGAAATTCCTCTGCGTATAGTTTTTCCATGTCAGGCCTGTCTCCGTAGAGAAAGGACACGCGGAGCTGCTCTAGGGGCCGTGCTGCGTGACCACATAACCGGCCGCGGTAGGGCAGAGTTGACCTGCGGTGCTAGGTGGCCAGAGAGGCCCGCACACGCTCTCCAGGGATCTGGGTCCTTGGGCCGGTTCTCAGCACTGATGACGCACATTTCGTGCCTCACTAGAATCCCACTTGTCATGGTCCTGCAGGGTGGCAGGCGAGTAATCGGGAACAGAGGGGGCTCATCTGCTCTCTGCTGGGGGGCGGGCTCAGGACAGGGCGGGGCCTTGCTCTGGCGATGCTTGGAGCCCAGGGATGTGGGTCCCTGCCCCCGTGTGTGTCACAGGTGTGAGTTTTCAAGGGAAGTGATGAGAAAATGCATAAAAAATGAATTGTTGTAAGCGATCAGGGACAAGATGCTATAGAGTGAGTGTTAGGTGTTGGATTCACAGGGACTATTACAGTTTTGTTTTGAGGCTTATTGTGACGGGATCTTTCTCCTGGTCTGTGGGATGACACATTTTTAGGTAATTATAGGTATCTCGTTGCTATTTTTATTTTTTGTTCTCACCCACGTGTGAACAGACGTAGGGCACTTGTCCACGAGGAATTGAGCTTGGGCTGCAGGGTCATGAAACGCAGGAAGGGACCTGTGCCCTAAGAGGCCTTGGTCTGTTTCGGGTTAGGGTCTGGGGGAACGGAGCAGGACGAGCTCTGCCCGTGGCGCATGGGCTGCGGTCCAAGTTTTCCTGCCTGTTGTCCCCCCGCTCCAGCAAACAGCCACCGGACGTCCTCGATCATCTTCAAGTGTGATGAGGATGCTGATATCGGGAGGCCACAGGTCTTCAGTGAAGTTCGTGGCTGTGAGGTGACATTCGAGTGGAGAACGAAAGTTGTGTGTCCTCCAAAGAGGATGGAGTGCAAGTTCATCCAGAAGCACAAGACCTACGACTTGAGGCTGCTGTCCTCGCTCACTGGGTCCTGGCTCTTTGTCCACGAAGGAGTCTCGTGAGTCCCCGCCATCTCGTCAGCCGTGACCTTCTCTCAGGCCCGATGGCGATTGGCTCACGGCCATGCACCTCCGTGTCCCCTCTCTGTGTCCCCCGAGCTGGGGCTGCTGTGTAATCTGGTGCTTGTGGTGGCTTGAACGCCCCTGGGCCCTAGGGAGCAGCCTGCTGATGTCAGGTCGTGTGCGTGGCTGCTTTGCAAGGCAGAGCTGGACAGAGAAGGAGCCTTTAGGACCGGAAGCTGGCCATCAGCAGTTGGCAGGACAGAGTCTCAATCGGCATTATGTTCGGGAGGGGCCTCTGTCCGCTGCTGGGGGTATGGGGGGGGCATTGATTTTCTCAGCTCTTTGCACGGACCCCTTGGGGCATGTGGGTCGGAGGTTTGTGAGCCATGGCGCCCATTCTGCCCGGCACCCCCAGATCAGGAAGTCCTCAGCCTGGGGCAGGGGCGTGGACTTGAGCTTCAGCCAGTCCCAGGTCGAAAGCCCTTCTAAACTGCCCTCAGGGTCCATCCCCACTGGCCTGGTTGACACGCTCCCGTTTTCAGTAGCCAGTACTCTTCTTTCTTTCTTTGAAAATTTGTCTCAGTGCCGTGTTCAGAGGTGCCCCAGAGTACTTGCTTATCACAACGGGCACTGTTGCTGAAAGTGGTGGGCGGAGCTGCACCCCGGTGCGGTCAGGGCAGACTAACCTTGCACCTCTCCCCCATCCTGTGTCCTCTTACAGGTACTATATAAATCTGTGTCAGAAGATCTATAAAGGGCCGCTCGACTGCTCGGACAGAGCCAGCATCTGCAAGAAGAGTGCAACTGGGGTCGTCCAGGTCTTGGGGCTTGTTCACACACAGAAGCTGGACGTCGTAGGTAAGGCCCTGGGCCCTTGTGCGCGGTTACAGGTGTCTCGCCAGAATTGGAAAGGAGAGGGCGTCCTCGTAGGCTGGGAGGCTCCGCACTGGCTTCAGCCGAAAGTGCTAGATATTATTCCCAGTGACTGTTTCTCAAGCATCTCGGTAGCTCTTGGAACGTGAGAACAAGTACTGTTTTGTACTCTCTGAGGTGGCCGGTCCTGGCAGGTGTGCTCAGAGGGTTCAGCTCTTGGGAACATACTTCCACCCAAGATGGTTAAGCCTCCGCCCACTTGTGATGTCACAGCGGCTAAGGCCCCGCCCACCTGTGACATCACAGGGGTTAAGGCGCCCCCCCCCCATCCCCTGCTCCCGCTCTGGGTTGAGGAGGGTCCGCCTGTGCGCGTGCAAGCGTTTATTCGGGAAATAGTTACACAAGAGGTTGGTAAAGATTATTTCAGGGGCAGGTTCTGGTAATGTCTTAACAGCTTAGAAAAATAATAACAAAGGTTTTTAAAATAGTGTTCCAAGATAACGCAGCTTGCAACTGGTTGTTGAGTGAAAAATTCTTTCATTATTTGACAGAGGAAGGTAGGGACTCGTGGGCGGCTCAGTTGGTTAAGCCTCCAACTCTTGATTTCAGCTCAGGTCATGACCTCATGGTTGTGGGACTGGGCCCCATGTGGGGCTCTGTGCTGAAAGTGCAGAGTCTCCCTGAGACTGTCTCTCACTCTTTCTCTCTCTCTCTGCCCCTCCCCCATGTGCGCACATGTGTGTTCGCTCTCTTAATAAACGTTTAAATAAAAATAAAAGAGGTCGGTAGATCTTCCTTAGATAGAAACAGTTGGGGTGTGTTAGGGGGACCAGTAAAGAAAAACACCCGTATCTTGTTGGACTTGAGCGGGGTCCCCGAATTGTCCTGATTAAATCACAGGGTGACTTGAGTCGGCTCGAGCTGTTGAAAAAGAGGCCAGGAATTCTGCGGGAACCACTGTCAGTCTTAGAAACAAACCAGATTCTGCAGGTTGGCAGAGTCGCCCGGAGTAGCCAGCCCTCCCAGCCCCCGAGTCACTGCTGTTTCCACACAGCTCACTCGGGGTGAGGGTGGCTCGTGGCTCTGTGGTCTCGTGGCTGTGCATGGATATTGGATCAGCCTTTGCCTGAGTCTCCCGCAGCCAGCTGGAAGGTTTGAATAGTTAAGGCCTCACTGAAGGTTCAGCTAGCAGAGATCTCCTGGTCCCCAGGCCACCAGGTGGGACCTTCCTCTTTGGCCCCAACAGGACAGCTGTCCAAGGACAAACACAGTGACTGCCACCCTCATTTCAGGGCCCCACCCATTTGGGGTGGAGAGATGGGCTGTCTGTCCCAGGAGCTGACTATTTTCTACAGCTGTGCTGTGCTGTCTGCGTGTGTAATCCTCAGCAGCTTCGAGGGGCTGGGGTTAGAGTTCATGTCACAGGTTGGGCAGTGAGGTGCAGAAGGTCAAGTGTACAGAGGTGTGGGGTGTCTACAGTAAGACCTGCATTTGTTTGGCCGCATACTCCTGCAGTTTGAGAATGTATCTTCAAAGGGCACCTGGTGGGTTCAGTCGGCTGAGCGTCTGACTTGATTTCAGCTGAGGTCATGATCCCAGGGTCGTAGGATCGATCCCTGCATCGGGCTCTGTGCTGAGCGTGGACCCTGCTTAGGGTTCTCTCTCTCCCTCTCCCTCCCCCTCCCCCAGTCTTCCCCCCCCCCCCCGCCTGTCACTTGCGTGCATGTGCTTTCCCACATTCTCTCTCTCTCTCTCTCTCTCAGATAAAAATGAAGGGAAAAAAAAATTCCTCTTTATTATTATTTTTTTTAATGTTTGTTTATTTTTGAGATAGTGCCAGCAAGTAAAGAGAGAGACAGATCATCCCAAGCAGGCTCCTTCCTGACAGCAGGGAGCCTGACGCAGGGCTTGAACTCACAAATGGGAGATCACAACCTGAGCCAAAGTCCGAAGTTCAACTAGCAAAGCCACCCAGCTGCCCCCAAATCATCTTTTTTTTAAGAGAATCCTTGTTAAATTTTGACGTATACATTTTCCCAGACTTTCTTCTTGCTTGTTATAAACTTTTAAAATAAATGGTTTTATAAAAGTAGGCTCATACAATACATTCAGGACTTTTCACTTACTAATGTAAGTGTAGTTGGATGTCAGTAAAAATATACATTTTAATGACCTTAATATTTTATTTTTTATTTTTTTATTATTTTTTTGGTAGCAAAACATGTTTATTACTATGATTTATGCATCTCTTAGAAAGGTAATTTTGTTCTTTTATAGTTTATTGTCAAGTTGGTTTCCATGTAACACCCAGTGCTCTTCCCCACAAGTGCCCTCCTCCATGCCCATCACCCCCCTTCCCCTCTCCCCCTCCCCCACCAGCCCTCAGTATTCAAGAGTCTCTCATGGTTTGCCTCCCAAGAATTTCTCTTTAAAGCCGAGCTCTTGCTTCCAAACTTTTACACAGGAGCCCAATATTTAACACAGATCCATCCAGTACAGCTTTGAGTTGTGGCAGGGCCGCAGGCCCGGGCTTTCGGCTGAGCAGTCAGTTCCCTGCATGGCCTGGGTCCGGGGAGGAGCACATGGGAAGCTGGCGCCAAGGGCCGCATTTCCTCCATGTCCCCTGCCTCTCGTGGGTGAGGGTCCGGGGCCGCAGCGTGTGTGCCACTCCTGCAGGCCCCGCCCTGTGCCCCCAAGCCACAGCCTGCCGCCGTACGAGCCAGGCTGGCATCGGGCAGCCACACGGGGCAGCTGGCAGCAGCACAGGACTTGAGCTGCCGGCCACGCCGGCTTCTGTGTGGCTTGCGGCTGAACGCAGGTGCTCGCTTTCCTCCTAAACCCTTCGCGTCAGGTCTCAGCGAAGTGGAAAGGTTGGACACAGAGCCAGAAGTCCCGAGAAAACCAGACTTGTCCTGGGTCTGGTTTTCCTCGTCGTTCGTGGAGGTCTGGCACCTGCCCTGTTACTCCTGGGGTGCTCAGATGGGGGGCATGTTGGGAGAGCACCTAACATGACCTTGCAGTCGTCCAGAATTGGAGCAGGGGCGAGGGCTGTGGTGAGGTCCCGCGCTATGGGCTCGTTGTGCCGGGCACGGGGTGTGTTCGTGGGGAGGTGTCCTGTTGCGCAGGCCAGGAGACTGGCTCCGGGGCTCAGCGGCCTGGAGCCGGGCAGCCGGCGAGCAGGAGGGCTGGGATCTGGACCCACGTCTTCTCTAGCCGCACAAGGTGTGGTGCGAGCCTCCAGGCGGCCACTGAGCTCGGCAGTGCCGGGCACCCAGGGCTGCGGGCTCGGGAGTCTCCAGAAAGCCGAACTTTTGTTCTGTCTTGGTCTTTAACGTAGATGTTGACGTCGGACACCGAAGCTCTTTATAACCGGAAACGATGTCCCTTCCGTCATGTGTGTGTTTCAGGTGACAAAGTCATCGTAACTTACTCCAAAGGTTATCAGTGTGGGGAGAATAAGACTGCCTCTGCCGTCATCGAGTTGACCTGTGCAAAGACAGTGGGCAGACCTTCGTTCAAGAGGTGACAGAGGGCTGGGGCCTCAAGGGGGAGCTGTGTAGAGCATGTGCTGGGGGCCTGTCACTTGCGGGGGTGCAAGTGTGTGTGCAGGGAGAGGGTGTTCCGGTGGCCATGTTGGGGAGGGGGCTGTTAACTGCTCCCACCAGGAGGGATTTCCTGGAAAGGGGGCTGGGACACATGGTCATTTGACAAAGCAACGACGTAAGGTGGTATCTGGCTGCTGCCCTGAGCATCATCGTAGAACAGGAGGGGCCGTGAATGGCGCCACCTTAAGGCCAGCAGTTCAGGTGGCCTGAGATCCCCAGGCAGGTGACGCTGGCACAAGGGATGCTCTCGGATTACACTAGAATTTTCCAAGGCAAGCTGTGGCTAACGTTAGGAGGAGTTTGGCCAATAGAGGGAGCATATGAGCTGCCATTTGTGAACAAATGATTCTTCCGGAAGCTGGGCTTGGAAAAGGGGGGGACCCAGGAATTATCCAAGGATTTAATCAATGTGTGCGTTGAAAAAGCTTGCAAAATAAAGTTCAAACATTTATAAGCAAAATTTTCCCGTCTTTAGATGTTGCATAGTTTCCAAATTCAACAACAAAAAGAACGTGTTAAACACTGGCCAACGTTTTCACATGGCTGGAGCGCCGCACATCCTCTTCCCTGTTAGCCCCATCTTCCCTGATCTTCCCTGTTAGGCTGTTGAGAAAAGTCCTAAGAGCCTTCTGAGCCCTAGAGCTGCCTGCACACCCATGGGGGTGGTGAGGGTTTGGGGATGGGATGCTCCCACGGGGAGCCGGGGCTCAGGACCAGCCTGACCGCTGAAAGCCAGTGGGCCTCTTCCCGGCACAAGAGGTCTGGTGTGGCTGGGCGTGACCGCAGCGCGTGCTCCCTCCTTCCAGGTTCGACGTGGACAGCTGCACGTACTACTTCAGCTGGGACTCCCGGGCCGCCTGCGCCGTGAAGCCCCAGGAGGTGCAGATGGTGAACGGGACCATCACCAACCCTAGAAATGGCAAGAGCTTCAGCCTCGGAGATATTTATTTTAAGTAAGTGAAACATTTTCCTTTTGAGCGCTGAAATGTATTCAAACTTAAACCAGCAATTAGATCTTTCCGGGCTGGGGGTTGGGGGGAGAGCCGCAAGATACATGGGTCTGTGTGTGTTAGTTACTGTTTCTAGGTAGAGGTCCTATTTTGCTTAAACCGAGAGAGACAGCTCTACTCAACTATGAAGTTTTAACACCAAAGATGGTGTAAAAATAAAGTCACCCCTCCTCCCGGTGAAGCTGAAACCCGAAACAGGTTTTGGTCGGGAGTCCCTGGGCTTCCTGGTTTGTGAACACAGAGTTGTGAGGTCGGGTGGCCACATGTGCTGGCTGCGCCCTCGGCAGGCAAAGCGGGCCATTTGCGGGAACGGTGCATTTTGAGGCGGGCACACCGGTGCCCTGAGCGCGGGTGGGGAGGCAAGTCGGTGCCCTCTGGGGCCTTCGTGGGCTCCCGGGCCGGCCAGGGCGGGGCAGGGCAGTGTCCTGCAGCCCTGTGCTTCTTCACAGGTGTCTGGGTCTCCAGTAAATGGGTTTCGTGAAGGACTGGAGCCATTGCTATCCTTTCCATTTCTTCAGGCTCTTCAGTGCCTCTGGGGACATGAGAACAAATGGGGACAGGTACCTGTACGAAATCCAGCTCTCCTCCATCACGAGCTCCAAAAACCCAGCGTGCTCGGGGGCCAACATCTGCCAGGTTAAACCAAACGACCAGCACTTCAGCAGGAAGGTTGGGACTTCTGATAAAACCAAGTACTATGTTCAAGGTAATTGCCGGCCGTTCACGGTCCGTGTTTAACTTCCTCGGGGCGGCTCTATGCTTTCCACGGGCAAGCTCCCTTCTGTCGAAATTCCACATTGAAAGCAGAAGCCCTGGCCTGATTCTGTGTCTTGAAACATATTCATCAAGACGGATTGAATGGGTGTAAGATGAACGTTTCATTATAGGTAAAGTTCACCTTAGACTTGGTCTGCACCAGGGGTTGTGAAGTGGGGGTGAAGGCAGAAGGTCAAGTGTGATGTGGTTTTAGTTGTGTGCTTTACTTGCGATTTCAGACACTATTACGCAAGGATAAGAAATTTTACGTTTGCCAAAAGGATGCAAAGGAAGGATAGACGCTCTTGAAAAAGTCAAGTGCACGTTTCCACGCTCAGATGCTGAGTGTGCGTGTCACTGCACTTGGCCGCACCCGGCAGAGGGACCCATCACGTCAGCTTGATTTGCTTTCATGATTCCACACCAGAGAGAACTGTGGTTCTCTTTTCTAGCAATTCTGAGTTGGACTTACTCGTGTCTGTGCGTGTCACGCACGTTTACTTGTTTAGTGTTAATAAAATCCTTTTTGGACCTTATCGCTTTCTCCCTTCACCAGCACTTAGAAAGCAAGCTTAGTTTTAAGACCACTTGTTGCATGAAGAAATGCAGATTAAGTCTCTTCCTGAGTCTTCAATTCTTTTGAGAGGCCAAGAGTAGAGAGCCACAGCGCCCTGTCTTGTTGCCATCGGAGCTGCCATGGGCTCCCCCATCAGCTCGTGGACATGGGCCCACACGCCAGCCTCGTGGGACAGTCCGTTCAGGCCTTGCCTCGGCCGGTTATGAGTGAGAACACGTGGGGCTTCCCGAGCCCAGCCCGCACAGCCTGGGGCTCAGGGCCCCCTGGGTGTGTGGATGTGTCCGCCTCACACACGGAACTCGCTGGGAAGTTTGAGCCACCTGCAAAGTTTGGGGAGGGCAGGGTCTGCACAAGGCTCGCTCACCTCTTGACACCAAGTGCGAGTTTCGGGGAGTCTCCCTCACTACCCTCAGGTTTGGTCCTTCGCTGGGACTCAGAACTCACTGAGATCTGCTACCGTCACGGTTCAGGATGAAAATTGGCTGAGGGGGGAAGCACGTAGGGTGGCATCCAGGAGGGAGGCAGATGCTCCCATTGTCCCCTCCCTGTGGAATCGGGGTGTGACCATACTCATGGAGTGTCACCTACTGGGGAAGCTTGCCTCTTCCTCTGTGTCCAGGGGTTTTATTGCCTTGTTGAATTGGCTGGCTGGTTGCTTGGTTGCACCTTTGGTCCTTTTCAGTCTCCGGATGACCTGGTACCACATGGCCAGCCCCCATTCTGAATCCCACTGTGAGCTGAGGACCAAGGCCCGGCCTCTCCTGGGGTCAAGGTTCAAGTCTTTCCTGCTCCCGGACCTCAGGCGGGGGCTCTGTGAGTGTCAGGTGGCCTGTGAGAAAACGCACACGTGGGACCCTTGAAGAAGGCCCTTTACGTGAGATCTTAGGTCTGTGCACACTTCTTACAGGCCACGAGGACACTATTGAAATGTCGACAGTAACGCTGTGTGGTTGTGTTGTACTTCCTTTCTGACAGACGGGGATCTAGATGTGGTATTCGCCTCGTCCTCCAAATGCGGGAAAGACAAGACGAAGTCTGTGTCCTCCACCATCTTCTTCCACTGCGACCCTCTGGTGAAGGACGGGATCCCCGAGTTCAGCCACGAGACCGCCGACTGCCAGTACCTCTTCTCTTGGTACACCTCCGCTGTGTGTCCTCTGGGGTGAGTGCGCGGGCCTGGCCGCCTTCCCCTTTCTGCGCACGCTCCCCGACCGCACCCGACCTGCTCTCCGTGACTCGGCTTGAGCGGGTGTTTGTGTGTGTTCTGCCCTTCCTGGCCCAGCGCTCCCAGGGCACCCCCGTCTGCCTGCAGGCACACACGAGGCACCCCCACGAGGTGCCCACTTTCTTTCCGGCCTCCCCCACACTGCCTTGTGGAAGGCACATGCTGGGTCTGGTCCTTGTGTTCCTGGCACATTTTTCCTTGTGTTCCAGTGCAGGTTATTATATGGTAAAGATCGCTTTACCTTGAACGAGGTAGCGTTTGTTTGGACGAAGGAAATCTTGTTCAACAGAGTTTGAAGATCGGCCAACAGGCCAGGTTTTCATGGGAATATGTGTTTCTGTGCTGAGGGCTTTCAGGTGAGGGAAGGGTGACCTTGGCCTCTGTGTGGCCTCTGGTGAACTACCTCTTCTTGTGCCCCAGGGCTTTCACTCCTCTGCCCAGTTAGAGACCCTCATCTAGGACAGAGTGCTACAGGTTGCTTTCTTCTTGTGTTTGTCTTCTTCCCGTTTCGTCCAGGTCCCTGTCTTACAGAAGCCTTTTCATTCTCTGTCCTGAGACTGCGATCAGGAGAACGAGGAGTTCTTGCCATGCGCTTGTTTCCTTTGTGTCCCGAAGCAGTGTTTCTCTGTCGTCTCTAGAAACTGTGGTAGGGACAGTGGGGGAATCCCAGATCACATCTGTTAGATCTCAAATCAGTTTTTATTTTTAAAAAGAGTCAATTTTGTCTGAAATTTTCCGGGAACATGGATGCAAGGCAAGTCTTAACAGATGGCTAGACGTTGGTGCCGCATAAACGATGCACACAGGGGTGTGTTGTTAAGTATCTGACTTTGGCTCAAGTCGTGATCTCAAGATTCTTGAGTTCAAGCCCTGCATCCGGCTCTGTGCTGACAGCTCAGAGCCTGTAGCCTGCTTCAGATTCTGTGTCTCCTTCTCTCTGCCCTTCCCCCCCACTCATGCTCTGTCTTTCTCTTTCTCTCAAAAATAAACTTAAAAAAATTTAAAACACACACACACACACACACACACACACACACACAGAGTGTGGTGAAGAACCAATAATGAGAAATTAACTAAAAAACAGAAATACATTTGGAAACTAAAACACACTTGAAAACGATACCTGACTCCCAGGGGAACCCAAAAGTAGCAATGAGGACACACCTAGAAGTGAGTGACGATGTGCCTCTCCCACTGGGACGCACCCCCTCACCAATCCTGAGCAAGCTCCTGGGTCTTGGGGTCCGCAGAGCCCAGCTGGGGGCGTCCCGGCGCGAGCACACCGCCTCCACGCTGGAACGGACCGCTGGGAGGTTGACGGTTGAGCCGTTGGTTGCCCTCTGACCCAGTCTGAATCGAGAGTTTTTCTGAATTGGTAGCTGCACCTTTAGCATTGAGCGTGCGGCCCATCAGTGGCCCTCTCTCCTCCCGAGCAGCCCAGGTGGTCCCCGGGGCCTGCGTCTGCCTTCCCAGGGCGGGGAACGACTTCGTTAGCGGTTCTGTTACTGCCGGCGCCCGGAGTGCAGGCCCCAGGGCTCGGAAGTGTCCAGTTCCTACACGGACATGTGGTTCTCTGAGCAGAAGGTCCATCGTGGTTTTTCTAGTTTTCTCTTAGCTGATTTGCACTACTTTCCTTAAGTGTTTAAGGTCATAGACATGCACTGCTCTTTGCCACACATGGGCAGGACTCATGCCCTCTTAGCCGATCGGGTGGCGGTCAAGGAGGTCAAGGGCCCCGCCTTCCGGATGTGGCAGCCTGGATGGAGCATCTGTGCCGTGCTCAGCGGCATCCTGTGTGTATTCCCTCAGCCCCCGTAAGGCGGCCACGCTGTGTCCTGAGATGAGGCGCAGGGAACGGAAGTCTTCCCTGGCGGCGATCACTGTTTGTCCCCAGAGAGGAGAGCCGTGGTCCTGGGAAGATGAGTGTGGCCGGCTTGTCCCTGTTGTCGGCCTCGCAGGCGCCTCTGTGCCCTGCAGCCATGGAGGGGGGGGAAGGGACTGGGCCAGGACCGAGCAGGCCACCCGAGGTCCTCTGTAAGAGCCATCCGCGCAGCCCAGGTGGCGCCTCCGCCTGTTCTCCAGTCCTGCCTCCCGTCTCGTCGGGTACTGTCCAGTCCTGTCCTCCACATCGCAGGCTGGGGACCACCATGGTTGTCGCTGCCGTGGCGGGCCACTAAAGGACATGGCTTCCTTTCAGGGTGGGCCTTGACGGTGACGCTGCAGACGAGGACACGCAGGAGCACAAGGGGCTGTCGGAGAGAAGCCAGGCGGTCGGGGCCATCCTGAGCCTGCTGCTGGTGGCCCTCACCGGCTGTCTGCTGGCCTTGCTGTTGTACAAGAAGGAGAGAAGGTGAGGAGCGGGAGCAGGTGCACCCGAGGCCCGCGCTTCAAGGTGGAGTCCTGGGATCTGTGTGTGTGTGTGCACGCGCACGTGTGTGTGTTTGTGTGCGTGTATGTGCGTGTGTGTGCATGTGCGTGTGTGCGCGCGCGTGTGTGTGTGACAACCACGGAAGTGATCTCCAAAGTCGTTTTGGGACTCCGCGTTTCTGGGACAAGGTGACTGTCCGACTCCCAGGCGTGCGAGTCAGACCCTGGTGATCTTGTCCCGTAGCAGATGCCCCGCAGGCACTAGGCCTGGCCCGCCTGTTTCTAGGACGTTGGTCTCTGTGTCCAAAGATGGACAGAAAATGAGCCCCTTTTATGAGCAGACATCCTGATCAGCTGGCCCCTCTTGCATGGCCCTCCCTTCACCCCTCCTCACATCTACTAGATATCCGCCATGCGCCGGGCGTGACGCCATCTCCTTGGCTCACCATTTCTGGGTGAAAGGGCTTGTCACCACGTGTGGCTGTCCATCCAACAGATTCCATGTCGGGCGTGAACGAGGCACAGAGCCCACGAGCCCTGGGTGTGGCCCGCCCTGGCAGGCGGCAGAGGGTGTCCAGAAGTCCTGAGTGCGGCCGTCCTGAGCCAGAGAGGCAGGCACGGGACCGGAGAATCAGGGCAGAGGATCTGGGCATGAGTTTTGGCACCTGCAGTCTCAGTGCAGCCCTGGGGTGGTGGGGATGTGTGCTTGTCAGAGTCACGTGGGACCAAGCAGAAGCCCACGTTAGGCAGCCTGCACTTGCCCTTGCTGGGCCTCTCAGAGGGGAGGCAGGTTTCCAGTCCATTTGCGTCTGGTTCCAAAGCGTTCTTTTCACTGACCTGGTTTATAACCCAGCTGCCGTGGGTTTAGTGTGCCCGTGCCTCGGAGGGATGTGCCTGTGGGAGCTGCGGGCTTCTCTGTTATCGGACTTGTGAGGGGCTGGGCCAGGGAGGGGCGGGGGTATGAGGGGCCGGGGCTGGGCGGGCTGGCACATGAAATGCCAGAGCTGTGGAGGGGCGGGTGTGAGAGGTGCTAGGGCTGTGGAGGGGCCTGGGCATGAGGGGCCAGGGCCGGGCGGGCTGGCACACGAGATGCCAGGGCTGCGGAGGGGCCGGTGGGCGAAGGGCAGGTAGGTGAGGGGCTGGGGCCGGGAAGGCTGGCACACAAGATGCCAGGGCTGCGGAGGGGTGGGTGGACAAGGGGCCAGGGCTGGGCGGGCTGGCCCCACCCCGCAGTGACTACCCTCCTCACAGGGACACGGTGGTGAGCAAGCTGACCAACTGCTGCAGGAGAAGTGCAAACGTGTCCTACAAATACTCGAAGGTAATGTCCCGTCACCCCCGCCCCGTGTTGAGCTGTCGTTACCCTGACGATGTCAGCCCGTGACCAGGGACATGTTGCTTTTGAACCCACACACATTTCCTGTCCTTTTTTCCTTCAAGTTTTTGTCATTGTGGTTACAGCAGGTTTTCTTAGAACGTTTAATATTTCAGTTGTTTGTACATTTTATGGCTGTTCTAAAAAGTAAATAAATAGCAGACATTTTTGTGCATCTGGCTGGTTTCCTTCAGATAAATTTCCCCAAAACAGGCGTTGTTTGGGTAAGGAGCACTGTGCTCATGGTGGCTCCTGATCCTACAGCCAGATTGCTTTCTAGAAGGCTTTTCTCAGACACAGCCACGCCCTGCCTGAGGCTTCTCTGATCGCACAGCCCCTCCCGACCCCGAGGACACCGCAGGAGCCGAGGGCTGCCAGCCCTCCTTCCTTTCTGGGCAGGGGACCGGCAGGTGGTGACTGCCGTGTGCAGGGAAGGGGTTCCCCAAATCAGGCAGGGCATGGAAGGGAGGGTAACAGAGGAGCAGCACGGGGCGGGGCCTCAGGGGGGCTCCAGCATCTGGCCTTGTCCCTGGCAGGTGAACAAGGAGGAGGAGGCGGATGAAAATGAGACCGAGTGGTTGATGGAAGAGATCCAGGTGCCGACCCCAAGGCCCGGGAAGGAAGGACAGGAAAACGGCCACATTACCACGAAGTCCGTGAAGGCTGAGGCCCTCACCTCCCTGCACGGGGACGACCAGGACAGCGAGGATGAGGTCCTGACCATCCCAGAGGTGAAGGTGCAGGCGGGCAGGGGGACCGGGGCGGCCAGCGCACAGCACGGGAGGAGCGCGCAGAGGAAGGGGCTTCGGGAGGGCGCGGAGGGCGCGGGGGCGCCGGTGCGGGGGGACAGGGCCCGGCCCAGGCCCACCCAGCAGAGGCCTGCACACCCCGGCAGCCTGGCATCCTTCCACGATGACAGCGACGAGGACCTCTTACACATCTAGTCCCCTGGCGCCTACAGGGGACGTGGGTCCGCCTCGCGGCCGGGCACCTCCAACCAAATAGGACTTCCGTCGATGATGCTTCTATCATTTTTGCCTTTAACAAGAACTGTCTCCAAAGGGAAGAGTTTTTGTGATGGGGGAGAGGGTGAGGAGGTCAGGTTTACGGTCCTTGGAACGTGGCTCTGCCCCTGTCGTGGGGGCAGGGCGGGGCCCCGGGTTTTGTCCCCAGTCCTCAGTTAGAAGCGGGGCTGCCGTGTGCTTTGTCACAGGCGCCCGGGCCAGACACATCTCGAAACAGAGGGCTGTGTGTATTCGAGAAAAACCCTTGCTGCTTTAGGCCCTGGAGGGTATTTGACCATTATATTTTAGCATTTAATTCTCTCCTCCTATTTATTGACTTTGACAATTACTCAGGTTTGCAAAAAAGGAAAAATACAACAAAAAAACGGAAAAAAAAAAAAACACAAACAAAAACAAACAACCCGACAGTTTCTCCCCCGGCGGGGGAATCGGGGCTCGTCCCTGGTCAGAAGGGGAAGCTGTCGGTGTGCTAAGAAAGTTCCATATGAGATTTTGAACTGGTCAATAATGTAGCCTGTACGTTAGAATGCTCCAATCTGTCCCTTCCTTTTTGCGTCCTGTTTCTTAAGGGAACACGCACGTGCGCGCACACACACGCACACGCGCACCCGCACGTGCAGGGTCCCCGAGTGCCTAGGCTTTGGAGGGTTCGCCTGCTCTCTGCTCTTAGTCAGTAACGGCTGCAGCGTTTTGCATGATGTCTTCAATCCTAGGTGCACAGAGCACACTTACCAGTATTTCTTTTCGCCGGCTGGTGAATTCAAACAACCCACCCAAAGATTATTTGCGCGTGTGTGTGAGGATGGAGTTGAGATGTCAGAGAAAATAACTTTCTTCCAGATTCGGGGGATAGGTCTCACCTCTTCAGGTTCTCATGACACCACCTTTACTGTGCTTATTTTTTTAAGAAAAAAAAAAAAAGTGTTTATCAACCATCTGACCTATAAGAAGCCTTAATTTGCACAGTGCGTGACTTAACGGAAATTGCATGAACGCCGACGGGCCAGCATCTCGCCCTAGTGTTGCACTTGGGGATCCCGCTCTGGGGGTGCTGCGTCGGCCTCTCGGTGCTGTGGGACCGGAGGGCGGGGCCGCTGTCCCTCCCTCACTGTTGGCACCTTTCTCAAAGTGTTTAATGAATGAATTTTCTCGAATTCTCGAATTGTATATAGACTCAGTGGTATTCATGTACTGAAAAAACCGCCCTGCGGTGGTTTCTTGGTTTGTACTCCGTTTGGCTGATTTGATTTCAACATGAGTGTATTTTTTAAAATCGATTTCTTTTCCTCATTTTTTTTTCAATCAAATTTACTGTAATATAAAGTATTCAACAATTTCAATAAAAGATAAATTATTCGCCGGGTGGTACAGCTGTTTCCTTCCAAGTTGCCCAGCATGTTGCCCAGTCTGGCCGCCCGCCTGCTCCGTGCCGTTGTGGCAGATGCCTGCGTTCGGGCTTCTGCCGCGGGGCCCCGCGGGCCCGTCGTGGGCAGCACCGCCGTGCGCTTGCTGGCGTCCTTCCGGTGACAGGCACTAGCGCCAGGGGCACCTTGCCTTCGTCTGGCTCCCGCCACGTCTCACTCCACCCCTCCTTGCGGGAGAGCAGACCTCAGGGTATTCCCAGGTTCCGTGGGCGAGCTGCCCTGCATGTCACGGGGTGGCAGCTTCTCTTCGGACAGTCGTCACCCTGGCTCGTAGCGAGAGCTTCCCAGGTATCAGTGGGAAAGCAGACAAAGCAGAGTTACAGCGTCAAATATGACTTCCTGGAGTCAACATGCCGCCCTCCCTCCCCCTCATTTGTTCGTTATTCAGTTGCTGTGACTTCAGGATTTGACATTGTTTTTTCTGAAACAGACACTTGGGTCTTAGAAAAGTGCACGTTACCACCCAAGAGTCCCTGGTGCTCGGGCACCG
Source organism: Cryptoprocta ferox (assembly GCA_028646485.1). Taxonomy (NCBI): domain Eukaryota; kingdom Metazoa; phylum Chordata; class Mammalia; order Carnivora; family Eupleridae; genus Cryptoprocta; species Cryptoprocta ferox. The sequence continues at coordinate 7,757,757 of CM053577.1, read as the reverse complement.
TGTCCCGGGGGCTGCTCTCCCAGCACCCCTCCCTCTAGCACACAGGAAGCCCCTCAGGCAGGAGGTCAGGAAGGCCACTTGCCATCCTGCGCTGGCCCTGTTGGTGAACTTGATCGCGGGGGTCTTCACACCCCCAGCTGTCGGCCGAGCGTGCAGCTTGTGGCCGGCGTGTGTGGAGGGACAGGTGGGCCCCCTGTGTGTGGGGGCGTTTGCTCTGACCCTTAGGGACCTGGACTGGAGCTACTCTTGGGCTCGGAAGACAGTCCCCGTCCTCACCAGATGCCGTGGTGGGCGGTTGTGGGAAAACGTGCCCTGACGGCAGATAGGCACTGTGATGTTGTCCAGAAGTGGTTTCATTGATAAGAGTACAGCCCTGATACTCAGTTTCCTTTTAACCAACTTTTCTAGGCCCTTTTGAGACTGTCCAAGGATGGCAGAGACGTGGAGTAAATGGGGGATAAGCACGATGTAGGCAGACCTTGTGTCGAGGAAAATCCGCCACACGGTAGAGATCTGCTCTGACTAGGAACGTTTAAAAACGTTTGAAACCCGTTCTCCGCCAACCACTAAGATCGGACAGTGCGCGGGACGGCCCTGTAGGAAGGCAGACCTTACCAGAGCATTTAAAACAGTACTCTGAGGTTGGGGGAGTGGGGGGGCGCCTGGGCGGCTCAGTTGGTTGAGTGTCAGACTCTTAATTTCGGCTCAGGTTGGGATCTCATGGTTCATGAGGTCAAGCCCCGTGTCGGGCTCTGTGCTGACTGCTCGGAGTCTGCTTGGGATTCTCTGTCTCCCTGTCCCTCTGCCTCTCTCCCCCCTTTTTTCTCAAAATAAATAAACTTAAAAAAATTTTTACATTCCTAATTGGCACATAAGGTTAAAAAAATTTTTTTTAACATCTATTCATTTTTGAGAGACAGAGAGAGACAGAGCACGAGAGGGGGAGACACAGAATCCGAAGCAGGCTCCAGGCTCCGAGCTGTCAGCACAGAGCCTGACACGGGGCTCGAACCCATGAACCACGAGATCATGACCTGAGCCGAAGTTGGACGCTCAACCGACTGAGCCCCCCAGGTGACCCGACACACAAGATTTTTAATATAAATGCAGAATTCCATGTAAAGCTAAGACTGTTTTTACTGTTGGTAAAAATAATAAAACGAAATCAAATCAAAAATAAAATGGAATAAAATAATAACAAAACCATGCCCTGGGGTGACCTGATCCTTCGTGTGAGTCACAGAACTGATGGGCAGGTAGGCCTTACAGGTCCCACGGGGATAGTGAGCATGTCGGGGGCATGTGTCACGGACGAGGTTAGGTTTAAATAAATCCCCTTCCCCCATGACTGAGGTGCTTTCACACAGCGCATTTCTCCACCTGTACTTCACTGAGTTGGGGTGAGCCTCGCCCTCGGGCCAGCCTTGCCTCGCAGCCTGGGAGAGTGCAGGACGAATGACGCCTTCCCCGCAGGAAGGCTGGCTGCTGGGCCAGGCAGTCCTGTGTCGCATGTCCGGATCACGCAGGCTGAGGGACGGCGATCCTGGCGGACGGCAGAGGTGAGGCTGAAGCAGGCCTGGGACTTGAGGTGTCTCTGGACGTCCCAGCAAGGAGCGGGTGCTGCGGAAGAGCTGGCGTTGGTGGAAGAAGGGAACGAAGACGTGCTAACACTCAGAAGGCCATGGGGCTGCCTCGGCTGTGCGGACCCTGGGGGACCTCCGGCTCCCAGTCCGGACTGAGGGGGTCCTGGGGGGGAGACAAAACTGTTTTCTTAAAGATAGAGGGAAAGACCAAAGTTACGCTTGTGAATTGTTACTCCTGTTTCTTCATCTCTTATTCTATTTTGTGCTTTGACCAGTTTGCAAATCAAATTTGGTAAAAAAAAAAAAAAAATCCCTGTAATGTTATTTTGACACAGTGTCCGAGGAAAACAAGATTGCACAGGTGGCCATGTCCGTCATTGCCCCTGGACAGGGTGAGACCGCGGAGCCCCCAGCTGAGGTCACGGCCAAGCTGGGGAGACCTGATGGCCGCTCTCAGCACTGTCCTGGATGACACAGTGGGGAGCTGGCCACCCACACAGTGGGGTGCAGCGCCCTGAAAGGACCAGAGGGCTAGACCAACCTTGTGATCCTTGGCTTCAGACTTTCCTTTTTTTTTTTTAATTTTGAGATAATCAGAACATACGGAGAATTCTGAACAAACAGGACAAGGAGCTTTCTTTCCTCGAGCCACTTGAAAGTGAGCTGCCTCCCTGATGCCCCACCTTCTCTGGACCCCCGAGGAGGTCATCCCGTGGGACCATGATGCGCCCACCCACGCCCAAACACGTCGGTGGGTCCGTCCCTCCCAGCTAAGCCTCAGGTCCTGCTCATGTGTCCCTGCTGGTCACAGCAATGCCCTTTTCAGGAAAAGGACCCTATTCTGAATCCTACGTTGTGCTTCGTTGCTATGTCTTTTCAGTTTCACTTCAGTCCAGAAAGTTCCTCAATCTTTGTACTTTCATGGCCTTGACATGGGAGGTTGCCCTCCTCACGTCGGGGTCTGACACGCTGACAGGCCCCTCTCCCGTTGGGGCACCCCTCGGCCACCCCCCCGCTACTGGAGGATGCCTGCTCTGCTTCACCCCATGACGCGGATTTAGGATTCCTTTTCGGGAAAGCATGGGGGACGGACCTCAGGTTGAACAGAATCATACTCGGACTAGAAAGTCTTGTCATAGAGTGGCGTTTCCCAAAGTATGCCCCACGGAACCCACGGATTTTAGTAGATACGCTACAAAAGCTGGAAAGGGTCCGTGGCCAAGTAGGTTTGGAGGATCCTGAGCAGACAGGCTTTCTTGCCGTGAGACCTCTCTGAGCTCCGGCTTAGATTACAATGAAAAATGTGGCAGGTGACTCTCGCAAGAAGGTAGGGTATGCAGTGCTTTCCACATGTTGGCCTGTGGCCCCTTGGGGAGCCTGGTGGCCTGTGGCCCGCCCCCTGAGAAATGCTGTCACCGTAGTGCACGGTTTTCCTGAGGGTCACACGGAATGGGGGTGGCGTTCTCTGTACAAGAATGGTGAGGCCCCAAGAGATGTGTGCACACTACCTCAGAGCCTGCTCTCCCCAAGGAAGCCCCTGCCCCTCCCCATGGCCCTGCCCCTGCTCCCCACTTCGGGCCAGGTTCCCCAGGGAGCTGACAGTGCCCAGGATCTACGGCCACAGGCCTGGCGCTTCTGACCTGTTCCCTGTTAACTCATGTTGAGATGGTTAGGGGTCCAGTCGTGCCCCCCAGAACTCCTCTATGTTGACATGCGCACCCCTAGTACCTCAGAATGTGACCTTATTCAGAGATTGGGTCTTTACAGAAAGGATCAAGTTAAAGTGAGGTCAGGGCATGGGTCCTAGTCCACTGTCACTGGTGTCCTTATAAACAAGGAGGATTTGTGATGCCAAGACACAGGGAGATGGACATCTGGAAGCCAAGGCCTTCCCTCCCTGCCCTGAAAGAGCCTACCTTGCCCACCCCGTGGTTTTGGAGTTCCAGCTTCCAGAACCACGAGACAATGTCAGTGACTTCAGCCTCCCAGACCGCCCGTGCTACTTCGTTCCACCAGCCCTGAGACACAAGTCCGGGGAGCAGAGGCCCAGTTGCTCTCCTGGAGGGGCCAGGCAGGCACCAGACACAGCAAGTGTGACCCGTGGCTATGCCGGGGGGGGGGCCGAGGAGCCTAGTCTAGGCTGCCCCACTGTGACCTGCCGTTGCCTCCATGCCCATCGAGGCGAGAGTGAGTGGTTGATGGTTTTGCATGAACCACAGGTGGTTTTGTGGGTTCCTTTGTGGGGACAGGGTGTGGTGGGTCGTTGAGAGCTGGGCGGGCTTCAACACTGATCCCTTGGGGACGTGGGTGGGTGCAGGCTACCTGGGACTTGGATGCTGGCACCCAGCTGGGGAATAGAAGAACAGAGGCCGGGCGATGCCCTTGGCTCCTGGAGCGTCTGTCCTGTGTGCCGGACTAGCCCCTGATCCCAGGGACCACTAGCCTGGTGGTGACGTCTGTACACACTCAGCCCTCTGAGCTCTGGACATGGGGAGGGTAGGGAGGAATATAATGGGTGGCTTCCATCTCGTGTGGGTGCTGGGACAGGTGGGACAAGAAGATTGTGCTGGACAAGCCGGGTAGACCCAGGTCACTGGGTCCGGATGGTCGCGGTGCCTGGAGATGGGAGGCGGAGACAGAAGGCTCCTGTCTTGTCCTCTGGCCGGGCTCTCGGGGGAGGCGTCCAGCCCAGCGGCTTTGGCACGGGGGAAACACAGTCATCAGAGAGGCCCTGACATCAGGGAGGAGCCTGTGGTGTGGAGAACAGCCTGGGGCCCTAAGGAAGGCAACACCTTTGACAACTGAGAGGAGCCTCACTGTGGCTCCCATGCTGGGTCCTCATTTCTGGTGGTTTCCACACTCCTCAGTGCAGGTTAACAACTGCCCCTTAAGGACCTTAAAAGGAAGGAGCCATTTTGGAGAAGGTGCTGGGGGTTGAGGTCTGCCTCCTCCACGGTGGTCCCCTCCTGATGACACACAGAGGGACACTGCAAACCCGGGGCTGGTGAGGAAGCCTGCAGTCCGGGACAGCCCTGGGGCCTGGGTGCAGCCCCCTTTGCCATTCTGATGACCTGAGGTGGTCGGGCCACTCCTCCTGGCACCTGAACCAGGGATTGGGAGATGGGAACAGAGTGGCCGGGTCTGAGCAAAAGAAAGAGTGCCCAGCGCGCTGGGGAGGGGGGAGGGATGCCTTTGCCCAGAGCCAGGGAGACTGCTTTCTGCAGCATGAAAAGAGCAGGGGGTGTCAGGCCTGGCTGGCGCAGCGGCCCCTGGAGGGGGTAGGGGCAGGGAGGGGCCTCGCTTTCTCCCCAGGATGTGTCGAAAGTGGCACCTTTGCTCTCTGGCTACTTCACCAGTGGAGGTAGAAGGCAGCCACGGCATTTGGGGCCGGCAGGTTTGTGTTAGAAAAAGCCACTTGTTTTCCTCCCGTGTGGCAGGGACACCCCGCTCTCTCACCTCCTGTGGCCCCCCCCCTTGCTCCACACCCGGAACGTTTCACTCCTGGTCACCAAATGTGTGGGGCTTTCCCCCACACCAAGCAATTCTTTGGAACACCAGCGGCAGTCCTGTAATTGAACTCAATTCTGATGTGGTCGACCTGCAGGTAGTATCAGACCCCCCCCCCCACTGCCCCAGGCTAGGGGCTCAGTCTTGTAAGACTGTCCCCCACTTCACATCCCAATGTCAAGTCATAGGTCCCCAGGTTACCCATAGTTCTGTCCCACTTGGCTACAGAGTCAGGGGTCTTTTATGACCTCTTCCCCTTTGGATTCAACTGATTTGCTAGAGCAGCTCACAGAACTCAGGGGAACACTTCTGTTTTACCAGTTTACTAACGGGTGCGATAAAGGATGCAGAGGAGTGGCCCGAAGGAGACCTACATGGGGCGAGGTCTGGGAGGGTCCCAGGCATAGGGAGTTCTGTCCCCGTGGAGCTGGGCTGTGTTACCCCCCCCGAGGTGGGTGTATGCACCAGCGCTCACCAGCCAGGAAGCTCTCGAAACCCCATTCTTCTTGGTTTCTTACAGATGCTTCCTCATGTAGGCTTGATGGATCACCATCTCCATTTTCAGCCCTTCTTCCTTCTCTAGAGAATGGGGGTTAGGCTGAAAGTTCCAAGCTTCTAATCATGGCTTGGTCTTTCCCATGACCGGGAGCCATCCAGCGTCCCCTCCTTACAACAAAGGACACTCCTGTCAGCCCAGTGGGCAGGGGGATTCAAGGGCTCCAAGCCCCCGGAGGTGAGCCTTATTTTACCAGACCAGCTGGCTCCCAGTGCCCGTGCAGCAGAGAGAGGGGAGTCCCAGAAACAAATGGGCCTCTCCTGTGGGCAAAGGCAGGGACCCGCCCTTAATGTCTGTGTCTTTCCCGGGATGACATGGAGAGAGGGGAGAGGGGGAAGGAGTTTCCTGTCTGGTGGCATTTCGCTGTCCGCTGTCAGCAGTTCTGGCCAGAGCTCATAGGGTCCCACCTTGTGCCCAGACACAAGCCCCCTTGACCCCATTTCCTGTGTGTCAGGTGGTTTTACAATCAGGCAGCTGGGAGCCTGCCCTGTGCAGGTGATGGCGCTGGCTGAAGTCCCATGGGGTCCTGGGAAACTTCCTGTGTTGGGGTGAGGAGATGGGGAAATGGGTTTGCTTGGGGAGCTTGGCTCTCCCACCACCCTGGTCGGTCCGTGTGCCCCAGGCTAAAGGTCTGGTTAGCCAGAAAGCCAGAGGCCACTTTCCCGTTCAGCCCATGGTGCTTCCAGCTGCAGAGCTATGCCCGGTTAATAGCCAGCTTCTGGCTTCCCATTGTCAGCCTGCGTCCTCTCCTGGGGAAATGCAGAAACAGGTTGTGGGAGTCTCTGCCTGTGGTTCTGAGGTGAGCCTGGAGGACCCGATGGTGGCTCCCAGCTCTGCCTTTTGAGCTGTTCCCCCCGAGGAGGGCCGGAGGGGCAGGCCTGGAGCTCTGTTTCCCCTGAGGAGGGCAATGGAGCAGGCCAGGTTCCCTGTTACGCTGAGGAGGGCCAGGGAAACCCAGATGAGGGCCTGGGGAGGGGGGGCTCGAGGAACAAAGATGAGGGCGTAGGGGGCCTGGGGCACTAGGATGAGAGCCTGGGGGGCTGCAAACCAGGATGAGGGCCTGGGGGGGGGGCGGAGAGCCAGGATGAGGGCCTAGGGGGCCTGGGGAACTAGGATGAGGGCCTGGGGGGCCCAGTGAACCAGGATGAGGGCCTGGGGGGGGCCGGGGAGCCAGAATGAGGGCCTAGGGGGCCTGGGGAACTAGGATGAGGGCCTGGGGGGGCGACAAACCAGGATGAAGGCCTGGGGGGGGCGGGGAGCCAGGATGAGGGCCTGGGGGGGGGGCGGGGAGCCAGGATGAGGGCCTGGGGGGCCCGGCTACCACAGGCTGTCCCCCTGCCCCGGCCCTGCTCCAGGAGCAGCCATGGGGCTGGCGCGCAGTGGATGGGCCCAGGGAGCTGCTGTTGAGCCGGGCCCCCGCTCTCAGTGCCCTGGCCTCGGAGGTCCGCCTGGCACGTAGGGTCCTACAGGGGCGCGTGTGGAGTGCAGTTAGGCAGCCCCAGACCCCGGGAGCAGCGCTGCACCTAGAACCCCAGGGCTTTCGAGGTCCTGCTGCTCCGAGGAGCCCACGCTGTTTCTCTCTGTCCGTTGGTGTGGAGCCGCATAAGGCCGCACCCTTGTCCCCCCATTTCGGGGGCGTACCCTCTGCAGTCTGGGGCAAGATCTGCCTCTGAGCCCATGCGGGTCCCGCAGCTGCCGGCCTGACGGTCTCTGTCAGCCAACGGCGCCTCATCTCCTTGCCTTGTGGACCCCCCCTCAGGCCACCTGCTTCATCAAGGCAGCAGTGGACAGAGGGACACCCGGCCAGGCGGCCGTGAAACTGCACTTGTGTAATCCCGGGAGTGGCATGGCCACAGCTGCTGTGTTCCGTGGGGACTGGCCAGTCTCGGGTCCCATGCCTACTCCAGGGTGTAAGTGCCAGGAGGCAGTGTCGTGGAGGGGTCACCATCCCATCCCTGCCTGCCATGCCCTTCCTGCCTTTTGTCACTTCCTGCTCCTAACTGCCCCCCTGTATCAACTCACTGGGCATAAGGTGCACGGCTGGCTGAAAGGCCAGTTTTGGGGGCTCCCCTAGTGCCCTGTGCTTGAGCTGTCCCTCTGTGAGTCTGTCCCCCTGAACTGTATGCTGTTTGGAGTTAGCAGCTACCCCATCTCTGTGTCCTGGAGCCCGGCACTGCCTGAACCGCATAGGGACTTGGTGAATGTTTGTTGAGTGAAAAAAACGAACTGACAGACGTGTTGATGAACTAACGGCAGGTTAATAAATTCAGGATGTTGTTCTGGAGCAGAACAAGGTTCAAGGTCAAAGACGGTGGGAACTCGGGAGGCTGTTGTAAGCTCCGCAGGCCTCTGTTTTCCCAGCTTTGCCGTGGGGAGACTCGCAGCGTTGACCTTGAAGGCTGTGTGATCTGGTAACAATTCAGAGCCCTGAATTGGAGGCTGATGCTTTTGTCATTGTTATTACCTGGCTGATGGCCGAGTCTGAGGCTGTGGCCGAGTCTGAAGCTTGTTCGTGGCTCCCTTTTCCACGAGATGCTGGCCTGCAGAGCCCTTGGAGACAAATAGGACGCGGTGCTCAGCAGAGCCACGCTTGGGGCCAGGCCAGCTAGGTGAAGGAGTGTGAGTGCTGGATCACACAGCACCTGAAGCTGTACTACCTTTGATTTATCTGGATTATAAAAAGAAGTTTTTAAATAATCTCTCTGGAAGAGCCCTAAAGAGACCACTGGGGGCGGGGGGTTACATGGCAGGCTCTAGCTTCCTCCTCTAACGCCCAGAGAATTAGAACCTCAGCCTCATTGCCTTGCTTCCCGGCCAAGCCATGTGGCCAGTCACCCTCCTGCCTTTCACCCTTGCTGGACACCCGCGCCGTGGGGTGAAAGATTATTTCCAGTTGGTTGGCTTCCAGGTAGAGCATGCTTGGACAGCAGTTTGATTTCAAACCAGCCCATTGCAGAGAAGCCGACATGAAACATCGACCTTGACCACTGTGGCCGAGGCAGTTTGGCCAAAGTGATGAGGGTGCTGGTCCAGTCATGCCCACTGTGGATGACATTCTGGAGCAGGTGGGGGAGTTTGGCTGGTTCCAGAAGCAAATCTTCCTGACCCTATGCCTGCTGTCAGCTGCCTTCGCCCCCCTCTACGTGGGTATCGTCTTCCTGGCCTTCACCCCGGATCACCGCTGTCTGAGCCCCGGGGTGGCCGAGCTGAGCCGGCGATGCGGCTGGAGCCTGGCAGAGGAGCTGAACTACACAGTGCCCGGCCCGGGGGCAGCGGGCGAGGCGTCCCCTCGCCAGTGCCGCCGCTACGAAGTGGACTGGAACCAGAGCACCCTCGGCTGTGTGGATCCGCTGGCTGGCCTGGCAGCCAACCGGAGCCACCTGCCGCTGGGCCCCTGTCGGCACGGCTGGGTATATGACACGCCCGGCTCGTCCATCGTGACCGAGGTGAGAGCTGGCCCTGTGTTTTGGGGGGCAGGTAGGTTTCAGGGGTGGGGGGGAAGGGAGGAGGGTTCTATTCACTGAGCATGTAAAACGTGTCCAGTTCTGGGCGCCTGGGTGGCTCAGTCAGTTGGGCATTAGACTTCGGCTCAGGTCATGGTCTCGTGGCTCGTGAGTTTGAGTCCTGTGTCGGGCTTCATGCTGACAGCTGGGAGCCTGGAGCCTGCTTCCGATTCTGTGTCTCTCTCTCTATGCCCCTCCACCCCTCAAAAATAAATAAACATTAAACAAACAAACAAAAAGCGTCCAGTTCTGTCCTGGACGCTTTCCACACTTCCCTTGTCTAGTCCTCCACGGACTCTGGGTGTTAGGGAAGGAGGCTGAAGGTCAGAGAGACCTCTGCAAGCCAGGCTGAGCTGGATTGTTTGAACACGGGTCTACGGGGAGACGGGCTTCTCTTCTTTCTGCCCCACTGGCCTCTTTCTCCAAGAGCCTGTCAAATTGGCTTGGGGTGCGGCTTCCCTACCGTTGGAATTAGTGGGGCCCCCCTTTCCTCCACTCAAGAGGCGCGGGCATGTGAGGGCTACACGTGGCTGGGGCGGTGGGGAAGCCGCCCTGGCGTTGGAGTCAGCCTGTTTCAATCCCAGCCATGGTCCCGAGGAGCTGGGCGTCGCTGAGTAGTTTACTCTGCGTCTCTGAGCTTCAGCTTCCTCTCCAGGGATGGCGTGACCTCCCTGCCCCGCGGGGTTGGGAAGTTCAGCCGAGGATGGCGTAACCGCTGACAAGCATGAGCTGAGCTGCACGAGGTGGCCCCACGGGACGGGGTGATGGTGTCAAAGGGCCCTGCTCGCATAGCTCAGTGGGTTATTTCTGGGTTGTGCCTTGAGAATATTTTAGTAAAAAGCCACCGGAGTTTTTCCCTTCACGCATCCTTTTGAAAGGGTTGCATTGTGACCAGGGGCGGGGAGGGGGGGCTTGGAAATTGGCACTGAGGTCGCTCGTTGAAGCCACGGGCAGAAGCTGCGCACAGAGGCGCTCTGTTAGCAAAGCTGGGTGTGGCCAGGGTGCTGCTCACCTAGACAGGAGGTGAGTGAGTGGTGTCAGCGTCCACACAATAGGGACTGGTACTGGAGGAAAGCGCTGCGTCCTCCCCTCTTGTCTCGTCACTACCCTGTCTAGGAGTAGGGTCGGGGGGGGGACAGAGTGGCGAGTTTCCCCCTCAGGAGGGACAGGTGCAGGTGTGACGTGAACACCTGGGCTCCGAGGCACCCTGCAAAGACAGAAAACCAGTTAGGCACCTCCCCTCCCAGGGATGCTGAACTGTCCCGCGCTCTGGCTGGGAATCTAGGAGCAGACCAAGACAGAGAGGTATTTGTTTTTTATGTATTTATTTATTAAAAAAATTATTTTAATGTTTATTTTTGAGAAAGAGAGAGTATGAGCAAGGAAGGGGCAGAGAGAGAGGGAGACACAGAATCCGAAGCAGGCTCCGGGCTCTGAGCTGTCAGCACAGAGCCTGACGCGGGGCTCGAACTCACTAACCATGAGATCATGGGCTGAGCTGAAGCTTGATGCTTAACCGACTGAGCCACCCAGGTGCCCGGAGAAGTATTTGTTCTCCGTGACTGAGACCCACTCCGCTAGTAAATGGACAGAAGCAATCGATCCTTCATCTATTAACGCCTCTATCTGTTCACTCGGTAAACGTGTCTGAGCCTTTGCGGCAGCGCTGCCGTGGTGCTGGGATGGGCACGGGGAGAAAGCTGCGAGCTTCTCTCCAGGGCAGTGAGGGAGGCGGGGAGAGTAAGACCAGTGCCCTGGACCACGTGTGGGCAGACACAGGGGCCAGCGGGCTCCAAGGAGGGGTATCCTAGCTGCTGAGCTTATCATGGGTGCCTTCCAGAAGGAGGTGGCATTTGATTGGAGCCTTGGGTGTATTCTGAGCAGAGAGGAAAGGAAATGGGGGGAGGGGAGAGCATGGGCCCAGTCTCGGGGGAGAGGGAGCTGGTGCCGCACTGGGAACAGTGAGCCGTTACACGATTCTAATTCAGGGCTCTGTGGAGGAGACCGGGAGTGAATGAGGGCAGCGTCTCTCCTTTGGTGAGAGCAGAGTCCCCCCGAGAGGTCGCCAGATAAAACACAGGTCACCGAATTCAATTTGAACTTCGGATAAATGACCAACAACTTTTTAAAGATAATTATGTCCCAGATGTTGTGCACTATTGGATACCGAGGCAGCAGGGAATACAAATATTGCATGGGAAGTACTTACGCTAAAATACGTGTGTGTGTGTGTGTGTGTGTGTGTGTGGTGTGTGTGTGTCTGTGTGTGGTTTATCTGAAATTCAAATTCGTCCGGGCACTTTGTGTGTGTGTTTTTTTTTCCCTAAATGAGGTGACAAATGAGGACATGTGGTCTTGTTTAGGCAGAAGAGCAAGACAGTTCTAGCTGGACCTTGGGAATGGCCCCGGGGCTTCCCCAGAGGTCAGGAGGGCTCAGAGGGCCCAGGAAGGAGCCCCAGTGAGAAAAGTCAGTCAACGTGGTTGCTGCAGGAACAGAAGTTAGAGTGCACTGAGGAGTCACAGGCCTGGCCGGGGCTGGGGGGAAGGGCCCCAGCTCACCTGAGGGATCTTGGGGCGGTGAGCGATGGGGGCTATTGAATCTGAGCCTGGACACAGGAGAAGGATCGGTTTGGGAGGTGGGGGTGGTGGCGCAGACGGGGGTGGGGAAGAGGGGGGTGGGGAAGAGGCAGGGGCAGCAGACACAAGGGGAGGAGCGGAGGCCAGAGGTCTCCGATCGCTCCAGAGCTGGTCCCCCATCCCTGTCCGCAGCAGTAGGGGTGATCTAAGCACTGGGGGAAACGGGGGGGGGGGGTCCTGGAACTCTTGTGAGCAGGGGGAGCAGGGAGGAGGTGGCTGTCGGGGAAAGGGTGCATTGGGGGCCCTGCTGAGCCTAAGGGGCGGTGGGATTCTGCTGAGGTAACCAGGGGCTCTGGGGCGGGAGGGCAGGAGGATTTGGCCCCTCTAAGCGTCACCCTCTCCTCTCACCCTCCCTCCCGATTGCTACAATCGCCATTGCCTCCACGCCTCACTCTAAACTGAAGTTTATCCTCGGGGGACTCACCTTACTGATTTATTTCTGCAAAAATAATCTTTAACTTAGCCTTGCCTTGGACGTTGGAACTTGCTCAAGGGAGGTGCTGAGCCAGCTTGTTTGAACACCCAGCCTCACTTCCCCTCCAAGCCAGAGACAGTGGCCGGCTCCGCCTGGGGAAGGAATGTGCAGTTTCCTGCCTTTTGCCTTCCCTGTCGGGGGGCGGGGGCTGGCCCCACACTGGACTGGGGGGGGGGGCTCTCCAGGCCGGGAAGCCCTGTCTTCCCCTGCCTGTGAGCAGGAGTGAGAAAAAGGCCTCAGCCCGAGGTCACGGAGGCACATCGCAGTTTCCAAACTCGCCTGGTCCCCGAGATCTGCTGAGCCAGCACCCACAGCGATCCGATCCGTACTCTGACCAGGACCCTGGGGGCTTCCTGGGATCAGACGAGCCTGGAGAACACTGCTCCCGGCTTTCTAGACTGTGCCCAACACGCCAGGCCCAGCGGGAGCGGTGACTGCACTCGGAGGCCCATCTGGTGCCCTCCGCCCCCACTTAACACAGCCTCACGCTTTTCCGAGGGCTGGGCCTGCCTTCGGGGTGCTCACCCGTGTGCCAGGGGGCAGTGGTCGGGGTGTGAGTTTGGGGGGCACGGGGCATGGCAGATGGCTCTAGACAGAGATCCTCAGTGTAGGGGTGGGGGGCAGAGATCTCAGCAGGAGGTGGTGGTAGGGGGGGCCCCTCCCTCTAGCGCGGTGAGCCCCCTGCTTGTGCACAGTCCAAGGGCAAGATGTCAGCCAGGGCATTTCGGGAGGCGTGGCAGGGACATCTTACCGGCTCACTGCGGAAGATCAGAACAAAAGACAAAAACAGGGTGGCTTCGAGCCATCTAGGGGACACGATGCTGTCTGGGACAGCGCGGGTGGAGGCTACAGAAAGACAGTTGGGCAGTTGGAGATGCAGAGCCTGGGGCAGCCAGATAACACTGGAGCGTCGTCTGTCCCTCTGCCTTCTGACGGCAGGGAGCTGTGAGAGGAGGGCCTGCAGCTGAGGGGAGCGAACGTCTGGGAGGGGACAGGGAGCCGCAGAAGTGCCGGCAGTGTCCTCCCAGGGCCGGGCCACCCACGGGAGCAGACCGACGGGTCTGGGCATGAATAGCAGGTGATAGGATGGGCTCATTATTCGTTTCTGAAAGTCACGTGGTGACCCAGAGGACTACCTAGGTTGTACTTCTAAAAGTGCTCATGTTGGGGACGCCTGGGTGGCTCAGTCGGTTAAGCGTCCCACTCTTGGTTTCGGCTCAGGTCATCATCTCACGGTTCGTGAGTTCGAGCTCCACATCGGGCTCTCTGCTGTTGGTGCGGAGCCTGCTTGGGATTCTCTCTCTCTCTGCCCCTCTCCCTGCTCGCACACTGTCTCTCTCTCTCTCTCTCTCTCTCTCAAAATAAAAAGCATTGAAAAAAATCTTCTCAAAGTTAAAGGGTTTGTTATTTACCAAAACCATTTTCGCATTTGCCCCTGGGGCTTGTGTAGCTCTGTGAGTGGGACAGGACATGCTCCATGCGTCCATTTCATCCAGAGTGGCTAAGTGACTTTCCTGCGGTCACATCCCACAATGTCGTCCCGTGGGGTGGGGCCATGAGTCCAAAGTAGCTAGACTGGCACAGAGATGGGGAGAAAGGAGGGATGTGCCCCTGGACGCTGCCTAGTTAGGGCTGCACCAGGACCGGGGAGGGCACCAGGGCCCCGACACTTAACATTACCTTCTCTGAGCCCCGAGGAGGGAGTGGCGATGTCTCCTCATCAGGCCTGTCCAGCGCCCAGGCGTGTGACCTCTGTGGTGGGACTTCCCCTAAAACACAGCAAGGCCTGTCCCCAGGCAGCTCTGTCCTGCCTTTGCCTCGGTCTCCCTCCTGCTCAGTCCCTCCCCTCTCTGGTTCTTGGCATGTCAGTCCCTCCGAGTCTCCAGCTCCCCTGGGCCCCTCGGCACAGGACACTAGTGCCCAGGCTGCTCCTGCTAAGCCCACCTTCCTGCCATCGTGTCCTCCCTCAGTCCTTGCTTTGACACTCACGTCAACATCAGTCACAATGGAATCTGCATAATTATTGGTGGACTTCACATAATGAAGTGTATAATTAACAGGTACTTAATGGAGGGCTTTTGACCAATTTGGGAAAACATATTCTATTTATTTCCTTACATTTCATCTTTAGGAAATTACTTTGCTGTACTTCTTTCTAGGAAAGTTATCTGTTGGCCATGTTGTCTTTTGATAATCGACTCTCAACGTCAAAGCACGGGACAGTAGCTTCTTTAACTAATATATAGTGAGGGTAAAGCAAAGATATGAGGTCCGTAATGATATTAACTGAGATTTGCCTTAACCTTGAATTTGCCTTACAAACATGCAGTAAGAGAAAATGACGTGAGACACCTTCGGGATGTCACACTTGTGTTAAACATTTACTTTGGCTGGAGAGAAGGCGGAAGGTGTAGTTTGACTCACAAGTGGTCTTGTGTTTCCGGCCCCTCCGACCGTGGTGTGGACTGCTGCAGTTTAACCTGGTGTGTGATGACTCTTGGAAGGTGGACCTCTTTCAGTCCTGCGTGAACGTGGGCTTCTTCCTGGGCTCCCTGGGGGTCGGCTACATTGCAGACAGGTACGTAAAGGCCAGTCCAGCTATACGGAGCGGTAATGCCGTGTGGAGAATGGATCGTAGGGGTCGATGATGGAAGGATCTGGCCAGTTGGAATCTACCACAGAAGTTGATGGGGAGAAGACCTGGTGGCTAGTGCTTTGGACGAGGGAGAGGCAGCAAGCTGGAGTCAACCTGGGGATTTAGGACAGATTTCAGGGGTCCACACTCCATGAAGACTGTATACCTGGGGTGGTGGGCTGAGAGAAGGTGGGGACAAAGCCAAGCTGTACGTGTCAGGCAGATGGATGAGGTGAGGGTGGGGCTATTTTTTGAGGTGGGACCGAGTCGGGGGGGGACTCTTCACTGTAGCTCTTTGTGGGGGGAGGGCTGGGGAGCCGTCCAGAGTTGTGTCCTAGCCACACTAACATCACAGCTGCGCTCACAGTAGCCCGGGAGGCACAGAAGAGACGTCGAGTAGGCAGGTGGATACACGAGCTGTGCTCAGAAGAGAGGTTTGTGCTAGAGATAAATCTTCGGCCTTCGTCCGCAGGAACTGGTACTTAACGCTGTAAACCGCGTTTGAGACCAGCTAGCAGAGCGTGTGGAGACGTGAACAGGTCGTAGGGAAGGAGTTGTGGCCAAGGAGATTTGGAAGAAACGGCAGGTGGCAGGATGGTGCGAGGCTGGGGAACACAGACAGGGCTTGCTCAACGAGGAAGAGCAGTCCACACCTGCGCAGGTGGCCCCCCGAGTGCCAGCGACAGGGACAGTGTCAGGGGGAGGCTGAAGAGCAGCGAGAGAGGAGAAAGTGGAGTCTGTGTGTGTGGACAACTCTTAGAGGCGAGTGGGCTGCGAAGGACAGGGGACAAGCGAGGGGACCAGGATGGTGGCGAGCGCATCGCGGAGTGCAGGGATGGGGGGCGTGGGGACCGGAGGGGCAGTGGAGGGGCTAGGCTCCGGTGACAGGGGTGCAGCCTGTGGTCAGAGGCATGGGAGAAAAAAAGGGGGGACAGACACAGATGCCATTAGGTCTGACTGTTCTGAGGTGAGAAGGGGTGAGCGTTGGACAGGAAGTTTCCATCTTAGTAAAGGACAAGGACATTTGTGGGCTGGTGTGGAGATGCGCTGGGCAGGGACAGAGGTGTGAGGCCAGGAGAAGCAGGATGAATGGCCGCGTTGGTGTCTAGGATGCAGGGGGCAGGGTGGGGCGATCTGGGGGGTGGGGACCAGGTGGCTGTGACCGCACCGAGGCTGGTCCCTTACTTCCTTGCGTGTGGGACAAGGTATGAGAGGTGGAGGCAGTAAAGTCCCCTGCTGGGATGAGCATTAGCAAACAATTTGCCCATTTCATTCCGGGGGGCGGGGGGGAAGGAAAAGGAAATAATCCTCCATAGTTACACCGTGAGAACTGAATGTTTCCCCAGGAGTGTTTTCGAGACCCCTGACAAGACTAGCCCGGGGTGCGCCCCGCTAAACCCTGTTAATAATAACACAGGCTGCCAGATACAAAGGCAATGAGAGGGGACCCCGTGGGACCCCACAGAGCCGCCAGGAGCCACCCGCCTTGGCTGAGATGCCAGATGGCCGAGAGCCTCAGGATTCTGGATTCCTCTGTCCCGTGTGACTTAATGAACCTCGGAGGGGCCGCTGTTCCCCGAGGACGACAAGGTCGGGCCCTGAGGGGGGACGATCGCCCAGGAGAGCAGTGACGTGTGCCTCCCGCTTGGGACCCTTGCTGCCCCGTGGTGCCCACCTGACCCCAAA
>CM053577.1:7581481-7740675 GCA_028646485.1 Cryptoprocta ferox | reverse complement strand
CTCCCTCCCTTCCTTCTTTCCTTCCTTCCTCCCTCCCTCCCTCCTTTCCTTCTTTCCTTCCTCCCTTCCTCCCTCCCTCCCTCCCTTCCTTCCTTCTTTTGTCTGAAAGCCACTTAAATGACCACTTAAATAGATCAATCTTTCCATACCAACTTATCTATTTGGAAAAAGATCGAAGTTGATGTGTTTACAGCAGGGGGAGGGGCAGGAAGGGGAGTCAGGTAAGAGAGTATTTTAACATTTAAATATGAAAGAACCAGCACTCCCTGAAAAGAAATGCAACTCAACTGGTTTGAACCACTTGAAAATTAGGAGAGAAGAAGACAAAGAGGAAATAAGAGAAGAGATAAGCATTTTTTTTCTACATACTTTTTTTTCTTTCAAATTTTTCTCTGAAGGGTAAGAAGAGAGAATGAAAATTACTTTCTTGGAAGGAAGTAGGTATAAAAGAGCTGTCTATGCTTTCCTCAGCCCATAGGTGGGCACACCAGACAGTAGTGAGGACAATCCACATTTTTGCTCATTTGTAGACAACGGAAAAGAAACGATGATGTCCTTCCATCTCTGAAGACGTATCTTATGTCTTGGCATTCTGGGAAATGGTTCATTAACCAAGAGAAAGCGGATTTCTCCCCCAAGAAACTGTGTGCTTAATGGGTTCAGTATTGGCCCTGTGTATGTTCAATATGTGCTATTTGGCACATGGTTAAGAAGATGAACTTGGGGTCGGACTTTGGCTGCCCAACACTGACCGGTTGTGTGATCATGGGCGGGTTCCATAATGTTGGGCCTCGATGCCCTCATGGGGGTGGGGAGTGGTGCCCCGTGCTGGCCCCGTCCGGTTGCTCTCGCTGTAGGGCAGGCACCAGGGCGGGGCTGGGGCACTAGGCTAGAGGGGCCTCCCTGCGAGGAGCTCACCTGCTAGAGAGAAAGACAGACGCCCAAGCGGGTATCTGTCTGGATCGAGTGAGGGCCACGCCTCCCCTGAAGGCCTTTGCCACTGGCTTGCAGGTCACACTTCCTTACCCTCTGTCCCATCGCCCCCCCCACTAGTGGCTCATTGATGTCCTTTACTGGCTCCTCCTCTTCTCCCCATCCCTGGATCCCTCAACGTGGCAGGACCCAGGATGTTGTCCTCCCCAACCCCAAACCTGAGCCGCCTGTGGACCCCTGACCCGACCCCAGCCCCCAGTCTGTAAAGTGCTGTCCGTCCAGCTGTTCAGGCCTGCCTTCTTGCGATCGGCACAGCCTCTGCTTACCCACACCTGCATCTGCCTCCTCGGGGTCCTGCTGCCTGGCTTTGCTTTCTTTCACAACACACCCGGACCCACGGTCTCTCCCTCTGCTGCTGCCACTGGGCCTGAGCCAACACTCTCGCTTCACCTCCACGTTGGTCTCAAGTCTCAACTCAGTGGCAGACTGGGAGCGCGTTTGCCCCTCGACGGACCAGCTCTGCATTTTACGCAGAGCAAGCCAGCCTTCTGTGAGCGCCCCCAGTGCCTCTGCCTGGAACTTCACCCTTGCAGTCCACCCCACGGCTCCCCCCTCTGGAAAGCTGCCTCCCCCGACCCTCGACTGTCCTGATTCACCCCCACCAGTCAACATTCCCTCGTGAGATACAGTTTACTCCTTTGCTGCATGTACCCTCCGCCCTCTCTCCTGAGGAGGTGGGGTGTGCAGGCCACCACTGCCCGTGGAGCTGGCCACAGACCCCAGGCACCCAGAGTGGTGCCAAGTCCCTCATTAAGTTAGTGAGCACTCCAGGGCCCGAGGGAAATGTCACAGCTCAGCCTGGAGCTCATCGGGGCCAAGCTCAGGGGAAGGAGAGGTGGACGGTGTCGGGCGGACTGAATCCCGAGTGCACGACGGCCACTACAGACGCCGAATGGGGGACTCTGAAAAAGGACCAGCTTGGGAGAGGCTGGGGCGAAGGGCGGGGTGTCTCAGGGACTCTGGAGCTGGGGAGCATCAGCAGGACTCGGGGAAGGAGCCTGGGGTTGGGCAGGGGGAGATGGCTGGTGGGGGGGCGGCGAGGCGCAGGGGCTCACCAGGGAGGGAAGGAGGCCCCGGGGAGCGAAGGAGCCAGCATAGTGACTCTTCTCCTGTTTTAGTCACAGAATTCATGGGCTTGAGCCACAGGCGGACGGTGGCCATCCTGTACCAGGCGGCCTTCACCATGGGGCTCGTGCTGCTCTCGGGAGTGGCCTACGCCGTCCCACACTGGCGGTGGCTGCAGCTGGCCGTTTCTCTGCCCACCTTCCTCTTCCTGCTGGACTACTGGTACGTGGGGCCCCCGAGGCAGCCCCGGCTCCTGTGTGCGGCCCCAGAGCCCTGCGCCGTGACCGTGGCCGCCACAGGCACGGCCATAGGGCCGCTACCACTATCTGTCTCACTCGGGGTGTCCTGTATTCTGATAATGACCCTCATCACCTGGGGAGCCAGTCTCAACCAGAGCCTCTTTAAATTTGCATCCCCTTAGATAGAGAGGCAATGCTTGAAGTCAGACAAAACTCCACCTAGCCACATGTAGGCATTTGCTGTTTGTTGAATGAATGAATGAATGAATGGAATGTTCTTGGGGAATGTGCACGTTAGGCCATTGTGAAACAAACCAGTCCCAATGAGGCGTTGCTTTCACGAGCTGTCAGTGCTTGGCGGGGACCCCAGGGAGAAGCATCTGGACAGATGAGTTTTGATGGTGGGGCAGGGAAGGAGTGCAGAGAGGGCTGTGGACAGAAGTACCTCATTCCTGCACCTTTGGTCACTGCCCTGCTGAGGGCAAAGCTTCTCTGTGGGGGGCACTGAAGTAGACCCAGCCTCTCTCAACAAGGGCTCTCTGGGAGCGGTGCACTTGTGGTCAGGCTGAACCCAAGAGGTCTCTGTGGGGGGGAGGAGGGCCGGGTAGGGTGGGGCCATGCCGGAGTGTGTTCAGAGACCTCTGCCAGAGATTCTCAGTCATCAAGTTGACACGTCCTTACCTGGTTTGAAATGGACAGCATATCTCCCTGATGTTAAAGGAAAGTAGGTGGGAGATATTTCAAGATATTTCAGCCACCCTCAAGTGACATGGAGACACCTGCTGTAGCCCAAGGGGTGGGGGGACATCCATTCTGGGTGAGGAACAGGGCTCCCGCTTCCAGCAGAGAGTGGGGCCCCTGCTCCAGGAAATGAAGGCCACGTAGGAAAGCAATGGTTCCCTTTTTGCCCCTAAATCTTAGCAGGTGGCACTGAGAGTATGAGGGACCCCTAGCGCTCCTTCGTGGGCACCCTGGGCCCGCACGGGGTGACCCCAGATCCTCGTCTACTAGCTGCTTGAGGAATGACAGTTCCCACGTGAGGAGGATGGGTCGCTCAGAGCAACAACATCACCCTGACCAGGGCTTAGAATCAGATGCGCTCTGGGGAAGGTGCCAAGCAGTGATGTCTGTGTCCGCAGGTGTGTGCCCGAGTCTCCCCGCTGGCTGCTATCGCAGAAGAGAAACACTCAAGTGATCAAGATAATGGACCGTATCGCCCGAAAGAATGGGAAGCTGCCACTTGCTGATCTCAAGGTGACAGGCTAGCAAGGGCTTCCTCACATCACTGAATCTGGGGGTTGGGTTTATGATGTAGAAAATGCTTCCGGGCCTGCCTTGAGAAGCAGGGAGGCAGGAGGAATTTGGGGTGATGGGTGCCGGGCACACGAATGGCAGTGGTTGACCCCCCCCCGGGTGGGGTGGCCCTCAGGGCTTCTGCCCCCCGCAGCTGGGATGCAGCTGATGCTCCCACTCCCTCTTAGATGCTCTCTCTCGAAGAGGATGTCACCGAAAAACTGAGTCCCTCCTTTGCAGACCTGTTCCGCACCCCACACCTGAGGAGGCACACCTTCATTCTGATGTACCTGTGGTAAGGGGCCTTTCCTATGCCTTCCCTGCCAGAATCGGCGAGCCTCCCCGGACGCTGGGGTACAAGCTAAAGACAGTGGAGCAGGGCGCCTGGGTGGCCGAGTTGGTTAAGCGGCCGCTCTTGATTTCCACTCACGTCATGGTCTCATGGTCATGAGACCATGCTGAGCGCGGAGCCTGGTTGGGATTCTCTCTCTCTCTCTCTCTCTCTCTCTCTCTCTGCCCCTCCCCTCCTCAAAATAAATAAATAAACATTACAAAAAAGTGGAGCAATGCTGGTGAAAAAAGAGAAGCATGAAAAGGAATTTGTAGATGAAGTTCAAACGGTCAAACAGCTCTTAGAAAGACATTTTATTTCTCCCTTGGGGACTGAGTAATGGGGAAAGACATCATTTCAGTAAGGGGAGCGCGTTACATGGGCGAGGTCAAGAGTAAGACGAGTGAGATATGATGAAGCGTTCCCAGCGTTGCCTCAAATCCCATGTGCCTCTTTTGGGAACAGACGAGTCTTAATTGCACTTGGGAAGGTGGATGAGATTTCAGTGGCTCCCAAAGATTTCAGGTGCTTCCAAAGAGGAAGATCCCTTCCTCACACCTTAGAACTTCAGAGACCCTGCCCGAGAGCGTCTGTGTCTTTATTACCCACTGATGACGGAACTCTTGGACACATGTGGGCTCACCCAGGTACCCCTTGCCCACCGCCACAGTCTGTACCGCCCTCCAGGTGGCCATCTTTGCAGTTCTCTGTCCCGTTCCCTCAGAGGACATCGGGGCGGCTCCCCATTACCGGGGCTTTGTCGTGGACGTGCTCCGCTACCACTAACACCTGGGCCCGGACCGTGGGCTTCCCCTGACGCTGGTGTGACTCATTTCTACTTCCACGTAAGATTTTACTAGAACTAAGGGTTCAGACTAAAAGGGCGTTGCCCGGCACGTGGTAGCCCCACAAATATTTGCTGAAGGTTGAATGAATAACCACCGTTCCACAGACTCCATCCCAAGTGCATTAGACACACCAGCCAGGCTCGCGCCCTTTGCCCCACCAGTCACCTGCCGTGTCTCCATGTTGGTCCCCGAGTCCCGCAGCCAGCCCCACGATGGGCCCCGGGAGCCTTTGCAAACACCCCAGCTGCCTGTGCCCTCTGTCCCCTTCCTTCCTTCCTCCCCTTACCACTCGCTGCCCCCATTTCCATCCCACGAGAGCTTCGGCTCCTCTGCTCTCACACCCCTGCACCCAAGCCCTCCGCAAATTCTACTCTAGTTTGAAAATGTGTTCGAAATCTGCCATTTCGCGCCATCTGCCCTCTCAGTTCCCTGCCCGAGTGTCGTGATCTCTTGCCTGTGCTGTTTGGGTGCCTCCTAACTGTCCTGTCCGCTCCCACCGCCCGCCAGGGCCTGCTCCCAAAGCAGGCAAAGACCAGGTCAGTCCCCTGTCCATACCCTCCCAGTCCACTGAGGAGAAAACCATAGCCCTTTCCGTGGCCTCCCCTCCACCTGCCCCTTCACTGGGGAAACTCCCGGCCGTGTGACTCCAGGCTTCACTATCCATGACTCAGTTTCCTTATCAGTACGTGGGGTAATGACAGGACCTACCTCACAGGCGTGTTGGCAGAGTCACTAGATAACATGTGTGAACAGCGTCCCACATGGACGCAGGATTCGCTCAGTACCACGAGTTGCTATTTTAACATGTACATGCAATTCATGGGTTCTGCCAACAGATGGCAGCCCTGCACATTTGTTAACCGTTTTCGGACCGGAAAATCAAGGTTCTACATTCCTTTCTCTTAAATCAATGTCTTTATCAGTAATATGTGACTGTTCCCATTTAAGTGACTAAATGGCACCGAGAAGGCCCTGGGCTTATCTGGACTCACTAAGCTGCCGGTAAGCGCCTTCCTTCGCTCACCCTCTTCTCTAATCAGGAATGATTCAGGACTGGAAACGAGCATCCCAGTGGTTCTCTGCGTGCAGCTTTATAAAACGAGGGAGTATGTTAAGGGGACATATCAGTTGTGATCTCAGTTTTGGAGCTGATGGGCAATCTACATGCGGGGTTACGGGCAATTTATCATCAACCGAAGTCTCTTCTCACAGTGATAGGTACCAGTATAATTGTAAAATGTGTCCAGCCTCTGAGATTATATAATGTCACCGAAAAGGACACATGGAACTCTCTGAAGTCTCCCTGAGTGACTTAGCTGGTCCCCATTGGTCTAGGTGCCGTGTTCTGTAACTCTGCTCTTCTCCCCTGGACGATGGATGGATGGGTCTATGGGGTGGAAACGAGGGGAACCCCGCCGCCGTGCAACTCGGAAGACTTGGCCAGCATCTGCTCTGCTCTCTCTGGGCGCCTGACCTTGGCGGGGGGGATGACATGACGATGCCAATTACCGCTCATCTTTACTGAGTGCTTTTTCCATGCCAGGAAGCCCACCAGACACTTCCTGTGTGGCAGAGAAGGGTGCAGAGAGGGCTGTGGAGAGAGATATCTCGTCCCTGCCCCTTTGGTCACCATCCTGATGAGGGCAAACCCTGTCTGTGGGTGACACTGAAGTAGACCCAGTCTCTCTAAACGAAGGCTGGCCTCGACGCCTGTACATCTGTGGTCAGGACGGGTCTACCGTCATCAGGTTGGAACAGGGGAGAGGACACTCTGCCTGAGTCTCCATTCAGGGCAGGACGGGACTTGCCTGAGCGTTCTCGAAAGACCTTCTTCCACTTGCCGATGAGGGAATTGAGGCACAGAGGGCTTAGCTAAGTTCCTTTAGGTCACACAGCTCAGACAGCAGCCTCATTACTGAACCTGCCCACCCACCTTCTCCTGCCCGTCCCCTTGTAGCTGCCAGAATTAGACGACGTAAGGCCCGCACAGGGCTCTGTGCGGGGCCAGGCCCCTAGGTTTGCAGGAAACAGTAAGGGTCACCGTTGGTGGGCTCTGAGACACGAGCTTATATCCTAGAAGTCACTGTCTCACGTAAAGCTGCTCACTGAGGGCCCCTCTACGGCATCCTGCCTGACCTTTATCCCCTCTTCCCCTGTTGCTCTCGGACATTCTAAATCAAGTGACCCACGTTCCTCTCCAGCTTTAGGGACCTTTGTCCTAGCTGCCAGAATCCTAACTCCCTGCCGTCGTGCAGACCGAGACTCTGCCTCAGAGCCTGCCTCCCTTCCGTGCCCAGGTTCACCAGCTCCGTGCTCTACCAGGGCCTCATCATGCACGTGGGCGCCACGGGCGCGAACCTCTACCTGGACTTCCTGTACTCGGCTCTGGTTGAATTCCCGGCGGCCTTCATCATCCTCGTCGCCATTGACCGCTTCGGCCTCATCCGCCCGCTGGCCCTGTCAAACCTGGTGGCGGCGGCAGCCTGCTTCGCCATGATTTTTATCTCGCACGGTGAGCTGTCCATCCTCGTCATCTTCTAGGGAATCGAAATGATCCAACTGGGGCAACAGTGTTTTAGCTGCCTGATAAGCCTCTGGAATAAGAACAAAGGCAAAGACGGGGTGTTACCTTCATCTGCAAGGTTTGTTTTCTTTTATTATTTTAAATTGAGGTATAACAAACACACAATGAGCAAATCATAGGTGTGCAAGCTGATGAATTTTTCCCTAGGTATATAGCTGGGTACCATGACCCAGATTGTGCAGAACGTTTCCACCACCTTAGAAGGTTCCCTTATGGTCCCTGACAATCCATACTCAACCCCCCTGCTCAGGCCACCCCTGCTCTGACCTCTGTCCCTGAAATTGAATTCTGTTGGTTCTTGAACTTCATCTAAAAGGAGCCGTTTGAGATATGCCCTGTGTACTTGTCTTGCTTGTCCGTGCTCTCACACCGGACACGGTTTATATACTTTTTCATTGTTGTGCGGCTTTCCACCCTATGAATCCCATGCCACCTACCTGTCCCACTGTTGACTGACCCTTGTGTGGTTTCCAGCATCTGCCTACTGGGATCAAAGCCACAGTGAACATTCTAGCACATTGTCTTGTCACGGTGCAGGCACTGATTTCCCTTGGATACAAATCTGTGAGAGCATTTTCTGGGTCAGGGGCAGCATATACGTACCTCTAAATCGATACAAACAGATTTGCAAAATGGTTGGACCCATTTATACTCCCAACCGATGATGCCCGCGTGTCTAATTGTTCCACATCGTCACCAACACTGGTGTTGCTGGTCTTTTTCATGCCAGTCATTTGGGTGGGTGGGTGCTTTAGTCCATAACTCTTACAATCCAAGATAACCCAAAGCAGAATCATTTCAGTCAGTTTTAATTTTCAGTGCACAAATGGCCTTTCCTCTTTGTTCCTTTGGGAAGATTGTTAAGTGAGCGTTAAGGCAAATTTGCTGCTCTCTCCGGTTTTATGGCTTGCACTCTGGCCTTGCTGGTTAAATGAGTTGTTTTGTTAAGTTTTTATGGAGGGTAGTGTGGGAAGCGTTTCCTGAACTCTTGTCTTCTCAAGGAACCGGCTGGATATAGATCAGGCTGAAACTAAAAAGAGGTGGAAGAAGACAGCTCAGTTTTCTTCCCCCTCCTTGCATGGGGAGAGAACAAAGAAGACAGGGAAATGGGCAGAGGCCACTGAAATAGATTTTACCCACTTTCGTCCCCACTTTCTTGTTTCTAGAATCCTGGAAAGATCACTCAGCACTGGGTACAGAGAGGGAGCTTGAGGTCTGAGACTGTTCAGTTATCAGCTGGCCAGAGTCCAGGCATCCCCCAGGGCCCTCCTCCCAGCCCCCACCCTCTCCACTTGGCCTCGACTTAGTCCTTGTCACATTAGATGATAAACACTCATCCAGGAAGTATTTCGAGTACCTTCTCTGTGGCCAGCATGCATCTATAGGTCCTGGGATCTCAGTGCTGAGCGAAGCAGAGAATGTTCTTGCCTTGCAGAATTTACATTCTGGAGGGAAAAAGAGAAGGTGAAGTGTGGCGGGCTTAATCCTTGGTGTGGCGGTCAGGGGTGGCCTCAGGAGACCTGAATGAGGGGAGTGAGCCATGTTGCCATCTAGGGAATGTGCCTCCCAGGCAGGGGACAGAAGTAGGAGTCTCCCCAGGGAGGGCAGAGCTGAGCATTCAAGCAATAGCTGGAGTCCTTGTGCCTAAAATCAGGAGGGCAGGGGCGGGAGCACTGGACAGAGGCCCAGTTAGCAGGAGGTGGCCTTGGACTGTACCTCAGTGTGGGAGCGGGCTTCGAGCAGGGACGTTCCCTGCAGGGAGTGGCCCCACAGTGACGAGGGAAGCCAGGCAGTAGGACAGCTCAACAGATCACAGACCCCAGAGTTTGTGTGCAAGGCCTCCCCCTAGGTACTGAGTGAACCTCCTCATCTTTTCTCTTCGGGAAGCTGGGGCACATCCTTGATTAGCACAAGGTGGAGGGCTGCAGGAGGCTTGGGGACTGGGCTGGACCTGGTGGCCAGCTTGTCCCTAAGGCCACCGCGTCCTCTCTCCTGGGAGCCTCACGCTGGTGGAGTGAAACAGAGCTTGGCTTCGGTGAGCAGCCAGTAGCTGGGGACAGGGGTCAGGACAGCATGGTGGCTGTGACCCCAGAGGCTCCTGGCATGTCACAGGGGCCACTTGGGTATGTGAGTGTTTGTGGTGATCCTGGTGGAGTGGACGAAGGTGCCCACTTCTTGAATCAGTCCTCAACAGGGGGCAGGCTTCCTGGACCTTCATGTAATCAAGAGCCCCACAGCAGTCGGCTAAGTGGAGACAAGGGTTTGCTTCCCTAATACTCACATCTGAGACTATCTTGTGAGGTGTTTTGGTTTAAAAAAATGTGTTTGGAAATGAATACTAGATTGAAGACTAGAAATCTGGTCTGTCGGCTCCAGGAGACTGACTAAGGGGCTGCATTTATTGTGGACCTACTATGTTTCAGGTGCTAGCTATGATACTATTACGTGATAATTAAAAAGCCAACGTTTATTAGTGGTCATGGTGGACGTTTGGTGTATATTACCTCAAAATCTCACAACAGCTTATAGGCTGGCTGTAATTATTCCCATTTTACACCTGAGGAAGCCAAGGCACAAGGAAGTAAGTCACGTGGCTGACAGGAGGCAGAGCTGAGACTCAAAAGACACGTTCTTTCCCCTACACCCAGGAGCCGCCATCATGTGTCACTATCAAGTTCTGAAACCTCTCAGAACTCAGTTTACTTACCCCAGAAGGAAAGAGTTAGACAAGACAGTCCTTCAGGCCCTTCCAGCTCTAAAGGCCAAGCTTCTTAACACGGCCCCTCGAGGGAGGGAACTCTGTGGCCGCAGTCCTCATGTGAGACCCCCACCTCTGTGTTTCCTGTCCAGATCTACACTGGCTAAACATCACCGTAGCTTGTGTCGGCCGAATGGGAATCACCATTGTGTTCCAAATGGTGTGCCTGGTGAACGCCGAGCTGTATCCCACGTTCGTCAGGTGGGCGCACAAAGCGGGGTGGGGTGGGGGAGGTTGGGTGGCTCTTGAAATAGCCGTGCACCAGGCAGGCTCAGCGAGGACCAGCATTTCCCAGACAGTTCCTCAAGGCTCCCCCAAGGTCCGTTGGGACATTGAGGTGGGGGTTGGGCATCAAAGAGAGCGTCAACTCCCAATGATAGGAGAAAATGAACTGGAAGGGTTGGAGTAGACAGTGCAGAGGGCAAGCACAAGAGATAAGGCATCTGCATAGAGATGGGAGGGAGTGGGAGGGAGTGGGGACTGAGTTTCAGCCCAGCCCACGGCAGCTCCACCCACACGGGTAGACACCCCTTGCTTAAACAGAGTTCTGATTGGCACAGTGATACAGAAAGCATTTCTAGACATGCACCATTTTGCCCCTAATGTCATTATTTCCATTTTACAGATGAGGAAGTCGAGGTTCAGAGAGGGATAGAGAACTTGCAAGAGGCACACAGCCAGAAAGTGACAGGGCATCTTTCTGACCTCGAAGCTGGTGCCTTTCCCATGATGACACAATGCCTTTCCGTAAACAACGCTTGTTCCGTAGCAACGGGGCCTAGAAGACTTACTGTTTCAAGTCAGGTTTAGTCCAAAATCCACTCTAACAAACACAGTTTGCTGAATTTTTGTTATATATGTATTCATTTCCCTGCCATGACAATCAGTTTGGAGACATTTCCATCATCTCCAAAGGCTTCCTCGTGTCCCTTCCCTGCCCCCAGCACCTGGGCAACCACTGATCTGATTTCTCTCCCTTTGGTGTTATCTTTTCCAGAATGTTCTGTAAATGAAGTCACAAGGCAGGCAGGCTTTGTGTTTGTCTCCTTTCACCTAGCGTAATGCTTAACCGACTGAGCCAGCCAGGCACCCCTACACCTAGCATAATGCTGATAATGATGCATAATAATAATAATAATAATGCATCATAATCCATGCTCCGTTCCTTCTGAGTGAGTGCCGAGTGCTACTCACTCCAGTGTTCGAATGATGCACCACAATTGGTTTATCCATTTCCCAGTTTATTGGCACTGGCTGTCTCCAGTTGGCAGTGACTATAATACAGCTGCTCATAAACATTCAGGTATGGGCCTTTGAGTGGATATAGGTTTTCGTATCTCTTGGCCAAAAACTTAGGAGTCTCTTATATGGTAAGTGTGTGTTTAAATTTATAAGAAAGTGTCAGAATGTTTCCCGAAGTGGCTGCGCCATTTTGTATTCCACCAGCCACGTGTGAGAGACTGTTGTTCTATGTCCTCGTCAGCACCTCGTATTGTTAGGGTTTTTAAAAAATTTTTTCTAACTCATTCTGAGAGGCAGTGGTATTATTGTGACTTTAAATTACATTTTCCGAATTACTACCAATGTTGAGCACCTTACTGCCATCTGTATTTTAGGAGACTTGGTTTTAAATGAAGATTTAAAAATTTTTTTTAAATCTTTATTTTTGAGAGAGAGAGAGAGAGACAGAATGCGAGCAGGGGAGGAACAGAGAGAGAGGGAGACACAGAATCTGAAGCAAGCTCCAGGCTCCGAGTTGTCCTCACAGAGCCTGATGCGGGGCTCCAACTCCCGGACCGGAAGATCATGACCTGAGCTGAAGTTGGATGCTTAAGCCACTGAGCCCCCCAGGCGCCCCTTGAAGATTTTATTTAAAGGTTTAATTCTGACCTTTGTTAGAATTTGGTATATTTCCTTAAACTCTCTCTTCGGTCTGTGTAACTCTTTCTTGCGTCCTATTCCTCATGCTATCATGCTAGTAGTTTCTAAGAAATATTCCAGCTCCCCAATCTCTCAACTGCACAGCAGTCTGAACCATCAGTCAGCCGAAAGATGCGACAGTGACTCTGACGCATTCTCCTCTTCCCCACCTGCCCTTCATTAAAAGGCTCTGTCTTATACTCTCATCTATAAAAGGTTGCTTGGACTGAGTACAAAGAGATGAAGGCAGATTAAAGAGAAAATCTTCCACATTTGGCAGTCCTGAGCCCAGAGTCTAAAATAGCTGGGCCAAACAATTCCATTGTCATGGCCACCGGACCCAGGGGACTGGCTGAAAATGTAAACTGTCAAAGGGCCTGAGTCCCTGCTCTTATGGGGAAGAAAGCCAAGCAACCCATCTCAAGGAGCCATTTGTGCAAAGAGCCTGTTGATTAAGATTCTCAGTAACTAGCAACGGAAGCCAGATGTTCAGAAATAACTTTAGGGGCGCCGGGGTGGCTCAGTCAGTTAAGCGTCCGACTCTTGGTTTCGGCTCAGGTCATGATCTCACAGTTTGTGATTTCAAGCCCCACGTTGGGCTCTGAGCAGAGAGTGTGGAGCCTGCTTGGGATTCTCTCTCGCCTCTCCCTCTCTTTCTGTCCCTCCCCTGCTCACACACACTCTATCTCTCTCTCAAAATAAATAAACAAACTTAAAAAAAAATTTAAATGTGATCCGCACAGAGCCAAGAGTAAGACAGTCATGAAGGTTCTGATATTTCAATTGATAGAATCGAATCTAAATTGTCTTTTTAAAGAAGGATTATTCCGGTTACTTTATTACTTTACGAGAACCCCCAAATTAAAAAAAAAAATTACTATTGAAGCCGTCTTGACCCTGCTTCTTATTCACAGGAGGCTTTAGAAATGAACAGCCTCCTTCTGACTGCAGCACATATTGTCAAGAGCATTCTTTTGGCTTCAATAGGCTCTGCCTTGTGTTGGAAATTATCTCTCCTTTTCAGGTCCTCGCGAGGGCATGAGCTCCCTGAAAACAGGAATGACATATTGTACTTCTCTTGTACCTGTTCTAGAGCTGTACTGAGCGGTCCCTAAGTGCCCGTCGAATGGTCGAGAGAAGAAAACACCACATGATGTCACGCTCCCGCAAGGAACTTAGCTCCCTACTGCTTCTAGCTTCTGTGTGCTTATTAAATGTCTACTTTTTTAAGATGTAATTTCTTAAAATAATGGCGTGTTTTCTTTCTCCTCTTGGAAATCACACGGAAGCTATTTGCAAAATGAGAATAAACCTGCGAATGCCAGGCTTAAAGCTAGAATGACCCTGGAGGCGCCTGGGTGGCTCAGTCGGTTGAGCGTCTGACTTTGGCTCATGATCTCATGGTTTGTGGGTTCAAGCCCCGCGTTAGGCTCTGTTTAAATAAGTTGAGTATTAAATGTATTAAATAAAGTTATAAAGGTAACATTTTGAATAAAAATACAAACCTTCCAGGGCACCTGGCTAGCTCAGTGGGAAGAGCATGGGATTCTTGATCTGAGGGTCATGAGTTCAAGTCCCACATGGGGTGCAGAGATTACTAAAAAAAATAAATACACTTAAAAAAATACAAACCTTCCAAATTATCAGAAAAAAATACGCATAACCAGCATATATTGAAAGTAAGACACTAGAAGCAGTAAAAACCATGACAGAAAAGCTAAAGACAGAATTAAGACCAAGCATTTCTGACATTTAAATAAACACAAAGAGACTCAAGTCCTCTATTAAAAAAAAAAAAAAAAAAGAGAGACTCCCTGAGTTGATTACAAAGTAAAACTGAACAATTTGCTACATAGTTGAAGTATAACTTTTCCTTGGAAAGGTTGAAAAGAAAAGAATGCCTGAATGCAAACAAAAATATAGCAAGAGCCATAATCTTATCAGACAAAATTGAATTTATGCCAAAAATGTATTTAATAAGATAAGAAGTCCCTAAACAATGATAAAGAGAAAACGCATAATGGTCTTACGGGGAGATTTTACAAAACATGTAATAAATAGAAAACTCCCAACGGTACTCAAACTATTCTAGACCATAGAGAAAGGACAAAGATTTTTTAAAAAATTTTAATAAAGCTAGCATAATACTGGTATCAAGGACAACAAAGATAAAGAAAACAAGGAAACTATAGGTAAATATTATTTGTGAAATTTGATTAAAATCCCAAACTATATATTATCAAATAGAATAGTGGAGACATTAAAATAATAATATATCATATCTAGGATGAGTTACTCAGGAACACAAAGATAGTCCAGTATTAGAAAATCTAATAGTATAATTCATGCTAATAAATTGAAAGAGTTTTATAGACCTAATAAATGAAAAGCTGACAAATTAAAGCTGTACTGTAATATTTCCATAGTCAGTGAAGTGCATTTAATAAAATTCAACATCTACTCTTATTATTAGTCTTTTCACAAAACATGGATAGATAATTTTACATTATAATTTCCTCAGTATACTTTTTCCAGCTAAGAAGAAACATCCCATTGAAAACTGATAAAGTAAATTATAAATATATTTAAAGCCATAATGACAAACACTGAGAGGTGATATAACCAACCAAGATGAGGTAGTACAGGGAGAGATTGGGAAGGAATGTACTACTCCTATTTATTTATTTAAAAAAATTTTTAATGTTTGTTTTTGAGAGAGGGAGAGAGAGTCAGAGCATGAGTGAGGGAGGGGCAGAGAGAGGGAGACACAGAATCCGAAGCAGGCTCCAGGCTCTGAGCTATCAGCACAGAGCCCAACACAGGGCTCGAACCCACGAACAGAGAGATCATGATCTGAGCTGAAGTTGGAGGCTTAATGGATGAGCCACCCAGGAACGTACCACTTCTATAATTACTCATTGTAGGGTGTAAGAGATTATGCAAATAGGTATCACAGAAGAAGCTTAAAGGTTGTATCCTAAAGGATAAAACTTTTCCCAGTTTATTGTTCCTCACTTAACCATGTTTTAAAAACAAAGCTCGAGATTATTTATAGGAATACAAAAATACCCAGCACTGAACAAGGTAAAATGTATCAACAGTCAAAAGAAATACGAATGTCCTAAACACCCCAGTTAAAAGGCAGAGATTGTCAGATTGGATAAAAAAAGTGACATCCAACTGGATACTGCCTACAAGAAACTCACTTTAAATATAGGAACAGAGAGAGTTTAAGAGTAAAATGACGATGGGGCACCTGGGTGACTCAGTCGGTTCAGCGTCTGACTTCGGGTCAAGTCATGATCTCATGGTTTATGGGTTTGAGCCCCGCATTAGGCTCTGTGCTGACAGCTCAGAGTCCACTTTCAATCCTCTATCTCCCTCTCTCTCTGCCACTTGCATGCTTTCTCTCTCTCTCAAAACAAATAAATAAACTTAAAAAATACTTAAAAAAAGAGTAACAGGATGGAGAAAGATGCTATACACAGAGATAGTATCGAAGGATGGAAAAAGATATTCCATGCAAACACTAGTCAAAAGTGGCCATGTTCCTATAAGATAGAGTAGATGTCAGAGCAAAGACTATCACCAGGGATGAAGAGGGTGCTTTCAGGTAGGGTAATTTCTGTTGCTCTTCTAGCCTTCTTCACCCTTCCATCCTTAATACCTTCTCTCTCCCCTTCCCTATGTCTTCATGTAAAAAAAAAAAAGAAAAAGAAAACCTCTCCTACTCATACCAATCAGTTCTCCAACTTTCCAGACACCTCCTGGGTTTCCTGTTCCATTCTGGTGGTGACCACCCAGAGTTAACACAGATGCCACAGGGTAGGGCTCAGTCCCACAAGACTGGCCCCGCCTCAGATGCCAGGCACGAGCCCCAGGTTGCCACCTGGACTTCTGACTCACTGGCTCTAAATCAGGACTCCCATATCCCCCTCCTCGAGTTCAATAATTTGCCATGTCTCACGGAACTCAGAGAAACACTTACTTACAGTTACTGGTTTATTATAAAGGACACAATAAAGGATATAAATAACAGCCAGATGAAGAGGTACTAGGGTGAGGTCTGGAAGGGTCCCAAGCACAGGAGCTTGTGTCCCCCCGGAGCTGGGGGTGGGCCACCCTCCCAGCACATGGATATGTTCACGGGAAGCTCTGAACCCCACAGTTTCGGGTTTTTACGGAGGCTCGGTTATGTATGTAGCATGATTGATTGAAAATCATTGGCCATTGGTGATGAACTCCATATTCAGCCTCTCTCCCCTCCTTGTGCCGGCTGTCGGATCATCTCTATTGTTTTCTGTTTTATCAGGAACCTTGGAGTGATGGTGTGCTCCTCCCTGTGTGACCTGGGCGGGACCATCGCCCCCTTCCTGGTCTTCAGGCTGATGGAGGTTTGGCAAGGCTTGCCACTCGTTTTGTTTGGTAAGACTTCCCGGGATGTTTGTTATTCCTTCTTCCCGGCCCAGTGTGATTACTCAGTAATGATTTGATGCAGAATGATGTCCTCCAGTGAGTTTACAGATGACAAGCGTGGCGCCTGCCCTTTCGCTGTCTCCTGGCTCAATCTGTCTTGCTCCATGGGAAGACAGGATGCCATTCCGGGGGAGGCAGGCCAGAGGTTTACATTCAATGGCTCTGGAGTCTAATAATTGACCTTACAGGACGGAGTTTGAGAGACCTTTTGACATAGCCTCCTCCTTTCTTATGAATTTGACTCCTGATTTTTGTGCATTTAACATGTAATTGCTGGAGGCTTACAGATGCTAAGTTATCACTCTGCTGCTTAACGGTTGAAATAGATACAAGGAGACAAATGGGAATTGACGTTTGGTATCAGCTGTGATAGTGATGAAGTTGGGTTAGAGAAGGAGGAAGGGATTGTTTCTTCTCTCCCCAAACCAAGACTTTGGGGCCTCCAAGACCCTGCTTACCAGTGGAAGGCAGAACGGCCACCTATGTGCAGAGATCTGCTGTGCTGGAGCCCAGGCATAGCATGAGGGAGAGGGCAGAGGAGAGAGTAAAAGAGAAATAAGGAGAGGGGAGGAGAAGAGGGGAGACGGGATAGGGAGGGAGAAACGAGAGAGGCCCACACTGCCCACAAATATATTATCTACGCTTCATATCAAATATATAGTAATGTAATATTAATATATAGTAACTATAGTATATATTATAGTTTATATAGGGTAACTATTATATATTATATACAAAACAATATATTATAATGCAACTAATATGTGTAGTTTTATATATAACTATAATATATAGAATATACATTATATATAATAAATGAATCTGCTAACACTTAAACAGCAGTCACTGTCAAAGTTACTCTTATGTAGAAGTAAAACAAAGGTAATATTCTCTTTTCTTTTCTTTTTTTTAATGTTTTATTTATTTTGAGGGGCGGGTAGAGAGAGAGGGAGAGAGAGAAGTCCAAGTAGGGTCCGTGCTGTCAACGCAGAGTCCAACTCGGGGCTTGGAACTCATGAACCGTGAGATCATGACCTGAGCCAAAACCAAGAGTCAGATGCTTGACAGACTGAGCCACCCAGACGCCCCAATATTCCCCTTTCTCACTCTGACATTTCCCCAGTGATCCTATTGCTTTAACTTTTGTTTTCTAGATGGTCCGACTTTCTAAACACCCAGTGTTTCTCACAGGTGCATTATCTAGTCATCTCCTTAGCTGGTGGTCGGCATCCCTACGTGGTGTTGGCTGTGCTCTAACAGCTCCGTGTGAACTCTGTTTCGTTTGAAGCGATATTTGGCCTGGTTGCCGGGGGGGTGACGCTGCTCCTTCCTGAGACCAAAGGGGTCACTTTGCCAGAGACCATTGAGGATGCGGAGAACCTTGGGAGGTGAGCCTGTGGCGCCTGGGGACTCGGGGTTCACGTGAGTGACACCTGCCCCCTGGTATCTCCACTTCCTCTATCTTAGTGGTTTAGGAGAGCTTCACAGATATCTGTGCATCTTTTTTGTTTGTTTGTTTGTTTGTTTGTTTTTACTCCCTGAGCTGCTATAGAGAGAAACACGACACAAATAGCCACTGGCTTCGGGTGAGCAAAGATTGGAGGGCATGCATATGTGGTTTTGGTTGGCAGTTACCCATTCTGAACTGTGGGACTGAGAACATGTGTCTGAGATGCTGACTGAACAAGAGCTGAGTCCCTAGCTCATGAGGAGTTAACTGCTCTGAGTTGGAAACTATTTTTAAATCAATCTTCTGTCCTTTTAGCAATTGTTGGTTCTGATTCTTAAAAAATTTTTTTGTGTTTATTTATTTATTTTGAGAGATAGAGTGAGAGCAGGGGAGGGGAAGAGAGAGAGGGAGAATCTCAAGCTATGAGCCCAGAGCCTAATGCAGGGCTTGAACTCAAGAAACTGTGAGATCATGACCTGAGCCAAAATTCAAGACTCGGACGCTCAACTGACTGAGCCACCCAGGCGCCCCTGTTGGTTCTGATTCTTTAGTGACTTTCTTTACAAAGGAAGAGTGACTTATGACTTTCATCCTTGTGACAGGGACAAGGGTTTAAGAGAGTCACAGATTCTACTCTTAGAGCAATAAAAAAGGAAAGGAATAAGCAATGCTCAAGGAGGTGGCCTCTCAGGTCCCCCTCCAGGCTCACTCGATGGATTCCATAGGAAAGACACATGAGTCCCTGTGACATAGGGAGAATGGTCTGTGGAGTCAAAGAGACCTGGCTCAAATCCAGTCATCTACTTGGCCACGGCTTTGGGGATGTCGTTGAACCTTATAGGAAGTTAACCTCCTTGCCTGACAAATAGCCACACTAATACTCAGCTTGGAGGATTGCTGGGAACATTCAATGAGATAAGGTGCGGGGACAGTGACTCATCATGTCCCCCACACGTAGTAGGTGTTCAGTAAATCTTAGATTTTTCTCCATCCTTCTTGTATACTGTGTAAACCCCTCGGTAATTCTCAAAACTTAGTATGCAGAAGGATCACAGAACAAGAAGCTTACTGAAATGCAGATTCCCAAGCCTTCTAGGATTTTTGATTTAGTAAATGAAGGGTGGGACCCAGGAATCTGTGCGGTCAGTGAGCTCTGCTGATAAAGCCCATTTAAGTGCTTCATAAACCTCACTTTGAGAAATTCTGGGTGTCTCAGTACTGATAAGAGACAAAACGATTTTTTAAAATTTATTTATTTTGAGAGAGCGAGAGCGAGCAAGCGAGTGTGTGTAATGGGGGGGGGGGGCGGTAGGGGCAGAGAAAGGAGAGAGAGAATCCCAAGCAGGCTCCTCGCTGTCAGCTCAGAGCCCGACTTGGGGCTCAGTCTCATGACTGTGAGATCATGACCTGAGCTGAAATCAAAAGTTGGACATTTAACCAACTGTGTCACCCAGGCATCCTGGGACAAACACTCTATTTTAACTGTAAACACATTTTCTAATTGCTGACAATATGCTTTTTTGGTCCCAAATGGATAGCTAATATTGATTATCAGATTAAAATTTTTTTTAATGTTTAGTTATTTTTGAGAGAGAGATAGAGATAGAGCGTGAGTGGGGAAGGGGCAGAGAGAGAGGGAGACAGAATACGAAGCAGAGCTGTCAGCACAGAGT
The DNA here is from genome assembly GCA_028646485.1 of Cryptoprocta ferox. Lineage (NCBI taxonomy): Eukaryota > Metazoa > Chordata > Mammalia > Carnivora > Eupleridae > Cryptoprocta > Cryptoprocta ferox. The sequence continues at coordinate 7,721,045 of CM053577.1, read as the reverse complement.
CCTACACAGGGCTTGAACTCATGAACCGTGAGATCATGACCTGAGCCGAAGTTGGACGCTTAACTGACTGAGCCACCCAGGCGCCCCTGATTATCAGATTTTAAACTATGTCATTACAATTTGTTGATAAGCACCCGGTCATTTTTTGAGATCTCCCTTTGCTGGTCCCTTTTGTGTTGCTTGCTACCCTCCTTTTCTCCTTTGTTTTGAGACATATTCCCATGGACAATTTTGTAATAGTTTCTTTTCCTCTTTTCTCTCTCTCTCCCTCGCAATAGTTTCTTAGTCAAAACATTGTTTATTTAACATTCATTTTTATTTCTGGCTGCTACAGGATAGCAAAACCCAAAGAAAACACGATTTACCTTCAGGTCCAAACAGCAGAACGTGCAGGCACCTAAGAGGGAGGCTTCGCTGAGACCCAGGAACAGAGGCGAAGACGGGGCTTTCATTCGAAGAAACGCTTTGAAACCCTTATTTCTCTGGGCCCTTCCTCACACTTACCTGCCCCTAAACCAATATCCTGAAGAACACCAAATGTGCTTCGTTTTACTTTCTTTTCTTTCTTTTAAATGTCCCAAGGCCCTGGCTCTCTTTTACCTACTTACCTTTCCAAGCGGGAGCTGCTGGTGGTTACGTTACTTAAGTATCTAAGGTATTTTGAAGATCCAGTAGAGTTTAAATATTCCTATAAAAGAGGCTTCTGTCACTGGTTTCCTAGAATCTGTGTTGTTTCATTCACTCTGAAAGCAAATGCCTTTGTGTTTGTAGTATCTATCTTGGCAAAAATATTTCAAGGTGTAGCTTTCTTAAAGGGCACTTGGTTTTCAAACATGGCGACCCTCTCAGCAGACCATTCCCGAATCATGTTTACAATACAACTCATGGAATAAAGTGAGATCCTCAACCGAAGGCCAGAAGTACTGTAACCTTTTCAGGAAGCAGTTTCTGCCACCTTTGCTCCAGGAATGTTGTATTCAATTTCACTCTTGGTTTTCATTCTTGTTGGTGATTCTAGAAGGTAAACTCCTATGCCAACTCTAAAATATTGTGGTAAATATATCAAAGAGTTCAGTTTACTCTCAGTTATGTAGTAACTGGTTTAAGTTCTGGTGGAAGAAGTGATTTCGTTCCTATAGTATACAAAAACTTTTATTTTAAAATTTCTTTACCTGTGAAATAAGCCAAAGACAACATAATAGCCAGCCTTCAGAGCACATTGGGGAGAAAAAAGTTTCTTTTTTTTTCTTTTATAGTTTATTGTCAAGTTGGTTTCCATGTAACACCCAGTGCTCATCCTGGCAAGTGCCCTCCTCCATGCCCATCACCCCCCTTCTTTTCTCCCCCTCCCCCATCAGCCCTCAGTTTGTTCTCAGTATTCAAGAGTTTCTCATGATTTGTCTCCCTCCCTCTCCCCAACTATTTCCCCCCTTTCCCCTCCCCCATGGTCCTCTGTTTAAGTTTCTCCTGTTAGACTTAAGAGTGAAAACATATGGTATCTGTCCTTCACCGCCTTACTTATTTCGCTTAGCATGACACCCTCAAGGTCCATCCACTTTGCTACAAATGGCCAGATTTCATTCTTTCTCATTGCCATGTCGTATTCCATTGTATAGATGAACCACATCTTCTTGATCCATTCGTCAGTTGATGGACATTTAGGCTCTTTCCATGATTTGGCTATTGTTGAAAGCGCTGCTATGAACATTGGGGTACATGTGCCCCTAGGCATCAGCACTCCTGTAACCCTTGGGTAGATCCGAGGAAAAAGTTTCTAATGTGAATCGGAGGCATGAGGAAAGGCCTGGGTTGTGTTATCAGTACTTCTGGCCTGATTGGCTGAGCTAAGTGGCCTCAGGGACATGAGGGCCTGAGCAGCCTTTGATTGTCCTTTGAGAATGGACTTTGGCGACTTGAGAAAAAAAAAAGAATGTTCTTGTCTTCCAAATTCTATTTTAAAAACACATCTGGGGGAGGCTTCTGGGTGGCTCAGTCAGTTGAGCATCCAACTTCGGATCAAGTCATGATCTCATGGTTTGTGGGTTCCAGCCCCGTGTCGGGCTCTGTGCTGACAGTTCAGAGCCTGGAACCGGCTTCAAGATGGGTGGGTGTGACAGCAGGGTAGGAAGCACTCCCTTTCAGCCTTGTGCCTAGGACACGGTGTGACCTTAGAGGGACATCATGAAGTCATGGGAAGAGCCCGGACTCTGCTATGCCCCGGAAGTAGTTCCCACATCTCCTCCACCATCATTGATTTTATGGCTCCTTAACTGTCTGAGCATCCGTGACCTCCTGGCACTCACCTCTAGGTAGGTTCTGAGGATGCTGTGAGAAGGATACGGAAAGCTGCAGAGTGTCACCCAGAGAAGTCACACCAGCCTCCATGCCACGTGGTCCGCACGTCTATAGCACACATGGGAGTCAGTCATCTCCATCCACCTGGCTTACTCCCTGCCCCTGCTTGTGAAGGGTAACGTGTTCTATTGTCTGTCCCACTTCTGCCTCCTCTGTGCAGGTGAAGGTTGAAGGTTGAATGTCTGATGTTTCGAGGTGTAACTGGAGCAAATCAGCGACATATTAGGCTTACTAAACAAAGACACTTTTCAAGAGGCCATTTATGAGACACATTCGTAGATAGAAACTCCTTCAGTCATGGCAACAACATTTTAAAGCTGATATTATCTCCATTTCAAACCTGAGAAAGCTAAATTCAGAGATGATAAGGGGCTTGTGCTGATAAAACGAGGAACTGGGCCTTGCATTTGGATCTTCTGGGCCAGATCACAGGAGAGATTACGAGCTTGAACTCTAAACATAAAAAACGAAGAAGAGAGGGAGCTATTCTAAGAGGCGTGGCCTCTTGTGAATGAGTTTCTTGGTCTTAGAGACTTCCGTTCCTGGCTTTTCTGATTATGCATTTGTCCCCTGGCACAGGCCTGCAGGTTGAATGAAAGGACAGAGGGAAGCCCTGACTGTGCTCTGGGCAGGGGTCTTAAGGTCCCGTTCCCAGGGCCATGGCACATGTTGGCAGCCCCTGCTCGCTCACTCACTTCTTCAGCCTCATGGGCGGCATTAACCTTGTTCTGGACTCCCGTCCGAGTGAAGTGTGTTATCCTTTTTTCCCACATGTGAGAAAGATGGGTACATTGAAACTGCATGCATGTCACGGATGGTGTATGGAGGTGTTGGATTAATCCCAAATCTCTCCCTGCAGCATCTGCTGCTTTCTTGGACAAATCTAATTTGGGGGTGAAATAACTATGAAAATCTGGTTGCTTGGGAGTTTGGAGAAATGACAGGACTATTAAAAACTATAGTTTCGAGTTATTCAAAACTTGCTATGTACCAGGTACCATCCCAAGCATTTTTAAAATTTTGTTTATTTATTTTGAGAGAGAGAGAGAGAGAGAGAGCCTGAGCAGAAGAGGGGCAGAGAGAGAGAGAGAGAGAGGGAGAGAGAGAATCCCAAGCAGGCAAGCAGACTCCATGCTGTCAGCACAGAGTGCAGTGCAGGGCTTGAACCCACAAACCATGAGATTATGGGCTGAGCCAAGATCAAGAGTCAGATGCTTAGACGACTGAGCCACCCCAGTGCCTCCCATCCCAAGCATTTTATATTATCTCATGAAATTCTCACAGCACCTCCATGATACTGGGTAATATTCCCTAACTGCAGAGAAAGGGAAATGGAGGCAAAGGGGTTATGCAGCATGTCCAAGGTCAGCAGGTAGTAAGTGGAGGAGGACCTGTACTCTCTCCCCGAAATCCACATTAAAACAATGTTTTTAATGTTTATTTATTTGAGAGAGAGAGAGAGAGAGAGAGAGAGAGAGAGAGTGCAAGCAGGGGAGGGGCAGAGAGAGAGGGAGACACAGAATCGGAAGCAGGCTCCAGGCTCTGAGCTGTCAGCACAGAGCCCGACGCGGGGCTCAAACTGATAGACTGCGAGATCACAACCTGAGCCACTCAGGTGCCCCTCCCAAATCCACATTTTTAACCAGATGCTGTACTTCCTCCTGAGGTCCAGGCAATAGTAGCCTTCTTCATTATTAACAGGAAACCCAGAAACAGTAAAGCCATTCTTCTGTGGGGAAGACTGAGGCCTCTCCTAGTTGGTCTGAGCTGGAAGTTCTCAGGCCCTGCTCTTGGGCCTGTTTTAAAGCAGCAACATTTGAGGACCTCCCTGCAGCCGGAGAGGGGGTTCTCCACAGTTCTCAGACTGCACCTTCCTGCCTCCTGCCTCATGGGGTCTTAAATTTAAAACCAGCCAGAAGCACACACATAAAATGAAAATCACACCAAAAACCACCAGGTGACAAAATCCCCTAGAGAGAGCATCAGCCGTTCACCCCCGACCCGGTCTGGCCCCTGGGGCGCTGCTGACAGTCTCCATCCTGCCTCTGACCCCAGGAGCCACAGTGAATACTGGGCAGGCTGAGTTCTGAAGCCCTAAGAACAAGCATGTCCCCCCACTCTCCTTCTGAACCCCAACGCTGGCCGCCACAGGGACAGCAGCTGTTGTGCCGCGCTCAGCTGTCACAGGAAAGCCAGAAAGCAAAGGACGCAGGTCTTGGCACCCAGGTGGTCCTCTAGGGAGGGCGGAGATTCAGGACAGGAGAAAAGGGCCTCTTCCACCCATCAGCGGAAGAGACGAAGGTGCTCTGGGCTGGGAAGACGACAGAGAGAAGAGCTGAAGAGTTAGGTGCTGGTCTTTGAGAACACACCCTGGGCCCTGACCTCCCGCCTCTGCACAGGCTCCCAAGGGGGTGAAGTGTGGGTGAAGTTTGCCTGTGAGTTACCAGAGTCTCCCAAATATCAGGGGCTCAAATAAGAGAAATGTTTCCTGTTTTCTCGTATTCAAGAATTTCAAGGACGCTCCCCACCCCCAGGGCTGATGGGGTGGCACAAGGTGGGGCCCAGGGGTCAGCTCATGGCTGTGCTGGCAGGACTTCCTCTCCCAGGGGGCTGCTGGGACTCCCTGGTCACATTCACCCCCACCGCACATGCCTGCATCATGGGAAACAGGGCACAGATGAGAAGGGCAGTCTTCCTTTAGGGGCACTTTCTGGAAGTGGCACTCGGCTCTGTGTCCCATTGGCCAGCACAGCTAGAGAGAACAGGAAATGGGGGGCAATGGCCCTTACGTAACACTGGGGTTCCATTACTGAGAAAGTGGTGAGAATGGATATTGAGGACAACCAGCTGTCCATGCTCTAGTTGGCGGGCTGCCTGACCCTTCAAAACAAATCTTGAGGGTCTGGAGTAGAAGGGACCTGCCCATTGCCCAAGTGGCCATGACACCCACAGAGCACTGTCCACACCACCGCAGTGCGGAGGGCTGAGCATCAGTGACTGATGGGGAGGCAGCCACAGAGATTCCTTGTGTCACCGGTGTGTAGAGCAGCAAACGGTTTTCCATATGGTGGAAGGAGTGTGATGTGACGTACAGCTATCACGTCACGGGGCTGGGTGTGCACTGTCACCTGGGACAGGGGAGAGAGACACTGGGAACACCAGCAGGGACACAGGCTGACCAGTGACCAGTGCCCTCAGTGCCCTGGCACGAGGGAGGCCTCCAGACCCCAACATGCTGCCCCCTGGGGAGGCCGGTCAAGGGGAAAACTTAAATCCTCTGATTTACCTGAATTCTCTGAGAAAAACCCAAGTCTACTTTGATTGGCAAGATAGAGTTTTCCACTGCCTGCCGTAACGGGGGCTGGACATGAAGACTCAGTCACAGAAAAACGAGGCCCCACGTCTTGCACATTTACATTTTGTGGCTCGAGAACTCATGGAGACACGCCATCCCCCTTGGTCGGCAACTTACTTTTTTGAGTTAACATTTTTTCATTCCTGAGCACATGGATCTGACGTTTTATTTAACGACTTCATGGTGATGAGCTGGGCCATGCACGTTATTCAAGGATCAGACCCCACCTTAGCACGTTCTTTCTCGGGTTTGCCAGAACGTAGAGACTATGCAGGACCTACTGCTGTGCCTCCAAGCATTTTGTGTATAAGACATATTCTACTCGCTGAACCAAATCCTATTTGTCTTATCTTATGAATCCACATCATTCTCTTTCTCTATGTGTGTGCGTGCACGCACACGCACACACACACACACACACTACACATATATTAAATTTCACATTACATACTACATTACATACAAAATCCTCCCAAACGTGCATGACTGCATTTGTAGTCTCTCAGTAGGTACATTTCCCACACAGAGCAGTTAAAAATTGTGCTGTATTTTAAATCAATAACCCCCCCTCCACGAGGTACTGTTCTTAACCCTCAAATGCAAGAGAAAGTGTTCTTACCTTCTGCCCCTTCGGAAGCTCAAGTGGAGGGGAACGGTCTGTGTCTGCAGTGCTGCTGTCGCCTTGGGGGAGTGACATACTTGATTCCAGGGACCAGATGGCCTTTTGTTTAGCAAATATGCCCCACTAGGACCTGTTGTGGACGAAGGCAGAGGTGGGAAGGGGACAAGGAAACAAAGAGATGGCCAATTGGATGCCCAGATTTAGGTAAAGCTCGAAGCTTTTTTCTAGGTTAAAATGGGGGGACAACGGGAGCTAGAAGGAAGATGTGGGAATAAGGTACCCGTTTGGCCAGGTGAGCCCTCAGAGGTCAGGTTCCCATGCCTGAACCACCATGTCCTTCACTCTCCAAGAAAGAAGTGAGGACATGGAGGAAGGACAGGTGTCCTGCAGCTGGCGAGGCTCACCTGTGGCAATGGTGGGTGAGATCAGGTGAGGTCTAGAACATCCTTTCAACGCACTGACAAAGCCCTTCACCGTATGTCCTCCCTACACCTGCAAACAAAAGGGGTCACAAAAGCCATGTGGCCCAAAAGAAATTTACTGCATGTGTTGGTGGCTCTCCCTCACACAGACCCTGGCTGGTGACACCAGATGGAGTCTTTGCTAGTCCCGGGAGGGTCATGATGGGGTGTTTGAAGAGCCAGAGAGTGGCTGGGAAGAGAAGTTGGTAAGGCATGGTCCTGTCCCCCATCCTTCGTGTCAGACTCCAGTTGTGTTTCCGACGAGGCCCAGAGGGAGGGTTGGGACTGTTTAGAGGACATGCTTTGTCACCCCATTACCCTAATTTTGAGAAAGCCTTTCAGCTTGCGTCTATGCCTTGGGCACCCACTAGTCATGATGAAAATGTTACCCTCTGCCTGGCTTGGATATCAGTCCGCACACTCCATCTCCCAGCTCTGTGACTTCTTTCCCCAGCACTGATGTCACTTCCTTCTGATCCCAAACACTGGTGCTGACAGACACTCTCTGCCACTTACCATCCAGCCCAAAGCTCCAGAATGTTTGGTTTTTATCTGCTCTAGTGTCCCAGTCACTAATATTGATAATACAATGTGGAATCGCTCCTTTTGTGGTCTGATTTATGTGTCACTTCTAATTTATACTTTAAGTCAAGTGGCTTGAAACTACTTGTAATTTGACTCCGTGGCTGAGGCCCCCTCAGGTACCACTCTGCCCACTACAAGAGCCCGTGGAGCCATGTCATTACACTCCAGAAGTCCAGATTTTAGTCCTTCACACATAATTTGCTTAAATAAATTAATTAAATTTAGTTTTAAAAATCAGGATTCTGTGAAGAGTTGCTATGCTAGGCTTAGGAACAAGAAAAATTCAAAATTCAAGAAAATAAAGGAAATGTTTTTGCCAAAGACTCTCAAAATGTCTAAGATAAGTGTTAAAAAGACAGATGGCTAGGGGCACCTGGGTGGCTCAGTCAGTTTAAGCAGTTGATTCTTGATTTCAGCTCAGGTCATGATCTCACGGTTCATGGGTTTGAGCCCTGTGTCAGGCTCTGAGCTGACAGGGCAGAGCCTGCATGGGATTCTCATTCTCTCTCTCTCTCTCTCTCTCTCTCTCTCCCTCTCTCTCTCGCTCACTCTCTGTCTCTCTCCCTCTCAAAATAAATAAATATACTTAAAAAAAAAGATGACTAAATACCGAGGATTCACAATGGCCAAACAGGGACGATTTTAACATCATAAAAACAGTAATTATGGTCAAATGGAACAATTTAAACCTACAAAGAGTCAGAAGTCCATAATGATAATCAGATGGAACAAATAATGGGAACTGCGCCAAGGAGAAAGCACACATGAGTTTCTAATAGAGTTTACAAGACGCTCTGTTAATTGTTGGAAACAACTAATGTGAGTTCTCTACTCGAGGTTAGATGAACACCAAGGTTAACAGTCATAGGTAAGAGGCAGGTGGAGAGAAGAGATAAGCATGCTTAAAGTATATAATGGCTATGGTTTGATCATTTTATGTTAAATGTGTTGGCCATGCAGAATTACGGGACCTGGAAACAAGGTCAGATCTTTCAGGAGCTCGACCCAAGCTGCAGACTGGGAGGTTAGGGAGAGGAAACTTTGACCTGCTTGGTGCACACGGGAAAGGATGACTTGTGCGGCGTGTAGGGCAGGCGGGGGGGGGGGCGGGGCTGTGGAGCCTGTGGGGGTACTGCCCTCACTGTGACTCAAGCCAGCGAGGAGCTGCAGCTCTGGGCCCGGCTGCCCAACCCGCCACCAAGTTGTGCCCTGGGCAGGAATAATCACAGAATTGTTTATCGCCTTGAAAGATTTTTCAAAACGATATTTCAAAATGATACACTTTCTTAATTCAAACTGAAAAATTGGAAATTTTGAGAGTTCCTTCCTACCTTATCTAGTCCACGCTCCACACTAATTATAAGCAACCCTTCAAATGGCACGGTCAATCCAGACCAGAACCATCAAAAACGGAGGGATTTTTTTCAGGCACAGGTGCTCCCCACTTCCCCCTGCTATTTCGGACAGGCTATGGGAGGTGAGGTCAGACAGCCAAGGGGCCAAGGCCCAGAGACACCTGGGAAAGCCCTCCATGAAGGGACTACACAGCATACCACTGAGGAAGAAGTCAAAACACTTGCGTTGATTATTGAATTGGAGGATCAGCATCAGATCTATGCACTTAAAACTATATGAATTCCTTTTTTCTAATTTGAGGGAATCATGTGATGATCATCTATTGATTACAGTTAGCCCAAAGGCTAGTGAAAAGATAAAAACCCTCTAATCATTGGTGTCTGGTGGGAGAAAGGGCAAAATAAAGTGAAATACCCAGGAACCAAACTAAGGACACAGAGAAATATTGTCTGGGATTTGGGAGATAACACTTATGATCCACCATTATTTGTAGTTGGGAAGTTCCAGAATATTTTTCCATTTTCAGTGTGGTTCCTATGGATCAGCTGCTCCTAACATGATTGTTGCTGCTCAAAGTTGGAGACATGGCCCACAGTGTCTAGTCGCTGGTATTCCAGGGCCCACACCAAAGGCTGCTTGCTCTCTTGAGACAAGAAAGAAAGATTTCCAGGATAAATGAGACTAACCCACCCCAAAGACTCATACAAAACGTACAAGTGATCCTTTAAATCTTGCTCTATGCTGGCTTTGTTCTAAAAAACAGTTGTGCAATATTGGACCACTCCTATTCATGGGAAAAGGGTGGATATTTCCAACATTCAATGCAAGAGTCCTGGTTAATTTAGTTAAAGTAGCATATTTTCTGCCAGTATCTCTGTGGGAGCCATTGGACAGAAAGATGCAGAGACACTAATTAATGGCAAGTTAAAGGAAAATGCTGTACTTGATAATGACAAAAAAATCAACACCAAGGCAATATAGTGAATGAATTGATGACTAATGGATGATAGTGTCCTGATGGAGACCCTAAAAAATACTCTTGTCTGGATATTGTTGTTGAATTATTATAGGATTAATTGTCACTGTTGGGCTACACAACCAGACCTCTCCCTCCCACCTCCTATACTTTTATTTTATCCTTGGGTAGAAGCCAAGATCAAGGGAAACTATGCCTCCATCCACCGATAGATCCATTAACCCAATTACCCACCATTAACTCATTTAGCAGGTATTAATTGACCATCTATTACATGCCAGCACAAGCTTACGCACTGGGAATTCAGTCAGAGAGGAAGAGAGGCAAGATCTCTTGCTCTTACAGAGCTTACATTCTAGTTGGGAGAGACTGATGAAAACCAAACACCATTGATGTAATGTCAGTAGGAAATAGTCACAAAGGATGATGGGATACAAAAAGACTTGAATGGACCCTGTCCTCAGGGCTAGTTTAGTTTAAGTAATTGTGTACTAATAATTCCTTTCTTCTCAAATAGAGAATATAAATACATTTGTACCATGGTTCCCGAACGAGCGTATAATCCCTTTTCCTACTGAGAAAGAATTAATCACATATGGAAATTCTTTTATTTGATGCTCTTTTCTTAGAGGTCTTTCTGGCTTTTGGTTACAGTATCAAAACCACTTAAGGAGAGGTGTGTGTCTTACTTTAAGTCTGTGTTCTTGATCAGTTAGATTTATTGACATTAAACCCCAGGGATGCTATGAATGAATTTCTTTATGGAAACCAACCTGACAATAAACTATAAAGTTAATAAAAAAATAAAAACAAAAATAAATAAAAAAGAATTAAGTGAGAAGATAAAAAAAAAAACAACTTCAATTTGTTGACTTCAATTTCTTGACTTTCAATTGCTGGAGGAAAATGGCCCTTGACGTCCCAAATTTCAACCCCAGGCACATTTTCCCATTTGTCCACCTCCGCTGAGAACAACCACTCAGGGTCCATACCTCCCGAGTCTTGTGGTTTTCCAACCCCCACATGGAAGGCTGGAGGCAGTGCAAGTAGCACTGAGATATTGTTTGGGCATTGCATTTAATCAGGAAAAGTGAGTGGGTGGAATCCTTTATCCAACCTCCGACCCTCAATGCCAGGACATCGTCATCCCATTATGAGCAAGAGAATCAAAGAGAAATCTGTCCAGAGATGGGGGAGCAAATCCAGTCTTCAGCAAGTCTCAAAATACATGGCAAAGAAAAACTACAGCAAATCTAAACTATGCTAACATCCACTTGTCCGTATCCAAAAGCTTTGAAGAGTGACCCACACATTCTGTGTGTGTGTGTGTGTGTGTGTGTTCATGGGTGACTATGATGATGACCCTTCCATGTAATAGCCCATGGGCCTTTGTACAGAATCCTCATGATTCATCAAGAAACACATTCCAGGAAACTATCTCATCTACAAATTCCGGGGAGGGGGTAGTGAATGTAGATTTCACCTGTGAAAAAGGACTGAGTAGAGAAAACATAGCCAAACATTAAGAAGATTCAGGAATTCAAGACAAATTGACAAACTTGAGATATCATAGCAAATATTTCCTTTTAGAAGAGCTCTCCCCCGCCATCAAAAAGGAGAAAACTTAAGAAAATCTCCAATTCATATTCTCTGCAAGTTTGTAGAAGATGATGAGGTCATGAAAAGGGAAAACATATGTTAATGGATATATTGCTTGTAATATTTTAATTAATTAATTAATGTATTTTAAAGTTTAATGTATTTATTTTGAGAGAGACTGAGCACATGTGCAAGTGGGAGAGGGGCAGAGAGAGAAAGAAAGAGAATTCCAAGCAGGCTCTGAGCTGTCAGCACAGAGCCTGCCTGATGTGGGGCTTGATTCCACGAACACGTGAGATCATGACCTGAGCCAAAATCAAGAGTTGGTTGGTTGACTGACTGAACCACCCAGGTGCCCCATTAGTGGATATATTACTTTTAGAAGAAGAACAAATCTGGGAAAGCAACAGAGGCAACAAAGAACAGATTGGAATTTACAGGAAACTGAATTAGTGAGTCAGACAAGGAGCTTGAGGAATCATGCGAGAATACGGAGGAGAGGGCAATGTGGACATGCTGAATAAAATGCCGAAAGACACGGAATACAGACCCCAGGATCTCCTCATTCAATCATGGCAACCTACCCTTGGAGCCTGGAGACAGCTGTGAGCGCCCCATGGAAGCCAGAGAATACACCAACACCCTCCAGTTTACATCAAGTACATTATGGTTGAATTATTTAAATGTGGAAAATAGAACTATTTGAAATACGAGAAGCTGATAATAGGTCAGCATTTGGATCTTCCAAACACAATACCAGTTACAAAACCATAGAAGGAAGACATGCAGATTTGTTCACTTAGATTTAAAAAACTTTCTGTATGTGAAAAATACCGGATAAAAAACTAAAAGGCTAGTGACCAACAAGAAACAATTTGAGGGCTACATGTCAGTCAAACAGTTAATATTCTTAATATAAAAAGGCTCTTAACCTATTAATAAGGAAAAGTAGAATATCCCAAGAGGAAAATGGGCAAAAGACAAAAGCAGTTCTTTCATATTAAAAATAAAATTGCCAATAAACAAGAAAATATGTTCAACCGCACTACTCACAGAAATGCCGATAAAACAGCCACGAGATATCATCTTTTGCTGGTCAGTGTTGTGAGGCTGTGTGTGTGGGCAGAACACGTGTGTGTGTGTGTGGGGGTCTGTGTATGTTAAGGACATGGAAAAACTACACTCTAGCAGTGTGATGTGGAATTAATTTGTAACACATTCTGAAGGACAGTTTGAAGTATATAGCAAAAGGCTTAAAAGGTGATAGTTAATGGAAAAAACCTCTAATCGCCATGCTATCCATGCTCTTAAGGCCTTTTCTCTACCACCTCAGAAACTGACTGCACTGACAGACACAAGGTAACAGTATTAAAGACAATTCGTCTCTCTCAGGCCTTCCTGGCATCTCTCTGGCATATATATATATATATATATATATATATATATATATAGGAGGGTGGGCAGAGAGAATTCCAAGCAAACTTTGCACATTCAGCACAGAGCCCAGTGTAGGGCTTGAACCCACGAACCGTGACATCATGACCTGAGCGGAAGTCAAGAGTAAGACACTCAACAGACTGAGCTACCCTGGCGCCCTTCTCTGCCACTCTCTTAGCTCTTCACCTACTCTCTCACTGACCGCAGCACAGTGATTTACCTACTTCCTTCTGTTGAAGAACATGTTTAATTGGCTTAATGGGCCTTCACTTCATTAGGGAACACTTGGCCTTTATTAATCCCTCCTTCTCTGAGATGCTTTAGAAAGAATCACTCCCAGAGCCAAATTTTAAAGAAGAGAGGGGGAATATCTTAAGAGTTTCCCGTGGTCCCCTCGTTAAGTTAATTGCTAATCCCTGCCGCTCTTCACACTGAATTGAGATAATGATGTGTCAGGTTCTGACCCTGAGCCGTCATTTCCTACTTAGGAAAGTTAGAGGCAGCCAGGCTTGATCTTGGAGGAGTCCCCTGAAAGCAACAGTGGCCGACTTCCCTGGAAGACCCAGCCATGGACATTTTCCTCGCCTCCCAACCCATTATAGTTAAAAGGAAAAAGTGACCTGCATTGTTGGCTGCGAGAGTACATTTTTGTACATTTTATGCCAACCCATGTTGATAAGAGTCCTAAAAGAGGGCCTGTGGGGCTGGGTGGAGTATCAGAACTCTCTCTCATTAAGCCCTGAGTGTGAGGAGCAGCCAGGGGACATGAGGACATGGGGACATTGGGCACGTTTCCCAGGGTGGGGGCAGCCTCCCCAACAAGAGTCAGCCAACATTATGGTGCTTAGGGTCAAAATGGTTTTTGCTCAAGTATCATTACAAAGCTTATTTGCACAAATACTGTAAAATAAAACAATGAGCATGTTTGTGTCTTTGATGAGTATGAACAGAAAACCAAATAAAATATGATTTATTAAAAACAGATTTTAAATAAAAGTCTCTGCCTTTTCTGGTGTGTGTTTCTTGATGATACAAGATGCTTCTGTACAAGGTATGTGAGCTATTAAATAAAGAAGCTATAACCTCAGTCACACACATGAAAATGTGTTCATCTAGAAAGTGGAAATCTTGTGCACTGTTGGTGGGAATGTAAAATAGCAGAGCCACTGTGGAAAACAGTGGGTGGGTCCTCAAAAAATTAAACATAGAATTAAATTTTTAAAAATGTTTTATTTTATTTTTGAGAGACAGAAACAGAGCATGTGTCGGGGAGCAGTAGAGAGAGAGAGGGGGAGACACAGAATCTGAAGTGGGCTCCCGGCTCTGAGCTGTCAGCCCAGAGCCCAACATGGGGCTCGAACCCATGAGCCATGAGATCATGACCTGAGCCAAAGTCAGATGCTTAACCGACTGAGCCCTTCATGCGCCCCAAACCTAGGATTACTGTAAGATCTAGCAATTGCACTTCTGGGTATACACCCCAAAGAACTGAAAGCAGTGTCTTGAAGAGATACTTGCACGCTCATGTCCTGAGCAACATTATTTACACTAGTGCAAAGTGGGGACAACTCAAGTGTCCATTGATGGAGGAATGGATAGACAAAATGTGGTATAGACATAACATGGAATATTATTCAGCCTTAAAAAGGAAGGAAATTCTGACACCTGCTACAATATGGATGGATGAAGCTGAGGATATTACGCTAACTAAGTAAAAGAAGCTAGCCACAAAAAGACAAATACTCTTCGATTCCACTTACACGAGGTACTAGGGTGGTCAACTTTACAGAGATGGAAAGTAGAAGGGTGGGACCGGGGGAGGGGGGAAGGAAAATGGGGAGTTCGTGTTTTGTGGGTATGGAGTTTGAGTTTGGGAAGACGTAAAGTGTTCTGGAGATGGACGGCGGTGGTGGTGACACATGGTGGGAATGTCCTCGATGACTCTGCTTACCAATGGTGAAGACGGTAAGCATTTTGTGTATCTTACCACAGTTAAAAAAAAATATGTCTAGTAAAATACACCACGCTCGGCGACTTTTCCCCACATTTGGCAAAATAGCCCCAAGTGAGGGATGGAGTTAGGTTGCCTCCCGCACATTTGACTCCGGTCTGGGCATTTCATGTTCACCTGCAGATCGCCGTGGAATCCCTCTTGGCCCCTAGACTAGATGGGGCCTCCCTGTGACGCTTGCTCCTCCTCCTGGGCTGCCGTTGGTCAAGCACATTCTCTGTTCAAGTCACTAAGCTGGATGAGTGTGTCCAGTCACCATCTCAACCCGGAACCGTAACGCCCTGTTTAACGTTGTCTCTTCTGTTACGAGAATCCCAGGACCTGAGAATAACATCTGTTCCACGTGGACTCTGCATGCCCAGTGTAGAGCATGCGCACAGTAGACACTTAATAAGTGCAGGTCAAACACTACTGTGAATGTCAAGATGATGTCTATTATTGCTTTTAGCCTGTAGATTTTAATACTTTTTTTCTCATGCATTGTGATTGGCAGATGGTCTTCAAAAATTCCTACAGACGACATTGAGAGTGGCAGTCCCCACACTATAAGCTCTTAAGCTATTCACAGCAAGTCCCATTTAGCCCCTCTTGGTATTATCAGAATCCCCAGCATGCATCCCTAGTAGGTCCTGATATTTTTAAGCACTGGCCCTGCTGTGTTTCTTCTAGGCTTCCCAGGATCTAAATAAATAGCAAATGACCACTGATGTCCCTCCAGATGTTTTGTTACAATATCCTTCTTCAAAGAGAGAAAAGGCTCAAACCTTGGATTGCATGATAGTCAAAGGTAGGTTGTATTAATTTAGACTGAGTTCTAGAGGGGGTCGTGAAGTCTGGCGTTCCCCAAAGGTCTGTAATCAGGCGGGATTGATGTTTCTCCCAGCGCATTTCTTTTACTTCCCTCTTGTAGCTGCATCAGCTCACATTCGGATGACAGTGCCTCTCCACCCACAGGGAACCCTGCAATACATCAAATAGTTAAGGGATGTTTATCTTAGTGTGGCTTTCACCCCACAGTCAGCTGTCACAATATTTATTAGTTTAGTTCATCAAAGCTGGCCATTTAAAACTTTGTTGGCTAATAATTGCTTTTTTTAACAGTTTCTGAGGTTAGGGAGACACATTCTTTTTTTTTTAATTTTGTTAATGTTTATTTATTCTTGAGAGAGAGAGAGAGAGAGAGCACAAGCAGGGGAGGGGCAGAGAGAGAAAGGGAGACACAGAATCCGAAGCAGACCCCAGGCTCCAAGCTATCAGCACAGAGCCCCACGCAGGGCCTGAACCCACAAACTGTGAGATGGTGACCTGAGCCGAAGTCAGATGCTCAACCGAGTGAGCCACCCAGGCGCCCCTGGGAGATATATTCTTACCCTCTTGTTTAATCTCACTGGCTGGTGAGATTGCAACATATCCCCCTGATACTTCCTTTCCATTCTAAGTACTAGAACTTTTGGGTTTTCAAAGTATGTTAGAGAAATAAGATATTATTCTAAGTCACATCTTCAAGTAATTATTACCAGATTTTTATTATCATCATCTGGGGTGAATGAATAAAAACAAATAGTCCATTTAATCTGATTGCTTTTGAATGTTTAAAGACTAGTGGGTCAAATGATTTAACATTGTTTCCTAGCATGACAAAAGAGCTCGAATCTTCAGTAACCAAAGAAACCCAATAAAGCCATGTGTTTCTTTTTCCAGATAAACACTAAGTGACTACTATTTACTTGTTTTCTAGAACAGGAATTTGCAAGATTTTTCCTTGGCTACTACCTGGCTGGATTGGTAATTAAATAATATTTTATCCTGGTTAGAAAAGTCTATTTTCCTTTAACAACATGGGATGGTAACTAATTGCCACAGTTACTGGATCAAACATGGTCAAGAAAGACTCAGAATTATGTAGAAACACAATTACAAATACGCTACAGAGTGTATAACCTGAGAAATAGTGCTTTAGGGATTTAAAACTCCAAGTGATAAACTGTGATGGAAAGATAAACTTTGTAAATGAGGGAGACGTTGAATTAAAAATGAAATCGTTTTCTTTTGTACGTGTGTTTTATTTTTCTGAGCATAAATAAATGATACACAGGAAGACTTCTGCTTTGGGCTATTTGGAATAGAGAATTAGAAAAGGAACCACAGAATAAGCCCAAGTAAGAAAAATGGAGCTAAACATAAGAACAGAAAACAATCAAATATAAAACAGAAATGAAAACAAGGTAGAGGTGCGCACAGACATACGTGACTCTGTGTGTGTGTGTGTGTGTGTGTGTGTGTTAAATGTAAAAGCCAGGAAATGAGATAGACAAAATCTGGAACAGTTGTGGACAAAAGGGAACCTTCATGCACTGTTGGTGGGAGTGTAAACTGGTGTGACTGTGCAAAATAGTGTGGAGGTTTCCTTTAACAATTAAAACTAGAACAACCGTACGATCCAGTAGTTTCACTTCTGGATATTTATCTGAAGAAAATGAGAACACCGACTCGAAGAGATACGTGCCCCACTGTGTTCCCTGTATCTACTGCTGGACGAGTGGACATAGAAGCTGTTGTACACACACACACACACACACACACACTGGAATATTACTCAGCCAAAAAAAAGAACGAAATCCTGGCAGAGAGGGCATGATCCTAAGTGAAATCAATCAGGCAGAGAAAGACAAATACTATATGACTACATTTCAATGTGGAAAAACAAAACAACGAAACAAACAAAACAAAATGGAAACAGACTCACAGATACAGAAAACAAAATGTTGGTTATCGGAGTGGGAAGGAGTTGGGGGAGGGCGAAAGTGGTGAAGGGGAGTACCAGGTACAAACGTCTGGTTATAAAATAATAAGTCATGGGGCTTTAATGTACAGCATAGGAAAACATAGTCAATAGAATTGAAATAACTTTCTGTAGTACACAAACTTATTTGTGGGGACCATTTCATAATGTATAAAAATATTGAAACATTGTGATGTACACCTGAAACGAACTGGATACTGTATGTCACTTATACTTCAATTTAAAAACAAGAAGAATCATCTCACACATGAAACAAACTAACAAACTTGGAATAGTTGTTATTTTTGGTAGGATAGAGGTGAGGCAGGGAATAATTAAGGAAGGAAGACTGTGCAGGTAACTCAGGTACCACATCTGTGCTCTTGTAGGCATCAAATATTGCCTAACAAATATATTTTATAAAATACATGCATTACAGGGGTGCCTGGGTGTCACAGTCAGTTACCAGCTCTTGATTTCAGCTCATGTCATGATCTCATGGTTTGTGAGTTCAAGCCCTGTGTCGGGCTCTCTGCTGTCAGCACAGAGCCTGCTTCAGATCCTCTGTCCCTCTCTCTCTTTCTGCACCTCCCCCACTCACACACACACTCTTTCTCAAAAATAAACATAATTTTTTTTAATGTTTATTTTTGAGAGAGACAGAGACAGAGCCAGAGAATGAGCAGGGGAGGGGCAGAGACCGAGGGAGACACAGAATCCGAAGCAGGCTCCAGGCTCTGAGCTGTCAGCACGGAGCCTGATGTGGGGCTCGAACCCACGAACCGTGAGATTCATGACCTGAGCTGAAGTCAGTCACTTAACCTACTGAGCCATCCAGGTGTCCCTCAAAGATAAACATTAAAATAATAATAATAAATACATGCATTAACAGAAAATTGGGGAAATACCAAAATTATGAAGAAAACAATTAAAAGTTATTCCTGCTCCCCATCTTCACTCTATTTGTCTTAACCATGTTGGGTGAAACCATTTCTGAAATGTCTTTTTTCTTCCTTTCTGAAAGTACGTCTAATATACTCAAAGCTGTTGGTATGAATGTGGGTTATTTTGTGTACAAAACTTACTGTATCGTGTTCTAAGACACCGATGTTCTCAGGACCGATAGAGCTGCCCCTGGATATTTGCCCATGTTTGACATGTCATTGCTGAGGACTTAATGAGCTTCTAGTTTGCTTGTTTTCTGTTCGATTATTACAGGACAACTCGCCTTGCCGTACTCACCTTAGATCCTCGCTTACCCTCTGGCCCCACACTGAATCAGTCTCTTTGTTGATTCCCTCCCTGAATCCCCCTCTCAGCCCCCTTCTCATGCCCATTGAGGCTCGGCCCTGGGCTGCTCCTGACCTCCCACTGCCTGTCCCTCCCTTCCCAGCCCTCCTCCTACGATGTGTTGGGTCCGTACAACCTCCTGCTCTTCCGGACTCTGCCCTCCTGCATGTGCAGTACCTCACCCACACAGTACCTCCCCACCCTGCCGCAGAGAACACCCTCCTTCCTCTGTCTGGCAAATCCTGTGAGCCAGGCCATGAATTAATTACAACCAATTCTACAATTAGGTAGAATTGTAGCTAAGTGTCGAGGAACCTTGTCCCCAGCCAGCAAGCAGGAACCAGTGAGCGTGAGGCCAGCTGCTTCCTTCCTCTTTGTTCCCAGGCTCACTTTCCACACTGGGCTGTCCTTGCTTCCTCTATCGATCGCCCCGTGACAACAATCCCCACATCCATCTTGTTCACCTTGTCCCGATGCCCAGTGAGATGCTAGCATTAATACTCCAGAGCCGGCACTTACCGAATGGATCAGGTCCCACCCACTTGGCTCTGGGGTTAGCGGTCTGGGAATCTTTGCACACAGCCCAGGTCTAGTGACAGCACCTCATGGTGGCTGGTTGTCACCCAATGGTGGCCCCTGCTAGGTCGTGAGCTCCAGGGGCTCAGGGACTGGGCTTTACTCTTCCTGGTGGCCTGACCTTGGTAGTTCTGCCTGACACGGAAATAGTCACTGAACATTTGCTTTTTGGGTAGATACGTGGTGATATTCCCCAAGTGGTCCCAGGGATGAGAGAGATGGCTTTGGAAATGTACACCCAAGATATGAACACGGGGTTTTCCAGAAATCTTCTTTTCAAGATCTAAAGATAATACCATTTCAGCACCGGCAGTAAAATCTCAGTGAGATTACTGTCTACGAGAAACCCTCTGGATGGGTAAGCGGCAACGTCCGGAGCTGGAAGAGAGTTCTGGGCTAGAGCCGTTGACGTGGGAGTCCTAGCTGGTGCCTGGCAGTGGGAGCTGGTGCTCTTTAGGAGCCTCTGGGAACACAAGCACTTACAGGATTGAGGGCCCAGGCACAGGGATGGAGACCAGGAGTTCCCAGAGCACGGCCAGACTGGTTTCCAGGCTTGAGGTCCTCTGCCCCACACGTGGTTCAGTACCAGAGTCCTGAGATTCTGGGTCATAGAGCATGTTCTTCAGATGAGGGGCTAGAGGGGAGACTGCCTGGCTTCAAGGGACCCTGGATTAGGCAGAGGGGATGGGCGAGGGGAGAAGGAGAGGCGAGGGGACCAGAGAATCCGGAAGGCGGGACCTCAGTTTTGCGAGGACTCGTCCTGATGGGAGCTGCATCCCGTGTGCTCCGCACTTGAGGAACAGCGTGTGCGGTATAGGATGTGTTATATTGTAGGCCAGGCAGGGTGGACGCGGAGCGAGGGTACGTGGGTGCCATACAGTCATACCGTACACTGATATCCTACATTGATGTCTTGTTCCACACCTTCCTGCCTTGGAGAAATTGTTGCTAGTGATGTCTGAATGTGAACTTGAGCCCAAGACTCGTTTGTCTGATGACATAGAGTTTTTTCCAGGAAGAAGTCTTTGCCAAGTCACTTTTGGTTCCAGGACTTAATGGGGGTCACTCAGGCTCACAGTTTCAGAGTCCCTATTAATCATAGATCAGATGCTAAGATTGACCAAACAAGGAAAAGGGAAAGGAGTTTGATTCTTGGCATCTGCTCAGGGTAGTTATTATATACATTGTCCTATTCATGGAGGCTTGTATGAGAAAAATAAGGAAAATCCTATGTTTTGTTTGAAATATTTCAGCATTGGGCTGAGGAGAAGCTTGAAACTAGCCTCTACTGAATGAACTTAGAGGATTTCCCCTCCGTGATGATGGTTAGCTTTGTGTGTCACACTGACTGGGCCCTGGGATGCCCAGATTCAACATGATTTCTGCGTGTGTCCTCGACGTGTTTGTGGGTGACGTTAGCATGTGGATCAGTGAACTCAGTAGATTGCCCCCTCCCCAACA
Source organism: Cryptoprocta ferox (assembly GCA_028646485.1). Classification (NCBI taxonomy): domain Eukaryota; kingdom Metazoa; phylum Chordata; class Mammalia; order Carnivora; family Eupleridae; genus Cryptoprocta; species Cryptoprocta ferox. The sequence goes on along the minus strand of CM053577.1, from coordinate 7,700,179 downwards.
TGGGTGGCGTCACCCAATCTGTCAAGGCCCTGAATGGAACAAAAGGTGGAGGAAGGGAGGACCGTTCCCTTCCTGTCATCCTCTCTTCCTGCGTGCAGGAGTTGAGACATCTGTCTTCTTCCGCCCTTGCACTGGGAGTGACATCCTCAGCTCCCCTGCTTCTCAGGCCTGCACACTTGGGCCGAATGAATGACACTGGCTTTTCTGGGCCTCTTGTTTGCAGACAGTGGACGTGGGACGTCTCAGACCCCATAATGATATGAGCCCATATTTCCCTTTATGGATGCATATAAAATACAGAATCCTATTGGTTTATCCTACAGACATACATTCTATTGATTCTGTTTCTCTGCAGAACCCTGACTGACACATTTCCCTCCGTACAACCAGCTGATGAACCCTCAGCTCTGGCCAGGTGGCACATTCTAGAACACTCATCATCTGCATGGGTCCAAGAGTCAGTTACATTTATCGCTACATCTGTTTTTTCTCACTGAACTAGGTGTTGCAATGACTTAACTTGATGACATTATGTAGCCTGATGAAATGGGAGTGTAAGAAATGAATTATATTTTTATTATAATTTGATTAAAGTAAACCAATGCCTTCTGGATATTCAATAAAAATGAGTCACTAAAAACATCTCAACGAGGGCAAGTCAAATATAAAAGAAAGAGGGTGGTAAGAATCTGGGACTTTGGATTCAGATTGTTTCAAAGTGTTTTGAGTGCTGGCTCAACTTTAAAGAAATCAGAATTGCAAATTATAAACAACGCATTACAAATGTGGTCTGTGCAAGAAAAAGCATGGAGAATTCCTATCAGGAGACATATGTTTAAAGGAAAGATCTTCACTCTTCATTAAAAGATATAAGTATATTCTTTTTGTTTTAGGTTAAGTTAAAAAATTTTTTTAAAATAAATGGGGTATTAGGTGACGGAGATTCTACTGAGCCTTAGAGGGTCTGCTAGCCCTTCATAGACAAGCTTCTCCATCTGTATGGCCACCCTCTTTCTTTTCTTGAGTATGGGGGGCCTCCTGGGGTCACTGTGCCCTCAACACACTCTGAGGCCACTGGTCCTAGGAGGTGGCATCCCTGCCCATCCCAGGGCCTTAGGGAGGAGTCCACGCAAGTGGCCTTGTCCCCAAGAGCGCTGAGCGCACCTCACACACAAAGGTGCTCCATAAATGTTAGTGTTCTTTCCTTAAAAAAGTTTTTTTTAAAGTTTATTTATTTTTGAGAGAGAGAGAAACAGAGTGGGAGGGGCAGAGAGAGAGGGAGACACAGAATCTGAAGCAGGCTCCAGGCTCTGAGCTGTCAGCACAGAGCCTGATGTGGGGCTTGAGTCCATGAACTCTGAGATCATGATCTGAGCCGAAGTTGGACGCTTAACCAACTGAGCTGCCCAGGTTCTTCTTTCCTAATTGCCATCTTTTTATGTGACTACTTGCCTACTTGCCTGCCTACAGAAAATGGTGTTTAATTCCAGGCACACAGAAAAAGGAGTGCAAAGTTTAGAGTGTTAAGAGTATTGCCTTCTCTGTGCTCTTATTATTAATTTTTTATTTCAATATTCCTTCTGGCTTTCAGAGGTGGAATTCTTCTACCCAGAGGTTGGCAAACTTTCTCCATAAAGGGCCACGTAGTAAATGTTTTAAGATTCATGGGCCGGAGAATATAGCAACTATTCACTCTGCTGCAGTGGCTACAAAGTAGCCATAGACAGTAGAGAAATGGATGGGCATGGTTGTGTGTCAATAAAACTTTACTTAAAAAATAGGCAGCAAGTTGGATTTGGCCTATGGGCCATAGTTTGCTGAACCTTGCGTCTATAACAAGAGTTCTTAACTGAATGAGAGATCGGTAAATCCTGGGGAAGTGTATGCAGATTTGAGGTATGTGTTTTTCTGGACAGAGGAGTCATAATTTTCTTCAGATTTCAAAAGCACCATGATTCATAACTTTAAGAAACATTGCTTTAAAGAAATGGCCTTTTCTGAGCCCCCATGGCATTTAATTTTTTTAAATATTGTAATTTTTTAGAGATAGGTCTATTTGTGTCTCCTGCCCATTTCTTCACTGGATTGTTTATTTTTGGGGTGTTGAGTTTGATAAGTTCTTTATAGATTTTGGATATTAGGACTTTATCTGATATGTCTTTTGCAAATATCTTCTCCCATTTCATAGGTTGCTTTTTAGCTTTGTTGATTGTTTCCTTTGCTGTGCAGAAACTTTTTATCTTGATGAGGTCCCAATAGTTCATGTTTGCTTTTGTTTCCCTTGCCTCCGGTCAGAATGGCTAAAATTAACAACTGAGAAAACAACAGGTATTGATGAGGATGTAGAGAAAGGGGAACCATCTTACACTGTTGGTGGGAATGCAGACTAGTACAGCCACTCTGGAAAACAGGAAAATTCAGAAAGTTAAAGATAGAGCTACGTTACGATCCAGCAATTGCCCTACCAGGTATTTATCCAAAGGATACAAAAATACTAATTCGAGGGGGCACACACACCCCAATGTTTTCAGCAGCATTATCAACAATAGCCAACCTATGGAAAGAGCCTAAATGTTCATGGACTGATGAATGGATAAAGAAGACATGGTACACACACACACAGGAATATTATTCAGCCATCAAAAAGAATGAAATCTTGCCATTTGCAATGACATGAATGGACCTAGAGTGTATTTTGCTGAGTGAAATAAGTCAGTCAGAGAAAGACAAATACCATATGATTTCACTCACATGTGGAATTTAAGAAACAAAACAGATGAACATAGGTGAAGGGAAAGAAAAATAAAATAAAGTAAAAACAGAGGGGGAGGCAAACCATAAAAGAATTTTAACTATTGAAAACAAACTGAGGCTTGATGGAGGGAGGTGGGTGGGGGATGGGCTAAATGAGTGATGGGGATTAAGGAGGGCACTGGTTGTGTTGAGCCCTGGATATTATGGGTAAGTGATGAATCATTAAATTCTACTCCTGAAACCAATAAATAAATAAATAAATTGCAAATTTTAAAATAAAAAATAAACATAAAAATAAAATATTGTGATTTTAATGACTTATTTTTAAAACTTTATTTTGAAATACCTGTAGATTCACAAAAAGTTGCAAAGATAGTACAGAAGGGTCCTGGGTCCCCTTCACCTAGTTTCTCCAGATGGTTACATTTTATGTAATTATAGTATAATATTAAAATCAGGGAATGGACATTGGTATAATACGTGAGTATAGTTCCCTGACATTTTATAACGTGTAGATTTATGTAACCAGTACTGTAATCAACCACTAATCTATTTTCCATCTGTACAGATATTTTTCCTTTCATGAATGACCTTGTGAGATTTCACTTTCATCACTTTGCATGATACCCTTGAGATTCATTCAAGTCGTGTATCATTAATTTGTTCCTTTTTCTTGCTGAGTAGTGTTCCTTGGTATGGATATACCAGTTTATTTAACCATTCACTCCTTGAGGAACATTTTAGTTATTTCCAGATTTGGGCTATTACATCTAAAGCTGCCAAGAACAACTGGATATAAGATTTTGCATGGACATATATTTTCCTCCCTCTGGGATAAATGGCCAGGAGTATAATTGCTGAGTCATATGGTAATTGGATACTTAACTTTTTAAGAAAGTGCCAAACTGGTTTCCAGAATTAATCATTTATTCAAAAAAATAGCATGAACATATTCCATGAATATGCATAGGAAAACATAAAAATGCAAGAATTACAGAAAAATCTAAAATCTTCTTGTGCACTGCACAGTCCCAGACTTCCTCAGCCCCAATCATTAGTTAGGTGTACATCCCATTATTCCTACATTATTATCCCAAAACTCACCTTTGTCCTTTGCTGTGGGCATCTTTCTATAGAGCAGCTATAAATTTTTTTCATTCCTTTTTAACTGATGAGTAGATATACCATAGTTTATTTAAGCATATTTGAAGACTTCGCTTATTTCCAGTTTTCACTGTCATAAAGAAATGATGAAACAAGTCTGTCTGAGATGCTTCTGTGTGCATATTTGTGTCTCTCAAAGACAGACAGCTAGGGGTGAAATTGTGACACATATTTCTGATATTTATGGACATTACCAAACTGCCTTCCTAAAGAACATATCAATCAATGCTCCTGCCAACAAGGTATAAGTCTCTTCACACTCACATCCACACTTGATATCAACTTTATTAATTTTTACTAATTTTATTGATTTCTCTGAGTGCAGAATATTTTATTGTTAACTTGCATTTCCCTGATTAACAATGAGGCTGCACATTTCCTCTTCATAATTTAATTAACCATTTTAATGTTACTTCTGTGAATAACTATTTGTATTCTTAGACTGTTATTTTTTCTCTTTTACTGTCTTCTCCATATTGATTTTTTTAAAGCAGGCTTCACACCCGGTGTGGAGCCTAACATTGGGCTTGAACTCACAACCCTGAGATTAATACCTGAGTTGAGATCAAGAGTCAGACACTTAACAGCCTGAGCCACTCAGGTCCCCCTCTTATTGATTTTTAGTAGCTCTTTATTTCTTTTGGACATTAGCCTTTTGGAAATGTTATATATGTTGCAAATATTTCCTCAAATCTGTCATTCATCTAGTGAATTTGCTTTTGGTGTGTGTGTGTGTGTGTGTGTGCGCGCGCGTGTGTATGCATGTGCATGTGCACGTGTGTGTGTGTATTACACAGCTAGCCTCATCTAGTTTAGTCTTGTTTTGCATAGTCACATTGATTAATCTTCCATTTCATGTCTCTTAGATTTATTCTTGCCTAAGGAGCCCTCCTTATTTCAAATTTTGGAAGAACTCCTTTATAACTTCTCTAATGTTTCTGGTCTGCAAACTACTGGAATGAATGCCAAGTTCTTCAGCTGGCACATTGTATATGGAATTTTGGATTAGAGCACACATCTCCACAAATTGGATCTGATCCAACATTGTTTCATCCTCTTGGGCCTAGCATCTAGCATCATTACCATTCATTAATCCCTAAATTAATTAATTAATTAATACCTAAATTAACCCTCAGATTTCTGCTGATATGTTACAAAATCTTGAAATCCTTTTCATGTGGAAGCTATCTCTTCCCCAGACAAACTTCTTAATTTTCCCCTTAAGACATGCTGGAATCTACTCTAGGCATATCTGGGTACAACATGAGGGAAGTGGGACATCTTAAGGAGTCCTATCATCCTTTGTTAAGGTAAGATAATGTCATTAAAAGCCTTCAAGCAAGGGAAAGTTTGTTTTTGTTTTTGTTTTCCAAAAAGGAAGAAAAGGGCTGCTTTTTTTTGGCCAAGGAGGTTCAGAGGACTTGGGGGTTCCATATTTTCAGATTCATTTGAGTTCACTTATAGTCTCCATTTCATTTCTCAGGAGTCCGCTCCTTCCCACCCATTCTGTAATTTATATTTAAGAGGCATGGCTAGGGTGTGAATTCAATCTATGATGTAATTCTTAACCCATAGTTTCAAATTTTGAGTTTGCTTTTCTGTGGTATCAGCCTTGTCACTACAAAGCTGAAGAATGCCTTTTAGGGCCATTATAAGGAGCTCTCAATTTCTCTGACAATGCCTCAACTTGATATTTGAAAGCTTAAGGTTTTTATTTCTTTTTGTAATTTCTCCAGTGGAGTCAGAATCTATTGGCTCTACTCCAGAAAGTCTGTGGTCATAGCTTCCACTGCAGTGATCAAATACAACCGTCCCTTGGCCTCCCAAAGTCTTGTTTTAAATAGATACTCCATTTCAGGTAGTTGCAGCTTAAGTTTAAGTAACTGTTTTGCGACTGAGTGTCATAGATAGATACTCTCAGTACCTCACTTTTCCCTGACAGTAATGCCATCAACGGGGTCAATCCAAAAAACGTCATTTAACAAATTGCAGATGTTCCTATCTGGGCATCTATTTCCTGGGCGTGGTCTACTCATGGTCCCAAGTAGAATATTAATTCATGTTTAATCAGCAAAACAGAAACCACAGTAGGTATTTCAAAGAGAGGCGATTTAATACAGGCACTCATTTACAAAATTGTTGAACAAAAAGGAGAAAGGTTTGCCAGAGAGAAAAGCGTGTTGAGATAAGACCAACAAATGGTGATTGCTTCTGGCTGGGCCTGACATCCTGTTCTTGCTGTAAGTCAATGAGGTACTTCTGCTGTTGTTGCTGCTGCTGTTAAAACTGCACCTGTGCCATTGAGAAGGCCCGGGAGCCTTATTCCTTTGGTTCAGGTCACCAGCAGCTCTAACTGCAGCTGCCCAAGACTCCTTCATGATACAGGGGAAAATGGCTTCTCTCTTGCTCTTACTTTCCTATCTGGCCAATGCTACCCATTGGGAGAGCCTTACAAGAAGCCAGGTGGCACAGGGCCAGGAATGTGTCATGTGCTAATTTCAACACTTGATGTGACAGAAGAGAATTTAGAAGGACAAGTGTATGCTGTCTCAGGACAATACTGGGAGATGTGCTTCTCCAAAACAGGGGAAAAAAACCAATAATGAGGAAGCCTTTGGATCTAACAGACAGAGACACACAAGAAAGAGGCACTGGGCATGCTCAGGAAGGTGGGGAAAGGAGAGCCCAGGCAACAGCTGTGCCATAAGGCTCAATGTCAACCAGGCTCGCTGGACCAGGAGAACTGCAGGCTCCAGGTAGGAGGGCTCTCCAGGAAGATTTTCTCCAGGAAGAAGGAGCTGTGTTTGAAAACACTGAGATACTTATTCTTTTATCAACGACTTGGGGGGAAAATTAATGGTGAATATATAGAAAATGACCAACAAAAACCAAGGCTCAAGAGGAACAAAATGCTATGAAAGGGTGGAAGAGTGACCATAGTATCCTATGTGACTCAGCTCTTAGTAATAGTTACACAGCCCAAATTATGTGAATGTTAACTATTTGATTGAATAAAAATGTGATAACACAGAGTTTGAAGAGAAAGCTTCAAACTTTCCAACTTGTGTTGGATTGAGAACAGAGGTGAAGAGAACTAAATCTTCATATTTTATATCAGAAAGTCAATGGGTAATATAATATTTAAAATTAAAAAGCAAGAGATATCAATATAAAGCAAGTTATTTAGATATGTAAATACAAATCACAAGTAAAAAATAGCTAAAATAGTTGAAAATTATTCTGGAGGTATTGGTAAAAGTGGAATGGGGCAAGTAAATTTTGTTTTCATTATAGGTCTTGAAGTATTTAGCTTCTAAAAATTTATTTTCTATATCACCATGGTAAAATATTAATGCAATTTTTTAAACCACAAATTTAGAGAAATTTTTATGAGTGAGACATTACCACGTCAGTTTAGTAGGCCAAATTTAATACTGCTCCTTATCAAACTCTTCTTCAGATTTTTGTTTATAGAAAGGACACATTTGTACTCAACTCATCTAAATAGAGAAGACTTAGTGATTACTCACATTGTATTTCTGATTCTTTTATTTTAGTTTCTTTTAAAGTCTAACCCAGATAATAAAGTATTTTAAAATTTTGTCACCCCTGTCACTTGAAAGGCCAATTTAAAGTTCCTGGCATACATTCGGGATGACTTGATCTTACTTTATATGTATCATTTCTTTAAGAAAACAGGCTCTCTGCTCCCACTTAATAGTTTTTCAGATCTTCTCTATTCTGTTTCCCTGGCCCACAATTCCCCTATGTATTTTGGTTTGAGATCATTGTGGAGAAAGGAATAAAATAAAATAAAGATGAAAACAATTCCCAGCACACCAATAGCATTGTCTTAGGAATGCTGGGAATGGAGTGAGCAGGTGGGGCTTGGTAGGATTTGGTCCCATGGGTGGATTTTAATACAATAGGACAGCAAACTCTATTTGGATATATATTTAGGTTAATAGGGTTCAAAAGGAGGAAAGGGTGAATTATATGGTCTTTGTGGTGGATGGAGAAATCTCTGGTCTGGACTTGTATCATCACAGCAAGGCCATAGCAAGAGTGGTCTCTCTTCTTAGTTTAAGGGAATGTCTACTTTCTTGACTTGGAGGTAAATCATCTTTTCTTTATTTTTTCTTGGTCTGCAGTAATAAAGAAAATGGAGAAGAGATAAAGAAATGATGAGGAGGCTGTAAACCAAAATAAAGTGGGTAATAAATAAGTGGACAACAAATTGATGTAAATTTTGTCCAGGATTAGTTTTGCAGAGTGTTCTGAGTGGTGATTCCTGAAAAGAAAATTGACAACTTGGTGAATAACTAATGTGATGGGGTGGTTCCAAAAGTGCTCTTCTGGGACTGGCCTATGTTCCTTATTTTAGGTGTTCACTTTTCTATGTAATAGAGGATGTGGGTAATGACTCATTTAATCTCATATTGGTGAAAAATGATGATTGCAAAATCTAGACAGTTATTACCAGTTCTTGCAAATACAATTTTAGGAATTATTTTCACCAAAGCTCATTTACTTTTCAACAGTTGGACAAGTGAAAAATCAACTAGAAATTTGTTCAAATTGCACATTTTCTCAGTGATCTAATTTTTATGAAGACAAGGATGTTGCTGCTACTGATCATAGAGATGCTGCTTTCTTCATTCTGTTGTTCCCAGACATGCCCTTTGGAGATGCTCCAGCTGATAGTAAGATTGAAATCTGGAGTGGGGCTGCCCCTGGGTCCCCCAGTAACTCACAGAATTTCCCCTGCCTGGGGATGCTTACTCCTGACTCAGCTTCTGGGCCAGTCTGAGACAGGGAGTGTAGCTCACCCAACCCCCCTGGCAGTGCTGGAGTTCTTTCAGACTCCAGGTATAGGGGCCCAAGAAAGTCAGCTGTCCTCACAGGCTATCTATGCCAACAACAGTGACAGCAAAAGTAGCAGCAGCAATAACAGAAACAACAACAACAACAGGAACACCAGCAACAACAATAGAAGCAACAACAGGAACAGGGACAAAAACAGTGACAACAGTAACAATAGCAGGAACAAAAATAATAGTAACAATAGCATAAGCAATAGTAGGAATGACAACATCAGCAGGAATAACAGCAACAAAAGCAACAACGACAACAGGAACAATAGGAGCAGCACCAATAGTAGCAGCAACAACAGCAGCAATGTTAGCAACAACAGCAACAACAGCAGCAACAGTAGTAACAGTGACAACAACAGCAGTAACAATAGTAACAACAACAACAACAGTAACAACAACAGCAACAACAGTAACAATGGCAACAACAAGAACAATAGCAGCAACAACAGTAACAATAGTAACATCAGCAGCAACCATAGCAGCAACAATAGTAACTGCAACAGGAACCACCACAGTAGTAATAGTGTACACATCAACAATAACAGCAGCAACAGTAACAATGGCAACAACAGCAGCAACAATGGTAACAAGGGCAACAACCACAGCAGCAACAATAGTAACAACAGTAACAATATTAACAACAGCAGCAATAATAGTAACAATGGCAGTAACAACAACAATAATAGGAACCACAGCAGCAACAATAGTAACAACAATGAAAACCACAGCAGCAGAAATAGTAACAATAGCAACAACAGCAGCAAGAGTAACTATGGCAACAACAGTAGTAATAATGGCAAGAACAGCAACAATAGCAGCAATGATAGTAACAATGGCAACAACAGGAACAACATCAGCAATAAGAGTAACAACAGCAACAACAACAGCAGCAACATGAGTAACAACAGCAGCAACAACAGCAGCATCAATAGTAACAATAGCAACAGGAACCACCACAGTAGCAATAGTAACCACAGCAGCAACAACAGCAACAGTAGTAACAATGGCAACAACAGTAGCAATGACAGCAGCATCAACTGTAACAGTGACAACAACAACAGCACCAACAGCAGTAGCAACAACAGTAACAGGAACCACAGCAGCAACAAGAGTAACTATGGAAACAACAGTAATAATGGCAAGAACAGCAACAACAGCAGCAATGAGAGTAACAATAGCAACAACAGGAACAACAGCAGCAACAATAGTAATAACAGTAGCAACAATAGTAACAACAACAATAATAGGAACCACAGCAGCAACAATAGAAACAACAACAAGAACCCCAGCAGCAGCAATAGTGGCAACAGCAACAACAACAACAACAAAAGCAACAACAGGAACCATAGCAACAACAGCAACAATAATAACAATGGCAGGAACAACAGCAGCAACAAGAGTAACAACAACAACAGGAACAACAGCAGCAACAATAGGAACAACAGCAACAACCACAGCAACAATAATAGTAGCAACAACAATAATAGGAACCACAGCAGCAACAATAGTAACAATGGGAACCACCACAAGAGCAATAGTAATCGCAGCAAGAACAAGAGCAGCAACAATAACAATGGCAACAATAGCAGCAACAATAGCAACAACAGTCACAGGAACCACAGCAGCAATAATAGCAACAGTAGTAACAATGGAAAGAGCAGCAGTAATAACCACAGCATCAATAGTAACAGTGGCAACAACAGGAACAAGAACCGCAACAATATTAACAAAAATGGCAACAACAGCAGCAATAATAGTAACAATGGCAGCAACAGCAGCAGCAACACTAGTAACAACAATAGGAACCACAGCAGCAACAATAGTAACAATAGCAACAACAGCAGCAAGAGTAACTATGGCAACAACAGTAGTAATAATGGCAAGAACAGCGACAACAGCAGCAATGATAGTAACAATAGTAAAAACAGCGACAGTAGTAACAACAACAATAGCAACAACAGGAACCGTAGTAACAACAGCAGCAGCAGTAGTAAGAGTGGCAACAACAACAACAGCAGCAGCAGCGAAAATAGTAACAATGGGAACAACAGGAACAACAGCAGCAATGAAAGCAATGACAGCAGTAGGAGTAAAAATGGCAAGAACAACAGCCACAACAGCAGCAACGGTAGTAACAACAGCAACAGCAACAGTCACAACAGCAATAACAGCCGCAACAATAGTAACAAGAGTAGCAACAGTCACAGCAACAGCGACAGTAGGAACAACAACAGCAACAATGGCAGTAACAATACTAACGATAATAGGAACCAGAGCTACAGCAATAGTAACAGCAACAACAGGAACAATAGCAGCAATAGTAACAATGGCAACAATAACAGAAACAGCAGCAACAATAGTAACAACGACAATAACAGCAACAACAATAACCATAGCAGCAACATTCACAACAGCAACAATAGCACCAACAATAACAATAGCAGCAACAGTCACAACAGCAATAACAATAGTAATAACAGGAACAGCAACAGCAGCAACAATGACAGCAGCAATACCAGAGCTGCAGCAATAGTAACAGCAACAACAGGAACAACAGGGACAACAGCAGCGGCAACAATAGTAACCACAGCAACCACAACAGCAGTAGCGATAGTAACCATGGCAACAGCAAGAGTTAACAGTAGCGACCACGGCAACAGCAGCAGCAGCAGCAGCAGCAGCACAGCCAGGCCGACTGCCTGGTGAGGGGCCCCAGCCCTGCCCTGGACCCTCACTGCCCTCTGCCACCTGGGAGCCCGGCCGTCTGGGACCTGGGTGCCAGGACTAGCCTGGCTTTTTCACTTACTGGCCCCACAGACGAATCCTTTAATCTCTCTTGCCTTCGTCGTTTTCAGTTGTCCGATGGGGTTAATAATAATAATAACGATAATAATAATAAAAATACCTGTTCCATAGGGTTGGTGCCAGGATTAAACGAGGCAACACACGAGAAGGGCTTGGAAAGTACTAGCTAAAAGCTCTGAGTAAACGTTAGCCACTGCTACCCAATTTTACAGAAAAGGAAACAGGGGTCCGGGGTGAAGTCAGGTGCACATTAGGAAAGCCCGAGGGCTCTCTTTGGAAACAGGATGGGCTTAGGGCCCTTGGGAGCCAGGATGCTTGGTGGGGGTTGAGGGAGGCCTGCCCTCCCCTGACGGAGGCAGCCTGCCTGACCCCCAGGGCCAGCGTGGGCTGCCCCTGGTCCCGGACATCTCTGTGTCCTGCAGGCTGCCCCTGCTCGTCTCTCCCCGCAGGCGGGCCCTTCCCCCAGCCCTGCCTCAGCGTTCACCTCCTGACTCTGTCGCGCAGCCCCCAGGCCTCACACAGATCTGCCTTCCATCTCCGAAAGGTGAGCTGGATGACGCAACGCAGAAAACAGAAGAGCGCAAACCGTCACAGAAGTATTTGTAGGTCACGTGGATAGAAGGCATGTAAAACAACAGCAGGAATAATCTGAGATCCCTCTTCAGCCCGATGAACCAGCCTGATGAAAATGAAAGCCTCCTGCAGACGGACGTGTATGTATATGTCCCCGGGCTGCACTTCCCGGTCTCACACCCGTTCAGAATGTATTTTAAAATTTGATTCCCAATCAATTATCTAGGTACATATTTCCCTGCTTTGTAGAAGAGCCATGAAAACGTCCCTGAATAATACCAGTGGTTTTGGACATTTACAAAGTGCCAGGCACTTTACATGCGTGTATCTCCTTACAAAAATCCAAGGAGCAGAAACTGTTGTCCCCGTTTACAGATGAAGAAACTGAGGCTTAGAGGAGTTAAGGCCACACGATAGGAAATGTCAAGACCTCGCCTTTCAGATTCTACAGGCCATGGTCCTCCCCACCACATATCCTTCCCAACGCTGGAGGTGGCTGGGAAAGCCTGGAGAAACCACAGTAGGAGACGCGCTGGGGGAACTCAGCATTTATCCCACAGCTATTTGGTGAGCACCCGATGCGGCTGTGCCGGGTACTAAGCTAAGCTCTAGGGATATGGCAGTAACTGGCGTACAATCTGCCTTCAAGAGGACAGACGTGTGCATGGGAAGCTTCACTGAGACAGGGGTACAGAGGGGACAGTTGGTCTAGATCAAGGACCTCAGACTCAAATGTCTGCATGCACCAGGCAGAAAATATGAGTGTACCGGGCACATGACAGCCGGGCCTGGGGTGGCACTGTGGCTCACGCCAGCGGGGGTGCCCTTCAAAACGCCGAGCCGTCTCTCAGCTCCGACAAATCATCAACAAGAGGAAATGCCTGCACCGTGTTACCAAATCCTCTGAACGTTTTTCTTTAACAGATCCTGGGAATCTAGTTTCTGTGGAATTTCCCACTTAAAAACTACCACGTGGGCCAAGCAAAGCACTTGGGACCCTGATGTCCTGTAGGCTGCCAGCGCGTGACCTCTGCTGATTGCAAAGCCCTCTTCTAGCGTTGGGCTTCAAGCTCGAGGAAGAGCCTCCGACCCCTGTGATTTCTTCTGCAGCAGCATCTGCTCAAGCGCTGAATATGTTAAATGTGAACGTTGTGGGGAACAGATAAAATTCCGTTCAGTCCACGGCGTCAGTGGCCTGAAACTGCACCATAAATAAGATGCATAAAAACATCTAAGCACACTGCATAAACAAACTTGTGGGGAGTGTGTCCTATGTTTCCCTTTATTAGATTTTCTTTCTTTTTTTAAGTTTATTTATTTTTCTTGAGAGAGATAGAGAGCAAGTAGGGGAGACGCAGAGAGAGAGGGAGACAGAATACTAAGCAGGCTCCATGCTGTCAGTGCAGAACTCGATGTGGGGCTCGAACTCATGAACCATCAGATCATGACCTGAGCCGAAATCAAGGGTCAGATGCTTAACCAACTGAGCCACACGGGTGCCCCTCTTTTTTTATTTTTTTATTTTATTTTTGAGACAGACAGAGACAGAGCATGAGCAGGGGAGGGGCAGAGAGAGAGGGAGACACAGAATCCGAAGCAGCTCCTGGCTCTGAGCTGTCAGCACAGAGCCCGACGTGGGGCTCGAACTCCTGAACCGTGAGATCATGACCTGAGCTGAAGTCAGACACTTAACTGATTGAGCCACCCAGGCGCCACCAGGTGCCCCTCTTTTTTAGATTTTCTTAAGTTTACTTTTTGAATAGGTTCATGTGGCTCAGAATTCAGAAAGTACACAAAGGTATGCATTGAAAATCCCTCCTGGGGTGCCCGGGTGGCTCAGTTGGTTAAGTGCCTGAGTCTTGATTTCAGCTCAGGGCATGATGTCACAGTTGGTGAGTTCGAGCCCCGTGTCAGGGTGTGCTGATAGTGCAGAGCCTGCTTGGGATTCTCTCTCTTTCCTTTCTCTCTATTCCTACCCTGCTCACACTTTCTCTCGCTCTGAATGGGTACATAAAAACTTAAAAAAAAAAAAGAAAATCCCTCCCACCTATGTTCTACGGCCACCAATTCCACAGATGGCCAATGTTACGGCTTTTGCATCTTCTTTCAGAGATGCAGTAAATATGCATATATATATATGTATATACATATTTAGCACATATATATTTGTTCATTCTTTTTTTAAATGTGTATTTATCTTTGAAAGAGAGAGAGAGACAGAGCATGAGAGGGGGAGGGTCAGAGAGAGAGGGAGACACAGAATCCAAAGAAGGTTCCAGGCTCTGAGCTGTCAGCACAGAGCCCAATGCGGGGCTCGAACTTATGAACCGTGAGATCATGACTCGAGCCGGAGTTGGACGCTTAACTGACTGAGCCACCCAGACGCCCCTATTTGTTCATTCTTTTTACAGAAATGGTAGAATATTTACTTCCTATATTTTCCTTTTTTAAATTAATAATCTATCTTAGAAAACTTTCCTTATCAGTGCGTGTAAAGCTGTCTTATTCTTTTTAATGGCTGCAAAGTATTTTACTGCATGACCTACCATCATTTATATAATCAGTGGGCATTTAGGTTGTTTCCAATCTTGTGTTACATGAAACATGGTCATAAATAGTAATCCTGTGCACCTGCCATTTTGTACATTGTAAACTCCTGGAAGGGTGGAAATTTCCGGATAAAATGAAATGCACATTTTTGATACTATTGTCATATTGCCATCACAGAGATTTCAGATTTTTACTCACAGGGCGCTGTTTCCCTGCATTCCTTCCCCATATGATATGTGACCGAACAGTCCGATCTTTGACGACCTCAGCTGTGAGAAGTGTGGTCTGTGCGTCTCTTACCACGTGGGGACTGAGCATATTTTCACATCTTTAAGAGCCGTTTTTCTTTTCTTTTCCCTGAACTCCCCAGTCAAGCCCTTAACCCATTTTTTTTTCTTTTGGGGGGTTCTCTTACGGATTTGCCAGAGTCCTTTATATAGTGGGAAAACCAGCCCCTTGTCGAGGAGTAAATATTTTCTCCACATTTGTTATTATTATTTTTTTAGATGATGTTGGTTTTTCAATGCACAATTCTTTATTTTTAGAAAGGGACACTTACTGATCTCTTTTCCAATGGGCCCTGGAGTTTTTGCCATACTTGCAGAGACCTTCCCCACTCTGAAAGTAGCAGGGTATTCTCCTATTATTTTACTGTTTCTTTGTTTTTTGTTTTTGTTTTTGTTATTTTTACTCTTTAGTCTTTGATTTTGTGTGACTCGATCTCAATGTATGGAATGAGCTATAAATTCAGCCTCATCTTTTTTTCCACGTGGCCTCAGAATTGGCCCAAACACAGCAGAGGAATTGCAGCTCCTTACCTCTGCATGTTCTCAGCTTCATCTATAGTCTCAGGCAAAGCCTTGCCTTTGGTCTCGGGTAGCAATAGTACCAGTGCCCCGGCAACCAAGCCAATCACAGCTGAAAGCCAAACAGATGAAAATCACATTAAGAACTAAAATACGCAGGTCGGTGTTTTTGCTGTTGGCCCTGAGTCTGAAGCGGGGCTCGATCCCACAAACCTCTAGATCATGACCTGAGCTGAAGTCAACAGTCAGATGCTCAACCAAGCCCCCCAGGTGCCCCAAACATTCAGGTTTTATAATTAGAACTCCACTAATGTCTTTAAAAAAAAAGTTTGTGTGTGATTTTCTATACTTACAAATTTCTTTGCTCTCTCTGACTATCCTATAAATATTTTGCTGATTCCAAACTCCGTTGGATTGCAATTCCTTATAGGGAGATGAAATACTTAACATTTTGAGTCAAGGTTATTCTAGGCTAGAGAACATTGCCACGATATTAAGATACATTGGAGTTAGAAAATAACTCTAAAAAAAAAATCAACTCTAAGGAAAGGAAGAACACAACCCTGCCAATATAAAGCACTAAGTAATGAAAATGAGTCAGAAACTTGGATCATTGTTAGCAAACAGAGGTAATGAATCATGTGTTACTGCATCACAGCATGAAAAAGTATAGCCAAGCCTATGCTTTCAGTTTTAATTCGGGTGTTCGATAAATTCCTTTTGTTCCTTTTTCCTTTGTCTCCAGCTATAATTTTTTGCACATGCTGGGGGGTAATTGTAAACATCAGAGTGTTTGTGGTTCTTTAAATCCCCATTAACATTTGGGATTCTAAGGTTACATTTTATGTTTTGCTATAGTAGAATACACAAAGTAGATGCGGGTTCTTTTCTTCGCTGGTTTTGGAGTTTCAAAAAAAAAACTGCACACCAGACTCCGTTTTTACATCTTTACAACATGGCAGGAGTTGAGGCCACTGTGGTTCAGGATATAGGCTGTAGCTCTGGGCACCTGGGGTCCACTTCTGAGCCTCCGCTCCCTGGTCTCAGAGCCCTGGGAAGTTCTGTTCTGAATCTCAGGCATCAAGTGAGGTGATATTTCCACGTCACATGCTTGTGGTGTGACTGAAGTGACTTCCTGCTCGTTAAGTGAGGGTCCCTGTCACAAAGTATGAACAGGGTAGCTCACCCTTCAGAGTCTCTCCAAACCACTAATGATCCACTTGGTTGTAACTCATGCAAACAATAAACATATTCTGTGGGCTTTGATCTCTGAAGTGAGTGAATTATGAACAGAATATAATAGATTACTCAAACTGTCATCCCTCTAGCATTTTTATTTACAAAGATAGGCCTAATTAATGAGGTTCTTTTTTTTTTAAGTTTTTTATTTATTTTTGAGGGGGGGGGGAATAAGAGAGAGTGAGAGAGAATCCCAAGCAGGCTCTGAACTGCCAGTACAGAGCCCAATGTGGGGATCAAACTCATAAACCATGAGATCATGACCTGAGCTAAAATCAAGAGTTGGATGCTTGACCAAGTGAGCCACCGAGGTGCCCCTTAACCAGGTTCTTTCTTTTTTTTTTTTTTAAATGCTTATTTATTTTTGAGAGAGAGAGAGACAGACAGAGACAGAGTGCAAGTGGGGGAGGAAAAAAGAGAGAGGGAGACACAGAATCTGAAGCAGGCTCCAGGCTCTGAGCTGTCAGCACAGAGCCCCACGCGGGGCTGGAACTCACAAACTGTGAGATCATGACCTGAGCTGAAGTCGGATGCCTAACTGACTGAGCCCCCCAGGAGCCCCCCAGGTTATTTCTTAAGTCAGTTTTTTTTTTTTCCCAGTGCTCTTCCAACTGGGGTTTTCCTAGCTTTTGATTGTTGATTTTCAGGCTTCTAGAGCACCACTTCTGCCTATTTCAAGACCACAGTTGACGCACCATTACTGGCTGCAAAAGAAAGGGAAAGGAATAAAAATGTAGAAGTGTTAGTTTTGTTTCCTGCTAGCTACTCAGATTGGTGAGAGAAGTTGGAACTACAAGCAAGGTTAAAAATGGGAGTTGTCTAGGGTCTAGGGTCTGAGCCTGGATGGCTCAGTTGGTTAAGCGTCCAGCGTCGGCTCTGATCAGGATCTCACAGTTCGTGAGCTTGAGCCCCGCGTCGGGCTCTGTGCTGACAGCTCAGAGCCTGAAGCCTGCTTCAGATTCTGTGTCTCCTTCTCTCTCTACCCTTCCCCTGCTCGTACTCTCTCTCTCTCTGTTTCTCAAAAATGAATAAACCTTAAAAAAATTTAAAAACAGGAGTTGTCTTCGCATTTACTTGAAACAGTGAAATGCAGTAAAAATCCTTTATCTTTTCAAGGGGGAAGGTGAATCCTGAGGGAGGGTCACCAGAGGCTCCTCTAGGTCTGGACCTTACATGGCTTTGTTAAATGAAGTCTCTGTTCTCTACTCACAAATGTCTCGCTGACCCATCATCACTCACTGCCCACCTAAGGGAGGGGCCAAGATTGAGACTGTTCCTCCTTCCTCCCTGGAAGGAAGGAGGCCACAGGGCCTTGTGGGACTCCCCCAAGATGGAAAGTAGGCTCCATAAGGATCCCTCAACCACTGTGGGGAAAGGAAGGCACCCGGGGCACGTAGGTCCCGTAGGTAAGTGGTACCAGCCCTTCTGTTGCCAAATCATGCTTATCTCAGGATAAAGAGCTCACGTTCTATCAATTTTGGCCATCTTGCTATTATTACGTTGCAACATAGAGGAATTCTTTGGGTCTATTCTGGGGCTGAGTTCTATTAGCAGCATGGAGCGTTTGCTGGCAGATCTACACCAGTGGAAAACCCACCCCCCTCCTGAATCCCTTGAGAAGAGGAAGGAGCAGAGATACTTGTGTGCGACAACGTGCAGTATTAGGAGAAAAGCCATTTGCGTGTTTGTCCGGTGTGCGGAGGGTCTTGTCTTCCCTCCCTCAAATTAAGTGAGTGTTGTAGGCCCATGGGGGAAAATGTCACATTTTTTGTCAAATTAAAAGTGGTTCCCAATGGATCTAAAAGAAGATGAAAATGGGTGCATTGAAGCCTTCTGGCTAATGTGAGAAGGTGAATGTTGCGTGCATGAACCTGGACACCTCTCTGCGTGGTGCACAGGAGAGGGTCTCTCTCACAGTCCCCGTCTGTGGGGAAAGGCAATGGCCCAGAGTGAATGGAAGTCCCCAGGATTCCCAGACCCCTTTGATAGTCTGCAGACCTTCAACATTGGCCTCTGTGTGCAACTTGCTGATAATTAGATTTGTCCCTGTCTCCTTCCAGGCGGCAGGCTGGTCAGGGAGGGGTAGGCTCAGCCCTGATACATTCCTTCAATGTTGGAGGGAAGATCTGAGTCCATCCTCTTTAAATCTAACTGCCCAAGGAATCCGAGAAAGGGGTGCCCGACACCAACACAGGTGTACTGTTAAGCTAACGCATTTCCTTAATCGTGGTCTTCGTTTCCCCTGGGTTTTGAAATCACTCTTTGCAAAACTATAACCCCTTTCTTTGAAGTAATGTAGTGAAAAGTTTGGTATTTTCTCATATCTGGCCATAGAGGAGGCAGAAAGAGTGAGCTCTTCGACAAAGAGACCCAAGGAGGGGTGGAAATCGGTGAAGAGAGTTAGGGGTTTTCTTCAGGCAAATGTCTTTCCATCTTATTCCTTATGAACTTTGTACCACAAAGGCCATGAGTCCCAGTGGGCTCCCCTACCTGAGTCTTAGTAGCTACTAATAGTATTACCAATACTAGTATTACTAGCGCTAATTACCAGCTGTATTTAGTAGTTGCTAGTAGGTATGATACCTATTTTGAGATAGAAAAAGGGCAGTTTCTAGAAAAATAGGTTTTCATTCAAAGACATGTCTGAGGAGTTCTTACCAAAAACCACCAGTGGGAGTTCATGCCAGATGTCGGTGAGTCGGTAGACCAGGAATGGCGTGATAATGCCACCGATGTCACACATGGAGGAGCAGACAAGGACACCGAGATTCCTGAAATGCAGGAAGCTGATTGAACTGTTAGCTTCTCACCGGACGGTAGTTATCCCCCACCCCACCTCCAAATAAATACTTCCCTATATCACCAAAATGTGAACTGAAAAAAGTGTTCACATTATTTTCAACATACGCCAATGGTGTGCGATACACAATTCTATCCCTATTCCGTTGAGCTTATTTTATGTTAGGTTTTTGGAGATTTTTAATGGGGGTGGGGCAATGTTCACTTTTTACTTTTTTAAAAAAATTTATTTTTTAATTTACACCCAAGTTAGCATATAGTGCAACAATGATATCAGGAGTAGATTCCTTCATGCCCTTTCCCATTTAGCCCATCCCCCCTCCCACAACCCCCCCCAGCAACTCTCTGTTTTCTATATTAAAGAGTCTCTTATGTTTTGTCCCCCTCCCTGTTTTTACATTATTTTTGCTTCCCTTCTCTTATGTTCATCTGGTTTGTATCTTAAAGTCTTCATATGAGTGAAGTCATATGATATTTGTCTTTCTCTGACTGATTAATTTTGCTTAGCATAATCCCCTCTAGTTCCATCCATGTAGAATAGCAAGATTTCATTCTTTTTGATTGCCAAGTAATAATACTCCATTGTATACATTTACCGCATCTTCTTTATCCATTCATTGGTCGATGGACATTTGGGCTCTTAATTTTCACTTTTTTCTTTTATCACCTGTCTTCTCTACGCTGTTCTATGGTCCTGTGTGTGCTGTTTCTGGTCACACTTTCCTGGGGCCATTTGGTAATTGCTCTCTTGCAGTTAATACCTTCTGTTCTCCCCACACAGCTTCTGTATTTCACCCTCGCCTGTAAGTGTGAGATGCGGCCTCGATACTGCCTTCCCATGTTCTTATCCTCTCTTACCTCGTGTTTTGAAAAGGAAGGTGTCCGTCGCTGGCTCCTGTGGTAGTTCTAGCCAGTAAGCAAATGTCCCAACCACCCTCTTCACTTTGAGGAAGGGATGCTCACCTGATGAATGTGGGGTACAGTTCCGCGTTGACCAGGCAAACCATTTCGAAGGCCATTGTAATCCCCATCCTACCCAAGCACGCGACTGTAACTCTTAGCCACTGCAGATCTGAGGGGCGAAAACACACCACTTACACACACTGCACTGGGTAACGGTCTGCAAACCCAGGTCTGCAAACAGCGCTCCAGAGGCGTGCGAAGGGAAAGTCCACATTCCAGAAAGGGATGAGAACCCCAAATTCTTCTATACACTCCAACTTTTGAGCAAGATTCCCCACATCTGTTAGTTTTAACTTAGACATAGTTGTTGTTTTTTTAAATTTACATCCAAGTGACTTAGCATCTAGTGCAATAATGATTTCAGGAGTAGAATCCAGTGATTCATCCCCCATGTATAACACCCAGTGCTCACATCAACAAGTGCCCTCCTTAATGCCCCTTACCCATTTAGCCCATCCCCCACCCACAACCCCTCCAGCAACCTTCAGTTTGTTCTCTTTTTTTAAGAGTCTCTCATGTTTTGTCCTTCTCCCTGTTTTTATATTATTTTGCTTCCATTCCCTTATGGTCATCTGTTTTGTATCTTACAGTCCTCATATGAGTGAAGTCATATGATATTTGTCTTTCACTGACTGACTAATTTCGTTTAGCATAATACCCTCTAGCTCCATCCACATAGTTGTAAATGGCAAGATTTCATTCTTTTTGATTGCCAAGTAATACTCTATGGTGTATATATATATATATATATATACTCCATCCACATAGTTGTAAACGGCAAGATTTCATTCTTTTTGATTGCCAAGTAATACTCTATGGTGTGTATATATATATATATATATATATATATATATATATATACTACGTCTTCTTTATCCATCCATCTGTCAATGGACATTTGGGCTCTTTAACTTGGACACAGTTCTAACACTCCTTTTAGACCTCAGTCATTAATGACGACAGAATTACACCAGTTTCCAAGGCTGGGCCAGCTGTAGTCTATATAGGTCACCCACAAGGAACAATAAAATTGGGTATATTTTAAATAATTGCTAATAACTGAAGGATTCAAACAAAGCTCCCTGTTGCTAATAGGATTCAGTTGCATAGGTTTTTACTTTCCTTCATGGAGAAAGAATTTTAAAAAGAAAGAAAGGAAGTGAATAATTGCTCATTGGTTGCGTTTACCTAAACTTCGTTTATGCCGCAGGATGATGGAGGGAGGCCAGGGGAGTTGTCTAAATAGTGTCTGGGGAACGCTAAAGACTTTAATCTTGGGCCTGCTCTATTCCCCCCTCCCCCAAAAGCCCATGCTCTCTTTCAGGGCCAGGTCAATGGTCTGTAGCATGAGTCCTCTTAGCCTTTCTTGTTCTAGTACATTAGAGAACAATCAGGCGTGATTGTATTGCGTCAGGCAAACATTGGGTACAATTGTTCTTAAAGACAGGGTGGCTATATGTGTTTGCCTAGAAAAGTCCCTGATACTGTGTTCATTCTTTCCAAATTGCTTTGGATGACAAATTTCATAGTCTTACTATCAGGGGGTTATGACCTTCTCTCTTCTCAGGGCCTTGGAAGACAAGACCCCAGCTTGGCCTGACACTTACCATCAGGGATAAAAACCGAGGCTAGGCAGGCTGCCCCTGCCACCATATTTGATGCAGCCCATGGATAGCGGCGACCTATACGGTCAATGGTGAGGATGATGATGAGGGCAGCTGGGAATTCCACCAGGGCAGAGTAGAAGAAATCCAGGTAGATATTGCTCCCTGCAAGGCCCATGTGCATGATGAGGCCCTGGTAGAGAACAGAGCTCGTGAACCTGAGCGAAGAGGAGAGCTCAGGTCAAGCCAAGCACCAAAAGGAAGTCATCGAGAAAAAGGGGCTTCTGGAAACATCATAGGGGATTGTGGGTCAGCTTTCTTTGTCATCTTAGTGCTATTCCCTCCCTTCCACTGCTTTTGCATTATCTGACCCACTGCCGTGGCCGGTTGTGACCCCAGAACCAAGAAAGGAGAAGAAATTGGGATAGCATTCCCTGGCCAAATTGAAAGACAAGAAGAAATTTCTTTCTAGGGTGATTTATTTGGTAAAACTGTGTCAGGTTATTAGTGGCCGTTAATTATTTCTCTCTTTGTGGTTTTCTAACAGAATAGGGATCAAAAGCCTTGGCTACCTAATTCAAATTTTAGGAGACCAGAGACCCAAATGGGTACCAAATTCCCAAATGGATAGAGCCTTACTTCTTGAGGATTTCTCTTCTGACACCATACAGATAGCTTTTGGATGGTGTTTTTTGTTTTGTGGACTGAAAGTGTTATCTGTAATGGAAATTATGAAAACCCTGGCAAGAGCTGCAATTACTCAGAAAAGGAAAGAAGGAAAATGAAGCCACATTTCACTGCTTCGTGTTATTTGCAGTACTTTAAAGGTTGCCAGATTAATTCCTGGTGAGCTTTGCTTCTGCCAGTGTTTACAAATCTCCATTTTGCTGGTGTGAGTCCAATGCACACTGAAAGGAAAGTGCACTGTACCTCAGGAAGGCTTGGTGCAGGGTGAGGGCTCAGAGCCCCAGGAGAAGCCTGAAGACAGTGAGAACATCATGCTTCAGCCACTGGATTGTGGAGTCAGTGGACTACTCTTTGTGGCTTATTCTCATTCATAAGTTTATTTTTTTCTCCAATAGACAAGAAAAGGAAAAGACCCTTTCCTTGCCAGCCCTGTACAATAAGGAGAGATCTACACTCATCATAAATATAGAACCAGTAGTTGTCCATTTTGGCTAAATATCGGAATCATCTGGAGAATGTTAAAATATTGGTGCCTTGGACCTTCCCTTGACCAATTAAATCAGTATTTTTCAGGGGGCAGGGTGGGGGTTCTGGGCTTGGTATTTCGTAACCTCTCAGGAGATTCTAAGGCAATGCCAAGGTTGAGAACATGCTTATCTATGCTTTGGGACTGTAAGCTGATTTCAACATCTGCCCCCAAAAATGATATCAGAAAAACCTGCAATAAGTGAGACCCCTCACCATCCACCGTCAATACTGATACTGGAACCAAGCTCTTGGTGTGACGGTGCTCTTGGTCCCTCCCTTAATGTGGATGACGAGGATTTAAAAAAATGTGGAGGGATTTTGAAGTGAAAAACATTCCTTACCAGTTAAACATCAAGACCAAAGTGTGTTTCCTGATCTGAGGGGTTCTGACCAAGTCAAGAAATGAAGGATTCAGCTTCTCGTCAACTTCCTCATCAGGTCTGAGGCTCTAGGAATAGAAACAGTAGGAACAGCTTTGTATGGTTAAAGACAGTGTCCCTGCACAATACAGGGAATCACAACAGTACGTGACACTTGCTGGGGCTTATAGTGAGCCTTTCACAAGTACTAGCTCAGTTATTCTGGACTATCCTGGAAGTTAGTGTCCACCTTTTTTCACCCCCTTTCACAGAAGAGGAAGCTGGGATTCAGGGGAGTTGGGTAACTTATGTGCATCTGTCAAGGAGCCCTGGAGGTAAAGCACAGTGGGGCAGGAGAAGGCCTGGCCCAGTGGCTCTGCGGGCTGAGGACATCGGGCACACTGTCTGTGGGACAGCTGTGACCCAGGAGTCAGGAGGCTCTGCTCTGGGACCCTTGCACTTGGAGCAGTTCCGTATCACCTGGAGCCTGTTGGAATGAAATACCTGGGCCCCCATCCAGACAGACTGAATCAGAATCTGCATTTCCACAAGGCCTCCAGGTGCCCCCTGTACACAGGTATTAACGTTCGAGAAGCCCTGCTCTAGAAGAAAACAGTAGGTGCTGGAGTTGAAATCCAATCTCCAGGGTTCAGGATGCAGAACCTTCGAAAAAACCACTTCTTCCTAAAGCAACACCGGATGGGTCTGAGAGTCCAAGGAGCAAGGGGAAGAACGTTCAGCAGACTTACTGCTCTTCCATGAACCTGAACTTTGGTGGGAGTGAAAGTCCGAGGAGCAAGGGGAAGAACGTTCCGTAGACTTACTGCTCTTCCATGAACCTGAACTTTGGCGGGAGTGACTCACGCGCTTTAGTCCCTGACCAATTTCTGAAACAGCCTGAAACTTAACCAGCTCTCTGCTGGTCATCAGTGGAAAAGACTATCTGTCCAACCACCCAGAAACCAAAGAAGTGGAAAAAAGGGCCTCCGAGGGGTGCCTTGGTGGCTCAATTGGTTAAGCATCCAACTCTTGATTTTGGCTCTGGTCACGGTCTCACAGTTTGTGAGTTCAAGCCCAGCGACCGGGTTCTGTGCTGACAGCACAGAACCTGCTTGTGATTTTCTCTCTCCCTTTCTCTCTGCCCCTCCCCCACTCACACACTTGCTCTCAAAATAATACATAAAGAAACTTAAAAAAAAAAAAAAGGCCTCTGAGTCCCCAAATGCTCAACTTTAAAGTCACATAAATCGCAAATGCTTACAGAGAACCTATTTTGACAGAGTTTTCCAATCGGCTTGACTTTCTCTGTTCTATCCCGTCATATAAAAAGGCTTAAGTTAAAGGTGATGAGGTCTCCTGGAGGCAAACCATGAAATGCAGGGAAAATGGGAACGCTAGCCACTTGTTTTATTACAGAAGGTAGGGGATTGCTCAAGATGTTTTGGGATAATTTCTATTCAAAATGTTTAAAATTCTAAGAAATTATTTGTGTTTGAAGCCTCTTTCTTCTGTGAAACACCTCCCCCACTCCCAGATCCAGGTAAGGAAGACACTGGGTAGTCGGGTACAAGTGACCTAGATAGTCTTGGGTGGCACACGATAGAAACCCTGCATTTGCCTTTCAATAATTTTCAGATTCCTTTTCCTTTTAAATTTTGGATCTGTTTAGAATATTTTACCAGAGGCCGTGAATCCTAGTACAACGGAAATATCCAGTTGCATATGGTGGGCCCCTTCTTGACTCCCCGTTGAGAACGCACAGCTTTACCAGACTCTCCTTCATCACTGTTCCCTCACTTGATAGTTCAGCTGCTGGCTCACCTGAAGGGAGGCAGGCAGAGATTTTCCGTTTTTGTTTGCGATGTGCTTAATGATCCTCATGGCTTGAGCATTTTTGTTCTGGGAGATCAGCCACCTCGGAGACTCAGGGATGCACCTAGAGTATGGCACAAGTGTTATCAGTGCTGTTCAGTGAGAAATGGGCAGAGGTATTACTGAACCTCCATCCCGCAGTGGTCATAGGCAAGTTTCTTCCAGGATCTTACACAGTGAGGTTGGATTGGATCTACAAAGGAAATAAAATTGTGCAGGGGTGGCACAGGAAAGGAAATCAACAAAATGAGAAAGCAGTCTACTGAATGGGAGAAAACATTTGCAAATCTTATGCCAAGTAAGGGGTTAATACACAAAATCTATAAAGAACTCATACAACTCAATAGCAAAAAAAAAATCTGATTTAAAAAACGGGCATAGGATCCTAATAACATTTTTCCAAAGAAGACAAACCAATAGCAAAAAAAAAAAAAAAAAATCTGATACAAAAAAATGGGCAGAAGATCCTAATAGACATTTTTCCAAAGAAGACATACAGATGGCCAACAGATACATGAAAAGATGCTCAACATCACTAATGACCAGGGAAATGCAAACTAAACCATAAAGAGATATCACTCCACACCTATTAGGATGGCTAGTCTCAAAAGACGAGAAATAAACGCTGACAAGGGTGTGGAGAAAGGGAACCCCGTATGCACTGTTGGTAGGAATGTAAACTGGTGCAGCCACTGTGAAAAACAGGGTGGAGTTTCCTCAAAAAATCAAAAATAAAAATCCCATATGGTCTAACAATTCCACTTCTGGGTATTTCTTAGAAGGAAACAAGAAGACTGATTCAAAAAGATATATGCACCCCTATGTTTATTGCAGCAAGTCATGGAAACAACCTAAATGCCTGTTGATAGATGAATGAATGGCTGAAGAAGATGTGGTATATATTACACAATGGAATAGTATTCAGCCATAAATAAGAATGAGGTCTTGCCATCTCTGACAACATGGGTGGGCCTAGAGGGTATTACGCTAAGCGGAATACGTCAGCCAGAGAAATACAAACACCATATGATCTCACTTATGTGTGGAATCTAAAACAAACAAACAGACCCAGCTCATAGATACAGAGCACAGATTGGCGGTTGCTGGTGGAGGAAGTGGGCAATGGGGGTGGGGGTCAGAAGGTACAAACTTCCAGTTACAAAATAATTAGAAGCCCTGAGGATGTGATGTATGGTGTGGTGACTACAGTTAATATCACTATATCACATATTTGAAAGTTGCTAAGAGACTAAACTTTCAACGTTCTCTAGCAAGAAAAGAATTTTCTAAAGTGTTGCAGGGGCTATGTGAGTTTTTCCTCCGTCACACGCTGACTTCTGTTCAGCCTTGTGCAGGAGACTTTCGGGGCCTCTCTTCAGAGAGTTCCCGGTGGTCAACTGAATGCCCACCAGCCCTGTGCTAGAGGGAGGAGAGGCAGGTTGGCTGGGGCTTTGCAAGTTCTGAGAGCTGCCGGGTATGGGGGCGGCAGGATGCAATTCCGTCATGGGGGGAAGCCAAGTCTTTTATGTATATTATTCAGAGAGCTGATTTCTCAAAGGAAGGAGGTGAGAGTCTGAGATAAGATGGCGGCAGAGTTTACAGGCCTGCTTGCTGGATCTGGCAGGACACAGTGGGGCCCTGTACCTCCTGGAGCAGGACTCTCACCACCCTGGATCCAGGAGAGGACTCCTGGAACAGCTGGTTCAGGGTCGATGGGAGAAAGAAGGACTGGCAAGAAGGAGGTAGAGGACTGCCCTGGTGGGAGTTCTGGCATAGAGTGTGGAAGACCCCCTGTCAGGACCTCACTCTGGGGGACAAGGTTGCTCTGAGAGGCTTAAAAGGAACTCGGGATGGATGTTTGTGGGAGTGCAATGGAGAGAGGAATCAAGTATAATTCCTCAGTTAAGACTTGACATCAGGAACAGAAATGTGGTGTGCTCACTGGCAGCCAATCCACAGCTCACGGTGCGCATCCTTTCTGCCGTGATGCCATAGTGTGATTTTTCTAGATCACATTTGGTGCACAGGTTCAGTCCAGCCGCTCACATCTCAAAAAGCAGAGTCAGCCAGGCCAAATGTTGCATGAACTGAAGGGCCAGGAAGGACCTGGGAACCATGTCAGAGAAGGCAGGAACCAGAAATGAATAAATGGCCTCCAGGTGGAAAGTCTGGATGGATTCTCAGAGGCATATCCAGATAGGTAAAGAGCTGCCCAGTAGAATAGAAATTAATTTTTTGAAGCTCTCAGTGCAGAATTAGGAACCCTGGGTAAACATGCCCAGAAGGTAAATTCTGGCTCAACGAGAAGTCTCTTAAACATGAGCTTTGGGTCCTACAGTGAAGTGGTTTGCTTGATGACAAAGTGAGTTAGCAAGAACGGTGTTCAAGCAGAGGCTGAATAATGATCCACTGGGGGTGTTGCTCTGGGGCTCCAGCCCTGGGCAGGAAGCTGCTCCAGAGGGCCCTTAATGTCACCTCGCCTTGAAAAGCTGACAGTCTACTGGGACAGACAAGGCCAGTCCCACAGTGTCAGGTGAATAGCTTATCCCAGCAAGTGGTGAAACGTGAGGGTTATGGAGATGTGAGAGCAATGCCACCGGGCAGGGGCCAGGGCCCCCCACTGGCCTTGGTCAGCTTGAATGGAGTCCCTCTTCTGGTGACCACCATATCCCCTCTGCACCCCTCTGTAGCCCATCCCCTACCCCTTCTATCCATGGCACCACTTCTGTTTTCTGTCCTGGCTCCTTGTCCTCAGCTAGGCTTTGAGAATTTGGTGTTTCTTGTTTTTTTGCTTTTTTTTTTTTTTTGGTGTTCTGCCCCATTCTCTTCCTCTCCTGACTCTGTCCCTTTCCTCTGAGTGACTGCCTCCAGACCCTACCCACCAACATGGGAATTCTGCTTGAATTCCTAATCCTTAGGTTCAACCGCCCATGGCTATGTGCACGTTGATATCCTTTTGGGATGGATCTCAGATTCAGCATGTCCAAACTTCGCCCTCATCATCCTTCCTTTAAAACCCACCCCTCCTCCTGTCTTCCTTATCTCAGCACATGCAGACACAGAAGCCTCCACTCCACCCACAAAGCACCTCCTCTCTTAAACCTTCCCATTTGGTCTCCACCAGGCTCTGTCCCTGATGCAACTTGTTTCCAATTTTCTCCTCTTCGTAGGCCACCACTTGTCTTAATTCAGGCTCTGTTTCTCTTGCAAGGATTATGGTGAGAGTCCCTTACCTAACTTCTTTGCCTCCACTCTTCCCCCAAACACCTGTTTTCTACTCTATATCTCCACTGATTTTTGATGATGTAGTTCCATCATGGGGGTCATAGAATTGGAAGTAAATTACATTTAATTCTATTGAGCAAAAATGGCAGGAAGCAACACATCAGAGGCGGTCAGAACTTGGATGAGAGGTGCACCTTTTCTATCATGCTAAAGCATCAGGAAAACAAAACCGTTAAGAGACCTTTAGGCAGGAGAGGAACACGGTGGAACTGATTTTAGAAATGCAGTGTGAAACATGGATTGGAGGATGGAAGAGCAAACGTCGAAGAGACCAGGGTGTCTCTTGCGGGGGTGGCTTCAGAGATGTAAAGGAGATAGAATGGATATGGGAGGGAGGTGAGGGTCCCTCTCAGAGTTCAACCAGCTTTTGGAGGAGAGACAGGCTTTCTATGAAGGGTTGAGATGTTTAATTCTTAGACAGGATGACTATGGGAAGAACAGGTGGATATGTCCAGAGAATGGTTTGTTGCATGGGAGAGGGATTTGCTTGATAACCCAACATCCCTCTTGCTTTATTTCGGGTAACCTCACATTAGGGATTTCTGATAGTTTCTGCTGTTTCTGCTGTTTCCACTGTTTCCACGGTTTCCTTGGCAGGGGTGACAAACATATTTCACATGCCCTGGCAATTCTGATTGACATGGTCTGTCTGGGGTGCCATGTTGGCCTGATCTGGGATAAAAATTGCTAGATTGATTGGAGATGTCTGCCTTGGGCAGGGATGTGGGGAAGGGGGTGACACTTTTACATTAAAGTCTTCTCTGAGCAGGGATGGAATGAGACTAATAATATTGTTAACCTCTGCCAAGGGCATCACAGTCACTAAAAGCTAATTTAAACACCACATCAATAATGTAAAAAGATGTGAGTCATAAAACTCTTAAGCCCGAAGTAAAAAGACATTTGATTTCCAGAGGGCAAGACAGGTTGAAGTTCATGTTTTTTGTTTGTTTGTTTGTTTTTTGTTTTTAATCCCTGAAACACTGACCTGGACTTTTCATGAAAAGCGTGAAGGACACCTTGGAATACAGAAGGTTGGTGTGCATTAAGGAGAGGCAGCCTTCTCAGTAAAACAAAATAGTTCAAGTTATTTCCTTTTTTGTTCCAGATGGACTTACCAGTAATAGAGCAAGAAGCAGACATTGGGCAGGGTGACCGTGAGCTGGAGCCACCTCCAGTGAGGAAGCATGTACGCCACCCCTGTCAGCGCCAGGAGCCCGACGGTGAAGGCCACTTGGTAAACGATGCCCACCGTTCTCCGATAGCTCAGCCCGACAAACTCTGTAACTGCAGAGAGAATCCAAACGGTCAACCCAAGTTGGTAGGTCAGGGAGTTGGCCGTCCAACTTTGGGGAAACTAGAATGCTAGTCTCAGAAAGCGGTCCAAATTCTAGAATGTTGTATGCAACTTTCTGAAAAATTTTAAACGTTCTTTGAGGCCAATTTTGTTATAATTTTGCTGTTGTATTAATTAATATAAAATCTTGTAATTCCACATTGGGTGGGGGGAAAGACCTGCCAGTGTGAGCAAAATGTTTGATTGATAGAATAATTTCCAGGACAAATGTGACTGAATTTCGAATACATAAAAAAATGTTTTTTTGAAGCAATCCAAAGTTTTTCTTTTTTAAAGTTGTGTTTGCTTTTTTTTTTAAGTAATCCAGTTGTTTTTAATTGCAAAATTTTGATCTAGAGTAGTAAGGCAGTGGTAATTTACAAGGTGAATAAATGGATCACACACTGAATTGAGATTGTAGAGGATTCTTATGTAAATGAACATCTCTTATAGGAGTTAAATATTTTCTTGGAAATCCTAATAATGTATGTAAACATCTTGGAAACCTAGCAGTGGGTTTTCACTGACTGGACTCAGCTAGTGTTGGCTTGCAAGAACTGCTTTATAAATTTCCAGGAACTTTGCAACTTGGTTATTAAACCCATTAAAGTCAGTCATGGTGGGAGTATTTACAACTTAGAAATCAGACAACTCCAAAAATCAGGGCTTTTTACTTTCCAAGAGCCAGGCTATCTGTATACCACTGCATGTGGTGTACGACTCATATTTACCTCATTCCATGACTACATGCTGACAGATGTATGAAGTCTGCAGGACATGGATTTAGGGGATAGTCATTTCTATATCACAAACACACTAGAATTTAAATTCCAGATATTCCATGAGCCACAGACCTTTTGCTTTAAATATTTAGTAATCATGTTAAAGACATCAACTATTTATAAACCAAATACAAACACGCCCTAAAAATATTCCTGTAAATTACTGCAAATTGTCAAAAAGTATTTAAAACAGAGTTAAACAAAAGTCTGTAAGTGCTCAATAAATAGAAATAATCTGTCTTTCAAAGTGGTGGTGGCTACAGAGAGGGTCTGAGGGTGGTGGGAAAGAAAGAGGTCAAGCGGCAAGATGTACCTCAAGGACATTCAGAGGGACTGGAGAAGAAATTAATGGGCAGAAGGCTGAAATATATATACAATTAAATTATACGTATTTCTACACATCATGTGTTCTAAAAACCAAATTCCTCAATAATAACTGTACATTAAGTAATTCCTTTGTTGCCCAGGTACAGGATAGAGAGGTGCCTTGAGAAGACAGCCACCTTCTACTGAACTTTCACGGAGTTCCCCAAATTAACTTTACCAGGTAAAATTTTAAGCACTCATAGTCCAGCTCTTCATATTCTATGAGTAATGAGAATTTTATGACGGTGATGGCTTGAATTTCTCTTCATATTCTCATGGGTAATGAGAATTTTATGACGGTGATGGCTTGAATTTCAAAGCATCCATTTCCCTTTGTATGGATGATCTTTGAATGTAGCCAAGGGCAAGTAATGATGGAATTGATTCCTCAGATCTAATTATGATGGTAATTTTTCTCAATATGGCTTTAAAAATGCTATGCTATTGAGATTCAAGCATTCTCCCCGACTCCATGAAGCTTAAGCATAACTGGTTACCTGTGTGTGGAATGAAATGATATTCCTGGTCAGACAAATGGCTGCCCAATCTACATTGCCCATGATGCTTAGAGTCTCTGTTTCCTTGTATATAAATTGAGGAGAAAAGGAGTTTGCTAGAATCCATTTATGCAAAGCAGTGAAGTCCCTCATAAAGCTGATGTATGTCTCATCATTGAGTTTTCTTTATGTATAGACCAGGTGGGCTAGAATTTTCTCTGTATGTAACACCCCAGGGTATAGAAAACTTTTTCCTAAAAAGTTATATTAGAATCTGGATGGCACGTTTACCCTCATTTCTACCTTCATTGTTTTCTTTATAGGAAGAATATAGACTGAGTTGGTGAATATATTTTAGAAATACTTTTGATAGAGAAAAAAAACTCTCAACATTTCCTTGAAGCTGGTCCATTTTGGGGCCCAGCCCCCTCCCCTCTCCTATGGATTATGGTACAAGGTTACTTAATTCTCCAAGCAGCAGCCACAATTCTTACTCAGGATGTAGCCTATAAGCCAGCCTGCCTTGCTGACCAGCCCCTGGATCAAACGGAAAATTAACACCCATGTATAGTTTGGGGAAACAGCCATGAGGATTCCCGATGCAGCATTTATGAGGATTGTAACCAGTAGGCAGAGTTTACGGCCAAACCTGCAAGGAGAGAAAATAGAATTAGATTAGATTCACGAAGGTTGTAGAAAATGCACAAAAATTAGGGAAATCCGAAGTGGAGGTTAGCTCTGAATTACGCAAACTCAAGGGGCAATGATTGATGTCCACCGAGAGAGATGATCTGACTTCAGGTCGTTCACTTCAGTACTTTTCCCCAGGGCACTCTGCGAGAAAAATCTATGCACAATGAGCCTCATTCACCCTGGGGCTCAAGAACCTTCTCAGTCTCACACTGTGGAGGGTATTCAGCCAGGGGGTGGTGATTCTTCCAGGCCACCCAGTGCTGAATGCCCTAGGGGCCCGTCCGGGTCTTCCATCATCTTAAAAGCTGGGGCCTCTGCACTAACAGTCTCCACCAACTGCCCATTCAAGAGGGTTTTTTGCTTTAGGAAAAACAAAATTCAGTGTTCAGTGTACTCCCCCATCCATTTTCCATACTGCTTTTGGACTTTGTGGTATTTGCTTTTCTCCCGGAAATGATCTCTGGTGTCAGCTGCAGAGGGTGGGGGGGGCTTTGTCATGGAGTACCCCAGGTTAGCTTCTACACATTCCATCTGAGGGACTTGGCTTTTCATCAGCTTAGGGACCTGAAGAGTGTCCCAGGACACAGAGTAGGGGAAAACTTAGAAATCTGGTTGAATCTTGGCCATACCAATTATTCTGATGTCTGTGAGTTACTCAGCCTTTCTGAAGAAAGGCTCATCTGGAAAAGACCTGTCTGACCCAGTTGACAAAAGGATTAAGTGAGATACTACATGGAAAGAGCTAGAGACACTGGTTTTCTTTCCCCCGTTTCTTTCCTTCTGTTTGTAAATCAGGCTCTCTGAAAGTTGACTTGGGGCCGAGTTCTGCTAATTCATATTGTCATCATGTCTGCCTTGTTTTGTTCTAAGAGACGTCCTAATTGGCCGCTAATGGGTATTTTAAAGATCCTTCAATGTTTTATTTAGTCTTTGCTTATCCACCGCAAACTGAAGTCACAGAACGCTTTATGTCATTTGCTTTGCACATTTGATGGTGGCTGAATATTTTTTAATAGCTACTCTGCTCATAGGCAACTGCGTCCTAGTGACCATTTCAATACCAACTGACCATTTGAAAATAATCCACAACATCCTTAACAATTATTTGGGGATGTTAATGTTTCAAATCTGAAATTGAAAGATCAAGCATTCTCATGAGTAATAAATGTAAATTGCTGAACTTCTTTTTTTTTTTTAAGTTTACTTACTTATTTTGAGAGTGAGAGAGCACGATCATGCATGAGCTGGCGAGAGGCAGAGAGGGAGAGAGGGAGAGAGAAAACCCCAAGCAGGTTTCATGCTGCCAGCGGAGAGCCCAAGGTGAGGTTCAGTCTCACAAAAGTCCCACAAAAGATCATGATCTGAGCTGAAATCAAGAGTTGGTCGCTTAACTGACTGAGCCACCCAGGTGCTCCTAAACTGCTAAACTTCTTAAGATCCTGTTTGGATCATTGATTTCTTAATTCTCGGTCAATGATTCCCCACTGTAAATATCTGCCTCTTTGGCCCTTTATCCAAAGTCTTCCAAAGTCCCATTTCGACAAAATGTTCTAGGCTTTCTTCCCATGTTCTTTTACCCACACCCCTTCCTTTACCCTCAAAGAGTTTATAAACATTTGTTCAGTTGATAGCTCTCTTTAGCTTCGAAAGTTGACCCAGGCATACCATACCAGTCACACTCCCAAAGATGGACAAAATCCTGTGGCTGATAAGAAGGAATATTTACCATTGGAAACTCAGAGCATGAAAACGTTCAGAAAATCAAATCTATGATGCAGAAAATCTTTAGTGAGGGACAAGTCCCAAATAAGGTCATGATGCTATTACAGAAGCATGGCATGGCTGGAAGAAGTTTTAGAGATCTGGGATAGTGGTTTGGGACTTTTTCTCCCTGCAACACAACCTCATAAGTGGTTAAATGAAAAACAAAGAGATAAAACAGGAGAGGGAGGTGGACTCCAGTATTGCTGGCTTCATACATATTTTAGCTACTTGCCGCTCAGAATGTGGCCAGCACTCATCAGCATCACGTAGGAGGGGTTAGAAATGCAGGCTCAGGTTCACTCTAGACCTGCTGGATCAGAATCGGACTTTTAACAAGATTCCCAGCTGGTTTACATGCACATTAACATCTGGGGCGGGGGCACCGCTTTCATTTCACTGAGCCTCAATTTCCTCATCTACCAACTGGGGATGACAAAATCATTTTTAAAAGACTGTGATGATCCTAAATGACATATAACACACCAGTATGCTCAATACACTGCCTGGCACATGGTCAGTAGTACAGAACTTGTTTTGGAAGATTCACATAGTTGGTACTATGACCTGTTGAGACTCTGATTCTGCTCAGATCTAGTTCCATCACAAAATATAGAGAGTGGGTGCTGGTTCTTGAGAGATGATCATTAAGCTTTCAGAAAATTTGCAAGCTAATTGTTAAACACAGCCGCTGTTAGAAATTAAATCCTACACTTAAAATTAAGGAAATTATATTAAAAACAAGTGTAATAAATATGCAAAACATTGATTCCTAGTTACTTTACTGTGTTTGACCATTATCTTTGCTCATGAGATTATTTACCTCTATCTGTTGTATCCATACAGTGGAAATACTGTACAATAGTGCATATTTCTAGCCAAGTCTGTGTTCAATGGCCTCACTTTAGTAGCTTGGAATGTATATACACCAGCGAAATCAACAAATACTACACATCAAGGCTTTATCCCTCAGAAAGCCAGTCATTAAACATTTACAGGCATGCCACTAAATACAGAACTTACAATTGCTGATCAGTAGAATAAAAAATCTGGAATTGGTGAGAGATTACTTTTTTGCATCAGGTGATACTAAAAAAACGTTCGTTCTTTAGGAGGTTTGATCGATAACCTAAATTCGGCATATTATTAAAGGTTTATTTTCAAATTCTCTAACATATCCCTTCCTTCCTTTCTCCCTTCCACCAGCAAAGCTGACTTTCAGAAAGTTGCCATGGTATGAAACTCAATATTCTTATTTACAACATTTTCATAATATCCTCTTTGTTTTCTTCTAAAAGATACCCTAATCAGCTGTTTGTTCATATTTTTAAAAAGCATTGCAGAAGACAATCTATTTTATCTAATGTCCGTTTAATCCATAGCAGAAAATGAGTTCCCACGAGATTCTTGTACCATTGTATAAAATCTGAATATTGTTCAGAAATAATCATTAATTAGGCAAAAGATAACTTGCCTTTTTTTTAATCGAATGGCTGTTGTCTTTTTGCATACTCTCACATGCATATGCAAGTAGAACAGAGGAAGGGGCCATAAACAACAGAAATTCAGACAATTTAAGAGAAAGAAATGGGGGCATCTGGTGGCTCAGTGGATTGAGTTTCCGACTCTTGATTTCAGCTCAGGTCATGATCTCAGGGTCATGATCTCAAGGTCATGAGACTGAGCCCTGCATGAGGTTCTGCGTTGAGCTTGGAGTCTGCTTCAGATTCTCCCCTTCCCTCTCTCTCCCTCTTCCCCTCCCCAGCTTGTTCTCTCTTTCTCTTTCAAAAAAAGAAAGAAAGAAAGAAAGAAAGAAAGAAAGAAAGAAAGAAAGAAAGAAATGGAGGTTTGCATATAGCTTTTTAGGGAAGAATAATGAGTAATCAACTTTACATAGAAGATTTCAACAATAGGAGCAAAATAATGAGGTCATCCAAGAAGGTGGATAATTGACTGAGGATTGTAAGTCAGGAATGCACTGTCAGTGGGGAATTATAACCAGTCTCCTTCTCCATGAGTGGGATGAGAATAATTAACTCATTTATTTAACCAGCCGTGAGGCTCAGTCACCTATTTTCTCACTTCCATCCTGGTAGCTGAGTGTTAGTATCCCCACCTTATGGGAAGGAGGGAGTGGAGAGGGGGTGAAGAAGCAGGGGGTTGGACAGCCACATACTCTGTACTGTCCCTTGTCTGCACCTCTTCTGACTTAAGGGGTCATTTCCAAACCATCCATCTACTGGTTGTGGGGTAATAAAAATAAAAGTGAATGACCTTCCTTTTTACCTCACAAGCCTCCCACACAAAGTCCCAGGAAGAACCTTTGAAGGAAGGCCGGGCAGACAGTTACTGAAGTGGAGCAAGCATGGACTGCCCTGTGGCTCAGCGGCCTCAACTGCCATCCCCTCTCCCTCCCGCTGCCACAGTGGGCCCGGGCTATGAACATGCAGATGCCCCTGGGAGGGGATAGATTAACTATTGTTACTAATCTTTAGCTCATTTGCAAGTTTTCATCCAGCCTGACCATATAGCATAATCAAAGAAAATATTCTATTTACATTTAATATAATACAGATTTGGATTTATCTGTATCACAGAGGTAGTTGTGGAGAGCACCAAGCATAAAGTGTATTTACGTAGATTATATATATTTATTATATAGTTATAGATCACTAGCTCTGGTTATTAACGAGAACGATACTGTCCAAAGAGTTGAGCACAGTGCCTGGCACATGGAGAACATCCAGTAAATAGTTGATATTACTAGTGCTAAAGTATCAACTATAAAGCAAATTTTTCTGTTCCTTTTCCTTTTGAAGACTCCTAAAAATATCTAATTGGCCATCAACCAAGTAAAAATGCATGTTATAAGGAACTTTCAGCACAGTGAATCTGGGAGTACAAAGTGATGGATATATAAAAGATATAGGCACAGCTGGATTAGTACTGAAAACTATCTCCCTGAAGACACGGACCTTCTGAGAGGACCATTTGCTCTGTGCTCCACACAGAGAACTGTCCTCATCTCTCCAAGAACATTGACATTATAGTAGTGGATATTTACCTCTGTCAGTGTAGACAGCCCCTGTTTCCCTTTTACCAGATTATAACCTAGGTTCCATACCTATAATTACGTCTGGCTGCAGGACCCTAATCAGGAATTCTGTGACCTAATGGGCTAGGCAAGGACAGCTGCCGGGCGAGTCTACACTGGCTTTGGGTCTATGAGAGGCAAGCAGAGGAGGGAGAGCTCAGGACCCTGAAGGTTCATGAATGGGGAGCTGGTGATGAGGCTAATGAACTGGGAATCGCAGAAGGGATCAAATCATCTATTACTCTCCCTTCTAACCCTAGGCTTCTGGATAGCCCACTATTGCCCACTATTGCCCAATACAATTCCTGGGAATTGCCCAATACA
The DNA here is from genome assembly GCA_028646485.1 of Cryptoprocta ferox. NCBI lineage: Eukaryota > Metazoa > Chordata > Mammalia > Carnivora > Eupleridae > Cryptoprocta > Cryptoprocta ferox. The sequence goes on along the minus strand of CM053577.1, from coordinate 7,662,464 downwards.
ATAACTGGGAATCGCAGAAGGGATCAAATCATCTATTACTCTCCCTTCTAACCCTAGGCTTCTGGATAGCTCACAATAGCCCACTATTGCCCAATACAATTCCTCTATGACCCCAGGGAATTAGAAAATAGACACATCGATCATGCTTATCGAAGCAGTAGAAGACATCCTCAATTGTCAAGACAACTGCCACAAGGCCAGGAAATTGTGGTCTGTGTGCTTTGGGAAAGGATGCTATTCAGACATGGGCAGGTGAATCCAAGTGTTTTTAAGACCCGTGGGACTATTTAAATTCCACCACATTTGTGTGACACCTACCTGTCTGCTATGTAGCCGATACCTACAGAACCGATAAAAAATCCTACATTCACGGCCGACTGAAACAGGTCCAGCATCCAGGAATTGGCACACACTAGGTTAAACTGCCGAGGGGTGAGAGGTTTCCCGGGTCAGGAGAGAAAACAAAATCCCGTTAGACACAGCTCAGCCCAGGGAACTCCTTGAATATTCCTTGCCTTGAGCTGATGTGGCTGAATGGCAATCGACCAACTGTTTTCTTGCTTATATGAATTTTCTTTACACAACCAAAAGATTTGTCCCATGATATATTTAGCATTCCACCCAGAAGCACGTCATTAAGCCAAAATCTGCTGATTCAGGTAAGTACTCCATTTCGCTCCATTTTCCCTTTCTACTTTTGATACACAGAAGCAAACGTGTGTGTAAGCTGGACACAATGTTGGCCGGAGGGAGTTGGGGTGTTCAGCTTCTCTTTGCTGTCTCTTCAGTAGTAGGGGAATCGGGGCCGGGCGCTTCTGACTCTTGATTTCAGCTCAGGTCATGATGTCATGGTGTGTGAGATCGAGCCCCACATTGGGCTCTGACAGTATGGAGTCTGCTTGGGATACTCCCTCTCTCTCTCCCTCCCTCTCTTTGCTCCTGCCCCTGCTCCGACTTTCTCCCTCTCTCTCTCGAAAAAAAATAGATAAATACACATTTAAAAAAATAGTAGGGGAATTCGGAATGTCTCTACAGCCTGCTACATTGGCTCTCATTTGGAACAAGAGGCCATGTTGAAGGAGCAACAGGTGGAGATTTGGTTTCTAGAGCAAATTGCTAACTCTGTGGCCTTGGGCATAAGTTTTCTCGGTTTGGGCCTCAGCTTCCTCATCTCTGTATGAAGGGATGAGATGAGCAACACGGTAAAGCCTCTTGATATTGTCTGGTGGTAGATCTGTGATCTCTATCTGTGGGTTCATTTAATGGGTTCAGACCATTTAAGAAAAGCCCCTGTACCTAAATGTCTGTTTGTACACAATGTTTTCACGTTAGTTACCCAAGCAGTCGTGTTAAATTAAGCCACGCAGCTGGCTTTCTCTGTATGTTCAGAATAAGTACACCCACTCATTTTGGTTTGTTTCCAATAAAAGCAGGTCTCCACATTTTTTTTTGTTTCCTCTCTATTTATTAAAAGGAGGCTTCACAATTAGATGTTAATGTCGACTGTGGTTTTTAATAAAACAACAGTGCCATAGCAGAAGCTCCGACCCCAGGTGGTTTTTATGCAAACGTTTTGAGCCAAAGAGAAAAAAATAAAACTGTCAAGAGAGAAAAGTATCGTATCGCAGTAAGGCACCGTTCAGGTGAGTTCCATGAACTTTCAGGTTCCAGAGAAAAGAGACTGGAATTTTTTCCTTTTCCTGGAATTATTCCAAGAATTCTGCTATGCTTTTCCTTGTTTCTTACCCCAGAAACTTACCTAAACTGGAATCATTATTGCCAGAATTTGATGAAGTTGTAACTAATTCACTCATACTCCAGACAAATACGAGACTGCATGTTTTGGTTGGAAATGAGGATTTTAAAAGATACTGGGAGCCCAAAGAGCATGTCCAGACAGTGTAAGAACCAGGCCTTACTGGCTTCTTTCTTAAGAAAAGCTACCGTATTGGCTTTCTCCTGCCCTAAGTCCTGCACTCACTCACCTCGGTCACGATGGACGAGCCGGGCGTGTCATACACCCAGCCGTGCCGACAGGGGCCCAGCGGCAGGTGGCTCCGGTTGGCTGACAGGCCGGCCATCGGGTCCATGCAGCCGAGGGTGCTCCGGTTCCAGTCCACTTCGTAGCGGCGGCACTGGCCAGGGGACTCCTCGCCTGCCACCCCCGGGCCGGGCACCGTGTAGTTCAGCTCCTCTGCCAGGCTCCAGCCGCATCGCCGGCTCAGCTCGGCCACCCCTGGGCTCAGACAGCGGTGATCCGGGGTGAAACCCAGAAAGACGATGCCCACGTAGATGGGGGTGAACGCCGCAGAGAGCAGAGCTAAGAGGAAGAACGTCTGTTTCTGGAAAAAGTTAAACTCCCCTATGTGCTCTAGGATGTCATCCACAGTTGGCATGATTATCGGAGGCAGGAGTCCTGATGCTGCTCCCCGTGCTGGTGCAAGTGTCCCCCAGCGAGGCTGTGGCCAGCTCAGCTCAGCTCTTATCCAAAAGTCAGAGAGTTGGAGGGAGTTTGCTTTAGAATGTGACCAACCTTTGATCCAGACCTTTACTTGGTCAGGCTAATTTCCAACCGTGCCCTCCTCCAGTGGACGTGTGTCCTGCAGCTCTCCCGAGATGCCCTGAGCAAGAAACGGGGCCAGATGTTGTGTTTGTTGTAACATCACTCCCCGTGAGTTTGCGTTCCCTCACGCCAGCCGCACAAACAAACCCTCTCCTCTGTATCACGCAGGGAGAAATCGGAGAGCGTTCACATATCACAGGCCTGCTAATCTCTCCCTGGTAGACTAAGCGTCCAGGAAATTAATATATTCGTATCTCACCCACGCAGCCAACCTCTTCTCTAAGGTGCTGCAGAGAACGCACACGCATTTGGCTTTGCCCGCCAGTGTGATGTGAATCATGGTGTTGGGTCAGAGCTCTTGTCTGGATTCAAAGCGGTTTGCAGTTTCTACCCCTGGCCTCAGTCTGCAAACATTGAGTGTACTGGGGATACATGCTTTTTTTTTTTTTTTTTTCCAGATTTTATAATTCTGCTTCTTAAAGAATACCAGTCTGGCATTCTTGTTTCAGCCCTGACGTGTCCTTCCCTTGACCCATTTGTGGGGAAAGAATAAAATGTTCACCACACACACAGGTCAAGTGTAAATGCAGGCAGGCAGGAATGTTTTTATTTTTCTTCTTTCGTCCTAGAGATTTCTGCCTGTGGTCAGGGATGCCTCTTTAGGACGGTGTTGGACGCATCCAAACACAAGACAAACAGTCAGTCTGTCTTTCCTGGGGTGCCAAAGGATCCTTCCTGCAGTGCAAAGCTGCCCCACGGAGAAGGTGGCCTGTTGATATATCTGCATATGAAAACACCAGAAACTTAATCCAGTTTTCTTTCTTCCTTTTCTTCTGTTGTCTCGTCAGTGGGTGTGATTGCATGGCCCTAAAAGTAGGGGCTCATGATGCTCCTCCTCCTTCCTGCAGCTTCGAGCTTCTTGTTATCTTGAAAAAGCAAGAAGCAGGTGGGGACCTGCCAGCCTCTGCTGCACCTGTGTTGGCTCATGGGGATGCTCTGCTTGGTGGTGTCAGGTCGGGAGGATCCCTACCACTGCCCGCCTCAGTTTGCCATTGGCTGCGTGAGTGGGTTCAGACTCTGCAGAAGAGTTTGGGGGAGAATTTCTGACACAAAAGTTGTAGTGACAAAGCCCATCACAAGGATCCCTGCTGACTAGCCAATAGGAAACAAAACAAAACCAACAAGAAATGGGTTACGGTTTTGGTTGCATCGTGACTATCCGAGGCCAGAGATAGGCAGCCAAGAACAGGGATCTCACCTCCTGGAAAGCTTGGCTCATTCTGCTGCCACCGTGGGTGCTGGGAAGCATTTATCAGAGACAAGGTTGTGGCCTCGTGTGGCCATGAATCTGAGACCCATTCCGGGTCATGCCTCAGGAGCTCCCCAGGTGCAGAGGCAGTTTTCAAATAAGAATGAAAAGTCACTCATAAAATACAGGGCAGATAAATAATGCCAACCAGCAAAAAGATAAGGCAGCATCGAACAAGAAAAATATACTTTTAACTTTTGCTTCCAGGAAAAATGGAGTAGATGTACTTTCCTTTATTCTTCCCACTCGGTACAACGAAAGCTCCTGGATACTATTTATGAAACAATTGTAAGAGACTGAACAGTGGAAAGAAAGGCAGGGGACATCTGGGACCAAAGACATGGTGGGTGAGTTTTCTTCCTGGGTTTTCTTTCCGCTTCACATAAACCAGACTGGGTGCTGGAGAAGCCCGCCAGCCAGAAATACCAATAGGTGCAGACATCCGGAGCCCCAACAAAAGCCTGCTCTCTTTAGATTCCCAGGAATAAGTCAGAGCTTTTTTTTTTCATGACTCCTGTGGACATCTTGTTCCTCTTTTAAGTGTTTTGGTCAGTATCTTACTAACTTCAAATCATTTTTGTCTCTTCAAATGGTCCTAAAAGAATGTTGGAACCCCATGCGATGTAGCCTTCCTTTCAAAGCTGCTGTCTGCCATTCTGCAGTATGATTTAGTCATCGGAACAAATGTACTGAGCACCTTGGACATTATTCTAGCTGGGAACAACTGGCAAGGACCAGCTGTTACCTAGACCAGCCTCTGACAAATGTGTGGATCCCTCAATAAGATCCTCAACCTTGGAGGCTGCTAGCTTCGCCACCCGAAATTTCTGGTAAATGGAAAAATGCCATCTTATATAATTCTGGTGCCTGTCCCTGGTCAACTTCTACCTACTGGACCAAGTTCTCTTCTCCAGATGACCAGAATCAGGACTTCTTCCTCCTTGAGATGACACCCATCATATGATAGAGATGTGTATCACTGCTGTGGCTGACATGAAGAGACCCAGGTGGTCTGTGGTTTTTTCTCAGAGTGAAACACGGCCAGCTGTGGCTTTGGTCTTAAGACCATGCCCTCCCCTTCCAGTCTCTTCTCTGACCCCAGGCGCCAATGACAGAAACCGGAGGTGGACTTACAGAGTGCCACAGCCTGTGGCCGAGGGTATGGCATGGAGTTGGGGAAGGAATGGAAGAGATGGAAACCATCTGGAGCATGTGATCTGCTCTGCGTAGCCTGTGCGGTGTTGTGTTTGTGTGACTTCTCTCCTGTCATCTGCAGAACACCCCTGTGTGTTGGATGTGAGTGCTCCTTTTTCACAGACAAAGACACTGAGGATCAGAGCAGTTTGGGGACTTCCTCAGGGTCAGCTAGCCAGTCCGGATGGGTCAGAACTGGAAGCTAGGGTGTCCCGCACTTCCCCTGCCTCCTGTCATTCACCAGAAATGCTGTGAGAGTGGGCTACTTTAAGAAGTGACCAAGGTCAGGAACTTTGACTCCAGTCCCAGGAACCCAGAGGTGGTCCTGACTGCCTTTTACTAGGAAATTTCGTAGACGCCTGAACCCTGGATTTGACTCATTGAGACGATCCACTTCAAGACACCAGATCTTCATATCGGGAACAACAGGGCACCAGGTGAGAGGCAAGATGAGCGTTGTTTGCCAAGGAGAAATGATGTTGAAATTCACTATGAATTACTTCAAGTGAATGATCAGATAAGGAGAAGGTAAGACCTCAGATCACTTACAGCAGTTGGTTTGCCTGTCATCCACACTTTCCCATTGACTAGTAGCACAGGCATGAAGCCCACAGCACGGCTGCCATCACACCCACCCTTGACAGATGACAGACTAGACCCCACTGCAAAGCCACAGGCAGCTGAGCAACAGGACAAGGGAAACCACGGAGGGAGATGTGGGACGTAAGATAGAGTGAACTCAGAATTCACAATTTGAATCTGGTCTCTGTGCACTTATCACTTCCAGTGGTGTTGGGGGGTTGTTTACATACTCACAAGTAGGATAAGGGGCTAATCTGATCCTATGGTAAATGATCATTTGATCCACATAATCTGATGATGATTATAATTAATATCAGAAGTATTTCTCAATCCTTTATCAGGTTCCTTTGCAATGTAAATAATTATTGTCCCCAGGCTGCTAATTTCTGGAGGCACGGAGGAAGGCTGGTTGTGTCTAGACGAACGTTCTCAGCTCTCCCCACTGGAGCACAGGGACTGGTGCAGGTGGGCGTTAGACTCCTACTCAGCAACAAGCCAGTCGGGTCCTTGAAGGAAGACAGAGCAGAGCCAGGTGACCCTTCAGCAGGGGAGGGGGGGGGTCTCTGGACTTGTGTCATGCAGGATGGCTTTAACACTAGATGTCTGATATAGTGAAAAAACAAGTCAATGCTGGCTCTTGGGTAAGTTGAAGCTTACCTGAGACAAGGATGACTGAAGACAGATGTTCTCACAGTGATGCATGTTGTGTGTTCTCTGTGTGGCTCACAGGGATAAGGGCGGGAGGCCAGGGGGGTCAGGAGGGGTGAGGCCAGCCTTGTCCTAGAGCATCTGTGTCATCTGGGCAGCTTTCTAACTTGTGAACTGGTGACTGTACCCAAGTCAGAGAGCTGATGAGCAGGAACACACAGGGCTACCTTGTGGGGCTCACACTAATCCATAGTCATTTATGAGACCTTCCTCACTCCATTCCTCCCTTCTCCCTTTTTCCCTCCCCCTTGTCCCCCACCTCATCTTGCACTTGCTGGTGTCTTCTGCAATTCCCTGCTGCCCATATGTAGCACTGCCAGCTGGTTATGCATAGGGCCCTGTGGCTAGCCATAGTGGCAAGAGATCTATTTGACCCAGAACATCCGGATGGAAAGGACCTCAGAGTACATCAGAATAGCACCATGCTTAAATTCCTCACAGACATCTGTCCCAGATAGTTACGCACAAATGCTACTAGGTCAGGTGAGCACAGTCCACTATTGGATATTACAGATTGCTGGAAAGATCTCCCTCATATTGTATCAGAATTTGTCTTCCAGAATCTTCCACACACTTGGACATTATTCTCCCTTTTGGGGTCAGGTAGGTTAAGTTAAAACTTGCCTACGCAGAACTTTAGATGTTTGAAGATGACTTTCTTTGACCTTGGCCTCTCTTCTGGAGTAGACCATCCCATTCCTTCAGGACAGGTGTTCAATTGTCCCCACCCCCAGGGACAGCCCTGATGTGCAAGATGGCTTCTTTCTTCCCTTAAGGAGCTGAATCCAGGACCCCACACACCACACACGTGGGGGCTGCCTAGTGCACTACACAGCTGGCTGGTTACTTTCCAAGCATGGCTGGGGCCACAGGAGAGGAGGCCACTTCTCAATCAGCCACTGTATTTACTTTCCTGCTGAGGCTGGAGGCCCAAGGGTTGACCGGAACTCCCTTTGAGCTTCCTTCAATAAAGACATCTTTTCCTTTGTCTGTTGGTTCTCTTTTCCCTACAAAATGATGGCTCTGTGTTCATTTCTTTTAGGCATAGAAGTCAGAGTCAGATGGGCATGAGATCAGGAGGCCTTTGCCAGGAGGGAGAGGCTTGAGGGTCACGTTGCTGGTTCAAAGTCCCTTCCGTGAAGTAGCACCTTCTCTCTCCCCTTCCATGTCCGCCTCCACACCCAGGCTAGTAGCTGTCGGCCTGGACTCTGAACTTTAAAGTACAAGACACACGGGGGCGCCTGGGTGGCTCAGTTGGTAAAGCGCCCAACCCTTGATTTCGGCTCAGGTCAGGATCTCATAGTTTGTGTCAATGAGCCCCGTGTTGAGCTCTGTGCTGACAGCGCTGAGCCTGCTTGGGATTCTCTCTCTCTCTCTTTCCCTCTCTCTCTCCCCACTCCTCCCCTACTCGCTCACATGCTCTTTCTCTCAAAATAAATAAATAAACTTAAAAAAATTAAAATTAAAAATAAATAAATAAAATACAAGACACATGCTTGACACCAACTCACAAAGGCAACCAGCAGACTTCTCAGGCTTCATTTAAAGAGCCTTAGGGACAATCATTTTGTAAAACACACAGATGGTTAAGTGCTCAGTTTCCTTCCTCACAGACAACACTTGTCTTTATTTTTCATTTCATTTTATTTTTTATTTTTTTAATGTTTATTTATTTTTGAGAGAGAGAGAAAGAGAGTGAGTGTGAATGGGAGAGTGGAAGAGAGAGATGGAGACACGGAATCTGAAGCAGGCTCTGGGCTCTGAGCTGTCAGCACAGAGCCTTATGCGGGGCTCGAACCCATGAACCTCAAGATCATGACCTGAGCCAAAGTTGGATGCTTAACCAACTGAGCCACCCAGGTGCCCCAACTCTTATCTTTAAAGATTGTTTTATTTACAGGGCACCTGGGTGGCTCAGTCTGTTAAGAGTCCAACTTTTAATTTCAGTCCGGTCATGATCTCACATTTTGTGAGTTCGAGCCCAGTATTAGGCTCTGGACAGTGCAGAGCCTGCTTGGGATTCTCTCTCTCTCTCCTCTCTCTCTGCCCTTACTCCACTTACTCTCTCTTTCAAAATAAATACATACACTTAACAAAGCAAAAAATAAAATAAAGACTTTGATTTCTTATGTAAAATTTACTGCGGAGTATTGGTTTGGCCTTAGGCTTCCCAGTCTGGTTGAACGTGCAGCTTCACACCCGGGCTTCAGTATTCAGGGCTCCTCGATTTGGCAGCTCAGCACCTCCACACAGTTCTGTTTGCCAAAGCAAACACCTGATTAGTATCCAAATATGATTTGAACCTTCATGGGTATTTAACCTCTCCAAGATCCAAGAAAGAGTGAACTTGGTTGGACTGCTTTCTTCCGAGAGACAGTGAATCCAGGTGGATAGAAGGAACACCCTTGAAGTGCTACTTGGAGAATTATTGGAGAATGAGAAGAGAAGAATCTTTGATTTTAATTTCCATGGGATGCCTGGATGGTTCAGTTGGTTGAGCATCCGGCTTCAGCTCAGGTCATGATCTTGTGGTCAGTTAGTTTGAGTCCCGTATCAGACTCTGTGCTGACAGCTCAGAGCCTGGAGCCTGTTTCAGATTGTGTGTCTCCCTTTCTCTCTCTGCCCCTCCCCTGCTCATAGTCTCTCTCTCTCTCAAAAATAAATAAAACATTAAAAATTTTAAGAAAAAAACCCATTTATCCAGAGCACAGAGGATAACAGTGTTTGCAACCTCTCATCTGCTTAGACGTGACACAGAAGCATGAGCCAGAGTCAAAGGGCCTACAGGACGCTAATGTCAATGAATCTTGAGCTGATTTATAAAAAACAACAATAGCAAAACACTCACATCAGAAACAGATCTTTTAATTCACAGCAAAGCCATAAGCTTTGACACTGGTGCCTGAGGTCAAAGGAATCTGGTTAGAGAGGACAACGAAATCAGTTAAGCTGAGGTTGTACTGGCATAGGGTGGGCCCTTAGTCCCAGATGACTGGTGTCCTTGTAAGAGGAGACACAGGGGGAAGCCATGGAGAGACTGAGCCAGAGGCTGGGTGCTGCAGCCGTCAGCCAAGGATTGTCAGCTGTCCCCAGAAGCTAGAAGAGGCGAGGAAGAGTTCTCTCTTGCAGGCTTCATAGGCAGCATGGCCGTGCTGACACCCTGAATTCAGACTTCCTGTCTCCAGGGCTGTGAGGGAATACGTTTCTGTCTGTTTAAGCCACCCAGCTGGTGGCACCTTGTTACATCAACCCCAGCAAACTCATACAACCACAAAGGGGGAGGTACAAAGTCCAAGTACAAAGTCCAAGGGTAGTTGTTCTCGGTCTACTTCATCTACGCGAGGACCATCTTTTCTGGACCTTCATGGTTATACTGTCTCTCTTTCCAGTGATGCAGCCCAAACTCTTCCTTCTTTGGTTTGCTCCACATATGCCTTTAGCCATCTCTCTCTGGTTAAAGAATGGAAAGAGAGACTAGGGGTGACCAATGGCCCTAGGCTGACAGAGATGACATAAATGCCAGGGGACTTTCTGAGTCATGCCCTCCTACATCCTCCAGCACCATGCAGGCCTGCTCTGCCCCGCTGTCCTCAGTGTTCCTCCTTCACCATCCTCCTTTACTGTCCTCCACCCAACCCTTACGCATACCCCAGAGCTTAGAAAGGTACCCAAACCAGGGGCACCTGGGGGGCTCAGTCGGTTAAGTGTCCGAATTCGGCTCAGTTCATGATCTCACAGTTTGAGGTTTCGAGCCCCATGTCAGGCACTGTGCTGACAGCGCAGAGCCTGGAGCCTGCTTTGGATTCGGTGTCTCCCTCTCTCTCTGCCCCTCCTCCACTCACTCTCTCAAAAATACATAAACGTTAAAAAAAATTAAAGGGGCACCTGGGTGGCTCAGTCAGTTAAGTGTCCAACTCTGGTTTTGGCTCAGGTCATGATCTCAAAGTTTGTAATTTCAAGCCCCACACCAGGCTCCATGCTGTCACTGCAGAACCTGCTTGGGATTCTCACTCTCTTCCTCTCTGATCCTTCCTTGCTTATGCTCTCTCTCAAAATAAATAAATAAATAAACTAAAAAGAAAGAAAGAAAGAAAGAAAGAAAGAAGGAAGGAAGGAAGGAAGGAAGGAAGGAAGGAAGGAAGGAAAGAAAGAAAGAAAGAAAGAAAGAAAGAAAGAAAGAAAGAAAGAAAGAAAGAAATGTACCCAAACCAGTTTGAATTCTGTTTAAGGGAAGAACTTCCAATGTAGGATAGAGTGTGGACCATTCTGTTATCTATACTCCATAGATACTCATCAAAGTATCTAATCTCATAGAATTAAGTAGTGAGTAAAAAAGCACACTAATTTTTGGGTGACAGGGCTTATCTTATTAGAAACTGTTGAATGAAACCACAAAACACTTGAGAATAAGAAAAATAAAAACCATAGAATCTGTCAACAGTTTTTGAAGAATTTACATATTTTGATGTTAACAGTGGGAAGCTAGTCACACTCATTTTCATTTTCCTTGAACTATTTGTCTAATTATTTCATAATGGTAAATTTTGAAAGCAAAAAAAGAAGTTTATTCCAAACACCTTTATTCTGCAGCATTTCCCAAACTTTATTTATAACATTTTCAAAATTTTTTTGTGTATTTTCACTCTGCTGTTTGGTATCCTTGCTAATTCTGCAATCTTGAATTCACTGAATTTTCCAATATAAATTTTTTTTTACAAATTCATAGATCTAATATGATAACTTTATTGGAAAATTAATGAAAGAAACTTTTGCAAAATGCTCTATCTTTACGTGAGGTCCTGTACCTAACCCAGGGGTCATACAGTAAGGGTTCAGTAAGTGTTTATTGATTGACTAACTGAATGAATAAAAACCCAAAGTCCAGAGAGCTTGAGCACAAAGCAACAGTGGGAAAACCCGCACTAAATGTGGCATCTCTAATTTCCAGCTACTCCTCTCTCCACGATAGCACAGTGCTCTTGCTCTCAGATACATTTTTGTATTAAAACACAACCTGGGGGCCCCTGGGTGGCTCAGTTGGTTGAGTAGCTGACTCTTGATTTCAGCTCAGGTAGTGATCCCAGGGTTTTGGGATCGAGCCCCACATTGGGCTCTTTCCTGAGTGTGGAGCCTGCTTGGGATTCTCTCTTTCTCTCTCCTTCTGCCCCTCTCCCCTGCTCACCGCCCCCACTCTCAAAATAAATAAATAAACATTTTTAAAAAATAAAAATAAAATAAAGCAGAATCTGAAATGGCCAAGCATATGCAAATTAGAAAGATTTTGAGATAAAGGTCTTTGTAGAAACATTTATGCAAGTGAAACACAAGTGTAAATAGACATTTTCCAGGACGCTGAAGCCATGGCAATGAGACTAAGGCTATAGGTCATTCTTTGTTGGCCATTTTTGTCTTCTTGGATAGTAATAGAGCCCTAACTTTTTGCTGGGAGCATGGCCATCAAGAATGCAGATGACACTTGCAGCCACTCTTTGAGCTAAGTGTGGCTCCATGATTCAGTCTGGCCAATTAGGAAATAACAGCTTCTGAGATGATTTTGTAAAAGACAACTTGTGACAGATGGGGACATATGCATCATGATGAGCACTGACTTGTTGAGTCACGATGTTGTACGCCTGAAACTAATACATTGTATGTTACCCATACTTCATAATAAATAAATAAAAATTCACACTTGAAACTAATCTGCCAAGAAAGAAAGAAAGAAAGAAAGAAAGGGGGCAGGGAGGGAGGGAGGGAAGGAAGGAAGGAAGGGAAAGACAACTGACACTTGGTACATGTCTTTTACTCCTTCTTCTTTGTCCTTCCTAGTTTCCTCTGCCGGCAGCACTCTGATGCTCTCGCCTCCACTGTGGACCATGAAATTGAAGGTGACGATGCCTGACCCCAAACCGAAGGGGACAAATTCCATGGTGGCTTCGTGGCATAGAGATGCCCACAGGTCCTGTGTTGGTTCCTTTAGGCTTTTTCATGAGAAAGTAACAAATGTCTATTTAAATTATTGTTGGTTTGGATCTGTGTTACCTTGCAGTGGAAACTAATCTTTTTAAAAAATGTTTATTTATTTAGAAAGAGAGACAGCACACGAGCAGGGGAGGGGCAGAGAGAGAGAGGGAGAGAGAGAAACCCAAGCAGGCTCTGTGCTGTAAGCCCTGAGCTCAACATGGGGCTCGATCCCACAAACCATGAGATCATGACCTGAGCCAAGATCAAGAGTCGGACGCCTAACTGACTGAGACACCCAGGCACCCTGGAACCTAATCTTAATAGAAACTCCTATCACTCAGAAAATTCCAGATGACTTGGCTACTCATTTATCATGTAAATACCAATTCAGCATCCCACAGTGCAAACGGCCATTTGAGAGAAAATTCTAATCAGTATCAGAATGATTCTTCATACAGTTTGGGCAACAAACTCAAAATCCATTGGATTTTGAAGTTATGTAAATGATTTGCTGATCTCGAAATTAGAGATATAAAAGTCAGTGCCCAGCTTTGGTGCCAGCCAGAAGGAGCCCAGTGATCACTGGGTGGTATAATGGAACATGTACTGGACTAGAAAAGAATCTGCACTTTGTCTTAGATGGGCTACAGCTCATCCAGTTACTGTAAGCTAGTCTCTTAATGAGTCTCAATTTCCTCATCCATAAATAGAAGGGAATGAACCAAACCTCTAGGGTTTAAGGACCTCGAGATTTGCTGGCGGTAAATCCAACCTGTCATATCATGTACAGATAGACTCATAACACTTATTATGTTATAGATCTATCATCACAGCATAAATTTATATAAACATTTCCCTCTTTCTCTCAAACTTCCACTTTAGTATGGGTAGAGCCACCTTGGTTTGTGTGAGGCATATGGTTCCTGGGTTAACAGCTACCCACGTCCTCTTCATTTCCTTGGATTATCACCCTCTCTAATGAAAAGAAAAATTGTCAAGCATATCACTGATATAATCACTTCCTCCAGAAATTTTTCATTTTTTATAAAAGACAAAGTTAAGCGGAAGCCTTGGAAAGATCTGTGGGCTTCCTACTGAAACGAGAGACGATGGGAAGTTACCGAAGTGTTGGGTTTATATTTGAGATTCCCTCAAGATCAGGTCTCCGAGTCTTAGGTTTCTTTGATTCAGGACTAGCAGGAACAGGGAGCCTAAGGTCACAGTTTTCATAGGATTGGAAGTTAATTAAGGGATCAGCAAGCTGTATTCATTTACCCAGAGCAAGCAAGAAAGGAATACAATGTGAGGTGTATACTTGAGATTTAAAAATTTTTTAATTTTACTTCTTTTCTTCATATTAATGGGTGAAATAATCCATTCTTTAGGGAAAAGAATGAGTTTGTTCTAAAAGCTAAAATCAACAAGTGTGGAAATGAACAAAAACCACCCAAATGAGAAGAAGTAAATGTGGTTTATTTGGCGCTTGGAGTAACAAGGGAGCCAGCCACCATCACTTGTGTTCTGGCAGAGACTCAAAGGCAGGCAGGGTGGGAAGGTTCTTAGGGAAGAAAGGAATGGTTTTGGGTGTGTGGTGGCGGAGGCTGTGGGCACGGGGAGGCTGGGGGCAGCTGACTAGGGGCGAGGCCCCCATGGGGATTGCTTAGAGGTACAGAGCTGGCTTTTCCTGGCTGCACCTAACTTGGAAACAGGGACAAAAATGAAGAAAGCTGTCAATTATTAATCAGGTCCATTTTAGTTTGATGGATACAAGTGGTTATTTTGCTTTTTGGACTGATTGCTGCAGTCAGTCTGCTTGTGCGTTTATATTTTCTGTCTCTCACAAACTAGTCATTTGTTAGAACAAGCGTTAGCTGCTCTGTGCAAAGAAACCAAACTGGCAGGGGTTAGGGAGACAGAACAGTGTAATGGGTTGTAGTCACAGAAAATAATATATAATATCATGTTTGGGTTGTGATCTTCAGACCTCATCAGAAAAAATCATCACAAAAAATACAGATCTCAGAGTGGAGCAACTTTCTTCTAGACTCTCCCAAGACTTTAAGTTTCTGAGATTGTAAGGATGCAATCAACAATCAGATTTTCCCATTTCATTGAAGAAAAACAGCCCTATCAAAGTGAGGGGAGAAATTTGGTAGGGGTCCTTATTCTAGAAAATTCTCTAACCTTTTTTCCCCTCAAATAGTACTTCTTTTTTTCCCTCCTTCAAATATTATTTCTGTTCCATTCTCCCAATTGGAGTCTTTTCATAAATAAGTCGGAGTTTTTCATTCTTTCATTCATTAAAAAAAACTTTCTATTTTCCCCATCTCCTTATTTCTCTATATTAAAGTCGGCTTTATTCTCAGATATATTTTCAACTGATTAGTTCCCTCTTCTGCTGTATTTAGCCTATAGTTCAACTCGTGTGTAGAATTTTATGTTAATGGCTATTTGGTACCTTTTCAATCTTTTTGTTCTTTTTAAGGTAATCCTGCATTCTTGCATTATATATTCAACTATTCATTTATTTACATATTCAAACTTTTAATACCTACTCATTTAAAAATATTTTTCAGATTCCCTTATCTTTGTGTTTCATTTTGGGAACTCAAGTTTCAGCTGCTCATCACATGTAAGGCTTAAGTCCCTGACTTCTGTTCTTCCTTGGGCAGTAATCTCCAGTGACAAGGCACCCCATGGGCTCAACTCGTGTTGATACTCAAGAGCCATCTCTCTGATTTCGAATTCCTTCTGTGACTCAAGCCTCTAGGGATATTCTTTTCTTGCTTTTGAGCTTGGCTCTCTATCTAACAATGATTCTATCCAGCATTTTTCTGAGCAAGGAGCAGTGAGATCTGCTACATTTATGTATTGTCCAGTGTCAACCAATACTTATGATGTGTCTGCTGTATACCTACTGTAGCTAGGTGCAGAGAACAAGAAATAAAGAAAGCACAGCCTTCTTCCTCAGGGCAAGTAGAGTCCAGAGATCCAGATGGACAAATGAAACATTTATACTAAATACAAGGGGTCTAGTGGTGGTGCAAGTGTCCCAAGGTATACTAGGGTGGGGGACATCTGACTCGCTTTAGGGGAAGGGTGAGGGTCAGCAAAGAAAACGCCTATTCTTCAGAACAAAGCCTCTATTGGAAAAGATGAATGTGAAAGGGAATATGGTGGAGAAAACATTTTCGGCTTTACTTTGTTTTAGAATCTATGTGTGGGCCCAACACCCACAATCACACACGGAAGGTCTTGCCTCCCTAGATCCCACAGCCTAGATTTTCACAAGCTTCCTGTTTCTTTCAGCACAAAAGATGTTATTTGATGAATCATTTATTTGGCAGACATCATCCCAACAACTGTTAAGGTAATTTCCCCAAAGATTAATTTTACTGCTGGGATATAGATTATATCCTGGAAGACTTTGAATCATTGCCAGCTGTCATTGTAAATATTTTTCTTAGGAATATGTTCCCAATGACTAAGAAGCTTGATTCTGTTGTTGTTGTTGTTAAACATTAAAAAAGTGCTGACACAGGATGTTTGCACTGGATATTACTTTGTTGAAAATCCAGTCCGATTTAGTTGTTATCAGGGTGTCTTAATCTAGCAGCATCCTTGGTCTCTTACCTACTAGAAACTCAGTATCACCCCGACTGTAAGTCATGACTAAGTGTTCCGGACAGTGCTGTATGTCTCCAGATGTCCTTAGAATCCTAATTCTTTTAAACAAAATTTTCTTAATGTTTATTTATTTTTGAAAGAGAGAGAGGGAGAGAGAGAGAGAGAGAGAGAGAAAGTCAGAATTTGAAGCAGGATCCAGGCTCCAAGCTGTCAGCACAGAGCCCATGCAGGGCTCAAACCCATGAACCATGAGATCATGACCTGAGCCAAAGTCAATGCTTAGCCAACTGAGCCACCCAGGTGCTGCAAATCCCAATTCTTCATTTCAGACATAAGAAATGGAGACCCAGAGAGGGTAAGTGATGAGCCTTAGACTATGAAGCTAGTTGGAAACACTATGGAACCAGCCACCCTGGTCTTCCATTGCCTGCCCTCAGGCTGTTTCCACAGAAATTGCAATAAGAGCGGCTGGCTTCTATCAGTTAACCAAGCATCCTGTTTGTATCAGAGCCCTGGGTTCAGACCCTCAAAATAACATCGCTTGTACTGAAAAACTCAGGCTCGGCAAGCTATTTGAGTTGTCTGCCATTTACTTAAGAGCCAAGATTTCTGTGAATTTTCAGTGATGCTCCTTGATGGGATTCTATGTAACCAAGATGTTCTTTCCAAGGTCACGTTTACTTTTTGAGCAAATATCTCTTCCCACCTCCTTTACTTGTGGGGGAAAGAAAAAAACACATGCCTTGAGCCAGTCTTGGAGGATTTCTGTAGACCTGATCATTCACTGTGGTACCAGTGACTGGGTGATCAGATGTTTGTCAAACAGTAAATAAATCCTTATACAACCTTTGTTCATTTGATAATTGGTTGTAATATATGCAAAGTTAGAGTCTGCTTCACGAAAACACCTAGTTTCATTGGAGGTCATTTCTTCTAGTCAGTACGTTAAGATGCCTAGGGGGGAAAAAAAACCCAAATTCACATTTTGAAATCCTATGGTCCTGTCATTCGCCTCTTACTACCATATTGACAAATAAGTAAAGGAGACAGCAAAGGGCAAAGGAAAGCAGGCTCCAGAATGTTCTGCTTTATCTTTAGAGATTGTATCTCTGTTCACCAGCCCTCCGTGGTTGGTGAGAAGCTCCCTCACTTACAGGTTGTTCAGGGTCACTTGGTTGGCCCGGCTTGGATTCTGACACTGCAGTCTTGTCATCGACTCTAGAGACTTGCGGCTGGAAACGACCACCAGTGATATTCTAGCTCCACTCCAATTTATGTCAGTGTGCCAGGGACAAAATTCACTTTTCCTTGGCGCTGCTGGGGATCTGTCTGGCAGGGCACATCCTCACCGACAGCCAGGGCCAGGGGCCACAGCAGCTGTCTCTTGCCCTTGGCTGAGATGACCCACAGCGCTGGGAGACAGCTCAGGAATGCTGCTGGCGTCATCCGGAGCTCAGCACCCTTACCTGCTTACGCTGCAATCTGCCAGTGAGTAAGAGGAACTCTGTCTCCAGACTATGTGACGGACTCACTGTGCCGGATGATGAATTCTGTGCTGGCTTTGTGTATAACCCAGAAACACTCATGGTCAACCTGAAGTCTGGGGGTGGAAACAAAACCAGGTCAATGCTGTACAGTCAGGACACCAATATGGAGGCCCTACAGAGCCCCCATCTCTTTCTCCTGAATTCCTACCTCCTCTGCGCTTAAACCATGTTGTGTTTAAGTCCGGGTAGCCAAGGCCTATCTCCTGGTCTCTTTTCGTGCATAGCACAGTGTCCGATGTGGCAGCGTGGGAGAGCAGGAAGATCACTAATTGAGTCTAAATACCTGGATTCCATTCACGCTCTGACAGTTTTTACGAGCTTGGGTAAAAAGCTCGGTTGCTGGGGGCCGAGTTTCCTCTCAACTGGCTGGGACTGGACTGTGGTTTCCCACTGCTTCTGACAGTTGAGTGTACTGGTTCACGGAGCTGTGCACTTCCCCCTGAGCATTTGGCCAAAGTTAAAGTCACTGACTAGGCTTCCGAAAATGTGGTTAGCTTAGACACTCCACTTCCTAAGACTGTAACTTAGCTGCTTTCTCTGACGCCCGTTCAGGGTCACATCACACATTTCATGAAGAGCTCACACTGTTGATCCACAGAGCCTTTCCATTTGTACGTGATATATGCACACGTATGTATATGCATATGTATATATTAGTAGTGTACATATTAGTAGTGTAGAAACATGAAAGATACTTTGTAATAACTTCATTGTGAACCAAGATGTAGAAAATGCAAACATTTTTGGTAAAATGATGTATTTTCTGGGGACTCATGAGCAGGATCCCTTCCCTGATTTCTGGGAACGCATGATGAGGACAATGAGGCCCTGACTGGTAATCTCTTTGAGACTCTCGAATTCTCCCTGTACGTCCATTGTGATGATGTGTTTTGGCTTGGACAGCACCTGATCAGATATCACTGAGGTCACTTAAAAATATTTGGAATCGGGCAGCCAGTCTCTGCCCCAGGAGAGAGGACAGCAGAGATCCAGAGACACGCTGTGCGATGGAAATTTTCGCAAGGACTGAAGTGTTCTGTGCGTGTACGGTTCAGTCTGACAGCAAGTGGCCACAGGTAGCTATTGAGCTTTGAGGTGTGGCAAATGCAACTGAGGTATGACACTTTAAATTTTACTTAATTTTATTTAATTTAAATTTAAAGTTACACAGACATGTGTGGTTAGCCACGACTGTATTGGACATCAGTTAGAAAAACCTCTCCCCTGGGCTCCCCCAGCGGCTGTGGTTGTCTGGAGCTCTTGGTTTTGTTTTGTTTTGTGTGTGTGTGTGTGTGTGTGTGTGTGTGTGTTTTACGTTTATTTATTTTGACAGAGAGAGAGAGGATCCAAGCTGTCAGCGCAGAGCCAGATGCAGGGCTCGAACTCACAACCCTGAGATCATGACCTGAGCTGAAATCAAGAGCCGGCTGCTTAACCGGCTGAGCCACCCAGGCGCCCCAAGCCTGGAGCTCTTTTTTCTTTCTTTTTTTAATATTTTATTTATTTTTGAGACAGAGAGAGACAGAGCATGAGATGGGGAGGGGCAGAGAGACAGGGAGACAGAGAATCCGAAGCAGGCTCCAGGTTCTGAGCTACCAGCACAGAGCCCGACATGGGGCTCGAACCCACGAACGCGAGATCATGACCTGAGCTGAAGTCGGACGCTTCACCGACTGAGCCACCCAGGCGCCCCAAGCCTGGAGCTCTTAACTGAAAACCCCAAGTCCTGGTCCAGCCCTGAAGACGGCCGGCCGCTCCTGTCGGTTGTGCAGGCTCCAGTCTGGGTGTGCGCTCACCCAGGGCTCCCATTTCTGACGCCCTCAGTCCCCCGGCACGCACGCGCACGCGCACACACACCATCCCGGTTACCGTGTGTGACTTCACGCGTGTTGCCGGGGACGGCGGACCGCCAGCCCTCCGCCACTGCCTTTCCTAACCCTCGACAGGCGGAAAATTTGCTGCAACACCTCTCTCCCCTCCATCCGCTAAAGAGAGCCCCTCAGCCTACCTGAATATCCACAGGACCAGCGAAGCACCCGGAGTCCCGCAGTCCTTGCCCCTTCCCCCTCGAAGGCAGGTGCTCTTACTTCCCCGCTCCCTCTCTCGGCGGCTCCCATCCGGTCCCAGAGATGGTCTAGCTTATTTTCCTTCGCAGCTCTGCTGATCGGTCTTACGTGGCGGAAGCCACGAGTGAATGAATATTAAATTATACAATGCAGGGCCTCTCAAAATATATTCCTGCAAAGTACTGTGTTGGCCCGAACTGGATTCCTTTCAGCGGCAGCTAAAACCAGATTCCGTCTCTCACCCACCTCTCTGTTAATGACCAGAAAAGAGCTTCTCAATGTCAGATTTTTTCTCTAGCACATTTTTTTTCTTTGACGCATATGGCCGCTCCCAATGTTCAAGAGGGCAGCTAATCTATCTAGTAGCAAAGGAATTCGTTTTATTTTTAAGCTAGAAATATTAAACTGAGTTCATATTTTCAACTTTTAGGGGAAAAAAATGAAGTGGCCAAGCTTGCAAGATGAGACGTCTGAACAGCGGATTAATAGCAAATCCATTCTTCTAGTGGCTCAGGACAAAGAGCTTGATTTCCGACCCAGCAAAGGGCAGGATCTCATTTCTCCGCTGAGGCTCTCCTCACTGACTCTAGAAGAAGATGTGCATAATCTCCCCCTCTCCCTGGCTGGCACACTGGCGTCTTGCCTATAGTCCAGCCTCTCCTGCAGGGCCCCCCTCCTCATAACCCCTCCTCACCTCCTTCAGGACTCAGCCTGGTCAGAACCTCCCCCACCCCAGCGCAGGGTGCAGACACACACTCTTGCTTTAGTTTTTCTTTCCAGCATTTTGCTCTTTAAAGCATATTTTACATAGTTCCTGTATTTCATTTCTATCTCCCCCATCACAGTGCAGGTCCCTGAGGTCGGGGATTTATGTCCCTAGTTCCCTGCTCTGTCACCTGCCAAGAGGAACGCCCAGCACTGGCCCGCACTCATGAATGAGTCTGCTCCAGTGTAGTACCCACATTCTGTACCTTGGTGTAGAAATTGGCTTGCTTTGAAATGACTGTCCCTAACATAGATGCGTAATTCGAACCTTGGCTCCAGCCCCCCTCCCAACCCTGTAACCATGGAAGGAGTTTCTCAAAGTTAATATTGTAGGATCTTCTTTATTTTATTTATTTATTTATTTATTTATTTATTTAGGTATAATTGGTGTACCATAAACTGTACATATTTCAAGCATCAAGTTTGATGTGCTCACCCACAAAACTGTTACCACAGTCAAGATAATGAAAGCATCTCTCATCTCCCCAAATTTCCTCATGCCATTTGTAATCATCCCTGGTGGTCCAGCCCCACCCACCCTGCTCCACACAGCCACCGATCTGCTGTCACTAGAGGTAGTCTACATTTTCTAGAGCTTTATGTAAATGAAATCACACATTCTGTTCTTTTTTCCAGCTTTGTTCACTCAGCATATTGTTTTGAGAACTGTCTATGTTGTGTAGATCAGTACTTCTTTCCTTTTTACTGCTGTTGATGGACCCTTGGGTGATTTCCAATCTGGGGTTATGACTAAGAAAGCTGTCGTAAACAGTCATGCATGAGTCTTTGTGTGAACATGTGGTTTCATTTCTTCTGGGTAAATACGTAGGAGGGAGGTGGCTGGGTCATATAGTAGGTATATACTTAACTTTTTTTAATGTTTACTTAATTTATTTTGAGATGGGGGAAGAGTAGGGAGCGAGGGAGAGAGAGAATTCCAAGCAGGCTGCACACTCAGCACGGAGTCTGATGCAGGGCTTATTCTCACAACCCTGAGATCATGACTTGAGCGGAAATCAAAAAACCAGCTTGGTTTCATTAATTTCCTCTATTGCTTTAACTGTTTTCTATTTCATTGTTGTTGTTGTTGTTGTTGTTGTTGTGATTAGTGTATTTTATTTCCTTGGCTTACTTTGCGTTTAGTTTGGGTTAATTTTCCTAGTCTCTTAAGATGAGGTCTGAGGTTATTGACTTGGGACTTTTTGTCCTTTCAAAAATCGGAATTTAGTGTTATAAATTTCCCTCTAACTACAGCTTTGGTGTTAGTCCACAGAATTTGGTTTCTGATGTTTTAATTTTTATTAAATTCAAAGCTGCTTCTAATTTTCCTTTCTGATCCATGGGTTATTCAAAAATATCTTATTTAATTTTTAAATATTTGAGGATTTTCCAGTGATCTTTCTGTTATTGATTTCCAATTTAATTTCATGGCAGTCAAAGAACATACTTTGTGTGACTTGAATCTTTTTAAATTTATTGAGACATATTTTATGGACTAGAATATGACTGTCTTAGTAAATGTTTTGTATACACTTGACAGGCATGTGTATTCTGCTATTGTTGGGTAGAGTGTTCAATAAATGGCAATTAGGTCAATTTGGCTGGTAGTGTTTTCATGTCTCATGTAGCCTTTCTTTTCTGACTGCTTGCTTAATTGATTATTGAGAGAGTGATATTTAAATCTCTGACTATAAGTATCAATTCGTCCATTTCTCCTTCTGTATCTATCAGTTTTTTATTCATGGTTTTCAAAGTTCTGTTGTCAGTTATATAAACTTTTAGGATTATTATATCCACTTGATAAATTAATCCTTTATCTTATTGAAATAACCTTTAATCTCTGGCAATATTATTTGCTCTATAATTTACTTTGTTTGATATTAGTATCCACTCTAGCTTTCTTTTGACTACTATTAGCAAGTCATACCATTTTTCTTCCATTTTGTTTCACTTTCTTGTTTCTTTACTCATAAAGTGTTTCTTGTAAGCAGCATTTAGTTGGATGCGGCTTAATTTATACATTCTGACAATATATGCTTTTTAAAACTCTTAACTGAGCTCTTTATATCATTTACAATTAATATGATGATTTACATGGTTAGATTTAAGACTATCATCTTGATATTTATCTTTTTGTTCTTTTTTTTCTATGTTCTTTCTTCTTTTGGATTGGTTATTATTATTCCATTTAATCTCTTTTGTTGACTTCTTACCTAAAACTGTTTGTTTTGCTATGTTAGTGGTTGCTTTAGAGTTTACAGTAAACATACTTCAAGAGATATTATGTGACTTCCATATAAACAAGTATATACAGTAGTAAAACTCTATTTTCCTTTTGCTTTCATGGTATTGTTGACATACATTTTTACTAAACCCTCACAAACATAAAATAACATAAAATAAAAACAGTCTTTTCGGTTGTTGTTAAAATGCTTTAAAAGTTAAAAAGATTTTTTTTTAAAAAATTGAAAACCTAAAATTTAAAGTATTTCTGCCTAAAAAGTTAGCTATTTTTTAGGATAATTCTTTGTTTCATTTTAAGTAATCTCTATGCCCAATCTCCAGCTCAAACTCACTACTCCGAGATCAAGAGTCACATGCTCTTCCAATTGAGCCAGCCAGGTACCCCCAAAAGTTAGCTATTTTTTATTTATTTTTAATTTTTTTTAATTTAAAAATTTATTTTGAAACCGAGAGAGTGAGCGTGAATGGGGAAAGGGCAGGGAGAGGGAGAGAGAATCTCAAGCAGGCTCCACATTGTCATCACAGAGCCTGGCGTGGGGCTCAAACTCACAAAATATGAGATCATGACCTCATGTTGAAATCAAATGTTGGACACTCAACTGACTGAGCCACCTGGGAACTATCTTTTAAACAGATTTAAATGATAAGAAAAAAATCTGACATACTTAACAATGTAATAGCATTCAGGGTGCCTTTTATTTTTTTGTGTAAATTAGTGGTTATTGGCTGAATGTGATTCTCAACTGGGTGTGATTTTGCCCACTGGAGACATTCGGCAATTTCTGGATAAAGAGTTGCCCAGCCCCAAACGTCACCAGTGGCAAGCTTGAAAAAACGCTGGTGTGAATCCATATTTTCATTTAGTTTCACTTTTCTTTAGCCTAAAGGGCTTCCTTTAACATTTTTTATAGTGTGGCTCTGCTGGTGGGGAATTCTTTCAACTTGTTCAGAATTGGCTCTTTATTTTGGCTTCATTTTTATAAAGTACTGGGTATAGAATTTTAGACTACATTTTTTTAAATCTTAGTACTCTAAAGATATATTCCACTATCTTCTTGTTTACACTGTTTCCAAAAAGAAATCTGCTGTCATCCTTATCTTTGCTCCTGTGTACCTATTGGTCTTTCTTTGGCTGCTCTTCAGATTTTATCAGCGGTTTGTGCTATTCGAACATGAAGTGACTTTGTATGATTTTTAAATATTTCTCATTCTCAGGATTAGATAAGCATATTGAATCTGTGGATTTACACTTTTCACCAAATTAGGAAAATTTTTATCAATTTTTCTTTGAAATAGTTTTTCTGTTGCCCCCTCTCTTCTTTAGGAACTCCAAATATATGTATATTAGGCTATTTGAAGTTGCCCATAGTTCACTGAATTTATTATTTTTTTAAGTTCTTTTTTTCTTTGTATTTTATGTTCGATAGCATCTATTGCTATGTTTTTAGTCACTTCTCTTTTTCTTTCGCCATGTCTAATCATCTTTTAATCACATCTAGTATATTTTTCATTGAATAATTTGTAGTTTTCATCTCCAGAAGCCTGATTTGGGTCTACTTAACTTCTCAAACATCTCGAATGCAGTTATGTAGTTATAATAACTGTTTTATGTCCTTGTCTGTGAATTCTAACATTTGATCAGGTCTGGGTTGGTTTGGACCGGTTGGCTTTTCTTGTCAGTATAGATAGCTTCTTGTTTCTTTGCCTGCTTGGTGAATTTTACTTTGGTGCTGAGTATTGCTGTATATTTATAAACCTTCTTAAGCTTTGTTTTGGGATGCAGTTAAATAACCTGGATAAAGTTTGATCCTTCTAGATCTTTCTTTTAAGAATTTTGTTGGAACAGAGTGGCATTCAGTCTCAGGCTAATTATTCAACACTACTGATAAAAGATTACTTTGAGTACCCTATCCAATGACCATTAATTATGAAGCCTCCCTCTTGCTGTGGAGACAGGCACTTTTTCTGGTCCTGTGTGAGTGCTTGGCACTCTTCTCTCTAGCCCTCTCAGATAGTTCTTTCTCATGCCTCAGAGTGTCCTCATGTGCATGTGTCTACTGGTATTCTGCTGGATTCCCGAGGGGTTTCCTCCACAAGTCTCAGGAATTCTCTCTCCATGCAGCTCTCTCCTTTCTGGCACTTTGTTCTACAAACTTGAGGCACTTCGACCTCTTACACTTTCAGCTCTGTTTATTCAGTAGAGCTCTGTTTACCCAGGGAGTCCACCGGGCACCACCTTGATTCCCCATCCCTGTACTGTGTTCCGGAAACTCTCAGCTGGGGTGATTGTAGGACTCACCTTGTCTATTTTCCATCTCCCAGGATCACTGTCCTTCATTGTCTGGTGTACAGTGTCTTGAAACCTACTATTTGATATATTTCATTTGGTGTGTATGATTGTTTCAGGAGGCAGTCTGGTCTCTGTTACTTCATGTTTGTCAGAAACAGAAGATACAAATGAGCCAGTTTTTACTTTCTCCTTACAAACATGTATGCATGTACCTATGATTTTACACTGTGAACATATTTAATAGCTATTATCTTAAGCAAGTTTGATCCTAGTTTTATACTGGAACTGAACAGATGAATAGATCATGGGTTTTGTTTGCTAGATAAATCACTCCTTCCAGGTACTGAATGCCTTAGAGTCTTCCTGCCCTCATGTATCTGCCTGTCACTGATTTGCTTTCAGAAACCTCTTTTCACATAAAGGGAATTATTCCCTTCTCAGTGAAGGTCTTTGTTCCTATTAACTACCCACTTGAAGTCTGGTTACATTCACTCTTTCAAATCTCAGTTTTTGCTCTCTTGAGTATTTTATGAACTGACTTCTCCTAAAGGGATCAGAGCACATTTCTAGTTTTAAAAATCTAAGCCTAAAGTAATACTAACTTCTAAAAATATATTTACCATGATGAAATCCTTAGGCATAGAAATGCCTCGATATTTTACATAGATATTCAATAAGTAGATAGTTGATATGTAAATGGTAGGATTTCCATGCAAGGTGCTCCTGTGTCTCCAGAGGGTACATGGGCACCAAGATCTTAAAAGCAGAAATAGGAGCAGGACAGTCTCTACCAGCACAGAAATAGCCTGTTCTCTGCAGAAATGGAGAGCAAGGCAAAGTCAGTACATTTTAGGAAGCTGAAACTTTGTGCCAATAATTTTTTCCCAGCTCAGTTTGGTCTTTTTATCTTAAGGAGTTTTAACTTACAAAGGTGATTAAAATTTAAATAGATATTTTTCTTTTATTTCTTCCATTGCTTTTATGTCTTCCATTGCTTCCATTGCTTTTATTTCTTCCATTGCTTAATAATCTTTTATTAAGGGTATGAGATAAGTAAACAATGTTATATTTTCCAAAATGTCAAGAAATCTTCCCAGCACCATTGTGTTAAAAATACTCATCCTCATTGATTTGCAATGCCATTTTTGTAAAATATAGACTTCTTATGTATACTAAGATCTGTTTGTGGGCTCTCAGCTCTATTTCTTTTTCTGTCTTCTACAACTATAATGCTACTCTAAATTATAGAAAAGGTCTTCTGTAGGAAAGACCTGTACTATTCCTGTTAACTGATTATTTTTATTCGTTCAATCTCTCCTCCACATAAAATTTTGTTAGCTTTTTCAGGCTCAAAAAACAACCCACCACTAAATTTTCCTTGGGATTAAATAGAACATCTCAACTCTTTGGAAGAACTGTCATTTGACAGTACTTTAATCTTCTCAATCTTTCCATTCAGAAGTATTTTCTTTTTGAATTTGTGCAACTCAGTCACAAAAAATCTTTATGTTTACTGAGATCTGGGTATATTTCTTGTCCATCTTTTAAATCAGTTTTTCCCATGTTGTTTTGTTATTATTGATATTGTGGTTGGGAACTTTGGGCTTTATAACTTATTTTTGCTGGTTGATAGGAAAGAAAGATGTTGATGTCTGTACATTTTCCATCCAATTACTTTAATAGTTTCCTCTACATTTCAGTAGGTTCTGTATGATGTTTTCCTTAATCAACAGGTTACTTGGCAACTCTTTTTTAACTTTTATTTATTTCATGTAAATTTTAATTAGTTAACATACAGTGTAATTTTGGTTCCAGGAGCAGAATTCAGTGATTCATCATGTACATACAACACCCAGTGCTCATCACAACAAGTGCCCTCTTCAATGCCCATCCCCTATTTAGCCTATCTTCCATCTACCTCCCCTCCATCAACCCTCAGTTTGTTCTCTATCATTAAGAATCTCTTGTGGTTTGTTTCCTTCTTTTCTCTTCCCCCCTCTCCCCCTATGTTCATCTGTTTTGTTTCTTAAACTCCACATGGTATCTGTCTTTCTCCGGTTGACTTATTTCACTTAGCACCATACATTCTACCTCCATCCACATTGTTGCAAATGGCAAGATTTCATTCTTTTTGATCACTGAGTAGTATTCCATTGTGTGTATGTGTATGTGTGTGTGTGTGTGTGTGTGTGAGACCTCATCTTTTTTTTTTTTTTTAATTTACATCCAAGTTAGTTAGCATATAGTGCAACAATGATTTCAGGAGTAGATTCCTTAATGCCCCTTACCCATTTAGCCCATGTCCCCCTCCCACAACCCCTCCAGCAACCTTCTGTTTGTTCTTCATATTTAAGAGTCTGTTATGTATTGTCCCCCTCCCTGTTTTTATATTATTTTTGTTTCCCTTCTCTTATGTTCATCTGTTTTGTATCTTAAAGTCTTCATATGAGTGAAGTCATATGATATTTTTCTTTCTCTGACTGACTTATTTCGCTTGGCATAATACCCTCTAGTTCCATCCACGTAGTTGCAAATGGCAAGATTTCATTCTTTTTGATCGCCGAGTAATACTCCATTGTATATATAAACCACATCTTCTTTATCCACTCATCTGCCGATGGACATTTGGGCTCTTTCCACACCTTGGCTATTGTCGATAGTCCTGCTATAAACATTGGGGTGCATGTGCTCCTTTGAAACAGCACACCTGTATCCTTTGGATAAATACCTAGTAGTGCAACTGCTGGGTCGTAGGGTAGTTCTATTTTTAATTTTTGGAGGAACCTCCATACTGTTTTCCAGAGCGGCTGCATCAGTTTGCATTCCCACCAGCAGATATACCACTTCATCTTTATCCATTAATCAGTTGATGGATATTTTGACTCTCTCCATAGTTTGGCTGTTGTTGATAATGCTGCTGTAAATACTGGGGTGCATGTAGCTCTTCAAATCTTCATTTTTGCATCCTTTGGGTACTGCAATTCTTAATATTCTCTTATTTAGAGACTGTGTAACGACACCAGAAAGCTCTATGAAACGCTGAGCTGGAGAGGGCGGACCACTAACAGCAAACTTTTGGAAAGCTTCTCACTCTATGGTGTATTTTGCTATAAAATTCCTAGAATTCCTTAGGGATCAATAGAACTTTAGGTATAACAAAGAATAAAAGAGTCACTGATGTGTAACTGTTGTACCGTCAGGTGTTGGGGGCGGGGCGGAGGAAGAAACATTAGCGACCTCCTTGTTAGGAGCAGACATCACAGTTCCAACACATCCTAGTAATGTTACACTTTTAATGCTACCTGTGTTTTTCTCAGCAAGAGGTTTCAGCATAGCCCCCTTTTGTCTCAAAATGAGGCACTTTATTTCAGAACAGAAACAGAAAGGAAGATTCCACTAGCTCCCCCAAGCTGCTCTTCTAGGCTGTTTTCTAAGTAAGCAGAATGCCACGGGATACTGCACTGGCCATATCTCAGGGAGTGTCTGTCATGGCCAATACAAACAAACTGTGAACTTTCAAATAGAAAGTCACTGCTCTAGAGTCATGTTTATCTGGGAGGTTGAACGGGGTGCTGGAACTCAGGGCAGCGCCCCAGGAATAGATACCCCAATGGGAACTTGCATCCTCGAAACCACTAAAAATGCTTTAAAGAGGTCTGCAAGCACACACCCTGAAAGATATGGCTATTCAGATCCCCTGGAGGGAGCCAGCTTTCCAAAGTGGATTGCAAATCTTTCCTCCTGTCTCGACCTGAAAGCTTGAAAAAATTCCCTGGAGGGAGAAATGAGCTTGACCCCAAGGGTCAGGTGCAGCCAGGTTCCCAGACGGCTGAGGACAACTTATTTTCTGCAGCATAACCTCCAAAGTTCACAAAAAAGGATGGGAACTAGATCTCTAGCTCCATAGAAAACACTCATGAACTTCTTCAAGAGATCCAGAGGGGGCTTGTTATGTGCCCAAGACTTTGAGTTACAGAGAATGCAGACGATCTGGTCACAGGCATCAGAGAAATCATTACTGAAGGGTGGGCAGGAAGTCGGGAGGGACCTCCACATTCAACTACAGAGGCTTATTACTCTCACCTGTAAGTGTCAGGGACTGAGCCAGATACACAACATGAGGAATAGTTAGAAGGGAGTAGGTTGTCAGTGAGTACAGTGGCTCTTGTGTATGCGTATCACATGGGGAAGTTGTAATAGGTGAAAAACAGTGGGTTATATCAGAACACCAGGGCTCCAATCTGTGCTCTTATCATCTCTGTGGTCTGGAACGCCCCGAACGTCGATTTCCTCATCTGAAAAATGGAAATAGTTGTATCTATGTCGTAATGCTATGGAAAAATTTATTGAGAAAATGTGTGTATAAGATTTTTGTAAACAGAAAGTCCTCCACAAATATAGCTTTGGGAGGTAGGTTTTGGTAGAAAGTTTAGTTCTAATTCTCCCACATTTGCTACCACAGTGCTAATACAACAGTGAAGCTAATGGAAATGTATGATGAGCAATGAGTATCATGAACGTTTGTGACCGTTTATTTTTCTAACCACAGAATAAGATTATGATTAAATACGTGTTTATTTCACAAGCCTAGAGCATGTATATATAGAACCTTTATTCCACAGGCTAAATAAAAATTTCCCCAAGAGAGCACACGTCAATTGGGTAAACCTTTGGTTTGAGGGCTTAGAGGGAAAAGTGATTAATTTGGAGATTGGTGGACGTCTGTAAAAGCATATACAAACTACATGTGCCAAGAGGCTTCAAAGTGGGTTATGTAAGGCAGGATGAGTCAGGAAGACTGGCCGGGAGAGGCGGTTTCTGGCATTGCTGAAAGGGGACAGAGCCAGGAGGAAGCCTGAGACACACACACTCTCACCAGGAGCTTTTCTACTTTCTTCTTGGGGTAACAGAGCAAGCCCTTGGCACTCTAAGATGAGTCAGTGTCCTGGTGATGGATTCATTCCATGGACATTCGAAAAACAGATCCCCCTTAAAGATACAGGCACTGGGCCATCACTGTCTTCATTTAGGAAGGATGAAGAAAAGTGATTTCCGATGAAAACTAGGAACCCGAAGTGTGATTATTAGTCACCACTGGTACGTAGCGCTTCTTACTTACAAATTTCAAAACTTCAGTAACTTGTTTCATGGATGATCAGAGACCTGGCCTTCAGGGCTCAAAATCAAGAACTGTCTCCTCATCTGGGTCTGTTAGATCAAATTGTTCCATAGCCTGTACCTCAAAATATTTGTGATGAACATGTTAATATTCCACATGAATGTGGAGGAACATCTAAAGTGTGGACAGTGGTTTTGTATTTATGCACCAATCAAGTGTTTGTTGAAAGCCCATGCCTCTTGTCTGCTCACCTCTTGCTGGATCGTGAACTGCGCAAGGATGGTGCCATTCACCTGCATGTGCTCTGTCCCTAACACTGTGCTTGGAACACGGTAGGTGTCCATAAAGGTATGAATGAGTGAATGAACCCCTGGCATGAGGAGAATATAGGAGAAACATATGGCAAGTTCTTGTCCATCGTGAGCTGGTGAGGACTGGGCTTGTTATGGTAGCTTTACGAGTGTGGTCGGGCTGATGGGGGAGCAAGGCGGGGCTCCCCGACACCCCACTCTGCGCAGTGTGCTTGAGGGAGATGGTCACACCCGGCAGGGAGATCGCGCTCCGATCTGGGGCAGAGCTCCACAGCTATGCTCCTTCTGAGGGAGGCTGGGCTGTTGACTCCACCTTGTGGTGTTTACAGAGTCCTCAGGAACCCAACAGGAAGCAAGCAGAGGACAGCTGCTGAGCCAGCCACACAGCACACAGCACCCGGCCACTTACGGACACGCTTCCCAGGGAGGAAGACCCTCGAGGAGGAGCTGGGGGGCTGAGCATCAGAGCTCCCAGGAGCCGTGGGCTCTGCTCCACGGATCCCCTGCTCACAGAGCGGTGTCCTCAGGGCGCCGGTCAAACAGGATAGTAACTGGTCCTGGGAAAATGCTGTCTGATGTCCCCTGGGGAGTCCGGCTGTGGAACGGACAGCCGAGAGGGTGGCTCTCGTATCCTTGTTTTCCCAGTGAGTAATCTGAGGTTCAGAGGAAAGTGCCGAGGGAGAGACCAGCACTTAGACCCCTGCCCCCCAGCCAGCCCTCACATCCCCATCACACTAACACTGCCTCTCACCTCCTGTTGGCATGGGGCTCTGCCATCGAAGGGCACATTCGTGTGTGGTCCACAACCCAGCTGGCAGTCTGGTGGAGACATAAGTGGGAGTGTTGTGTCCACGACACAGGGGAGGAGCCGGTCAGGTGAGGTCATGCAGCGAGTGAACCTCAGAGTGAGACCCTGCTGGACTCTGGGGGAGGGCAGAGGCTAGGCGCTCAGGACCCATCCGCTCTGGCTGCTGGCGGACCTTTGGTACTTCCAACCCGCACTTGGTTTGAAGGATGATACAACATGGAAGTGGTTCAGCTTGGTCTACTTGGCAGAGCTCTGCAGGGGGAATGTCTTTCCATCTACCTCAGGTTTGCACATCCCATTAGAGAGACTGGAAGAAGGAAAAGGGGAGATCTGCGGATTTATTGGAGGCATTTCTAGACGAAGCAAAACACTTCACATCGCTATGAGCATGCCAGAACACCAGATCCACAACGAGCCTTCCAAAGAAAACACAGATTTTTTTTTAAAAAATAAACCAGGCTTTGGAAACTGTATTTTTGTTCTTTGGGTTGCGTTGGACTTCAGCACGAGTGTATGTAGGACTTCGTTTTGGGAGAAGACAGTTCCAAAGGCATGGAACTGAATTAGATGGAAACAAAATGTGCCCGGGAAAGAAATCTAAGTTGGCAGAGAGGAGGGAGGATAAGCTGTCTCAAAGATGTCA
This sequence comes from Cryptoprocta ferox, assembly GCA_028646485.1. Taxonomy (NCBI): domain Eukaryota; kingdom Metazoa; phylum Chordata; class Mammalia; order Carnivora; family Eupleridae; genus Cryptoprocta; species Cryptoprocta ferox. Next base: position 7,630,724 of record CM053577.1, on the reverse strand, counting down.
CAGAGCGATATACAAGACAAGGACATAGTAAGAGCAAAGGTATAAACTTCAGGACAAGCGGAACAAGGATTGAGAGGCTGGATTGTGCTCTCCGGCCATTCCGCCCCAAACAGAAGGGGACTCTCTGTGTCATTTCATAAACACCCTGTTATCAGAGAGGACTACCCTGCCCCTCATCATTCACCAAGTCTGGGTTTACCTAAAAGGAAGCAGGTGCACGGTGGCTTTCAACCGGAATTAAGAAAACTCCAGAAACACACAGCCCTTATACAAACATTTGTTTTAGAAGAGCAAAAGTCACCAAATCTTTTTCAACAAGAAGTCCAGAACAGGTCATAATGGATGTTTGCTTGGACTGGGAACAGATGGGATGATCAGGGTGAAGGCTTTTGTGCGTGCACACGCTCACACACACTCACACTCACACATAGTCATACTGATTTGGGTGGGATCCTGCCTTCAAATTTGTGTGTGGAAGTCCTAACTCTTAGTACCTCGGAATGTGATTGTATTTGGAAGTAGAGCCTTTATTTTATTTTATTTTATTTTATTTTATTTTCATCCTTATTTATTTTTGAGAGAGAGAGAAACAGAGCACAGCATGGAGGGGCAGAGAAAGAGGGAGACACAGAATACAAAGCGGGCCCAAGGTTCCAAGCTGTCAGCTCAGAGCCTGACACAGGACTTGAACTCATAAATTATGAGATCATGACCTGAGCCAAAGTCAGACGCTTAACCAACTGAGACACCTGGGTGCCCCGGAAGTAGAACATTTAAAGAAGTAATAATGTTAGAATGAGTTTGTTGGGGCAGGCCCTCATCCAATACGACCAGTGTTTTTATAAGGAGGAAATTTGGACCCATATAGGGATAGTACGGATGCACACGTATGTGAGGGAGGACATGAGGGTGGCCATCGGCAAGTTCAGAAGAGCCCTCTGAATGAAACTAACCCTCTCGACACCTTGATCTTGGACTTCTGACTTCCATTGTTTAAGCCACCCAATCTGTGGGGTTTGGCAGCCCTCAGTGACTAATTCACACACATTACTTTGCATTAAGTGCAAGATAATGATGGCTTACACTGCACACTAAAGTTTGTTTATTTTGGGAGAAAGGGAGAGAGAGAACGAGAAGGAGGGGCAGAGAGAGAGGGAGAGAGAGAATCCCAAGCAGGCTCTGCACTGTCAGTGCAGAGCCCGGCACGGGGATAGAACCCACAAACCACGTGGAACCTATGAACCATAAGATCATGACCTGAGCCGAAGTCAGGAGTCAGACGCTTAACTAACTGAGCCACCAGGCACCCCGCCCGGTTCAAAATTTCAAAGTACTCTTGGGGTGCCCGGGTGGCTCAGTCGGTTAAGCGGCCGACTTCGGCTCAGGTCATGATCACACAGTCCATGGGGTCGAGCCCCGCATTGGGCTCTGTGCTGACAGCTCAGAGCCTGGAGCCTGCTTCAGAGTCTGCGTCTCCCTCTCTCTCTGCTCCTCCCCCACTCACTCTCTGTCTCTCAAAAATAAAATAAAGACATATAAAAAAAATTTTTTTTAAATTTTAATGTAGTCTTTTATTCTTTTTATGCTTGACCCCTTCTTCTCTCTCCACCCAAGGTCACCTGTATACAACTCCTCACGTTGGAGTCCGTATTTCTCTGTATCGTCATGTAATCAAAGAGACGTTTACCCCCCTCCCCTCCCCACACACATGTATGTATATTTTATGTGAGGGCAGGTCATTGTTTTACATAATTAGGATCATATTTCACACAGTCCTCAACATGTTGCTTTGCGCTACCCTTTAGATAGTTTACATTTTGAAACAATTTCAAACTTACAGAAAAGTTCCAAGTATAATTCAAAATACCCGTTTTTATTGTTGTTTTTAAGCCCTGATCTACATGGGCCAAGGTGAGGATGTGATGCCTCCTTACCTCTGATTACTTTGATTTGTATTTCCTACACACAGGTTGGCATCGTTAGCAGGGACATTACAGAAAGGATGCTGGCTTTTTGTGTGGAACCCCATCGGGGTGCACGGTTTCATTTACCGATACTCGTGACGTTCACCTTGACAACTTGATCAAGATGGTGTCTGCCAGTATTTTTTTTTTTTTTGCCATACAGTTACTCTTTTTCCCTTTGTAATTAAGAGTTTGTGGGAAGGCATCGTGACTCTCTGCAAATATCTTGTTCCTCGTCAAATTTTTCATTTACTCATTTATTTATACCCCATGGACTCATACTTGTTTGTTGTATTTAGTAGCTTATAATCTATTAACTATCGTTATATAGTTTGATGCCCATGTCCGTATCCTCGTGGTGTCCCATCATTTGAACACCTTGCTTACTGATGCAAGAAGTTTCAGGCCCATCGTGCATTTTCAATCGAATCTGCCCCAGCATCGAATCTGCCATTTCTTAAGGATGCTCTCCCCCAGTCAGCAGAGTTAGAGATTTTATATACATGTTCACACACACATATATATATTCACACATATGTGCACACACCCATATGTATCTACACACACACACATTAGAATGCGTATATACATTCTAATATATATTATATATTATTACATGGCTAATATATATTATGTATTAGAATGTATATATAATGCCCATATATATCATATAGTATAATGTATATATAACATACCTTTTAATATATATTATATATATTATAATCGCATATATTGACAACCATGAACTCACATTGATACCTCTGTTTCCAATTTAAAACTGCTGGGTTTATACTAGTTTTTGAGTGTTCTTTTCTGTCAATCCCATCTCTTTTAGGGAGGAATCTGGCTCTATTATTCTTAATATTCTGCTTATGTGATGGATCCTCGTGCATACAAACAGCCTTCCATTGCTCCTTCCATCGTCTCCTATGTGGATGCTCACCTCACCTGCCGCCTGCGCCCCACATTATGCCCCTGCTCTCCTACCCCCAGCTGGGGCTGCAGCACCCACACGCTGGGCTGTTCCCCCAGGAAGAGTCCCTCTTAGTCCTCCTGGACCAGACACCCCATGCTGGGACACTCCCATGTGAACACTTCCCCACCCTTCTGGGGCTCTGAGCACCTGTCTTCTCCGCTGAACCTCTGATGCATCTTGTCAGGGCATCCCTTAGAAATAGACGCCCTTCTCACTCCCTCAGGCTCTGACACCGCATTGGGCCACACCCTTGCGTTTTCACCCTCCTCTCTCTGCTCCGGGTCCCCTGTGCACGGACACCCTCCATGCCCTGTTCAGAATCTGACTTGTCCCACAAGGATGCCGTCCTCCCCCTGACCAGGCCCCAATATCCCATGTGTGACTGCCCACCCTGCTTAGCCCCACCAAAGACTTTAGGGCTGAGTTGTTCTGGAAAGGATGGGAAGGGCAAGGGAAGGGAGAGCCACATCTTGCTGCTCTCACTCAGCAAGACCTCTGGCAAATCATTCCCAGTCACTTCGCAGAGGTGGGCAGTCCCCCCTTCCCAACAGCACACGTGATCCATGGTGTGGGTGTATCACAACAGCCACGTGTGTGCCCCTCAATGGCATTCTCGTTGTCACCAGTGTTTTACTACCATGAACAAAGCTGCAACAAACATCTTTGTATATGACTTATGCATTGGAATGTACTTTTATTTCTAGGGGACGAGACTTCTGGATCAAAGGTTAAGATTTTAATAATGTCTGGTGACCCTGTGACAGTGTCTGAGAAACTGAGGTTTTGGCTTTCACGTGGGGAAACGGCCGTGCTGAGAGACGTCTGAGAGCCTTAGTAGCCACTGAGCCTTGGCCGGTGCATAAGCCTGGAGATGTTGGAGACTTCTCCATCAGCCTTGCCAGCCAAGGAAGGCTCCCTCTAATCCTTGTAGGTCCTCATTAGAGGGTACAGTGCCCCCCTCTCCCAACATTCAGCAGACTATGATCTGAATGCTGACTGAATGCTGGGCATGGAGCCAGGCACTGGGGGACAGACCTACATGCTCACCGCCTACTGGGTAGGTCGACCAGCAAGCCAGTCCTTGTCCCCACATGTGCTAAGGCTGTAGGGACACAGGACGCAGGTGGCTGGGATACAGATGCCAGCCAGCAGGCCAGCAAGGGCTTCCCAGAAGAGTGACGCATGACCCTGGTCCTGAAGGTCGGGGAGGTACCAGCTGGGCAAAGGCGAGGCAGGGTGTGTCCCTCAGAGGAAACAGGTGAGAGGGAGTGGTGTCCCATGCGGGAAACAAGGGGCACACCCTCCGCTGAGGGCCTCTGCCTCCTCCATATCTCGCTCCACCTGGCCTGACACTCAGTGCACAATGGGCTCCTCAGCCTCACGTCTTCCCCGCTACACCCTCCTAGCCTTTCTTCCCGAACAACACCACTTTCCAAAGACTTGGCTCCCAGCTCCTAGGTGAAGCCTTTCCTGGCTGCTGCAGGTCACACTTATCTCTTGACCCCGGAACAGGGAGCCCCGTGCCTGGCACGTGGTGTTTATCAACACCCCGCGGGACTCACTGACGGGAGCACTCCTGTGCTGCGAAGTGGGTTTGAGGTTCCCGCTCCCCAACTAGCCAGCTCGTTGAGAGGCCAGCCGTACGGGGCTCTGCTGGCCGGGTGCTGAGAAGGAGCACCCCGGTTCAGTCATCTGTAGACGATGCAGAGGCCTCATCCGCTGAGAACCTTCCACCCCGTCGGAGGCTGTGCTGGGTTGCATATCCACAGGCAAGACCCTTCTCTAGCCTCTGTGGTTTGCAAAGTGGTCCACTGTCCACCTTTGTATCCAAAGGGCTGTGGGGGGGGCGCGGAGGAATGCAACAGTACAGCCATGGAAAGAGAACAGCCCTTTTCCTTCACGGGTTCTCTTCCCACCAAGGCACAAAGGGACCAAATATTGGCCAACCGAGTAATTAATCCCTGTCTCTTGTGAGCTAGGAGTTTAGCTTCAGTATTTGGCTCACGAAACTTTCAGGTAGATCAGGAGCACGTTGTAAATACAGCTTGGAGAGACAGCGTAGCTCTGAACTGCGGAGTGGAGGAGGCCCCGGGTCATGAGCAACCCCACTGCCAGGCTCCTCCAGGTTCCGGAACCTTCCCTGTGTGGTGCAGGCAGCCGCTGTGCTTCCAGCATCTCATGGTCGTCTGACCAGCCGCTGAGGCCACTCGCGCTGCTGAGACAGAGTCGACCTGGCATTTTTGAGGTCTTCGCTTTGAAAGAGTTACTAAACATGTCAGTAGAGCTGATCGTGCGAGGCCACTTTCTGTGGTCGGTGTTTTCTAGTCGAAACAAAAGTTGCTCTTTCTCTCAAATTGAAATAAATAAAATAAAGTCCAATTTGGTAGAGGAAGTCACAGCATATTAAGGGATAAGCGGTTTAGGCTCAGAAGTATGTGCACCTGGAGTACTATGGTTTGAAATGATTAATGAGCTTCCTGAAATTATTAGAGATCAAAGGCCTGTTCTATATAGAGGGCAGACCATTTTCAGATGCGAAGTGTGTGTGTGTGTGTGTGTGTGTGTGTGTGTGTGTGTGTGTAAGGGGCTGTAATTTCAAGGATCTGGTCAAGGACCTTCCTTAGACATGGCAAGCTCAGGGAAGTTTGAGCCGTTCTGGGAAGAGGCAATTTGTAGGAAACTGTCATGATTGGTAGCCAGGCTCTATGAGGACTATTAAACTTTATTTTTTTTTTTAATTGAAAGGGGAAGGGCAGAGGCGAGAGAGAGAGAGAGAGAGAGAGAGAGAGAATATTAAGCAGGTTCCGTGCTCAGCGCAGAGCCTGATGCAGGGCTTGATCCCATGACCCTGGGATTGTGATCTGAACCGAAATCAAGAGTCAGAGGCTCAACCAATTGAGCCTGTTTTTTCCTATGAGGACTCTTTATCTAAGAGGTGTCGCCTGGTTAGATTGTGAAAACACCCAGAAGCGGTTAAATTGGTGCGTCGAAACCAGCGAAGTTTCTCCCAGGGAATCTGGAATCGTGATGGGAGGGGGGGCAAGCCCAATGTTACTGGCAGTACGAGGCAGGCGGCTGGGTCCAGCCCCTGCTCTTCCCTGAACCAGCTTGATGACCTTGAGGCCTGTCACTTAGCCTCCAAGACTTTTTCCATCCTAAATGTTCCGATGTATTCACTTTTTGGAGGTAGATAAGATGTACTGGGTAGAGAAAGGCTGCTGAGAACCAGAGAAATACATATTCAATACAGTTGTTGCTTTCCATCATGGGCTGGTCCCATTTCTCTGCATTAATGTTCTCAGGCTGTAATCACTTAGATGACAGTGACTGGAACAGAAAGGAGCAATTCAGGGAAGGTCTGTGATAATAGGCAAGTCTTCACTTGAATTTAGAGGGAAGGGAGGAGCCTAGCCTGGAATGTGCGGGATGCTCCAGGAGAGATTAGCTTATCTAGTGCCTTGGAAGGGCAGCCGCTGGAATGAAGAGGGGGTGCTAGGGTTTGAGTGACAAGAGAAAGATTGAGGGACTGAGATCATGGTAAAGAGGTTTTAATTAATTTGCTGAGATAGATAACACACAGACTTTTTGGCAACAAGAAGAGTGGACTTGAATGAGAAATCCACACTCTATCGGTTCCAACTGATTGTGCTTTACTGACCAGGAGAGTGCGTTTAAAACCTGTAATGACTGACATGGGGCTGCCAGCAAGAAACTCCAAAGCAAAGCACAAACCAAAGCAATAACAGCGGCAAATTTTCTTCTATTGCCCTGACTTAAAAAACAAAAGGATACATGGAGACTAGAAATTATAGGCATCACTGCAGAACGTAGAAATGGAATAAATGTAGTTTTAAAAAATTTGGATGACATTCTATTACCTTCCCCCCATTTTGACAGAAGTCAGCAAAAGCTGTCGGAGGCCAGCACCGTGACGTAGCTGACCCATTTTACAGACAAACTGAGCCTGGGATAGAATCACGCACGGTGTACTTTCACTTTCATGGCCTCTCCAACTTACAAAGCACTTTAGCAAGATCTCTGAAAACAGAGGAAGGTTGTGTCTTGCTTTTATTTGCAGGGGATCATGGAGAGGGACTTCGTAAGAGACCAGGATTTTATATACTGTCTTGTTAGCTCTAAACCCTGAAGTACATAATAACCTCAGAACCTTTAGCATCAGAACTGTATAGTGAGAAGTGCGTGAGACTCGCAGGTCCGGTTTCTCTCCCTGTTCAGCAGATGGAGGCTGTGGACAGGTACTTGTGATTGGGTTCAGCTTGGTGCTGGATGTGGAGCTGGGCCCACGGGCCCACGAGGAAGCCGTGTGCTGACCACCCAGTTGCATTCCAGTGATCCCGATTAGCAATTGTGGGGTGGGGGAGGCACCCCAGATTGGAACTTTCCTATGTGAACATTTATTGCAGGAACACGTTAAACAGGAGATACTTTAAAATTGGTCCAGCAGCTCGCTGCTGTCTGCGGAAGAACTCTAAACTCCCACAATACCAGGGTGCTAGGCTCACTTCCTGATGGGGTTGGCACAAGGGGGCCTGGACACTCTCCAGCTCACCTGTCACCACAATACCAGGGTGCTAGGCTCACTTCCTGATGGAGTTGGCACAAGGGGGCCTGGACACTCTCCAGCTCACCTGCCATGCGCTCCCCGGGGATGGGAGAAGGATTCTGGACAGTGGGGGGCAGGCCGGGGTCTCCACCAGGGCGCCCGGCTGGATCCATACCGGCTCTCAGCCAGCCAGACGACGTACTGGGGCTTTCGAGCTTTCACAAGAACAGAACCAGGAGGATCATGCTATGACTTCCCCATGGCCTGGCAATTGTTACTCGCACCACATGCTGCTAAAGGAAGCCCTAACTTTAAAGTAGGAATGCTTTAAAAATAGCAGTCACACCCGTGCATGGAAAGTACCTCTGCTCTACCAAACACCATCATCACATCTGCCTTCTTATTTGATCTCCACAATGATTCAACAGAGGTGACAGGGGTGTAGAAGCTATCCAGGAGAGAGACTCACTGTCTCTGGGCCAGGTATCTGGGAGGAGTTCAGCTAATGCTTGAATAAAGAAAGAAAGAATGGAAGGAAGGGAAGGAGGGAGGAGTCGAGCATGAGGGTGGTGTCTTGATTTTATGGAGGAGAAAACAGCTCAGGGAGAAAGGGATTTACACAATGTGACACTACTGATTGGTGAGGTGGGAGGTGCTGTGGACTCCTGGGCTAACGCTCTTCCTTCCCAGGACCCCTCCAGTGTCTCTTAGCTCTTTGCTGACAGGTATAGTTGAGGTGATCTTTTAAAAGTGGATTAGTCCACAGGGTTCTAGGTCTTGGACTGATGGCTGTAAAGGCGGTAAGGTTATGCCTCTGTAAAGTGCACAGGAGCCCAGCAGCCCCAAGAGATGCCTGAGATAAAGCAGCAAGGTGGCTGTGTGATGTGATCAAAGGATTTTGGGTTACGTCCACTCTATAACACAAGCTCATGGTGTGTCTTGCTAATCGCTTTCTCAGGGATATAATCAGGGTCTTCATGACCACCATACTTTTTTCTGTCTCCATCTTCTGCCTCTAATGTCCATCCTGGGTGCCTCCCAGAAGTTTTCCATCTTGCTGATGCCTGAGACTCACTCTGCCCAGCCTTGGCCTCAGGAGAACATGGTGGGATGTGGGAGGTGCTGGGCAGAGAAGGTTGCAGGAGCCCTGGGGTGCATATCGCCACCACTTCAGAAGTGTCCTGCTGCCCTCTCCTCCCCTGTGGCCTTGTTGGCACAGAAGAAGAGATTCTTCAGCCAACAATCAAATCAGTGGTCCCTTGATAAGACTGTTTAGTATTTAAGTTTGTCCTTTTGAGTAGAAAAAATATGATTCCTATGACCTTATTCTTTAGTTTATTTTAAACACTATCCTTCCAGAAATCATTCCACAGTCCAGAAATTTCTCCTAGGACTCAAGATATGTGAGGAAAGAGGGGAAGGGGGAACGAAAGAAAGGAGATATCTGAAGCAAATGGAAATGTTTGCTAATAGTAACTGGGTCAGCCCTGAGTGTCTAATTGATGTAAATAACATGTATCCATTCAATGAACCTCTCCTGGAAGCTCATTGTGTACAGGGCTCTGGATGGCATGTGGCAGCCTTCACCCCTACGGAATCATGAAGTCTTTGACAATTACTTGCTTATGAACAGAGTAGAATCTATGAGGCTGCCTGAGCAGCTACTGAGATGATGGAAGATGATGGAAAGTGTCCAGTGCCCAGAGTTGTGGGCACCAGCCAGCCAGAAGAGAGAGACCTCACTGAACATCCCAGCTTTCAGCTCACATAAGGGAAAGGCCACATTTACAAGCACAGTTACTCTGGTTAGGGTAAGGGCTGCTCAAGACTCGTCCTGATGAAGCTTAAAATCAAGCCTCATTAGAAGCAGCCTGATGTACCAAAAAATCGACTGCCTGTTGGCACAAAAATAGATGGTTGCTGGATGAAGACATACAATGTGGACTCGTAACAAAGCAGCATTCATACTTCCAGCATAAAATCGTCAGTCGATGAAAATGTGACCCATAATCAAGGTAAGAAAAATCAATAGAAAATTACCCTTAAATAATCCAAATGTGCTAAATAGAAGGAGACAAGGAATTTTAAAGAGCCTTATAAAGATATTAAGGAATTAAAGGCAAAAATGTCTATGATAAAAGGACAGTTGTCATATTTCAGTAGAGTAATGGAAACTGTAAAAAGAACAAAATGGACATTGTACGACTAAAAAGTAAAATATCTGAAATGAAAATTGGACAGGCCTAACAGCAGACGATGTATGACAAAATAAATGGTCAATAACCTTGCAGATTGATTAATGAGAATAATCAATTCTGAAAAACAAGAAGAAATAGTTTGAAAAGATATTGATTTATGAGACAACATCAAGCAATCTAAAAGTGTGTAACTAAAGTCTCAGAAGGAGAAAAGTGGGGCAAAAAATATTACTTGAAAAATTAATGATTTAAATTTTTCCAAATTTGGTGAAAACTCATAACCTCATAGATCCAAATAGTTCAATGAACCTAAGATGAATATATACAAAGAAGCCCGCACCTCGGCATGTTGTAGTCACACTGCTGAAAATCAAAGAGAAAGAGAAAATCTTGGAAATAGTAAAACAAACACAAAAACTAAGCAAGCTCACAATAACTACAGAGAAGCAAAAATGTGAATAATTGCTGACCTCACAGCAGAAAACATGGAGATGAGAACACGATGGAACAAGACTGTAAAGTACAGAAAAAAATACCTGCCAACCTAGAATGAATGAATGAGTTAAGACCCTTCAAAAATGAAGGAGAAGACCTTTTCAGATGTCTGACAATGGACAGAACCTGTTACCAGCAGATTGACATAATAAGAAATAAAAGTTCTGCAGACTCAAGAGAATCGACACCAAATGAAAATTTAGATCTACAAGGGAAGAAAAGAGAGGAGGGGAGAGGGAGAGAGAGAGAGAGAGAGAGAGAGAGAAACCAGGAATAGTAAATATGTGGGCAAGTATAGAAGAGTACATAGTTTTTATTCTCTTAATTTTTTAAAAAGGACTTAATATATATAACACTGTGTGTGTTGATAGAAGACCATGGGGGAAAGGAAGGGGAAAAAATAGTTTCAAACAGAGAGGGAGGCAGACCAAAAGAGACTCTTAAATACAGAGAACAAACTGAGGGTTGATGGGTGGAGGGAAGAGGAAAATGGGTGATGGGCATTGAGGAGGGTACTTGTTGGGATGAGCACTGGGTGTCGTATGTAAGTGATGAATCATGGGAATCTACCCCCCAAACCGAGAACATACTGTATACACTGTATGTTAGCCAACTTGACAATAAATTATACTTAAAAAATAAATAAAGTAAAAAAAGACTTAGTATGTGTAACACTGTGTGGGGGCGAGGGGTCATAAAGTACATAGATATAATATATGTGGCAGCAGTAGAATCAAGAATAGTGATAAATGGAACCATGTTGCTGCAAGGTCCTTACGTATTCTGAGAAGTGGAGGGATATGAACTCTGAGCAGATTGTGAGGAATTTAGGATTGTATGGGAATCCCTACGGGAACAGCTAGAAGAATGAAATCCAATGCAGGACCTGACAGATGCTGAGCTCCGCTTCCTATGTGCCCCTTTGACGAGCTGTTGGCAAAGGTGAGCTCTAACGAGCCATCTCACCCTCCGCTGCCTTGCGCAGCACGCAGGAAATGACTGATCAATTTAAAAGTAAAAAGGTCTGGCTATTTCAGCCCAATCAGGACTACTACTCTGAAGAACCAGTGTAGTTCTAGAAGTTTCTGTGGGGTCTTCTGAGACTAATGTTGGATGTGCAGTGCTGGTCAACCTTTCCCTCTGCCCATTCTCCTTCTTTCTCTTCCGTTCCCCAGGCATTGCCCTCAAGGGTGCTCCTGAGCAAGCACTGTGCCTGCTCAATTCCATCTCAGAGACTTTCGCAGGGAACCCAGTCTGCAACGATTGGTAGCAGGAATGTGCTGAGACAGCAGGTGAAAAAGAATGGGGTTTGGAGTGGGCACACTCACTAGTCTGGCTGGTAATGAAGACCCCATCCTAGTCCCTGGTAGAAGGCAAGAGTCTAATGATTTAAACCTTCTCTGGTGGAGAAAGAGGGTGGCAAAACAGGGGAAGAGATTGTTACAATATAGCTGGTGTGATCTATCAGATGTTTAAGAGAATAATACAGTCTGAGGTCTCTTAACAAGCAACTGAAAGCTACCTTGGTAACAGACCAAGATGCTCTCCCCCTGATCTCCTGCAGCAGGGGGGACACAAAGCTGAGGATGAGTCCCAAACTGAATCGTCAGAGTAGCCAAGCAGGGCTCATCGAATAGGGACAAGAAGTCAGCGTTCCTCCAAATATTTAAAAAAATTTTTTTCAGATAAAATTCACCATCATAACGATTTTAAGCCAGCAATTCAGTGGTTTTTAGTATATTCAAAATGTGCAACTGTCATCACTATCTAATTCCAGAACATAGCCATCATGCCCAAAAGAAAGCATGTACTCCCCTATTTCCTCTTCCTCCCATGCCCCGGAAACCACTAGTTTACCTATTCTGGATATTTCATATAAAAGGAGCCTTACAAAATGTGGCATTTTGTATCCAGCTTCTGCCAGGTAGCATAATGTATAGATAGGTTCATCCCTGTTGAGACACGCGTCAGGTTACTAAAAATTACACCTATGTTTCCAAGAAGTTTACAGTTATTTTTATACACACTGTTATTTTTATAAAAATTTTTAATGTTTATTTATTTTTGAGAGAGAGAGACAGAGCATGAGTGGGGGAAGGACAGAGAGAGAAGGGGACACAGAATCCAAAGCAGACTCCAGGTTCTAAGCTGTCAGCACAGAGCCTGATGTGGGGCTCGAACTCATACACCATGAGATCATGACCTGAGTTAAAGTCAGTGGCTTAACTGACTAAGCCACCCAGGCGCCCCAGTACCACACTTAAAAACTGTAACTTTTTAGTATGTTTTGAAACTGGGAAGTGTGAGTCCTACTACTTAGTTCCTCTTTTTTAAAGGTTTTTTTTTTTTTTGGCTATTTGAGGTCACTTTCATTTCCATATGAAGTGTAGGATCATCCTATCCATTTCTGCAAAAAATATATTGGAATGTTGATAGGGATTGAATGGAATCTACAGATCAATTTGGGGAATATTGCCTTTCTAACAATATTAAGTCTTTCAATCCACAACAAGAGATGTGTTTCAATTGGTTTAGTCCTCCTTTAATATCTTGCAATGATGTTTTATAGTCCTTGGTGTACAAGTTTTGGACTCTCTTGATTAAATTTATTTCTCAATGTTTTATCCTTTTTGCAGCTGTTGTAAATAGAATGTTTTGAACTTGAAATTTGGGCTGTTGTTTGCTTGTATCTAGGAATACCACTGACGGTTGAGTATTGTTCTTGTATCCTGCAACTTTTCTAAACTCACTTATTATCTCTTAATTTTTTTTCTTACTTTTGCCTGTAAATGTTTTTGACAAATACTTCCCGATAATGGCTTTAGCTCTAGGTGAGTTCCATGTTAGGCGCTATAAAGGCAAGCATTTCTGAGCTGGTCTTCCAGGAATCCAGCAGACTGATCAAAACAAATAATACAATTCTTTGTGAATAAGTTTGTTCTGCTCCCTCTGGACTGGTGGCCGGGATACAGGATGCGATTTTCAAGGCTATCGCTGAGCTGGGGCATGGTGGATGGGATTAGGCTAAATCAAAAAGACACAAAAGCTTGCTTTTCTTACGGAGATTCAACTGTTTTTCTTGAATAAGTGTTCCTTGGTTACTGCAAGCTTTTGGTTAGTTGCCAGGGTTCTGAAAAGCTGATTCGGCTAGTTTTTGCCAGTCTTTTTTCATTACTTTTATGAGGGGATGGACTTCTGGAGGTTTTTGTTCCACCATTTTTGCAGACATCAAGCTCCCCACCTCCCCACCCCCATCTTGAATCTGGATCCCTGTGGATTCCTCTGGATTCCTCTGAGTCTAGGAAGTGGCTTACCCCTCCCTCTTATTTGCAAAGAGTGCAGAGGCCACTGCCTCACAAGACACCATGTGGCCCCTCAGCTCCACAGCCTCCCCCCACTCCTAGCGGGTCTACAGCTAAGGTTACATTACAGGGGACCCAGGGATGCACTGATCCTGACAAGGGAGGAAAGGGATTACCCCAAAGAAGAGTGAGAAGCTCTCTACACGTGGGAGCTGGAAGGGGACACATAAGGTCGGATTCTGCAGATGCTGATTTGAACAAAGAGACCAAAACATGAAGTCGAATAAGGGAGAGTTTATTGATTTGAGAGCAATTTTCCAGGTTACGAGACTTAAGACTCTGGCAAGGACCTCAGAACATATAGCATGAACTCACTACTAGGGTGGCTCCCAGAAGCCTGGAAATAGTGACAGCCCATGCCAGGTGAGGTAGAAATGCCAGAATTACCATGGCTGACACTGGAGAAGATGAAAAGGCTCAGAGAAGTGGGCATGCTGGGGTGGATAGACTCTGTGAGATTGGGAAACCCACTAACTGCAAATGTTCCCTGGGAGGGCCTTGAGAATTCACCAAGGCCATGAGGAGTGTGTTGGTGAGGGGCACCAGCATCACTGAGAACTTGGTGATGGATCTCCTCTGTAAGCCAGGGCTGGTAGCAATGGGGTAGGGCCGGAGACCTAAAAGCTTGTGTAGGTATTTACTCACCCAAAGCCAGATGGATACAATTACCACAATAAATGGCAACGTGGGAGCGTCAGTCAGGAGACCTGACTGCCCAGGAGTTACAGAGATGGTTAATACACTACAGCGTTCGTAGGGGAAAACTAAATGTGCTGCCAACAAGGGTACCATTCAATCTGTGCCAATAAAGAAATCATGGATGAATGATCAGGAGGTTGAGGGCAATTGTTCTAATAAACTGTCATGATTCTTTAAGGAGTTGCTGAACCTGAACCAATTTTTTGACCTGAAATTCGTCTATTAAAAAATGATTAGGTGTCCAGGAGGAAGGATTCTGTAACCTCACAGCAAGTGTACATGATAACGATTACCCCAGTCTTTCCCCAAAAGGACTTATGGCTATTTACTCAGGTAACTGTGCACTGGAGAAGGAGGATACCTGATATTTCAAGGATTGTGGAACATGGGGTCAAAGCTGACATAGATACGCAGGAACTCAAAGCGTTATGATGGCCCCTATGTTAGAGAGTGGGCATATTGGGGGTGAGTAATAAATTGAGTCGTGCCCAAGGTTAGGTTCAGAGAGTCCAATGACCATTTCCCTGGTCCCCAAATAATTATATTTGGAATTGGGTCAGACATTATAATTGGAATAGACATCCTTGATGGTTGGTGTAACCTCCACATTAGGTTCTTGGATTACGGGGTAAGAGCCCAAGTAAAAGCCTTTCAAGTGCTCTTGTCCCACACCTTGTCTCCATGAAGATAGTAAATAAAAAACAATATTGTATCTTTGGGGGAGTGATGGAAATTAGTGTCCCCCTTAAAGACCTAAGGGGTGTAGTGACAGTGTTTTCCAACATATCTTTATTTAATTCACCACTCTGGGCCCTGAAAAACCCAGGTGAAGAAGGACAATAGATGACCACAAACTTAACTGAATAGTAGCCCGACTTACAGCTGCCATGAAAAATGTGTTATGTTTGTTAAAATTTGCTGGAACAAATTTGCGCAGCCATAGGTGCGTGGTGTATGGCCATTCATTTGGCAAATAGGTTCTTTTACATCCCTTGCAGAAAAGAAGGTCAGGAAGTTTTTGCATTCACATGAAATGGTCCATAGTATAAATTTGCAGTTTGTCTCAGACCTATGTTAACTGTCTCACTCTCTGTCAGGAATCTGGATGGTTAGAACATCCTGCACATTGATCTACTATGTCAATGGGCATCATGCTAATGTGGCTGGATGACAAAATGTCCCAAGTACTTTGGAAGTTTTGGTATGGCATGTGTATTCCAGAAGATGTCACATAACCCCCATGAAGATTCAGAGACTGGCCATGTTAGTAAAATTTTTAGGGATCCAGTGGCCACGGATATGTTGCAAAATCCATCCCATCCAAAGAACAGGACAAATTATTGCATCTTATATCTCCCACCATAAAGAAAGAAGCATAATGTCAACCCATACACTGGGTCACACAAAGATTGTGATGTTGGAGTGGTATCTAAAGCAGGAGAGGGCTCAGGAGCAGGTGCAGGCTTTGCCACTTGGGCCATACAACCTGGCTGATACACTTGGCTGACACTGGCCACTTGGGCCGTACAACCCAAGTGGTGTTAGAGCTGTCAGTGGTGGGAAAAAGTGCCATGTAGAGTTTAAAACACACATCTTAATGAGAGACTCATAACACTGACCCCTAAGTTTCTGGGACTCAGTCATGCCATTTGCAATAAGAACTAGATGCCTTTTGGAAAACAACTGGCATGCTACTGAGCCCTGGACAAGACGCCCTGACTGTTAGGTACCATATGCTGGCATGACAACTGTCCACCACAATCTGGGTTCTGTCAGACCAAGCAAGTCATGATATCAGGTGGCGGGCCCTTGTGTGATGGAATGAGTACACTTGGGGTTGAGTAGGAGCTGAGCCAGGAGGCACAAGTGAGCTCTTGAGCGTGTGGCCATGTGATCCACCATTGTTGCACAGTGGCTGTCACTTGCCTTATATCTGTGGCTGTAGGGAGCATCCTCAGTGGCCAGCAGGAAGAGGAAAGGGCCCAAGTTTGGTTTATGGGTAGGTTGGCCTGATATGTGGATGCAAGCCATGAATTTGCAGGAACAGCCTCACAACCCCTCCTAGTGGGGACTCAGAAGGCCGTGGTGAGAACTTTAGGTAGTACGTGGTCATCCAATTTGTATAGAACGGTAAGTGGCCTGAGTTAGAATACAAGCAGACACGTGGGCAGAGGCAAATGACTTGGCTGACTGGTCAGTGAACAATTGGAAGACTGGGGACAAAGAGAGCTGAGGCAGTTATGGAGACATGAGTATCTTCATATTGTACATTTTATGCTCACTAAAAGATACCCATCATGGAAGAGGGACCAGCAACCACAGAAACAGAATGACTAGGCCAAGTGATACCAGCCAGCCTCTGTCAATGGCCACCACAGGGACAGCTTACTTCCTTGTCCTATTTTTAGAGGACAAAGGGGAAAAAAATGACCCTTTCTTCATTTTTATATCAAAACATACTTTTCCAGGTGCAGTGTGGTGGGTTGAATGGTAGTCTCCCACAAAAGATGTGTCCATATCCTACCCCTAGAAGCTGTATATGCAACCTTATTTAACAAGGGGTCTTGGCAGAGACAATTAAGGTAAGTATCTCAAGATGTGATCATCCTGGATTATCTGGATGGGCCCAACATCCACAGACAAAGTGTCCTTCCAAGAGACACACAGAGGAAAGTCACATAGGGAGAAGGGGTGAGGGCCATGTTGAGACAGAGGCTGAGAATGGAAGGGTGCAGCCACAGCCAAGGAATGACAGCAGCCACCAGAATATGGATGTGGTAGGACTGGATTCTCCCCTAGAGCCTTACGAGGGAGCATGGTTCTGCCAACACTTTGATTTTGGACTTCTGGTCTCCAAAGCCATGAGAATACATTTCCATTGTTTTGAGCCACACATTTTGTGGTAATTTGTTACAGCAGACATGAAAAACTGATACACACCATTAAAGGAACTGGGTCCTCTTTACATCTAGCTTATACTCTTCACTTCTTTCCACCTCTGACTTTCAGTTCTGTTTGGGAGAGTTTAAAAGCTTTCTCAGGTCTTCCTTTGTGACTGTACCTCAAAGCAGACTAATACAAACATGAAATAACAATTACAGGGGTAGAATAAGAGTCCTTCTCATTTTCAAATGCTAGCAGCCCATGGACAGATTCTGTTGACAATGGACTTGCAAGGGAGCTCACATGAGAGTCAGTGAGATTTATTACTCACTTAGGAGTTGTTCATTTCATCGTCCACACTGGAGGTCTTATCACTCTTGACAGAGGGTGGTAAAAAATGGTGGAACATTAGGGATGGAGGGATGCCAGTATTCTTCTGTGGTTGAGCCAGGAGACACTGTCCAGGATTCTAGCACAAGAAATGGAGATACATATTATTTAAATAGGGAAAACTATAAATTGTCGGAGCCCCGCTCTGACCGGTCCAGGAGTACCCCGAAGGAGGGCTGGCGTCGGCACCAAGGAATGGACACAGACAGCTCAGGTGAACCAATCTGGACAGTTTATTGGTTTTTCAGCAAGCTTATATATGCTTTTTACTCTCTATATGTTTGCGTCAAGCTATTGTTTTTGGTCTCAGAAAATTCTCAGGGAAATCATCCATGAGAAAACTTTCTGGTTATTTCCTTGTGTTACTGCTGTTTTACTTCAAAGAATTAATCTTTAATCTTACTATTTCTGTGCCTGACAAGCTAGAGGGCTAGTTATTTTTTATATTATTATTCCAATTGCTTTAGCTGAAACTGGTAGAGCCTATTCTTTAGAGAAATGGGAGCGTGACTGCTTTCTTGATAACTGCCCATCATAACCTTCTACAGGGGCACGTTTTTCTTCAAAGTGCCCTTAATGATTAACTGATTGCTGAGTTATAGGGAAAGGCTCAGTAAGAAAAATTTAAGCTGATTGAATAAGTTGATCGATTAGAAGAAGGGATATCAGTAGCCTCGCTTCCAGAGAACTGCTTTGCAGTCTTCTCTTATCGACCCCCTGGGCTTTGCCAACAGGTGGGTGATGAAGGTCAGATCCCGGCAGTAAATTATTCTGTAGTCATAAAATACTTAGAGGATTATAGGAAAGGAGTACTTTAATTTTTGCAGAAGAGGGTCCATGGATACTGTCAAGAATTGCTAAACAAGAAATAGAAGCAGAGGCTTATAGTTCTACATTACAGTGGTAATGTCCAGTAGGACTGAAAATGGAAATCACTAAAAACTGGACAGCTCTGGGGAATGTGGAAGAGTCATGTGATGAAAGAGTGTTGTTTCCTCATATTCCCTTCCATATCATTTAATTTTTTTCGTGTGCGTGTATTATTTTAACTAAATTTTTTGAAATAAAATATTCCAGCATTAAAGTGTATGTTTAAGGTAGAAGTTGGGGGAGAGTGAAGAAAGTCAGGCAAGGGAGGCAGTACAGTCATGAGTCAGGCCCCCTGGCCCTCCCTCCCAGTCCTGGGTATCAGTTGTCTGTCCCCAGAAAGGACAACTTCTCATGGGCTCAAGAATTCTTGGAAGGTGCCCAGTGCCATAGAGCCCCTGGTTGTACTTATCCCTGAGAACCCACATCTCATAAAGCCACCTTTGGCAGCACCAGGGTACAGCTGTGCGAAGTCCGGGCTTGGAGCACTAATCTGTGAAGACAGGAACAACGGGAAAATTTACAGATTGACGAAAGCAGCACTTGAATCATCTGGGATGCTTTTATAGAGGCATAGCTACGCTGCTCCTGATTTCATTCGAGAAGGTACCACTAGCATTAATATCTGTAGCAAGGGGCATAGCATGTTGCCAGCATTCATCGGCTTGCAAGACACCAGAGTACCCTGGATGTTTTTGGCTTTGGGAGGGCTTTTGAATTTGTTCAGAGAAAAGTAATTTCTATCTGGTTCCATCCAATTTTCTCTCTCCCACTCCACTGAGAATTGCTTTCAAAGATGGATTTGGGAACATAATTTTAATTCTTTGGGAGCTATGTAACAGTACCTATCAAACACAAAAATGAATGGTCCTTTCCAGTAGATTAATCTCCATATCTCCAGCACCTGGCCCAATGGCAGGACTGAATGATTGAATGAATGAATGAATGAATGAAACTGAAGACAGGGCTAATTGTGATTTTGTGGAACTGAGTCCTTGTCACACTTTTTGGGCTCAGTTCTCTAACTAACCATAAAACCACCAAGTCATATCATCACCATCCAGCCACACTTCTCTCACCCACAGGAGACCATCACAGACGTCAGAAGGCCATTTGCTGCATTGCATATGTTTCGCAAAATGTGCTGCCAGGACACCTCAGTCCTTGAAGATGATCTGTGATAGAAGGATTCCACGATAAACATACGTTTCAAAAACAGTGTGTACCACATTCCTGTCTGGGAATATACAATGCACTTCGAGGGCTCTGAGAAGTTTTATAGTAAAAAAGCAAAATTTGGTTGCAAAGTCTACCCAAACGTACTTAATTCGTTTTTCCTTCAAATCACACCTTGAAGTTTTAATATCTTTTAAAGCTTGCCTAACATAGTCTTACAATTTACTAACACATTGGGGTTATTCTACGAACATCACACTTGAGTCCTATACGACTCCTCTGCAGTGATTTTTAGTGCCATCTTCTGAAAACAAAATGGCATGTGGCAGTTTTTACAACTGTTTTCCAATAATAATGTATTTTGAGTTTATGGCATGGTTTAGAAATTAATGCTCCTTCCTCAATTAAGAAAATTCTAAAAAAAAGAAGAAAAAGAAATAGAAAAATCAATGCCTCTCTGAAAGATTCCACTTATGAGGTATGCATTTGTTTTGTACAAGACGTTTTGTTCTTCCTAATGGCTTGGGGATTAAATGAAATAAGATATATAAAGTTACTATTTTGATTTCTTATTTGAAATGTAAGTGGGTTAAAGTCAGGTCTTGCTTCCTTTGGGGCTTCACTCCAGGCTCCATAAAGAAAAGCAAGAATTATTTCAAACATACTCTGGATGGCGAGTTTTAACCTAATTATTTCATGTTCTTAAATTTGAGATTTCAGAAACTTAGGATGTATCTCTACATGCCTCCCAGACTGAAATCCATACTTTTCCTGTTTGAAAGTTAAAAGGTACCTTGGGGCACCTGGGTGGCTCAGTCGGTTAAACGGCTGACTCTGGATTTCAGCTCAAGTCACGATCTCATGGTTTTTGAGTTCAAGCCCTGAATCGGGCTCTGGGCTGACAGCACGGATCCTACTTGGGACTCTGTCTCTCTCCCTCTTTCTCTGCCCCTCCCCTGGTAATGCTCTCTCTTTCTCTCTAAATTAATAAATAAACTTTTAAAAAAGTTTAAAAAAGTACATCATCATTTAAAACATGCACTTGTCTAGTTGATTTCTACAGGTGAGTTTGTACTATGTTAAATGATTTTTCTTTAATGTCATAACACTTCGGACTGTCCGCTATGAGAGGTTTAGGGAACTGTGTTGTGAGTAGGAGACAGTCATGCAGTTCATTCATGCAACATCTGGAACATTTCCACCCCTCCCATTCATGAATAGTCTTTTTCCCGAAAGGATAGTGCGAATGTCAAATCTTATCACAGAGCCAGTATTTAAAAGCTCAATTTCACTTTTTGTTTCCAAGCCAAATCTCCTAAATATTTGGATTAATTAATACCATCAAGAAGCAACTTATCATACGAAAGATAGTACTTAGAATTATGATTCCCAGGCTATTTGCGTCATTTCACATCTGAGTAAGGATTATGCTAATCCCTTCAGGCAAACATCTGCAGAAAGTTGTTTGATGTTCTCTAATGGAGATTTCACAGTCATAAAATATCCAAGTGGGAAGATTTCTTTCAAAATCCATTAGTTTGTCTATCACTCTCCCTGGTGCATAAAATGCACTCCTTTCAACAAAGTTCTGCCGACCACGCAGAACATCTTTTAGATTGTGGCTCTATCACACCTACAAGGACGATAAGACATAAATCACCCAGTGCCCTGCCAAGTTTCCTCCGTAACTTCTTTTTTGGCGTTACCAACTCATGACTGGCAGATCAGAAGCACATCAGAAAAACGTCAGTGGAACAATAATTAGCAACTGCGTCACGCATCTGGGCCCATTTTGATAATGTGAGATCATGGCGTTCTTGCTCTTGGATGAAGAGTGAAGAACGGGTTTCTGAAAACCACAGAGGACTTAATTTCTTTTTCTCATTTGTATATAGGGGAATGTATTATTAGACCAAAGCATTAAAAAAAAGCGTTTCAGAAAAATGAATATTCTAAACTACTAACCCTATGAGTCATTAAATTCCCCTTAAAGTGACACAGAGATCCGATGCATTCATTGTAGAATATCTTGTGAAATTTCCAGCATTATATTATGAAAGACATACAAGAGAAATACATAATGCAGTCCTGGTTCTTAAGAAGACTAAGAAGACACTAATAACTTGTACGGCACAATTAGAAAATGTACCTCCTGCTAAGTGGTTTGGACCAGGGGTAAGCAGTATGACATGGGCAAAAATACTCAAGAGCTAAGAGAGACAAACGTAGGGAAGAGGCACAAGGGAGATGGGATTAAGCGCAACCCGGAAATGGAACGCAATTCTGAAGAATAGTTAACATTGAACCCTTCATTTTGTCCGATACTGTGGTAACCAGTCAACTTACAGTGTTTCATTTACTGCTCCCCTCAGTTACCTGGGATTAATACTGGTATTTACTCTCCTTTCACTAAAGAAGAAACTGAGATTCACTGGGGGATCTGTGATGTGTCTGACGGCCAGTAAATAAGTGAGGGAGGAGGAATTTCAGATCTATTTCCAGAAGTTAACCACCTTGCTATAGTAGCTGGCTGTGTTGTTGTAAAAGATAAATGGATAAAGCTATGAATGTAGATATAAACATATATATGGATATAAATGGATATGATGTATATAAACAACATACCTTGCATATAAATATTGGATTGCATATATATTATATTATACTATACTATATACATACTATATATACTATATTATACTATATAATATATAGTATATATTATATTATGTATGTATCATATAATATATACTATATTATATATGCATATATTATATATTATATTATATGTGAATATAATATAATATATATGCATATAATATATAATATATTATATATGCATATAATATATATATTGGATGTGACATAGGTAGAAGACAGCAATAAGAGAGAGCATTTCAGATGTGAGAGAAGGATTCCGCATAACTGTAGTAGTAATTGGCATGAGTTTGAGGAAGGGTCAAAGAGGATACTTCCCTGAGTAACTGGCAAGGAGGGCTTACCTTGGGAAGGATGAGATGATAAGTGGTTGGCTTAAGGAAGACACAATGGGCAGGCCAGTGTTAGCATGTGACAGGGAGTTTGGGCTGGTCTGGAGTTGAAATTCAGGGGTGTACTGGCTGCCCAAATAGGTAACCACCATGTGCTTTGGACACATGGACAGAATGTTTAGGGAAACCCACCCAGGCAAGCCCCCTGATCTGAGGATAGGAGACCTGTGGCAAAGAGATGGAACCCTGAATGTTTTGGGGGGTGAAATACATGCAGATCTGAGGGATAAACCAGATGTGGGGAGCAGTGGAAACCTGGGGGCTGAGGCTCGAAGAGCAGTCCCATCCAGTCCTCCCAACCCCCACTCAGGGGACAGAGGCCCCTAGGGAGTCCGAACAAGTGCGGTAGATCTGCTCTTCCCTGGCATTGGCAAGACTCCCAGGGGCACCCATTACCGTTCTCCTTCTGTAGTTTCAAGCAAGGTGATCCCCCAGTCCCTCCACCTGGTCCCTGACCAGAGAAACCATGATCTGATCTTGTTCTGGGGTACTGAGAAGACTTGCAGGCCAGGTTATTGACCACACACTCTTTTCTCCATGTGCTCTGCCTTGAGAACCAAACACATGAGTAAGATGCACTTCCCCATGCACAGGAGAACCCCTATCCACCCTAGAGATTCCTGGGAAGTACAAGAACGGGCAAGTCCCCAAACTGCCATACAGCCTGTGGGATACACATAAAGGACAACCCCCAGGCATTCCCAGAAATGCTTGGGTATGTGACCTTCTGCAGAAACGGGGGTGGTTAAACTGCTGAGATTCACACAGTAATCCTGAAGTGGCTGCTTTGGTGAGCACAGGCTGAAGGTGCCCAGGAGAGCCAGCTTGTCACATACAAGCTGTTCTGGTGTGTTTTCAGGTGTGTTACAGGACGTGCACACAAGACCCTATACACTGTATGTATAAGCAAGACAGCAAGACTACAAACACCAATGGCTGAAACAGTAAAAGAGTAGAAGAAACACAAATACCTTTTCTTTTCGTTTCTTTTCTTTTCCTTTCTTTTTTCTTTTCTTTTCTTTTCTATTTCTTTTCTTTTCTTTTCTTTTCTTTTCTTTCTTTTCTTTTATTTCTTTTCTTTTCTTTTCTTCTTTTCTTTTCTTTTCTTTTCTTTTCTTGTCTTTTCTTTGGTCATAGCCTTCTTGTAAGATTTTGGCTTTGGAAAAACATAATCGATCACCTAATGGTAAAACTTCTTTCTTTGCCCATCCAAAGATGAATGCTTATTTCGAAGCAGAAGAAATCTATAACTCGTGGCTTTAGTTTCGCTTGTACTCTGCGCTAAACCCAAGGTCACACTCAGCACACACACACACACACACACACACAAAACAATCCTCAATGTACAAATGGGTGGGGCCCCAAGAGTACACTTGTAAACTGGTTCCTGGAACACTTGAAGCGTTTCCCCAAGGACACAATGGTAAGAAGGACTGCTCAGCTCTCAGGACAGCCTGGAAAACTCTAGTTAACCCCTTGAGGTCTGAGGCTGGTGCCAAGAGTCACCAGGCACCTGGGAGACAGAGGATGGAGCAGGCCCAGGGAGGTGGGGCTGCGTTTGGAGTTCAGGGACTGTCCTGTCCTTGAAAGGAAGAACTCAATGGCCCAGTCATTTTGGGCACAAAATTTTCAGGACTGGTTGTCATAGCGATATATCAATACTTTTCCAAAAATAACTTTTTATTTTGAAATAGTTTAAGACTCACAAGAAGTTGTAAAAATAGTACAGAGAGTTTCTGTGCACCCATTTCCCACTTTGTCCCATGATCATATCTTACGCAACCCTGGTGTATTGTCAAAACTAGGAAACTGATGTTGTCATGATAATTTTTACCCAGTTAGGGAGCTTACTCGGACTTGCCCAGTTATCTTTTGTCCCCCCGAATAAATATAATGCTTTAGAATTATTAGATCATCTTATTTCTCCAGTGTTACAGATGCTAAAAATCTTGACTTTTGCAACATAATCTCCCATTCTTTACTATAAAAAATTTTTAACTATGTTATTTGAGTGAAGAATGAGTAGGCTTTCTATTCATACAAATTACTTTAATTCTGACACCAAAAGGCAAAGATTTTAAAGGTTTCTGGAATATGCTATATTTGTAGTCAAAAAAATAATTTATGAAATGACAACTTTGCAAGATAATGAGTCGACACTTGACAATAGTGTGGGCCGGCCTCCTGTTCCCAATGTGCCACGAACTGAGTGAAGTCCTCTTAGCTGAGTTACTTGATCTCTTTGGCCCTTAATTACTTGATTGCAAAACAAGGGAATCAGACTACATGACTTCTAAAATGCCTTTCAGTTAAAAAAGAAGTCTTACAATACCTTTTCTCAGAAGTATTGCATAGAGATCATTATAGAAAGTGTAAGATGGTTATATTTAAAACAACCGAACCCAAAATGGTCCCAGGTCTAAAGCGAAAGCAAAAAATGTCTTGTACTCGCATGAAGGTCATGGGAAAAGTACAAAAGAAAATGCAATGGTGGCATCGGTGGCCATGAGGAGACCCACCCGCAGGTGGCTGGGAACAGCATAGTCTGCCTTCCCCATAAACCACTGAAATCGTGTGACATTCGGACAAATGATGTTCACCTTTCCAAGCCTGTGTTTCTTCTGCTCTGCAAAAGGACCATATTCCCCGGGGAGTGTGGTTCTGAGGACTAATAGGAAGGTGGTGGGTAAAGCACACAGGAGTCCCAGGCAGGGTCTGGGTCCCAGAAGATTACCAGAGAGCTTGAGTGTCAGGGGGGAAGGGAGTGTGCAAGACAGGCGAGGAGGCAGTTTTCATTTAGATAACAGGACTGAAAGGAGCAGTCAGCCTGCCTTTTAGAGCAGTTAGCTGCAGTAGGGAGTCTCTATTCTCTGAGGACACTTCTGGAGGAGAACCTGTCATGGGGCTCAGATGGGTTTGTCACCCTGGCCACTTCCTGAAGCATCAGGCTGAGCTGAGGGAGGTGACGTGACCTCCCCCATGATGCACAGGAGAGACTCATGGTCTTGGCAGCCCCGAACTAGCAGAGAGGCAGAAGTGAGAAACACAGACAGCTCTAATCTGTTTTTAGGAAAAGTAAACACATCCCACATACTTGTCTCACTGTAAGTTTGGGATTAGGATTTAGACTCTGGGTTCCAGAGTCTAAGACATCTTACTATGAAAATGAAACAAATTTATTATTCTTTCCCCATCTTCCCGTTCATCCTCATTTCCTGTCATAAACTAGACCACAATTAATTTGATAAAACTATAGAAAAAGTTAAACACAAATATTTATGTATACCCCTGCCCAGCAGTCATGGGTCACGGCTTTTTACATCAAAATTGCATAGCGGATAATCTCATACTCCTTTTGCTATTGTCTCAGGTCACATTTTAATTTTTTAATTTTTTATTTTATTCTATTTTTTTTCAGGCCACATTTTTAAAAGGGTTCCTTTTGAATTTTTCAGATTGCTTTCACATCTTCACGTTAAGACATAGCTTTAAAAAATCTCGCAAAATTGAATATTCCATCTCCCAGCTTTCTACCACCGGCATTAGAAAGCCTGTGTTCATACCTACATACAAACCACACTAAAAATGACCTGGGTTACTGGAAAACTATATACATTTTGTCTCTGTATTTAAAGAAAAAGAGAACTTGAACTCATTGCATTTATAGCCAAGAAATGATCTAATAATCTTAATTTTATAATACTTTCAGAAAGAAATTATTTATTGGCCCAACCAGAACTAGAAATTACTCTTTGACTCCAGTGTAGACTGAAAAAGTACACATCTGTAATTTACAAAATACAAACGAAAATTAATTCCAAAAGGAAAACAATCTACAAGTAGAAAGCCTTTCAGGGCTCAGTCGGTTAAGCATCCGACTTGGCTCAGCTCATGATCTCATGGTTCATGAGTTTGAGCCCTGTGTTGGGCTCTGTGCTGGCAGCTCAGAGCCTGAATCCTGCTTCTAATTCTGTGTCTTCCCCTCTCTCTCTGCTCCTCCCCTGCTTGGGCGCTCTCTCTCTCTCTTTCTCTCAAAAATAAATAAATATTAAAAAATGCTTAATAAAAAAAAGAAAGAAAGCCTTTAGCTTATGAAATCAACTAAGCATTCAGTGTGACTTTGCTAATATGGAGCTGACCCTCTAGACCTCCAGTCATGCATATATAGACTCTGGAGATGTCATTCAATCCACACATAACTTGTTGAGGGCCTGCTACATCTACTTGTGTCCTGGTTACAATAAAGAATTTGTATGGAAATATATGTTATTATACAAAAACTTAGATTGCATAGGATGCACTATTAGAGCTGATATGTGAATTGTTGTCCCCTGTTTGCAATCAGGTAGGTGCAGAAATTGGGAGTAAGCCTTTAGAAATTTTTATACAACCTGACATCATCATGAAGTTTGTGTCTGGTAGACGGGTCTCCTTGAATAAGATGTAGGCCAGTTCCAATGCTGTTGAATTCACCTTGCTGCTGTATGTGTTGTGAACTTCAAGCTATATTCATGCCCAGTAAAACCACATATTGGTCTGCAATTGATAGAAAATGGGCAAACAAACTCATCTCCTTTACCATAGATTGGTTGGGAATCAATTGATATTGAATGCAGTCCTTGTTACAGGTTTCTTTTACAGAACAGGTAGCGATCATCTTTGTATTTCAGTAACTATGTGTCTATAACATAATTTTCTTTGCTTTTTTTAGAGAGAGAGAGAAAGAGCACGAGTAAGCATGCAAGCTGATGTGGGGCAGAGAGAGGCAGAGAATCCCAAGCAGGCTCCATGCTCAGTGTGAGCCCGTCTCGAGACTCAATCTCATGACCATGAGATCATGACCTGAGCCAAAATCAAGAGTCAACGCTTAACAGACTGAGCCACCCAGGAGCCCCTATAACATAATTTTCAGTGAATGTGTTATTCTTCAGTCTTTACATTCAGTTAATTGAGAGGTGGCTCAAGTTGTAATTGATGCTGGCCTCTTTCCCAAGACTGTCTGCTCCCATTCGAAAATTGCATTAATGGGACTTAGGTACAATGGCACTGAGATTCAGAAACGTACATCTCTCTTGAATGCTCTGCCCAGGGGAATCACTTCCGAACTATTGAAGGCACTTCACTAAAAGACAATTCCATCTACAATTGCAGAAACCCCTGGGCAATATTTTAGCAATAGTGCCCTTTCACCAAGACCTTTATAAATCCCCAAAGTAATAAGTGTTCTGAGTGTTGGAGATCCAGAGGACGTAGTATGGCAATTTGGCACTGGCCAGGCTGCACTGACCAACAGAAGGATGACCACTATTTTACACTCATCCTGTTGCCCTCCTCTCCTCTATCTGACATTACTAATCAATTGTGGGCTGTTTTGGACTCAACCTCAAAGTTATCCTTGATAAAGGATATCCTCTAGAGAGCTTCTGCCAAATCAGAGGTGAGACCTAAGAAGAAACCCACTGGCCTAAACCATTTGCCATGAAAAAGTTTCCAAGAGTTGCAACACACTTCACCTTGCACTTGTTAGAACAGCACAAACCCCACAAATATTGGAAAGGAAGTGGCGAAGAGTTTGCTACTATACACTTTAGCAGAGTAAATAGAATTCTACAAGGCTCTTAGAAGCATCACTAAGTTTTTCTACCTTGTGAAAATTCAACTCTGGAATATTTCATCATGTTTTCTGCTTGGCTACACCTTCTCCAATGGTGACTTTAAGTCTAAGTTCCTTGATTTTCCAAGTATAGAGTGAGCACTGACTTCAAAAGGATAATGGTATCTATAATGTTTCTCCCCCAAACCAGAAAGTTTTCTAAAGGGAAGTCCAAATTGAATCAATTAGCAGGAGAATGGGTCAGAGAAAGATAATGATGAATACTGGCCAGTCTAACTCAATGTTAGGGTCTAGTGTTAGGCCACGTAATAATGAAAGTCCTCTGTAGCATTTACTACATTCATATATTAAGGTAAAAAATAGTTACCCCATGCCAAATTTGGTAAGAATGAGAGTTTCAAATATTCTTAACCATTCATTAAAAAAAAGAAAAGAAAATACAATTCCTATTTTTTTCCCTTAGGCCTGAGCACATGCACCAATTCATTTGCCCAATTTGTTTCAGTGGACCTTTTTGAAACATTTTGTTTCAAGGTTTATTATTTATTCCCAAGCCAACTAATCTTTTTTGGTGCTTTACAAACAGCATAAACGTCACTATGACATCTTTTGGTAACTCAATATATGGTGAATATACCCTAATACTTGGTATATATGCCAGCTATAAAATTTTAGATGAATAAACCTGAAAAAATACCTTTTCAGAAAGAATAAAGTCAGGATGCTTTACAAAGGCCGAAGGTTGTGGGCTAATTGACTCTTATCATTTCTATTCAGCAAACATTTAATGATCATGGTATCTACATCAGGACTGACAAAGAGAACTCCTTGTGGAGAATGGAAATGTTCTGTATCTGCTTAGTCAATATCTTAGCCATTAGCCACATTGACTAGTGACCACTTGAAATGTGGCTCATGAGGAACAGGATTCTTTATTTTAGTAAATTTTAATTAAATTAAATTTAAACAGCCACATGTTCATATATAAAATAGATATCAATGTGTTGGGATAGAAAATGAATGTGATTTGGCTTTTCTCTCGAAAACTTACAAAGTAATGGGAGAAATAAAATGCATACAGAATTTTACAATCAAAATCCCAACTGAATTTTTATGGAACTTAATAAATATAAATTTTATATGGAAGATAAAAGCCCCCAAATCACCAAGATAATTCCGAAAAGGAACAAGGTTAGGGAGAGGAGGTGGGGTTTGCCCTACCAGATATTAAGACTTTGTACAGAGCTATCATAATTAACAAGGAAATATTGGTATGGAGCTAGCATAGTAAAACAGAATGAAGAACTCAGAAACACATTCATGAAGGATTTTTTTTCTTTTTTTTAGCAAAAGGCAAAAAGCAGAAGCTATCAAGAAAGTTGATAAGTTTTACTACAGCTGAACTTAAACTGTTTATAGTTTGCAAGACATTGTAAACAAAGTTAACAGACTGAGAGGACAAAATCTATATAGCTGATAAAGGAGTAGAATACACAAATATACAAATAATTTCCTAAAAATTCATTAAGAAACACAAGTAACAAAGAGAAAGAACACAGGTAGAGGACATGAAGAGGCCTCTCCTGGAAGATGAAACCCGAGCTATGAATAAGCATGAAGAATGTGTTCTGTTTGACCACATGCAAATCAGAGCAATAAGGCTGCATTTTATACCCAGAGTATCCTCTACTGGGCTTGCATTTAACAAAGCCAAGCCTTAGCATGGACATGGATGACCTTATACATCGTTTGTAGGATGCAAGATAGGACCACCCCTCTGAGAGCTATCTGGCAATGTCTGGCAAACTCCAAATCCGTACATGCTACAGCCCTGCTAATCTATTTCTAGGCACTTACCTTCCATCAATTCTTGCACGAAGAGCACAAGGGAATGTGCACAGCATGTTCACTGCAGTGTTACTTGTAATTATGGAAAATTAAAAATGAGCTAAATGTCTCTTGGTAGGGGAATGGATAAATTGCAGTATGGTCATTTGAAAGAATGATCCGTAGCATCTGGAGTAAATGAGCTAGATCCATGTTTATCAAGGCTAATGGGTCTCAAAAATATAATGTGGAGTGAAAAGAGAAGTGATGGAAAAATATGTGGAGTGTGGTACCACTTATGTAAATATCAAACCACCCTGAGTACTAGATATTGTTTGTATGAAATGCTTGTGTATTAAAGGGATGAAAACTGGATGAGATGAATATTAACAATTTCACGATAGCTACACCTGGGCAAGAAAGGTCTGTGCCTTCGGGGGAGGAGCTCTGGCCTTCCTCTGTCTGCTCCAGCCCCAGGGCCGAGGGGTTGTACCCACGGAGGCCTATCCCCACTCTGTCTCTCCAGTTCCCCCTGCTCTGGGAGCTGGGAACCCAAGATTCCCTGCCCAAGGGTCCTAAGTCCTCTTTGTGGGCCTGGGTGGGCCTTTTCCTCTGGCCCATCTTCTGAAGAAATGACCGGATGGCTGCCTAGGGGAGGAAGGGAGGTGACTGGGAACAGGATCTGAAGGCATATGAAGGAAACTTCAACTGTGTCTATGAATGTTAGTTTTTTATAACAATATACCTAAAAGAAACATAACCACATGATTTTCGCTAATTCTCAGGGTGGGTGGTATTTTTTTCATTGCTCTTTTTTTAAAAACCTTTTTTTTTTTTTAAAGTTTATTTATTTATTTTGAAAGAGAGAGCGAGTGAGCGAGCAGGGTTAAGGGCAGAGAGAGAATGAGAGAGAGAATCCCAAGCAGGCTCTGCACTGTCAGCATAGAACCTGACGTGGGGCTTGATCCCATGAACCATGAGATCATGACCTTAGCTGAAATCAAGAGTCAGATGCTTAATCGACTGTGCCACCCAGGCACCCCACTCATTGCTTTTTTTAATAGGCGACTCACATATAGCACTTACTATGTTTCAATTACTATTCTAAGTTATTTACATTAAAAACGAGAAGGTTGGGGCGCCTGGGTGGCTCAGTCGGTTAAGCGTCCGACTTCGGCTCAGGTCGTGATCTCACTGTTCATGGGTTCGAGCCCCGTGTCGGGCTCTGTGCTGACAGCTTGCTCAGAGCTTGGAGCCCGTCTTTGGATTCTGCGTCTCCCTCTCTCTCTGACCCTCCCCTGCTCACGCTGTCTCTCTCTCTCTCACAAATAAAATAAAAACATTAAAAAAAATGAGAAGGTTCATTATTACTCAGTTTTGTTGAAGACAACTAAATAACTTGCCCAAGGCCACTCACTGCAAAAAATAGAAAGGGATTTGACTCCACTAGGTGTGGTTCCAAAGTCCTTGATCTTAGCAAAATTCTAGTTCTACTTGACTATATACGTCATTTAAAAAAATTAACATTAAAATACCAAGTGAAATACACAGAAAAAGGTAGTGAAATTCCTCGAGAAGTTTCTTGGATGTGTTAGGGGCACAAACGAAGAGGGCATTACCTGGGAAGGAAGGCAGTCACGGTGGTGCGGACGGCTTCACAAACCAGTGGGCCGGGAAGGGGCAGGAGAGTGAACCACCAGGAAGAGGGAAATTCATGCATACCAGGATGGGTTTAGGAAAGTTCAAGAAGGATTTGAGGATTAGCAAGTAGCTGTGGTTGGCTGCCACATGAGGGGACAACTTGGTGAGGAACATGGGTGAGGACCTTGAAAGGGAGGGTGAGACAGGAAGATTTAATTTGGAGGGAAGGCGGCTGTGAGCTGCACTGTGGGCAGCTGGTGGGCAGCACGGGCTGGACCGCAGCACGGGAGGGGGCCGCAGGTGAGGAACCCCAGGGGCGCTGCGGGCAGAACAAAGATGGTGGTGGAGGAGAGGAGAGGAGGCAATACCTGTGTGTGTAAAGGGGGCAGTGTCTAGAAGCACCCAGGTACCCGCACCTACGGTGAAGCAGGCACAGTTGTAGGTGGTGGTGACATAGGGTGAACAAAACTGAAATTTCTGCCCTCGTGGAACGTGCAGTCTAGCGGAGGAACACAAGTAAGGTAAATGAATAGAGGAGGCTTCTGGTAGACAATACGCGTACGCGTGTGTTAGACGGATAAAGCAGGGAAGGGAGCGGGAAGGAAGGATTGCCCGTGAACGTGTATCCGTGTGTATTGGGTGGTGTGGGGAAGGCTGAATGCCGGGGACGGAGTGAGCTAAGGTGCCATGTGAAGAAAAGCCTGCAAAAGTGAGGGGTGTTGAGATGATCCAGAGATTCAGAGTCTGGGGCTGGGCCTTGGATACCCCAAAAGGGAGGTGAGAAGGAAGATCTGGGTGGGAGGAAGACAGATTGAGTCTGGGGTCCAGGGAGCCTGTTAAATATATGGGCTAGTGGGGCGCCTGGGTGGTTCAGTCAGTTAAGCATCCGACTTCGGCTCAGGTCATAATTTCCCCGTTCCTGAGTTCGAGCCCCGCCTGGGGCCCTGTACTGACAGCTCCGAACCTGGAGTCTGCTTTGGATTCTGTCTGTGTCTCCCTCTCTCTCTTCCCCTCCCCTGCTCATAGTCTGTCTCTCTCAAAAATAAAAACGTTAAAAAAATATATATATAAACGGGCTAGAGCCTGGAGCAGGAGACATGGGGGCACAGAAACCATTGCTAACTCAGTGGTAGATACGCTTTATGTAGTAGCTGAGATCAAGGAATGTGAGAACAATAAAAGCCACCCATCCGGAGCCCCTGCCCACCACCAGGTGCTCTATCCTACACGGTGTCTGCCATCCTAACGACACCCCCGCACCCTCCTAGCATTAACTCGGCACAAAGAAAAGTAGCAGTAGCCAACACGTGAAAGGGTATGCGCTGTGCATCAGGCACTTTCCTGGCACTCGATATATGTTTTCAGTCTTTACGGAGACCCTAGGAGGGTATTAACCTCACCTGACAGGTGAGGATACTGGGCTGGCCGGTGAGTTGCCCAAGGTCAGGAGCTGGTGAGGGGATGAAGCCGGCTGCACAGAGGCAGGACGCTGTCTCCAGGGTCCTTGCTCGGGAAGGACAAAACGTGTCTGTGCTCCACCAGTCTCTGGGAGCTTCCAGAAAAGCAAGATGAGGATACAAAGCTTTTTTGAGGATGGGGGCGGGGGGGGGCGGTGCTGGGGAGAAGAGCTAGAGAAAGTCTCAGAAAACAGGACAAGATAGGAGGCTAGGCCTGGGCAGGGAGGGCGCTGTCTGCAGGGTGGGGGTGGGGGGTGGTCCGCACCGCCCCGACGTTGCAACCTGCGGGGGTCCGACAAGCTGGCGCGTGAAAAGCCCCGGCAGGCACGGGACACGGCAGCCCGGGGCCCAGGAGGCCGGGGGCCAGTGCGGACACGGCTCTGCGGACCTCCGGGCGCGAATAAAGAAGGTCAAAACAACGTTCAGAGCTTCCAGCACCCTCTCCGGGTGCTTTCAGGACGGGAGAGCAGGTCGGAAGGCCCTGGCTCGAGGAGACCTATACGCGGCCCGAGGGCCTTTCTCACTTTGAACTTTAGGCATGTGAACAAGCCGCTTGAACTCGGTAGATCGCCCAGCTGCCGTTTTGAAAGAGCCGGACCATCTCTGAGATGTCGCCAAACTCGGACGCCGCCTCCCTCCGGCTCGGCAGCGGGTCGCGCGCAGCGGCCTCTGAGCGCGGAGAGCTGGAGGGCCCGACGTGGGGGGAGGGGGGGTGTCCCGGGGCCCAGGCGCGGGCCCCGGAGCGCGCGTCGTTCGTTCGTCCCACCCCCCCACCCCCCGACGCTGCCCTCGGGGACCTCCGAGGAGCCCCGCGAGTGCACGGTGGCCCTGGAACTTCCTTCTGGAGCGCGACCCGGGGCCGAGCGCAGAGCCGGCCGCCCGCAGAGACCGAAGGGAGCTCCGCGCCGGGCCCGAGGCCGCGGCCGTCACTCGCAGTCCCGGGCCGCGGCGGGCGGCGGGGGCGGCGGGCGCGGCGCCCGGGGGCGCGCGGCGGGGGAGCGCGCGGCGGGGTGAGGCGGCGGCGGCGGCGGGGCGCGCGCTCACTCGGAGGCCGGGCGGCCGGCGGCAGGACGCGCTCGCGGGGTCGGGCCGGCCGCGCGCACCATGCCCTCGTTCGACGAGGCGCTGCAGCGGGCCGGCGAGTTCGGGCGCTTCCAGCGGCGCGTCTTCCTGCTGCTGTGCCTGACGGGCGTCACCTTCGCCTTCCTCTTCGTCGGCGTGGTCTTCCTGGGCAGCCGGCCCGAGCGCTACTGGTGCCGCGGGCCGAGCGCCGCCGCGCTGGCCGAGCGCTGCGGCTGGAGCCCGGAGGAGGAGTGGAACCGCACGGCGCCCCCCGAGCGCCGCGGCGACGCCGGCTGCCGGCGCTACCTCCTGGAGGCGGCCAACGGCAGCGCGGCGGCGGGCGCGCTCAGCTGCGCCGACCCGCTCGCCGCCTTCCCCAACCGCTCGGCGCCGCTCGTGCCCTGCCGGGGCGGCTGGCGGTACGCCCAGGCCCACTCCACCATCGTCAGCGAGGTACGCGCGCCGGGGTTCGATCGGGGGGTGGGGGGGACCCCCCTCGCGCGACCCGACGCCGCGGGGAAGGGCCGCGGGGCGCGGGCACCTGTTGCTTGCCTTTGGGGACCCGACCGGGTTCGTCCCGCGCTCGGAAGCGCTGCGTCCCCAGTGCCCGGGAAATGCCTTTCGCGCGTTTCCCTCTGCCGGCGAGGGGACGCGGGGGACGCTTCGGCTTGGGGAGGGAACGAACGCTGGGACGCGTGCGGGGTTCGGAGATGCTTCGCACGCACCGCCTCGGGGATCCGAGCGTCCCGGGCGCTGCGCGACGTCGCCCGGATGGGTTTGCGCCGCGGCTGGAAATGGGGCGGCTCGCGGTGGAGAAGCGCAGCGCCGCGGGGCGAGCGACTCGGTGGGGCAGGGCCCGGGTGCTTTGTGGTCGTCGGGGGGCGGGGGGCGGGGGGAGAAGGGCGAAACGGCCCCTGGTTGCCCAGATGATTCTGTGAAACGCGAGGGCACAAAGGTCAAGGCTCTCCCGGGACGCGATTTTGGTAAAACCGATTTGGGGGCAAAGAGCAACATCGGAGAGACGTTGGGAAAGCTGAGGTTTGAATTAAGTTTTAATTCTACCCCCGCCCCGCTAATAAATTACAGCCGCAGAAGTGGCTTAAAGTCGTACCAAGCGGACCCCCCCCCCCCAACCTTCCCCGGGGGTGGCTGCTTGGGCCAGGTGGGGGCAGTCCCCACATTTCCCCGGGTGTGTTTGGGCAGGCAGGGCATTGGGGTTCGGTGGCCCCTCAGCCCTGGCTGCAGGACCGTTCCACCGCCGGGCTGGGCAGGCAGTTTTGCCAGCTTTCTTCATCTCTGTGACTCTGTGGGGCTCTGCGTCCGTGGAGGCTGGGTCGCAGGAACTAGCAGTTGCATTGAACTTCGTCTGCAATCCTCAACGAGTTTAATGTCTAAAAAACGATTGCATGTGCTCAGGAGAATTAGGAAAGAAAAACTTTGTCTTTATTTAGGGTCATAAACATTTTTAAAACACCCACGTGAATAATGGAGAAAACACTGGATTCAGCGGTGGCAATGCCTCTTCCCTCTCTGTTAATGGTATTCTTTGGTCTGGTGATCTCACCTCTCTGGTGTTGGGATTATAGATCTTTGAGTTCATGCATATTCTTTTTTTTTTTAAAGATTATTTCTTTTTTTTTTAATTTTAACATTTATTTTTGAGACACAGAGACAGACAGACAGAATGTGAGCAGTTGAGGGTCAGAGAGAGAGAGAGAGAGAGAGAGAGAGAGAGAGAGGGAGACACAGAATCCGAAACAGGCTCCAGGCTCTGAGCTGTCAGCACAGAGCCCAATTCGGGGCTCGAACTAACGAACTGTGAGATCATGACCTGAGCCAAAGGCGGACGCTTAACTGACTGAGCCACCCAGGTGCCCCAAAAGTTTATTTCTTTATTTAGAGAGAGAGAGAGAGAGAGAGAGAGAGAGAGAGAGAGCAAGTGAGTGGGGAAGGGGCAGAGAAAGAGGGAGGGAGAGAGAATCCCAAGCAGGCTCTGCACTGGGAGCCTGAGGTGGGGCTGGAACTCTCGAACAGGGAGTTCGTGACCTGAGCTGAAATTAACCACACTTAACCGACTGAGCCACCCAGGCGCCCCCAGTTCATGCATATTCTACACAGTGCCACGTGTGTGTGGTCCTGTGCTATGTGCCCTAGAGGTAGAACTCTGCCTGGCAGCCCAGCCAGCCAGGGGTGTGTGTGTGTGTGTGTTTGGGGGATTTTAATTTCTACCTAATCTGTGAGTGATGCTGGTGACTGCTTTATAAACTACGGTGGTCTTGTTAGGGGTCTCATAGTTGATACGGACAGGCTGGGGACTCAGGTAGGACGGGGCTCTATCCCTAGTCCTTCCTTAGAGCTGCAGCTGTTCGGTGGCTGCTCACTGCTTGCTTCCCCGGCAGATCGGAAGCCACCGTTTGGAGAGAGGACACCTGATTTATGAAGACATTTCATAAATGACATTTCATAAAAGACATTTCATCCTCAAATGAAGAATAAAAGGAGCCTCTAAAGCTAAATACACACACACTCAAGCGGGGTTTCTGTGAGCAAACTTGATCCCTAGACAACGGAGAGGAAGACGTAAAAATCTGTGAGTTGGTGCCCAAATACTTTAGAAACATTTTGGGGTGCTGGAGTTGTTCCGAGCCATCTGGGCTTATTTCAAGGAGGGATAGGTGGCCTTATGAAGGTCAGTGGCTCCCAAAAGGCAGCGTGGAAGGTGGAAGGTCAGGAGACCCGGCGTGGCACTGTCTGCGGCTAGCTGTGTGGCTCGAGTGAATCACTTCACCTCCCTGGGCTTAGCTTTCTCACTGTAAAATTCGAGGTCGGATGAAGTCCTTCAGATGCCATCCATCAGTGGCATCGCCGGATAGCTGCTTAGGGTGCTCGGAACAATGTTAAAAAATTTTCCAGGAAAAGCAGAATGATAGCCAGCGTGGATTTCTTAAGGCCGCCAACAAGTCTGTGAAGGATGTTGAAGAGATTTTTTTTTTTTTAAATCCCAAACTGTTTGCTTCTTCTGGTTTGTTTGCTTTTAATGTATTGATTCTTAAGAGGACCCCACCCCGCATCCATTCAGGAAGGTCCGCCATTCAGAGCCACTTGTTCTCTCTCAGAGTTCTGCCTAATATTTCGCTGTCTTTGGCTTTGAATAGGATCCGTCTAGTTTTTGTGTTTTCATATTCTGTTAGGATTCAAGGAACTCTCCTTCTATCTTTGGTTAACACAATGTACCCAATGTGTTTTTATAGGCTTAAAGTCTAACATATTAATCATGGAAAGAGGGTGCATTGCGAGAGTTTAGAAGGTAGAAGGGCAGACCAGACTCCAGAATGTCTCCCTATGGCTATTCTACTTCATCTTTGCACCATGGTGAGGAGATATTGTTGTCCTGGCTTTGTAGACGAGGTCCCCGAGGCAGGAGATGTGGAAGGACCCGCCAGAGTCCCAGGCCTTTCAAGTAGCCCAGTTGGGTTCAAATCCAAGGGTCGTGAGTGTAAATCGTGCTCCTATCCTCCATGCAGTGTTCAAAGTCTTCGAGACAAGTCCAGGCAACTTGGACTTGGTGCTTGGAAAGGGTTCCCCTTTCTCCTCATCCTCACCAACCAATCACACTTTAGAAGCTGCAGGAAATCCCAGGGGCATCTCGTGTTGACTTCATTCCTCAGGCCCACCTGCCATTGTATTTCATTGCATGGCGGCAGGAACGCAAGTCAGTCATACAGCCAGACCAGCAGACAGGAACGGCTCTCGCCTCCTGATGTGGACATTGCAGAAAGGACATCAGAATTTCACCCACTGTCCTTCCATCTTTCAAAGCGCAGCAGCTCCAGGGAGTGAAGTCAGAAGCCAAGGCCAAGTGCAGGGCCATTTAAATCCAACTGCCTCACTTACTTCTCTTGCTCAAGGCGAGGCAGTGGATTTTCCACCTAGATGTAGCTTTCTCAGTGCAGACTTTCAAAGTCTGATCTTGGCCTTGTCTGCTTGTCAGACACTGGCCAGAATAAGTCCGAGTCCTTCCCCCCGACCAAATATTTCAATTCATTGCCTAGGGAGTGAGGCTTTGAAATGGATGTTAGGACTTCTAAATGCTTGCTCGATGTCATAAATGGGGGGGGGGGGGGGGAGGTCGGGGAAGAAAGAAGGAAAAAGAGGTTCCCTCTAGCGTCTTACTAGGAACTGGGCTTCAGAGCACCTTTTAAAAATAGTACGAATCCTGCTTGTTTTTCCTTTCCAGATCATTTTTATCCCCACAATAAAAGGAAAGTCCGTTTGAGGGAAGTCGCTGGAGAGAGTGATGGCTCCTTTGATCTGTGGGGCTTCACATGTCTCTGCTTTGCATCTTGCATATGTATCCCACGACATAAGGTCAGCCCACAGACCTCAGTGCCACCAGCATCCTGGCCTCACTCTTGGTCAAGCATGGACTTGGGCTGCTGTGGATACTGGAGAAAATCTATCCAGGCACATGCTTTAGTCTGGGCTCAGTCTCTCACTTGCTCTGGATACTCAAGAAAGATCTTGCTTTTGTACTGTTTTTATTTCTAATATTATCTGGACCCTCCCCCTTGTGTTTTTTGCTGCATCAACCTCACCAGAAGGACATCTGTTTTATTATTACTTCAAAGACCCAAATATGTCGCTGTTCATTTTTATTTCGTTAATTTCTCCTCTTTATTTTGTTCTTGTTTCCTGGATTTACTTTTGGTAGGCTGCTTCCGATTTAAGTTCGATCCATAGCTCAGTTATTTTCAGCCTTTCTTCTTTTCTGGTATAAATATTTAAAGCTATATAGATTTCCTTCTATGTGCTTTTTTGACCGTATCCAACAGGTTTTGAAAAGCTGATTTTAATTATTATTCCATTCTCCGTATTTGTAATTTCCATTTTTATTTTGTCTTTGGCCCATGAATTATTTAGAAGCTTGTTTTCAAATTTCAAATATGTGCTGATGCTTTTATCTTTTAATTGTTGACTTTTAATTGCTGTTTAATTGTTTAACTTTGGTATGGTCTGTGTGACATGGCCTTTTTAGATTTTATTGAAACTTGCTTTTTTGCCTTTAAGAGGTCAATTTTCATAAATGTTCCCTACATGCTCTACAAGAATGTACAGTCTTGGAGCACATGGGTGGCTCAGTAGGTTGAGCATCAGACTTCGGCTCAGGTCATGCTCTTGTGTTTGTGGGTTCAAACCCCATGTCAGGCTCTGTGCTGACAGCA
This sequence comes from Cryptoprocta ferox, assembly GCA_028646485.1. Taxonomy (NCBI): domain Eukaryota; kingdom Metazoa; phylum Chordata; class Mammalia; order Carnivora; family Eupleridae; genus Cryptoprocta; species Cryptoprocta ferox. Next base: position 7,591,277 of record CM053577.1, on the reverse strand, counting down.
TGGAGCCTGGAACCTACTTCGGATTCTGTGTCTCCCTCTCTTTCTGTCCCTCTCCTTCTTGTGCTCTGTCTCTGTCTCTGTGTCTGTCTTTCTGTCTCTCTAAAAAATAAATGAACATTAAAAATAAAAAAGAACGATGTATAGTATTTAGCTATTGGGTGCGGGGTTTATAGATGCCCCGTATTTGAAGCTTGTCAGTTATGCTGTTAAAATATTCTAGATTTTAATTAACTTTCCATTTGCTTGGTCTGTCAAGATTAATAGGTATTGAAATTTGCCATTATGTTTGTGGGTTTGTCAGTTCCTCCCCTATATTTCTAGCAGACTTAAAAAGTTACATACATAGGGCAGTTTTATTCGATGTCTATGTCTACAAATTTAGAATTTGCTTTTAATCTACATATTGAATTGAACTTTATATTGTGGTGTAGGGACCCTATCTATCTAAAATCCATGTTGTATATTGTCTTAATGTCTATTTTGCCCAATACTAATGTAGCTACTTCAGTTTTCTTTTAATGTTTGTCTGCTATATTTTTTGTTATCTATGACTTTCAAGCTTTCCACGTTCTGATAGTTTAGATGTATCTCTTATAAAGTGCATATAACTTGATTTAGTTTTTAACTGCTATGCTTAGTCTCTTTACGTTTATTGTATTAATTGGTATATTTGAGCTTGTTATACTATATTATTTTCTTTGTCTTGTTCTTTCTATGCTTTTTTCCTCCTTTTTCCTTCCTTTAAAAATGATTTTTCAATTTGTTTTTCTGATTCTATTTTGTTCCTTCCTTTATTTGTTTGAAATTTAGATTTTTTATTTCAATTCTTTCAGCGGTTACCCTTGACATTTTACTATGTTTACTTCACAGAACCTAAATTTAATACTGCAAATTTCTCTTCAACAATTTAGGAAACTTTTTATTTATTTATTTTTATTTTTTAGAGAGAGAGAGAGAGAGAGCGAGAGAGAGAGAGCTCAAGCATGGGAGGGGCAGAGGGACAGAGAGAGAGAGAGAGAGAGAATCTGGTATCAGCACAGAGCCTGACTCCATGACCCTGGGATCATGACCTAAGCTGAAATCAAGAGTCAAACACTCAACCAACTGAGCCACCCAGATGCCCAACAATTCAGGAATCTTAAATACTTTCACTCAGTCATTCACCTCCTATATTATAGGCATTCATAGCCAATATTCTAGGTCTTTCCTTTTATTGTTAATTTATGGTCCTTGTGTAGATCACATATGTTTGGGTTTATATTGACACTTTACCTGCTCATCATTTCGTACAATATCTTATTTTCCCTCTTCTTTTTGACATACATCTTTAAAATTTTTCTTTAGCATGTATCTTTAGGTAGTAAATGTTCTCAGTTTTTGTTTATATGGAAATGTCTTTGTTTCATTATTATTACTTTTTTAAGAAGATTTTATTTTATTTTATTTTTTAATGTTTATTTTTGAGAGAGAGACACACACAGAGTGTGAGCGGTGGAGGGGCAGAGAGAGAGGGAGACACAGAATCTGAAGCAGGTTTCAGGCTCCGAGCTGTCAGCACAGAGCCCGATGCAAGGCTCAAAGCCACGAACAGTGAAGTCAGACCTGAGCCGAAGTTGGACGCTCAACTGACTGAGCCACCCAGGCGCCCCAAGAAGATTTTATTTTTAAGTAATCTCTGCACGCAACATGGGGCTCGAACCCACATCCCTGAGATCAAGAGTCACACGCTCCACTGACCAACCTAGCCATTATTCACCATTATTCTTGAAAGATGGTTTTGCTAGGAAAATAGTTCTGTGCTGCCAATTATTTTTCCTCAGCCCTTTGAAGATGTTACTTTTGTCTTACAGCTTTCATTTTGCTTTGTAGAAATCTGCTGTCCATCTAACGATCCTTTTCACTCAGGTTGTATCTAAGTGGGTATTTCTTTCATTTATCCAGATTGGTGTACATTGCCTGGCATCTGGTGTGTAATAGACACTCAGTAAATATTCATTAAATGAACCAACTGTTCTATTTCCTTTAACTGTGAATTTTGGTTCTTCTTAATAAGTTCTGGGTAATTATCAGCCATTATTTCTTCAGTGTTACCGTTTCCATGCTGTGTTCTTTCCTTCTGGGATTCTAATTAGACATAAGTTGGACCTTCCCTTGCTATCCTTCATGAATCTTAACATTGTCTCATGTTTATTTCCATACCTACATGTATGGTCTAGATATTGTTTCAGACCTACCTTCCAGAACACTGCCTTTCTATTCAGAGATTTGAAATCAAAAGACTGAGGTGGGGTTTGGGAGTCTTCATTTTTCCCATGGAGGTGGTCTGTGGAGACATGCTGGGTGTTCCTTCATGAGGAGAAACATGTGTGGTTGAAGCCCACAGATGCTGCAGACCTTGGGACAGAAGCATCATCCCTTTACCTGGAGGCAGGGGTCCCAGATTTTATCGGTGAAATACCACTGTTGATCTCCAAAAGCTTGGGGATCTCCAGAGATGGGCAACTGACAGTAAAATCCCATAACTGACTGGGCTGGGGTGCCCACAGCGGGACCACACTCCCTGCGAATTTTGGTAAACCTGAATGGAGCTCTGGGGAGAGGCAGGGGCACAACCAAATGGGATATCCAACAGATATTGGCATTGCAATCTACACTTTTTGATGTATCTTTGGGATTCGGTAGATCTGGGCCTTAATGCCAGCTCCTCTGTATTTCAACGTCAAGGGCAAGTCACAGAACCTGCCTCAGCCTTGGTGTCCTCAGCTCTAGAATGGGCATAATAACATCTACCATAGCGATGGGTAGGTGTTATTACCTATCAGCAGGAGAAGGAGGGAGAGAGAGAGTAAGTGGTGTGCCAGATTTGACCCTGGAGCTGTAGTTTGCTGAACCCTGGTCTAGCATAATACATCACTAATAAACTTGGCCTTAAATATTAAGAAAAAAATCTCTTGGGCACTAATTTACCCTTAGGGCAGAGAATACCCTGTACTTTTCCTCCTGGACACACAGCTAGATTGCATTTCCCAGCTTCCTTTGCAGCCAGTAGGTCAGGGGACCAAGTCCTGGTCAGTGAAGATGGGAGTGATATGTGACACTGCCAGGCCCAGAGCCCGAATAACCTTCCTTCCGGTAATCCCTGTCTCTTCCTTGCTTCCCTTACCTGCCAGCAGAGAATGCTGAAGCCCTAAAACATGGCGGAGTCCTTAGATGGAAGGAGATCCATTCCTGAAAGCCTATGGGGAGGGAGTGTGAAATTAATGAGAAATAAACTTTCTTGTATTAAACCACCGATATTTGGGGGGCTGTTTGTTGCATCTCTTAACGTGAGCCTACCCTGACTAATACAACATTTGAATATATTTTCTATAGGTTGCATGTCCCTGATTAAGTGGTAGGGAAGCTGTTCCTTCAAGACAATCCCCCCCTTGGTCTGCGCACAAGGCCACCCTGTCTCTGCCCATGGGCGTCTAGAGCCCTACAGACCCCTGGCCTCTCTAGCACCCACTGCTCCAGCCCCTCCGTGTCATGCCCAGCCACCCTCCCCAGGCTCTGGAACATGCTGTTTCCTTTTCTCAAAATACCTTTCCTCTTTTTCCATAAGGCTGTTCCATTTTTTATGCAGCCAGGAGTTACCTATTCCAGAAGTACCTTTCATAATTTCCACCTGCCCTCCCATCCCTATCCCCCTAACACCTGCCACTACCCTGGGGGTATCTGGATTCCTTCCTCTGCTCAACACCCTCCCTGTGTGCTGATTGTGCTCATCTGCTCATCATTGCCTCCTCTGTCAGGCTACGGGTTTCTTGAGGGGGGAGAATGTGTTCAGTAAATATTTGTGATGCAATTACATGGTGTGTAATTTTTTAAAAATTTATTGATTTAAATTCAAGTTAGTTAACATACAGTGTAGTCTTGGTTTGAGGAATAGAACCAATAATACCCTCTAGTTCCACCCACGTTGTTGCAAATGGCACGATTTCATTCTCTTTGATCGCTGAGTAGTATTCCATTATATGTGTATCGATCGATCAATCTATCTATCCCACATCTTCTTTATCCGTTCATCAGTTGATGGACATTTGGGCTCTTCCCATACTTTGACTATTGTTGGTAGTGCTGCTATAAACATTGGGGTGCATGTGCCCCTTTGAATCAGCACTTTCATATCCTTTGGATAAATACTTAGTAGTACAATTGCTGGGTCATAGGGTAGTTTTATTTTTAATTTTTTGAGGAACCTCCATACTGTTTTCCAGAGTATCTGCACCAATTTGCTTTCCCACCAGCAGTGCAAGAGGGTTCCCCTTTCTCCGCATCCTCACCAACATCTCTTGTTGTCTGAGTTGGTCATTGTAGCCATTCTGACAGGTGTGAGGTGGTATCTCACTGTGGTCATTTTTGTGGCTACATTAGTGAGTCAATGAGAAAAGAGTTGAGTGACAAATTTGACCCCTGTTATATTTTTGGTGAAGCCAACCTCGAAGTTGACCTTCATAGATTAACATAAGCTCTTCTCCCCACGCAGGCTGCCCCTTGTTCTTTCTTTTTTACATCAATTTATGTTTTAATTTATAGAAAATTGACATTTTAACAATTCCGATATATTGAACGTGATATATTTGGTATAATTTGCACGGGCGTGTCGTTGCACTTTCGTAGACGTCATTCAGTTTCTCTCAGCAGCATCTCGTTTTCAGTGAAGATCTTACACAGATGTCACTAGTCTTATTCCTGGGTACTCGTTTTATTGACGGCATCGTGCAGGGCTCCTCCTCACACCTATGAGGTCCGACAAGTCCTTGGATGGCCACGGCCCTGCAGAAACTGTCCCCATCCCCACCCCGGAGCAGAGGGGTGACAGCGCACGCCCCCCTCCCTGTCTGCACATGGGTGCTGTCGTCCTCAGAACCCTAACTTGGGGGACGTGACCCCGGGGCATGAAAGGAGCCAGGAAACAGAACTGCTGGCTCTTCGGGGCCATGATTGTTATGTGCTGACGTCCACTGTGCAGAAAAGGCTACTTGTTCAGCTGCCCTGGCACTTTTTGGCACAACTGCGTCTTCGACCTAGCCACGCTCCAGAAGCAGCTGCGCACGGGCGCAGGGCCTGGCTCAGCGCGGAGCTCACGGGGGCCTGGCTCTCACAGTTCAGAGACACAGGGCTGAGCCCCCCCAGAGCTGTGGAAGGGGCAGACACTGCCTGCCTTCCAGAACAAAAGAAAACCTAACACTCTTCCTCATTTTTTTCCTTTCCTGAACCGCAGCCAAGAAAGGAAGTTTATTCCTATTCTATGCAGAAAAGTTCTCTAAGGTTCCTGGTAGAGCTTTTTAGAGTGATAAATGATGGGTTAATGCCATTGTGTCTGGGTGAGAGATCAGTAACGTGGCTTTTCAAGGGCTGCTGTGTTCTAACCGTTCCATGCTTATTTATTTTTTTTAATGTTTATTTATTTTTGAAAGAGAGAGACAGAGCGCGAGCAGGGGAGGTGCAGAGAGAGAGGGAGACACAGAATCCTAAGCTGGCTCCCGCTCCGAGCTGTCAGCACAGAGTCCGATGGGGGGGCTGGAACTCACAAACTGTGAGATCATGCCCTGAGCCGAAGTCGGACGCTTAAGCGACTGAGCCACCCAGGCGCCCCTAACCATTCCATGCTTGCAATAAAGCAAAGCAACTTTGGGCCTGGCTTTTGAGTAGTAATAGAGAAAAACAGCGAGGGATGCGGTGTAGGGCCTAAATAATTAATGTGATTTTAACAAATTCTTTAAATTTCAATTTAAATTCTGCGGACAGCGTGCGCCCTGTGCAGCACATCCTTCAAAGTGTAAGATTGATTCAGTAATGTCACCTCAAAAACTGTGTTCAGGGAAATTTAGAAATGAAAGTCAGGGAATGAGCATAGGGATGGTTGTTGAATAGTTTCTAAAAGTGTGGACCGTGGTCTCTGATGAATCAGTGAAGCAGACGGCATGGTAGAAAGAGTACCTGATCCAAGACACAGACCCCACTGCATGTGACTGTGAGCGATTGGGGACCGTGGGCAACATCGGTGGACCTCTGCTGATGAATTGTCAGGGCATTTCCAAGGTTCCTCCATGTCTGTCATTCCACAACCACGTTTGTTATCAGGCTCCTGATGTATTTAATTCCTGACCCTGAGCTCAGGGTCGTCACATTCCCACAAGGGTGGGAGCGTATCTTGGAATGAAGCTAACTTGAAGTCTAGAAGTGTTAGTTTCTGGAAATCAGGATGGATGCCTCCCCAGGGCACCTTCCTTTCCGGTGGGCGTGAGCTGTGCTATGAGTGGTGTCCACAGGAGCAGAGGGGAATGTGGTGGATGGGTGTCCCTGCACTCTGGAGAAGGTGCCCATCCTGACTTCTTTAGCATTGACTCTAGACCCCAGGGCCTCTTGGAGAGTCAGAAGTGGGCATGCCGTGGGCCACCAACACAACGAAAACTCCCAGCAGGAGACAGGGTGGGTGCAAGCCTAGACTTTAGAAACAGAGGTGATCATGATGCTGTGAAATCCGGTCTTGGGAGGCAGGTGAGTCCCGGAAGGATTGCTGTGGGGGAGGAGCAGGGGAGAGGACCAAGTGACAGGCGGGTCTCTGGCTTTCCATTTGAACAGCGACTGCGGGGGCAGGGAGCTGAGACAGTCACATGGAAAAATGACCCAGACCTCTGGAAGCCTGTCCATACCCGCACCCTTTGGCCTCAATGACCTGATCATCAACGTTCAACCATGAAACTGAACGCTGAACTTCTGTGCTAAAACATTTAAGTATTTTAAAGTAATCCCGACAAGGTTGCATGCGTGTAGGATTTCTTTTATGGGGTTTGTTAACTCACGTTGTGCTTATTTGTAATAAAACCTACAAATAAGTGTGGGACATCGGGCTTTCTGGCTTCTTAGAATAGAGTTCAGAGACAGGCTTCAGAACACCTGGGACGTTAGATGCACGCTTCCTCACCGATGCAGGTAACAGCAAACCAGCACTCTTGCTCTCCTCACCCACATGAGGAGAGAGTTCTTTCTTTTGGGGATGCTGCCAGTTGTTTTAAGCAGCTGTATCCTCAGGTAGAATTGTTTACTTTTTCTTGACTTCATAATGCAGAAATAGGCGTTTCACCTCCAAGACTTAAGTTAGCATATCCGAGTATGGGTTGCAAGTTTCTTACTCTAGAATGAAAGTTTACTTTATTACTGCTGGCCTCACATGGAGGCCGATTTGGAAAATGGCGGTTTTCTGTGAAACACCATCAGTACAGCGGTGTCCAGCATGAGACCCAAGTAAGGCCTGTAGAGAAGTTAGGTGAAGCCAGCGTCTTGGCAGGCCCTGCTGGCCAGAAAAAAAAGGAAATGAACGAAATAGAAAACCTAGCCCTGGGGGGTGGGGGAGAGGAGAAAATGGGTGATGGGCATGGAGGAGGGCACTTGTTGGGATGGGCGCTGGGTGTTATATGGAAACCAACTTGACAATAAACTATCTTTAAAAAAAAAGAATCGAATTCCTCATTTTACCTTTTTAAAAAATGAGATCAGGGGCGCCTGGGTGGCTCAGTCGGTTAAGCATCCGACTTCGGCTCAGGTCATGATCTCACGGTTAGTGAGTTCGAGCCCCGCTTCGGGCTCTGTGCTGACAGCTCAGAGCCTGGAGCCTGTCTCAGATTCTGTGTCTCCCTCTCTCTCTGCCCCTCCCCTGCTCGCGCTCTGTCTCTCTCTGTCTCAAAAATAAATAAACATTAAAAATAAAATAAAATAAAAAATAAAAAATGAGATCAGAATATATTCTTTTGAAATCTGTTTTATGTACTAATTTATTAGAAATGATTTTTGTATTAATATTTTCCATAGTTGAAACCATAGTTTTGCCCACCGACAATTCAGATAGAGACAAAATATATTCCTGTATATCAACCAAATTTAGAAAATTGTTATTCTAGGAAATTAAAAGCTAGATAATTGATGATTGGACGTTTTCTTTAAATTATTCAGTAGAATAACATTAACTTGTGTCCCTTTTTTTTTAGTTGATGTCAGCATTTCTGGATTTTCATGCAAGCAATTTGCTTAAACTGTTTGTTACTCTTTTCTACATACAGAAGAGAAAAATAATCTGGGGACAAGATTAAAAAAAAAAAAAAAGAGGAAAGAAAACCTAGCCCTGATTCTTAGGCACCGGGGCCCGGGAGACTGTTTGGTCTCAACGAAGTCCGATGGCTCTGGAAGTTTTCGCTGGTAGTGTTGTTGGGTTTCCGGAGTCACGGCCCACGTCCTTGTGAGCCCCGGAGGCTGAGGGTACTGCCCCCCTCCTGAGGGAAGACAGCTCTTACCCAGGGCAGCCTGGACCCCCTCCCGGGAGCAGGTGAAGTCCTCCCCCAAGAGTTCAGCTCCTCTCTTACATGCTCTGCTCGTCCTCCCTGCTCGACAGCGTCTCACGTCTCAGACACCTGTTTCAGTTGTTGCTTAAGTCCCACATACGCACAGCGTGGCTCTGACTCCAGGGACTTGGGCCAACTGGAAGAGTTGCGCGGCCCAGGGCACAGGATGAAAGACGGCATGTGTGTCTCCGGCCCCGGGGAAGGGACGCCACCGGCTGAGGCCTCTGAGACGTAAACAGAAGGGAGAGGTGCCAGGGCCTCTCGTTCTGAAGACTGACTGTGGCACATTTATGGGAAGGGAAAGGGTACGGCGCTCACGGTGTGTACGTTTAATACGGATGCTTCTCTGAAAGCGACGCTCGGCAGACACCTGTTACCCTTTCACTGTTCTCAAGTGAGTGTTTCGCAGCAAACACGCGTAGGGAAGCCACAGGGATAATTAAACATTAAATATCTGGAGTAAAGGTGAAAATTGGGGTGGAAACTCATTAAAATGAACACAGCGTCAAGTTTTTAAAAAGTCACAGAAGGAAAGGAATTTCAGAGCTTCTGTCGTGGACAGGAAATTACCCCAGGATCCCTCCCCACAGAGGTTCTCAATGTCTCTGTGTCTCGGCAACTTGGGGATGATGTGACAGATTTCTCTGGGGCCTCCTTTCCCCCATCACCCCAGACCCCTGTAGGATTACGGCAGCCCCCCATCCAGGGTTTAAATGAAACCAGGTCAAATGTGTTACCAAACCATGTAAGACTGCTCTGTAGATAATTTGATATTGGCCACAGAATTTATGGTTGCAAAATTCTGCGAAGAAACGATCAGATTTCCGATCTGAACCAGTTCAGTGTGGCCTGTTTCTAAGTCATATTCGACTTAGGCTGAGGACATAGGCTTATTAGTTGTGTGAGGCTGGGCAAGTTGCTTAGTTTGACATGTGTCTGGGCTCGGATTCTTTTTTTTTTAAATTTTTTAAATGTTTATTTATTTTTGAAAGAGACAGAGTGCAAGTGGGAAAGGGGCAGAAGGAGAAGGAGACACAGAATCCGAAGCAGGCTCCAGGGTCTGAGCAAGCATTCAGCACAGAGCCCGACAAGAGGCTCGAACTCACCGACTGTGAGATCATGACCTGAGCCGAAGTCGGATGCTTAACTGACTGAGCCACCCAGGTGCCCCCCAGTCTCGGATTCTTATAAGTGGGAAAACTCGCCAGTGAGAGGCTATAAACACATGATGAGTGCAGAGCGCTGGCCCCTCGGAAACGCCGAGTGACTGGCGCTGGTGATTACAGATATTCAGGAAGTCGATGCAGAGAGGCAGCCTGGGTCTGGGGATTAGAGGAAATGGCAAACCCCTGGGTCCGAAGAAAGCTTTTGTCTGGCAGGCCACCAAGATTCCAGCACTGAGGGACGTGGCC
>CM053577.1:7521844-7581381 GCA_028646485.1 Cryptoprocta ferox | reverse complement strand
CTAGTGGCTCAGAGGGCCCCGCCGATGCCCTCCTTCTTGCTCTTGTCGCTAAATGTGGCCTCCCAGGCCCGGGTGCACCTGGTCTGGTCTGGGCATGCGAGACCCAGACTGGCTCAGGCCCCACACTGTGTTCTGACCGCAGGCAGAGCAGAGAACTGCTGGGCTAGGGCCTTGAACTTCCCTAAAACCAGGGAGATCTCAGGGCTGGCCCACAGCTGTGGTGTCTCTGGCAGCGGGTAAAGATGTTTTACTCGCGTTTCACGTAGAAGAGAGCTCTCCCGATTAAAGTGATGACTGTCTTCTTTGCTGTTGTTCCGGACCAGGAGGCACTGTGGGAGACAAGTGACGGTGTTGTTGGAACTGGAGTGTTCTGTGTCCCCAGAGAGCAGGCTGTCCCCCCCAGTGCCCCCGGTGAGTGAAGGAGGCCGGCCAGAGGCACATGCTGAGGCCCTGCGGCCCCCGAGTAGAATGTGTTTCTTCTCTGGGCCAGTTGGGATGGCGGCCTGCACCTGTCCACCCGCTGTCACTTCCCCAGGCCCCCTGTGGCTCTGGGTCGGGGAGTCACTGTCGTGGTCACTCAGAGCCACGCACATGGCTCTGCCCGCTGCCTCCTGCCCAGGGCCGCTTGTTGAGTGAGGGATTTCGAAAAGAACTACAGCATCACTGTAACACAAAGTCCTTTCCATCACGTGTTTTTGTGCACAAACACCTGAAGTCCTTCAGTAAATCTGGACCACGAAGGTTCCCTAAAGGTGCCGCGTTGGGACGCACTGGTATGGCTCATGCCTACTTTCAGGTCGGGTCAAGAAGACACATCTGCCTCGTATTTTGGGGCAGTTTTCAATGCCTAAATCATATCACAGTTTGCTTGTCCTGTTGTGAGAAAGTGGCCTCAGATGGAAAAGACCAAAAGGGTACCCCCCGGCCCCCCTGCAGTCTGTGAAATGAGCACACAGAGGTGATGGGGGGCAGTAATCAAGAATGTCGGAATTCAGGTTGAGTGAATTTGGCAAGATTGCTCTCTATATTAAGCAATACAGTCTCCTGACATTGAATAGACATGAAAATTTAATCCATTTAATCCCCAATAGGGACACAAAGCCGTGCTGTAATATGCAACATGTAACTATAAGCTTATAGTTACTAATGCACATTCCCACTTGGGAACTTTTTTCCTTACTAAATTACCAGAAAACATAGTAAATAGTCAACTCATTTAATTCTCACGCACCCTGTGAGGCAGCTGCTTTTTTGTAGGGAAGGAAAGTAAGGTCCAGAGACATTAAGTAACTTGTGCCATGTCTGGAACATTGGAAAAGATTTTTTTTTTTAATTTGAGAAAGAGAGAGAGAGAGAATGAGGACGAGCGAGGGAGAGGGACAGAGGGAGAAAGAGAGAGAATCCCAAGCAGGCCCCATGCCCGGGGTGGAGCCCGACACCAATGCTTAGATTTGCACCTTAGGAACAAAATACATCTTAAGTGTATGGTACTGCGTGTCTGTATCCCCTGTGACAGCTGGCCTGACATGTCCCCAGAGCTGTCTACCTGCGGGGATCAGAGACCCTGGGATCATGACCTGAGCCCAAATCAAGACTCAGACACTCAACCCACGGAGCCCCTCAGGTGCCAGGAAAAGATATTTTTGATGTCTGAACCAACCAGAGGTTAATCGATGTCTCTAGAATATTAAAGGGACTTCCATGAATCAATAAGAAAAAGGCAACAGGCCTCGTAGGAGAACTGACAGAGGAGTGAGAGAGCTTTCACGAAAGTAGACCCAAAAGGCCATTAAGCGTAAGAAGCAATGCAGATTCATTCGTGATCAGGGAAACAAAAATGCAAACAAGAGAGTGCTTCACGCTCATTGGGCTGGTTAGAAACGACAAAGCCCAGCGATGCCCAGGGTCGGTGGGTTGCAGGGTGTGTGCTAGAGGGCATGGACAGCTGTTTTCCATCGCAATCTGGAACTGCTGATGCCACTCAGTTGTCCACCTAGTGTGATCCAGCGGCTCCACACCTATGCGTTAAGTCCCAAAGGAAATTCTCACACCCATCCATCAGGAGGCAGGTGTGTTCTCTGTGGCGTGACTCGGGTGACAGAGAGTTGGAGGCAATCCGGGAGAGAGGGAATGTCAAATGTCATGGATACGCCCCAAGCAGTTGTCAGAAATTGTGGGTTAGGGGTTCATATAGCATGATGGGTGGTCCATAAAGCCTAGGGCAGAATAAAAAGTAGGAAGCAGAGTGAGGTATGGAATACAATACCATTTACCTAACATGAAACAGATGTGCACACAAAACCATACAGATTCTATACGAAGACAAACAAAAGGATACTCCTTAACACATCAGAATAACTCCTTTGTGGGGATTTGATGGAAATAGGACTGGCGATAAAATAGAATCAGTAAATAAAATGAGGTAGGCGTCTTGTATAACCGGCGACTAGAACACATTATAATTAACCCAGCCTTCTTCCCTCGAGGCTCAAAAGAGACAAGGGGGCAAAAAGAAAGGGAAATGGGTTTTTCTGCCAAAGACACTCAGGGGCCTTGTTAAGATGCCTTAGAAATCACCCAGCCCTTGGCCTGTTGAATGGATCAGCCTGTAACCTAGAAATATTGACAGGGTCTCACTCGAGTTCTTGCAAACTGTGTTTGCCAACCCTTGGCTTTGCCATGCCCATCCCTTTTGGCAAAGTAAGTTTACTTTTACCAGTTTTATTTTGGTATTAAGATTGTTGTGTTTTCTAAGGAGGGGAGCCAGAGTTCTTCTGAAATGATGTTTGAAAAAATACAGGATCAATATTCCCCAGGAGGTCTTCCAGATCTAAAATTCTATATTTCAATCGAACTACCAGTGTTCTGAAACTTGGAGTTTGAAATGTCAGGTCCGCATGTGAGTGTATGTGGGAAATTTTCTTGGGAAGGTGTTGGGAACTTGCCGTTCCTAATGCTCATTCAGCTTCTTTTTGTTAGATTTCAGTACATCATGGAACATCAGGTAAAGTAAATCTATGCCTAGATTTGCACCTTAGAGACTGAATACGTCTCAAGTGTATGGATACTGCATGTGTCTTTATCCCCTGTGACAGCTGGCCTGAGATGTCCCCGGAGCTGTCTACCCATGGGGATCAGAGACAGCACTGCTGATTCGGTGGTCACCTGGGGATGCTGTGCCCCCAGATGCAGACCATTGAGTCATAAATGGGTTCTTTCCTGTACACGTCACGTGGAAGATGTCTCCCAGCCTCCGTCTCAAAAATCTAACATAAAATGTAATCATTCAATCAAATCCAAGAGTGCATTTCCAATATCGCTTTTTAATTAATCCACAGTTTTTATTATGCTTTTCTGTTCTGTTGGAGATAGAATTTCAGGCGTTGCTTTTGTCTTTCAAGATCATATCATCTTCCTCTTTGGGAAGACCAAGGTAGCAGATGTTGTTCAGAATCTTCGGGGGCGCTAGGTTCTTGCAGTCCTGTGACTGGGTAACTCTGCAGGTGTTCCAGAAACAAGATGCTCTGGTCTGTCATCACTTTCCTTTTCGAGTTGCCCTCTTTCATTGTCTTTTGGTTCTTCAGGGAGGTGCCGTCTTCATCTGAGTTCCCCAGAAAGCAGAGCCTGAGGCAAGGGTTTGTATGTGCTATTTCATGCCTTAGCACAGCCAGGGAACAGAAGTGGGGGCAAGGAGGGTGAAGTAGGGGAGAAGGAAGCAGGTGGCCTTACCGTAACACCCTTTACGCCCCCATGCAACCTGCTCCCCCAAGAACCAGGTGGAGGACGAGGGACGGAGAGCAGAGAGGGAGGAAAGGGGAAGAATTTACCCACTGGCTCCCGCCTCCCCATGGTCAAACTTTCCCTCCCCAGGCATTAACTGGGCTCATGCTTTCAGGTTACCCTGCAGAGGGTGCATGGTGGCTCTGACGTAGGTGGAGGCACAGGGCATGGGCAGGGGGCCAGGATCCGGGGAGAGGGGGCTCCCACAGGGCCAGGTCAGGAGGCAAGTGAGGAATAGAAGATGAGAGGGGCACAGAGACAGTCCGATACTGGGACCAATAGATCATTAGCTCCTGCACAGAGTCTGTCCTGAAATCTTAGTAGGACACTACTCACTGGATTTTTGCCTCTCTGTTCCCCAACACCTGCATATGGTGGGTCCCCTGCCACCATGTTTTGCCCGGCTTCACATCAGATGCCCTTGCCCCCTGCCTCCTTGCGGGGGGCTGCCTTGAATCCCCCAGACTTGTCCTGTGGAGTTTTCCCCTTACGATACTGTGCTCTGCATTCCAGCCCCCATGTTCTTTACCGCTCGCACATGGGGCTCTCTGAGGGGGACCAGCTGTCCCAGTGTGCCTGCTACTGAGGGGGTTTTCTGTGACGTAGGACGTTCGGTGCTGGATCTGGGAGAGTCCTCGGTGAGCCAGAACAGTTGGTCACCTCGAGCACCCTACGAGCAGAAAAAGTGATTCACGAGATGGATAAAAAATGAAAAGTGGTGAACAACTTGATTGTGTGATTGAGGGGAATATGGTTAAATAAACATAGCGTACCCAGTTGATATGATATGACAGAGATGATAAAACTGTGTTTACAACATAGTAAAGTGGACACGTTGGGGATGCAGTGTTAAGTTAAAACAAAGGGCCGGGGGGGGGGCGCCTGGGTGGCTCGTCGGTTAAGCGTCTGGCTTTGGCTCAGGTCATGATCTCACAGTTCGTGGGTTTGAGCCCCGCATCGGGCTCTGTGCCGACAGCCAGCTCAGAGCCTGGAGCCTGCTTTAGATTCTGTATCTCCCTCTCTCTCTGACCCTCCCCCTGCTCGCGCTGTCTCTCTCTGTCTCTCAAAAAATAAATTTAAAAACATAAAAAAAAAATTAAAAAACAAACAAACAAAAAAAAAACCAAAGGGCCGGGCTATCAGTGTGTGCATATTGCATGGTTTCAATCATATGTTTAAAACCTCTGTGTGCAGAATTGGTGGTTGTAAAGCAGGGACTGCCTACACCGAGGCCTTGAAAGGAGAGAGCTTTTAGTTGCTGCTGCTTACATTTTTTCTTAATGGAGATACTCTGGCCAAAATTAGTGCTAAAATACAGGTAAGGCCATATTAACACTGTGGTCATGCTACACTTAAAATTGATGAGCAGGGGGGCGCCTGTGTGGCTCAGTCAGTTGAGCGTCCGGCTCTTGATCTTGGCTCAGGTCATGATCTCAGGGTCGTGAGATCGAGCCCCTAGCTGGGCTCCTCACTAAGTGTGGAGCCTGCTTGGGATTCTCTCTCTCCTCTCTCTCTCTCTCTCCCTCTCTCTGCCCCTCTCCTACCTGTGCTCTCTCTCTCTCTCTTTCTCTCTCAAAAACAAAATAAAATAAAATGGATAAACAGAATACATATAGATCGTTCGAATTAACCGCAATTGTTTTGTTCAACTCAATAGGATGGCGGAGAAACAAGGCAAACCTGCAAAAATTCGAGCATACAAATAACACTGGGTTTTCAGCAGGGGAAAAAGCTCTCGGTAAGGCCCACTAAGGTTGTGAAATTCCTATAGCTAGTGAAAGAACACTACTGATAATTTCTTTTCCAACACAATTACTTAACTGCTTACATAAAAGCCTTCAGAAAAGAGGGAGCTGTTCAGAGAAAATAGCCTGGGGACAAGGAACATCTGGCATCAAGGGTACCCAGTCTGGAAACTGTCATAGGTGACAAGAGGTCTCTTCTTCACCCAGCGCAAGATCAAAAACAAAGCTGGACCTATAATTGCCTCGCTTGCTCTGAATAATCAAAAAGGCAATTTTGCTCCGCTTGGCAGGAATTAAGGGTTGAATCTGACCTAACTTTAATAGCTTAGAGTCTGTTTACACGTGTTAGAGACTGTATTACATCTTGCATTGCCCAGTTTATATTGTTTTATATTAGTGATTTTTGTTAACTGTGTGTTGACATACCCTTGTGGGATCCATGAACCATTTATTTTTTGTGTTTGAGGTCGTGTACCATGTGGGGTTGCTTTGATTACTGAATTTTAGTTATGTTTTGGGTGCTTTGAATATATTATATTAGCATCAAAATAGCCTTATAACAGAAGTAGTTGTTATTTTCCTGTTTTCTGAAGGATGGAATTGAGGCTGCGAAGACAGGCCAGTGTGAGTTGGATTCCTTCTGAGGTCAGCCTCACCCAAACCAATGACGTGTCCCTACCAACCTGTTTCCAGACCAGTGGCTCTCAAAGTCTAGAACCACCTGTAAGGCGTGTGAGGACTGAGATCGCTGGGCCCCATCCCAGGGTTTCTGAGTTAGTCAGGCAGGGGTGGGCCTGAGAATTTACACTCCCAGGTGTTGCTGATGCTGTGGGTCCTGGGACCACACTTTGAGAACCGCTTGGTGTAAAAGGAGGTTGGCTTTAGCTCGTGAATTTTCATGAGGATGATGACTGACTAACCTTATACTTGAGTAGAAAACATGACTCTCCAAGTAAGGTTCCTATGAGGTTTGATCCTTCTTAAAAATGCAGCTACTACTCATTGGTGTGTGTTCTTTCTCAGTCATAATCTCTTTTAGCCCAGTGTCACCAGGTGGGTCTTATGCACACAGTGTATTGGTCAGAACACAGTTCTATTTACAGAGCAACAGGGGTTCTTTGTGTCTATGAAATGAAGTTCCGGTACCTCAGTCTGGCATGGATTTCACGTGCCTGGAGGAGACTGTCCAATGTAAGGGGACCTTCCTGTGCTCTGCCAACTGGTGCCCCACCCACCAGTCACCCCCCAAAGCCACACCGGGAGTTCTGTCATCCCCTGGAATGTGGTTCTGGAGGGGGTGTCTATGGAATGGCCAGTGTGTGCCAGGCATGTCGTAGGTTCGGGGGCGCCCCCTACCTGGTGTTCTTCCAGCTTGCTGTCTCTGTTCCCTCCCCTCGAATGCCCCCGAGCCCCGTGTGTTGACCCTCTCTCCTCTTCCCTCTCATCCCGTTTAGATTCAGGTCCAGTTCTGCAGCCCGAATCTTACAGGGCTCTGCTCTCCTGCTCCACGCCCGCCTGGATGGCTGAGCACTGTCCTCGCCGGTTCTTGGGCCTACGGTGCCGCTGGGCAGCCCCCCCACTCTGGATACTCCTTCTCCACCGTCTGTCCCTCCCACACCCACCCTGGACCCTCACTCCTAGTCAGTCCCTTCACTCTCCACTTCCAAGACATAGAAGACTTGAAACAAGAAGCTTCTTGAATGTCCAGCCACCTACAGGAACTTACCTATGTCAGCTCCCAACCTACCCTCCTGACGCCCCTCCCCATGGAGGGCTGTCCCCCCACCTCATGCCCATTCTGAAGTGATCACTCCCTCCACCACCAACGCCGCCGCCGCCACCCTGTCTCCTGGTGTCCTGCACTGGCATTTTTGCCCATCCACGTTTAAAGGTGCTCAAGTATATCTCATCTATAGGACACCCTCCCCAATTCCCGAATCTCTCTACAGCTCAGGACCCATATTCCTCCCCCACCCCAGAAGCACATTTCCTGAAAGGGCTCTCGCTCTCATGGCCCCACATTTTCAGTGTCCTCTTAACCCACTGTGCTCTCTCCATCCCCACTATCTACAGAGTCTGCTCTTACCGGGGCCTCCGGACACCCAGGGCTGCTGTTCATATAAGCCTCATCCCTGGTCCCGTGTATCACAAAAAGTGTCACCTGTGCTTGAGGGAGGGGCATGAGTCATGCTGTTAGTGACCCTGCTGTCATAGTGACCTATCCATATTCCACTCTTTGGCTCATCCTGTGCCCCCAGGCACCTCTGCGCCACCTCTGCCCACTCAGCCCACTGCCTGCTGAGGCCAACACACCCAAACAGATGGGTGTAGCCGGGTGGGCCCCCATCTCCTGGTTCCTGCACACTTCCAGGAACCGTGATCCAAAATCTGGAGACATGTCTGCAGAAAATATCGAATCTAGTAGAAGTAATTTAGATTAACTGTCATGTAATCCGTTATCTCCACCATTGCTGTTGTTTCCAAGTGTCTGCTTGGAACATAGAGGCTCTTCGGAGATTGTCATATTGGTGATTTCATTTTCTCATCGTTCTTTATTTTTCCAGCAACACTCTGTCTGGAATCAGCCCAAACCTCAGTGCCTGACTTAGTATATTGACAAATTATCCCTGACTGCCTGTGTTTACTTATGTAACATTTTCGACGAGGCCAAAATCCATTAGCATTTCAAAAAATCGGGTAAATAATGCTGTTGTAGCATGCTAACATTTTCCAGACTATTACGAAACTCTTCCACTCATATAAGTGACGGGAACGAATATCAGAATTTACTACTTCGTGGATCCATTAGCAGAGCAATCGCAGTGACATGTGCTTGTAATTCTCACGGGCCACTTTATAGGTATTTTCATCTCCGTCTTTGAATCCTTAAGAGAACAAAAGAAAATGCAAAGAGCCTTACATGTGAGTCTTTCGGAGTTTATTTATTTTTTAACATCAACGCTTAGAAATTTACTGGAAATTTTGGCAATTTTTATGTCATGTTAGAAATACAAATGTGTTTCGTGTCAACTTTTCCATTAAAAAATACACGATTTTTCAAAGAATGACTTAACAAACATTCACATACTGCTCCCCAAAATGAACAAATGTTAGCATTTTGTCATATTTACTTTAGATATTTTTTAAAAGAAATGAACCGTTACAGGTCGATTTGAGATTCCACTTAATACTGCTGTGTAACAAAGGACACTAATACTTGGTGACTTACGACAACCATCTTCTTGTGGTCACAGATTCTGTGGGTCAGGGATTCAGAACAGGTCCAACAGGGGGTGCTCATCTCTGTTCCATGATGCTCGACTTTATACAGGAAGGCTCCCAGGCTGAGATGACCCAATGGCCCGGGGCAGGAACCATCGGGCAGTTAGCGTCCATGTCAGCTGGGACATCAGCTGGGTCTGTCCGCTGAGACAGCGACGCCTGACCTCTCCAGCTTAGCTTAGGCTTCCTACTGGCAAGGCAGCTTCAGACTTCCCACGTAGCAGCTCACAGCTCCTTGTGTGTCCAGCTCATGCTGCTTATGGCCTCCCGTAGAAGTCACACTGCATCACTTCCACTGCATCCCGTTGGCTCCAGGCGAACCGCAAGCCTTGCCTGGATTCCAGGGAAGGAGAGCTCGATTCTGCCTCCTCATGACAGCATGATGTGGTCGTGGGGTGGGAACATGGGTCCAGCAGTCCTTGAGTAGGCCACAAGTCCTCAGGGGCACACACCATTGTGGTGGGTTTCTGGTCCCTTTTTAAGAGTCATCCTGCAGAGGTGGGCGTCCATGTGAATTTCTTCTTGTCGTATCTCTGTCTTTCTAAAAACTAATCACTAAGGGCCATGGATATGCAGTGTCAGAACCAGGTGTCGTCAGTGCGCTCACAGGATTATTTATTAAGCTAGGGTAGGGGGAACATGGCATCGATAAAGTGGTATATACCGTTGATGGGATGATACTCTACTTTCTAACACTTTCGAAATCACTAGTAAAAGTATTCATATCTTACTTGGTGGAGTATTTTTACAGTGTTTAAAGGACATTCACATTAATTCCTTTGGTTGAGGCTGCATGAAAAATAACATGATTAGAATCTTAAGACTTAAGTCAGTATTTTGTGTAAAACAAAAGTAATGGGTGACCCAGTGCTTCAGGAACCGTGGAGAGCTGTGAAGACGTCCCTTGCTGTCAAATCCCGCAGCCACGCTTTCTGGTGAGCGGTTATATCCTGGAATCCTGCCCTACGCTGCCCCTGCTGTGTCTCCTGGCTGACCCTGCCCACTACAACCAGCCCTTCGAGAACTGGCTCAAATGCTGCCTCCTGGAAAACACCTTCCCTGACACGTGCCTCGCAGCTGGGACTCATCTCTGTTCTGTGCTTCCAGAGCCTTCCGTGTGTGTCCTATGGCATTTAAACACATTCCACTTTGTATTCTCTTTCATATGCTGCATCCCTGATGCTCACCTGGAAGCTTCCGGCAAACCGGAGCCTGGCCTCGATGCCCTGTCCATGCACGACAGTGTGCCTCATGGCCAGGAGCTGTCCATAGACGTGTTTTGAATGAATGAGTGAAAGAATGGATGAATGAACTATCTTTACACCATGCTTAGTTTCCTTGTACCTCTCTCAGGTGTGGACAAGACAAGGTCTGGGAATACTTTCTATGTGGGAGTATCTGGTGGCTCAGAAGAATCTTCCGTGGCTTACCCCAGATCACACGGCTTTAGCGAGAAGATGCTGGCTTTTCTGACGCGGGCCTTTCCCACGACTCATGCCTTCCCGGCACCAGGGCGCTCATCCCTGGGGACCCTGCTTTCCAGTCGGGAGCACATGTGGATTGGGAAAGACCACAAAATAGAAAAAAGACTTGGCGGCAGGGAGGTCATTTAGGCTTTCTCTAGGACGGGCGCCAACCCCTGGTTTAAGCATTAAGTTACTAGAGTAAATGAATGTGTGTCTTGCCTCCTTGCCCACGCAGCCCTGCGGTGCCCTTCGGTCTACACCCTGCAGTGTGCAGTGTAGCAGGCAGAGCATCTCTGAATCCCAGGTGCAGCTGAAATGTAGACAGAGTCGCGCCGAGTGCCCAGGTTTGGAAGTCTGACACCCCCCACTTTCCCAAGTGGGCAGGTTAACAGCGCCACGGGAAAGACCACATGGCCACCCAAAACCTTTGTGGCAGCATTGCTTTCCAGGAACGTATCAGACCAGATCTGCGCGAGATCTGGCTCACAAATAACCATATCCACCTCAATGCACAAAACCAGCACCGCCGCCTTCCTGAAATGCCCTGCGGAGTTTTAGCCATAGCCATAGCAATGGTTCATTTTCTTGTGTCTAGCTTAGTCAGAGCCAAGAAAAAGATATAAACAGCCAAGGTGACACTCTACTCTAGAGCCCTCTCTCCATTTCAAAACAAACATAATTTTAAGACCAAGATGCATAACTCTTGTACTCAAGAGTTTGCCCTTTCCTCCCTGCCCCCCCCTCAAGCAATTTGTCCTAAGAGAAAAATGAAGGTGCTAGAGCAATGCTTGAGGACAATGAATATTGGGATGATACCAATATCGGTTTTTTTTGCATTACACCAGTTGTGGGGAATTTTAGAGAAAACATGAGGCAATATTCAATTGGCAAAACTATGATGGCAGTAGCTCACTTATTAAAAAGACATAATTTAATGAAGTCTATGTAATTATTTTATAATTTTTTTAAAATGTTTGTTTATTCTTGAGAGAGAGGGAGAACAGGAGCAAGGGAGGGGCAGAGAGAGAAGGAGACACAGAATTGGAAGCAGGCTCCAGGCTCCGAGCTGTCAGCACAGAGCCCTGCGAGGGGCTTGAACTCATGAACTGTGAGATCATGACCTGAGCCGAAGTTGGATGCTTAGCCAACTGAGCCACCCAGGTGCCCTCGTCTATGTAATTATTAATGCTTATTTGTTTAAAAGAAAATGATAAGAGTTTTTTAAAAAAATTCCCCCCAACAAGAGAATTTTGGATATTTGCCACACCATGCATCGATCCAAGTAAAAGAAGTTTAAGAATGATCTCTGGCACCTGCTGAAATGAAGAATGTATATTTCAGCAATTTTTAAGAACTGCATGTCTTTGTAAAAGGCTGCAGGAGGTGGGGGTGTGGCTATAGATTGGGGTGGACTAGGGGTTGATACATCTGATTACATCCTGACTAGTATGCAACTGCTAACTAGCTTCTAATCTCAGTTTCCTCATCGGTAAAATGATGATAATAATCATGTCTGCATTGCTGGAGGGCTTCAAAGTGACAGTGTGTACAAAGCAGCTAATCTAAGGCTTGGCACGCAGTGAATGGTAGGTGTCAATGGAAGTCGGCTTCAGCCACTGGATTCCAGATGCAAAACCCACCCCAGTACTCACAGCCGGGCCTCGTCTGTGTACTTATTCACCGGGCATCTGGATCTATAGCATCAAATGCCCAGGTTGTTGATGCTGCCACTTCGCTGCAGCTTGCTTACTTGGTTATTGTGTGTTTGGGGACTGTCCTCAGTGAACGCCTCCTTTAAGAGACTTTAAAACAGGGTCTTTGTGAACTTCATCTATAGTTTTGGTTTCAATACCTCCAAGTAAACATAATGAAAACAATGTGTCTTAAAAGTGTGTTAAGGAAATATTTTCAGTTTAGGACCTTGTACAACCAATCATAATGTTGTCTCGGGTCCCATGACACACCGGAATGGCTATCCTGGAGCAGTCAGGGTCAAAGTGCATCCCAGGCCCAGAAGGGGAGCTGGGACGCCTCTCATACCTTCCTTCTGACATGCCCGATGCCTGGGGCAGGGACAGACACTCGGGTGGGGAGGATGTGTGTGTGCTAGAACACTATTCAGTTATATAGACAACAAAGTTGGATCTTCACCTCAGGTCAAATAATTATCAACTTTACAGTCACAACAAGGAAATGTTTTCAGAGCTGTGCTCTGCAGCAGGAGTATTAGTCAATAATCCTATTGTCCCCAGGCTCCCCTGCAGCTCCGGACCACAGATCCAGCCAAAACTCCCCCAAGATTATGCGATTCTCAAATCTCTTTCCTGACTCTAAGCAATTGGAAATGTTATAAAAATAAATCTGTTGTCAAGTCCCATTGATTCTTGCTTCCAAACACAAACCACCAAGAGAACAAAAAACAAAGTAGAAGTGAACACAAGACACAAAAGGGCCAGAGGCCATCCGCAGAGGCTGCTAGGAAGCTCAGGTTTGGCTCAAACCTTTCTGTTCATTTGTGTGAATAAGCTCTAACCTTGTGGGAATTTGTCGACTTACACAGACAGTAGCTTCTACTTCTCTCATTGGTTTATTTAATGTTATGTTTCTCCTCTGAAACTTTTCACTGTATGTTTGTTTCTCTCCTAATCCAACAGTAGTTATTTTAAGGATATGAGTAACCTGATGTTTCTGTCCTAACACTCATTCCGCATTCACAGAATCAGAAAAATACCAGAACAGGAAAGCAAGGACCTTCAAGACTATTCAGCATGTCTAATTGGATGTGTGAACAAAACTAAGGCTTAGATGATTCTAGAATGGTGTGTCCAAGTCAGAAAGGTGGTAATAGGATTAGAATACAGCTTTTTGATATTCATATCAAATGATTTTTATTTTTTTATTTTTTTTAAATTTTTAACATTTTTTTTATTATTATTGAGAGACAGAGAGAGACAGAGCATGAGCATGGGAGGGGCAGAAAGAGGGGGAGACACAGAATCCGAAGCAGGCTCCAGGCCCTGAGGTGTCAGCACAGAGCCCGATGCGGGTCTCAAACTCACAAACTGTGAGATCATGCCCTGAGCCGAAGTCAGACGCTCAACTGACTGAGCCACCCAGACGCCCCGAAAATGCAATGATTTTTAGAAGTTTAATAAAGACACGTGTTAAACTGGGAAGATACTAGAAATTTAAAATCTGTACGCTACTTTTCATATTCTAGAGAAGTCTGGTGTTATGTGGCATTATTGCTGGTGTTTCATCAGCTTGGCTGACCATGTCCTAAGAGTGCGTTCTTAGAAAACACAGGCTTTGGCAGACTTTAAAAGGTGTACGTGTTACACCATGTTCAGACTAGATTATGAAAATCGTTGGCCACTCTGATTTCCAAGTGGAGAAAACATGTCACCAATGTTTTTGAAAGACAGAAACTAAAATCTAGTAAGATATGATGGGTCTCCTTCTCCACCTGGGAATTCCTCTGCTAGGAATGTCTGATGGACTTAATATATATCAGGAAATCTTTGACATATCCAAAAGGCAGATTTCTAGAAGGCATCGGAGTCTAGGTGTCCTGGGAGAGGCCCCAGTAGTTAACAGAACCCACATGACACCCTCACGTGGGAGGTGGGGAATGGGCATCTGTCTTTCTCTTCAGAGGACAGAAAAGGTTATGTGTTTACTTTCCTCAAAAGGGATGGTTAAGCTCATTGTGGGACTTATTATTATTATTCTTTTGTTTTCTTCTATCGGTTTCACCCAACCTACAATCACATGGCTTATGACATCCTTCCTATACATTCCATTGTCTCTTACAGCCCAAGAAGCTGCCCGAATATCACTGTGTCTGTATTTGAGAAAATTTCCAGTAACAAAATAGTCCTTGGTTCTGTTTTCAAATGCCAAAGAGGTGTGATAGAACTTTTTATACCAGTAAATGTCCCCAGGTCTCATGCTTAGGTTAATTTGGTACTTTTGCTTTCCCAAACCAAGGAGTGATAAAAGGCAGCCAAATTTCTATTCTTATGATTAGTTTTAAACCTTACAGTGTTTCTAAAGATAAATCCGGTGCGTCTTTCCCCCTTTAGTACTTGTAATTATCAACTCGTTGGCCTATTTTTGTGCTGATTGTTGTGAGATTTCAAATGCAAGTCAGCCCGCATGTATAATTGCAGTCTGAGTCTAAGAAAGCTAAGAGCTGTGACTCGTGCTCCGTACTTGTCATTGTTTCTGAGTTGTATCTCATTTATAACCTGTGCTCACAAATCATATGCAGATAAATGCATCTAAAATATACAGGCTGACTATGTCACCTGTTTTTATTTTTCCATTATCTAGCCTGGATAGCCTTGTTTCCAAAATGTTGAGTCATTTTATATTTATTGATCATGTCCTTTATTTTTTTTAAAACTTTTTAAAAAGTTTATTTACTTATTTTGAGGAGAGGGACAAGCAGAGAGAGAGAGAGAGGAGAGAGGAGAGAGAGAAAGAGAGAGAGAGAGAGAGAGAGAGAGAGAGAGAGAGAGAGAGAGAATCCCAAGCAGGCCATGTGCTGTCGGCATGGAGCCCGATGCAGGGCTCGAACTCATGAACTGTGAGATCATGACCTGAGCCGAAATCATGAGTCAGATGCTTAACCGACTGAGCCACCCAGTTGCCCCTGATCATGTCCTTTAAATGTCTTCATATATTATAAATATTTCAGAAGATTATTCTCATGTAAGGGCTACAAAATCAATGCCATAAAAAATCCGTGATCACTTTAATTAACATTGAGGCTAATCTAGATAGACCCTACATTTAATTTTTTTAAAAAACTGGGGTTGAAAAACTTTATGGGGAAAAAATATCCATTAAAAATCATGCATATTTTATTTTCGAAGGTCAGTGTAAGAGTTTTACCAAAGAATCTGTAATATATATAAATTAATAAGTTGCTTTACACAGTTTTTTAAATTTGTTTTAAGAGATATTGGAATATGGGAACATATTTTCTTATTGTAAGAATATAGTATATAATACATGTTACATACAAAATACATGTTAATTGACTATGTTATCAGTAAGGCTTCTGGTCAACAGTAGGCTGTTAGTAGTTCAGTTTTGGGGGAGTAAAAAGTTACACATGAATTTTCGACTGCACAGGGCATTGGTGCCCCTAACCTGCATTGCTCAGGGGTCAGCTGTATATTCAGATTCTAGGTTTCATGCTTTCTGTGGTTCTTTTGCTTCTGGGGAAGCTCACTCCCTTAATTTCTAGCTGGTCTGCCAGTGCAAGGCGCTGGTCTCTTACACCGTTAGCCAGTAGGGCTTTTGCTTTCTGTCACTCAAGCTGTACATGGGTTGGGAAAGGCACTCAGTTAATAAATGAAGTGAATCTGGATTTTTATTTTCTTTTTCTAAGACAAATTAAGTTGGATAAAACTGGGAATTAGCCTACTGTGGCTCTAATAGCATAATACCTACATGATAATATTGGATTTTCCACATTTAAAGACTACATGAAATGAGCTTTCAGACTTTGAAATAATTGTAAAATGAATGTTTTATTTCATTAAGAAGACAAGATAGCTCCTACTAAGAATATGTCTTTCACAATTTTGATTGTAAAAATTGTCTCCATTCCACTGGACTAAGTTAAGTTCCACTTAGTTGAATTAAGCGCTGCTGTCATTACATGCAACGCTGGAATCGTGGAGTAAGAGATTTCTGACCACCAGAGGACCAGGCTAAAAGAGGCAGCGGCCAGCTATAGAACTGAGCTGTTGTCAGCTGCCGTACATCACAGCGATGTCAAAGTTGGCAGGCTGAGTCCAGATAAGTGAACTTTCTACCAGAACAAGAGTCTACTATCATTAGAAGAGCACAGCTGGGGCACCTGGGTGGCTTAGTCGGTTAAGCATCCGACTTCCGCTCAGGTCATGATCTTGTGGTTCATGGATTCTAGCCCCATGTTGGGCTCTGTGCTGACTGGTCAGAGCCTGGAACCTGCTTCAGATTCTGTGTCTCCCTCTCCCTCTGCCCCTACCTCGCTTGTGCACGCATGCTCTCTCTCTCTCTCTCTCTCTCTCTCTCAAAAATGAATAATAAAGAAAAAAGAGCACAACTGGATTGAGAGAGACTGAAGCGACTATTATCTGCCAGTTTTAGGCCCTGTCCTTTGACACCTCAAGCCAGTAAGACCTGCAAAGAAACAGGAGATGTGATTATGCCAGGGGGGTGGTAGTGGGTGGAGAAGGGAAGGCAATAGACTGACTCCGAGTGGTCGTGGGTGTTGGATTTAGTAGTCAAAGACTTCAACGTGGCTATTGTCGATACATTCGAGCAATTACATGATGTTCAAAGAATTAAAGGAAAAATGGTCTTAATGAATGAGTAGATAATCTCAACAGAGAAATGGAGATGATTTTGAAAAAGGAAATTCTAGAGCTGACAGGTACAATAACGGAGATGATAAATTCACTAAATGGGCTCAATAGCAGATTGGAGAGGGCGGAAGGAAGAATACGTGATTTTGAAGGTAGATCAGTAGAGATGACCCAATCCCAAGGAGAGACAGGAAAAAGATTGAAGACAAATAGTGTCCCAGAGACCTGAGGGATAATATCACAGGGTTCAATACACAAAATCCCAGTTCTGCCTGAACATTAGGCTACAGACCAGCTGGGAATGGCAATGAGTGAGAGCTGCATTCTGCCATGAAAACTCACTTACCAGAACTGGATTTGCCAGGAGTAAGAGTGGACTTGCCTTTGGCATTAGGGCCAAAGTTATATTTTGGGAGAGGTCCTTGATCTCAGTTTTTGCATTTTTAATTATTTCTTATATTTCAAGTGAAACTAAATATTATTGAGAGATGTTTTTTCCTTTAGGTAGGCTCCACGCCCATCATAGGACTTGAACTCATGACTCAGAACAAGAGTCACATGTTCTACCTACTGAGCCAGACAGGTGCCCCTATTGAGAGACTTTTAAGAAGACATTCTCCCCACCCAATCCTCACTCATCTCTAGTTTTCTACTGAAATTATCTCAAACATAATTGTCAAGGAGAGCTCCCCACTCTACCCCATACCAGCCTTTGATAGATAGTTGCACCCAACTCTGAAGGCCCCTTCTCCCCCCTTCCCCTTGCCAAGCTTACATTATTCCCTCAACCAAACTCCTTCCCCAACCTTCTACTATATGGCTTTATATTCAGTATAGAATTTTTCCAAAGTAAATATAGTTTTGTGTTTTTCTTTTCTTTTTCTTGTTTTTCTTAGAGAGAGAGAGAGAGAAAGAGAGAGAGAGAGAGAGAGAGCCCATGAGTGGGGCAAAGGGGCAGAGTGAGAGAGAGAGAATCTTAAGCAGACTCCATGCTTAGCACAGAGCCCAACCCAGGGCTCAATCCCATGACCCCAGGATTATGACCTGAGCTGAAATCAAGAGTCAGATGCTTAACCTGCTGAGCCACCCAGGTGCCCCTAATTTTATGTTTTTCTAATAAAATACATAAAAATAATACATACTCAATGGAAAAATTAAGAAAACACACAAAAACGTATGAAAACAAGATTACCTACCACCCAACCACTCAGAACTTTTTGTTTAGTTTAACGAGTGCTCTTCCCTCTGACATTTTTCTATATATATGCATAAATATAGATGGTTATGCATGTTTTATGTATTTTATTAGATGAAGTTCAGAGAGACTCTGAAGAAGAGACTCATGAGGACTGGACACACCATCGCTGGCCTTGAAGGTAGAGGGCGCCCCATGGAAAGGGCCTGATGGTCACCACTAGTTGCTGAGACCAACTCTCAGCCTACGACCAGCAAGAGAACGGGACCCCAATCCCACAACCACAAAGAACTCAGCTCTCCCAACAGCCTGGATGAGCATGGAAGCAGATTCTTCCCAGAGCTTGTATGTGGGAGCCCAGCCTGGCTGCCACCATATGTGTGAGATCTTGAGCGGGGGCGCACATCCAGGTCCGCCCAGATTTCTGACCTCCAGAGCTGTGGGACAATGACACGGTGTTGACTGCTAGGTCTGTGGTAATTTGTCACATGGCATTTGAAGACGAACGCATGAAGCAAAACTGATACAGGGCCCCTGCATTCTTTCAAGAAGCCTGTCGTGATATCTGGGCTTCCCTGAAGATAGCCAACAGTACATGTCAGAGCGTCCAATTTGAAAACTTACTAATCTAAACATTAGTAACATTTCTGTGTTTCTTACTAATGTAAATACAGTTACATTTCTGTGTTTCTCAAACTTCAGTGTGTGGCAGAGTCCCCTGGAGGACTGGGTCCAACACGAATTGCTGGGCCCTACCCCAGAGTTTCTGATTCAGTGGGTCTAAGGTAGACCCCAAGAATTTGCATTTCTCACAAGCTCCCGGATGATGCTTTTTTTCCTGTTTCTAACACTTTGAGAACCACTGTGTTAGGTGACTTAATGTTATAAAAAGAATGATTTACCAAGATACTATAACTTTCTAAAGCTCTACTTTAATGGCTTATTTTCTAGTAAAAAAAATATTTCTAATAAACTGCTCACAGAGATGCATTTTATTGGGAGCCTAACCCCCCATTTAGCTGTAGCTCTACATTCTTCTTCTGAATTTGGTCATTTTTCCTTTGGAGGACTATAAACCCCCTTGTTCATTATTTTTATTTTAGAAATTGGCTTAATCAGAAAGTGTGGGTATATTATTTTGGGACAGAGCTTAAGAAGTCAACAGCAATTATCTACAGTAAGAATAAACATGATTAGGGGTGTGTGGGTGGCTCAGTCGGTTAGGCTTCCAACTTCAGCTCGGGTCGTGATCTTGTGGTTCATGGGTTCCAGCCCCGCGTTGGGCTCTGTGCTGACAGCTCGGAGCCTGGAGCCTGCTTTGGATTCTGTGTCTCCCTTTCTCTCTACCCGTCTCCTGCTTGTGCTCTGTCTCTCTTTCTCTCTCAAAAATAAATAAACATTAAAAAAAAAGAATAGACATGATTAGGGGTGCCTGGGTGGCTCAGTTGGTTAAGCGTCCAACTTCAGCTCAGGTCATGATCTCATGGTTTGTGAGTTCGAGCCCCTCTCATAGCTGTCAGCGTGGATCCTGCTTGGAATTTCTCTCTCCTCTCTCTGCCCCTCCCCCACTCTCTATCCCTCTCAAAAACAAACATTTTTTTAAAAAGAATAAACCTGATTAAAACAAAGATTTATGTGATTACAATTATTTACTGAAGACCAAAGGTGAAAAGAAAGGGTAAGTACAAAGCCGCACCATGTCTTCACAGTGAAGGTGTGAGACCTCCATTAGAAAATACCAGAATCCAGCAAGGGGCGCCTGGGTGGCTCATTCGGTTGAATGTCTGACTTCAGCTTAGGTCATGATCTCACAGTTCATGAGTTCAAGCCCCTCATGGGGCTCACTGCTGTCAGCAAAGAGCCTGCTTCAGATCCTCTGTCCCCCTCTGTCTTATATATATCATATATATATATATATATATATATATATATATATATATATATATAAGAATCCAGCAAAATGGAGCTACAGGGCACTGGCTGTCAGGCACCCCGAGTCTAGAAACAACACCCCACTGGAGCCTCCCACAAAAAGTTAATATATTAGACATTCACTAGCAAGTGCAGTGATTTTATTCATCTTCCCAGAACATTCATTGTCAGGTGACCTACTGGAGTCTCTGAGATTGTAGATGCGTAATCTCACTTGATTGGTACAGACTTGGTTCTGTACCATTGATCTTCAGTCATGAGCCATTTTGTTTAAAAAGTCTTGTACTAATATTGATCGCCTTATGCCATTTTCTTGGAATAACTGATTGCTTGGACCAGTCGGTGAACAAGCATCTATTGAATGTCTACAGAGTGTCAAGCAAGTAAATGTCGATTCTATCATTTAATCCTCAGCTCAACCCAACTCGGGCCATGTAGTGGCTTTGCTGAGGGAGGGCGGAGCTCCTTGACTGACAGTCCCTATTCCTGTTCATAGCACGTGGGAGTGAGTCCCCAGAAGCCAGCCTGGCAGTGCTACTAAAGGAGGCAGTGTTGGATACTGGGGGACAGACAGCTAATGTCTCCTGCATGTGGGGTCTGAGTCACTGCTGTATAATTCTGCCAAGGGTCTCTTCTATTCCATGGGTCTAGCAGGTCAGATATGTGTCCCTTTCTGATCATTCTTGCTCCCAGTGTTGAAGGTGCTTATACCCAGATGGTCAGAGCCAGGCTGGAGGCTCAGTTCCTAAATCATGTCCTGGTTTAGCACCGGGTGCCCTTTCTAGAAAGGGGCACACCTGGTAATACCAGGTTTGTGGCCACAGGACCTGTTGGTAAGCCTGGCTCTGAGGATACACCCCTGAACCTGGTTGGATTTGGCTCCAGCATGGATGGGGCGAGAGCCCAGAGAGTGAAGCCTGAGATAGCTGTGCCTGGATGAGACCTTGGATGGATCTTT
Source organism: Cryptoprocta ferox (assembly GCA_028646485.1). Classification (NCBI taxonomy): domain Eukaryota; kingdom Metazoa; phylum Chordata; class Mammalia; order Carnivora; family Eupleridae; genus Cryptoprocta; species Cryptoprocta ferox. The sequence continues at coordinate 7,560,658 of CM053577.1, read as the reverse complement.
CCTTCTGGATGTAATTGCACTCAACTGAGGTGGCAGTTAAGGGGGGTTAATTCACGGAAAATAGCTTTGGTTGGCACTATTGGCATAAAACCGATGACTCACCTATTAAGATGTATCATTCTGACTAGACCCCTCCACACAGTCACAGATACAGTAGTGCTTGTTGAAAGGGTCATGAGCTGCTTGCGAAGCAGTCCTTTACCTGGGATCCCTAAATAACAGCCTGGGGCCAGAGCTTGCATACTGACTTTATCAGGAGCTGCAGCCCCAGCGAGGGAAGAGCTAGGAGGGAAGAGAAGATGCAGTGAAGGAGGGAGGGCAAATCCAAAGGGATGGAGCCCCAGGCTGGCCACAGCTCCACAGCACACACCGCTGGGGGCTCAGCCTTCAGTGTCTCCCCTGAGGTCATGTGGATGACCAGCTGTGGCGGGGTGGGACTCCCTTCTCCTGTCTCCCATCTCCCATCGGTCAGTCTGAGCCACGAGGCCTCCATTCCTTCTCCTGTCTGGGATGTCAGGCCCTCTCTGCCTGGGAAGCCAGCACCATCGGCCACCTCGCACACAGAAGGCCTCCACACAGCTCCTTGGGCCAGGCAGCAGCGGTGGCTGGCCTGTCCACTGAGAAAAGAGCCACACTTTCTCCAGGGCTCTACCCCAGCAGGACGGGCCACTGAGGGAAACGCAGCTGTGCGGATCTGCACCCAGTGCGGAGCTCACCCATGAACTCCAAGGAGCTAGGACCAGAAAGGAGGAGCTGTCCCTTTTTTCCCCCTTTATCCTTCATTTTATACAAAAACTTTGAAAACACCCTGATTGAGATGTGTATTAGTTTCCCAGGGTGGGCATATCACATGACTACAAAGTGGGTTGTGGAAAACAGCAAATATTCATCCTTTCATGATTCTGGAGGCCAAAAGTATGAAACCTGACTTCAGAGGTCCACTTCGTCTGAAAGCTCCCGGGGGGAATCTGCTCAATGGCTCTCTATTAACTTCTGGTGTTGGTGGCCGTTCTGGGCTGAGATATATCCACCACCACCACCCCCCCCGTCCCCACCAAACTCCTACATGCCTCAGACTGTGACTGTATTTGGAGATAGAATCTTTAAGGGGAAAACAAGCTGAAATGAAGTTACCAAGGTGGGCTCTAATCCAAATGGCCGGTGACGTTATTAGAAAAGGCGATCAGAACCCAGACACTCACAGAGGAGGCCCAGGCAGAGGTACCGGGAGAAGGTGGCCGTCTACAAGTCAAGGTGAGATGCCTCACCAACCCATGGACTGACTCTCAGCCTCCAGGTTGGTGAGAAAATAAGTTTCTGCCATTTAAGCCCACCGCCGGAGGGACTCCGCCCTGGCAGCTCTAGCAAGCGAATACGCAGGTATGCTTGGCAATCCTTAGCAGCGTCTGCCTACGCCTTCCCATGCTGTTCCCTGGGTGTGTCTGTGTCTCTGTTTTCTCTTCATGTAAGGACACCAGTCTTTGGATTAGGGCCCCACCCTGATCCAGTATGAAATCATTCTAACTAATTACATCTGCAATGACCCCGTTTCCAAATAAGGTCATATTCTGAAGTTCCCGATAGACAGAAACTGGGGAGGGGCACTATTCAATCCAGTACAGTATGCCAAAATCAAGTATCCCTCCACAGGTATTTACAGAGCTGAGAAACTCTGCACCAGAGGGTTTCGACCTCAGCTGCTCACTAGACTAGATTTTGACTGAATTGGTCTGGAGGGGCCTTAGACTCTTTTTTCAGTTATCCCCAGTAATTCTAAGGAGCGGCCAGTGTGGAAAACCACATTTTAAAACCACTAGTATCATTATCATGGTATCACTCATCCTAATGCAAGCGATAGCACTTTTCAGACATTTAATATGTCTCAAGCATTGGGGGGAAGTACTTTACATAGTTTATTTCATTGGTATCATTAGTCCTGTCCTTAACGTCCTCTTATAGATGGGGACACAGAGGGTTGAAGATGTTAAGGACATACCGCTAGCAGTGGTAGACCAGGCACCAGGCTGGCTGGCCCCGCCCTGTGGTTCCTCTGTCCTTAGATGTGCGCACACCCAGAGCCTCTCTTCCTCCTCCTGTCTGTGGACGTCCTTGGTCGTGTAAAGAAAGCATCAACACTTTAAGATGCGTGACTGCCTGTCTTCTCATAAAGAAGTAGAACGGTTTGAGCTCCTAAGATTGGAGGGTGAGTCGCGAAGCATAAGTGTATAAACGACCAGGCATTATTACTATTGAGGTAAATTCAGTTTTGTATTTTTCCTAATTTCACAAGCCCAGACCAAAAGCCATGTACTGAAAGGACACCTTTTCGTTATATTTCGCGGGTGGTCTGCCTAGCCGTACCTGAAAGCACGGCCGTTATTAACCTTGGGGGACAGCTTATATTAGCCTGTTACCAAATTTGGCAGATCTTTGGCCCCCCTCCGTCTCCTAGTCTGGCCCTCATCTCCCTGGAATCTTGTTCTCTCCTGGGCCCAGGACATCTGTTCTGGGCCTTTCCATTTGCGACCTTGCAGCCTCTTCCTCTGTCCTCTAGAACTTCCGGAACTCTTCCTGATATCTCCGCTTTCCTGAGAAAGACACTCACTGTCCCACCCCCTGGGTCCCCACTGCATTCCCTGTTGGGCGGGATAGAGGCAAGCGGTTCCCGAGCTTCAGATCTGAGCCTGGCAGGCCCACGTGTGGCAGGCTGATCGGAGCCTCACCGACGTTCACGCCCCTGTGCGTTGGGCTGCCCGTGACTCTGCTCAAATACCCTTCCTTGCTCCTGTTTTGTCTTCTAAGTCCAGCTCTCTGTTGAAGGATCTGTGTATGTCCCAACTGTATCTGACTGCTCTGGACCCACCTGTCATTTCTTTCGCTGAGGCCCTCCTGCATTTTGTAGTCTGTCCCTTTCAGTTCTGATCTCAGGTGCTCCACAGCTGCTTCACCTACCTTGACCTTGACTCTCTAAACTCTGTAATAAGCTCCTCACGTGTGCACCTCACTGGCACTTGGTCCAGCCGTACGTGTAGAACGCTGAGCACGCCCCTGGAGGCTGCCTGTGAACACGCATACCTGATGAGTTTCTTACAGCTGCAGTTCTTTGCGATGGTTCGTACATATCAGAAAAGCTTTAACTGTTTCACATTAAGATGCCCATATAAGCCATCAGAGCATGTAAAAAAGTGTTCATTGCGCCCGGAATTACTAATGCTATCCTCTCCCCTCATGGAGGCCCAACCCACATTTTTTCCTTTAGGATTACAATAGTTTTTAATCATTCTTAAGCTCTGTTAGGGTGGCTTGGTGTTGATTAGAAATGGAACCCGCCTGGGGCGCCTGGGTGGCTGAGTCTGTTAAGCGATTGATTTCGGCTCGGGTCATGATCTCACGGTTCGTGGGTTCAAGCCCTGTGTCAGGCTCTGTGCTGACAGCTTGGAGCCTGGAGCCTGCTTCGGATTCCGTGTCTCCCTCTCTCTCTCTGCCACTCACTCATGCTCTCTCTCTCTCTCTCTCTCTCTCTCAAGAATAAATAAACATTTTAAAAATTTTAAAGAAAAGAAATACAACCCGCCCATGGAGGTCAACATGTAATTGGCCAGGGTTAAAGGCAGCCAGGGGCACCCCATACCTGATGTCAAACCAAAGGTACGTGTGATGTTTTTATTAACACCGATGAGTTTAGTGACCACTGATTTTGAATGAAAAGCTGATTAGGAATGGTTCGATTTACCACACATCCTTAGAAAAATGGAAACAGTAAAAAAAAAAAAAAAGAAAATGGAAACACAGGCACATGTCTGGCCACTTGACGTCAGAGACTTCCCTTTCTCCCACAACAGTACAAACAGGTAATGAGCACTCTTCCTCACGGACGTGACTGAAGTCAGATACTGTGATGTCCTCTAACCTTAGACCTTCTTACACGACAGTTTGTTCTAGAGGCATCTGCAGAAAAGCAGCTGCTTATCCAGATCCACTCTCTGTGGCTTCAGGAACAAGCGGGTCCCCTCTGGGATCCTAGGTCTTTTGCATACCTGCATTATTTGTACCTTACTTGTTACCTCTGACCTTGTATAGTGGAGATACTCTGTTGCTCTAGTCTTAAAGGTGGTTTAGAACTAAAACTGTAACAGGTATTGAATGGCAACTTGTCGCAGCATTTTATCATTGTAGCCGAAATTAACAGAATGTCTATTTGGATTGTAACAACTAGGAAACGCTAAGAAACATCCCTAGTTAGAAGCCCTTCAAAAGTATCTAATGAAGCTGGAGTTGAGCTTTCTGCAAAACGAAGCAATGAAATTCTTTCAACATTACATGAATAGTAATTGGAGTCTTTTATCAGATCAGGTTTCTACTCATGCCAAGGGGAGTAAATTCTGTTTGTGGAAAAGTGATTTTGGAGATTAGTCATGAACAGAATGGGTACACATGGATTTATGAGTATTTAAAAATAATTTTAAATGTCTTTGTACACACTTAAAAAATAAAAAGGAAATGTCTTGTTTGCTCTTGATAAATTGCCTCAGGAGAAAGACATAAACACGTGTGTCTTTGATTCAGACTTTGGTACGTTTGACAAGGGATAGGTTTTAGGTCTCTCTGGGAACTACAACAAACTTTTAGTACTTAATTTTAGGAAAAAGTCCTTGGCCTGTGAAGCTCATCGGCTTCCATGCCTGCTAACCTCTCTTTAAACATGAAAACATATCACAGACCCAGAGCGGTTACGGTAGCAGGCAGTGAGCTAAGAGCAGATTGGAAGCGCCAGGCCCAGGAGGCAGGGGGCTGCCTCCTGAATGTAAGAGTCAGAGTCAAAACCAAGCCCCTGAATGCTTGTACCTGCCGTGTTGGTCTGTGTACTGGAAACACAAGTTTATGTGTGCTTGTGTGCATTTCCTTACAGGTACATGATTCAATTTATTTTGTACTTTTGAAAGATAGCAGGCTCCCCGTCATAAAAGCAGAGACCAGGCGAGGGATCACAAACAGGAAGGGATTTAATAAAAGGATTTGGATTTGAGTTGTTTTGGAAGCGCTAGAAAAGCACAGAGGGGAGCCATCAGGAAGGATAGTGCCTGCAGATCCCTTGCCCTGCTCGGGGGCATTACAGTGCTCACAGTACCCGTGGGCCAGTACCCCTTTGCCCCCACGTGGACGGGGCGTGGATAGAAATGCTGGCTGACCTCTGCTGCCACGAACCACTGTTGTCACTGCCACGGTTGGAGCTAGAGCTGCTGCTGTATCCAGAAGCAGAAGCCCCACTACCTGCGTCCAGCCTTCTGATCTTGCACTTCCCTTTCCCTTTCCCCCACTGGCCGAACTGGAACACGGAGCCTTGCTGGCAAGGGATTCTGGGAAATGTAGTTTCCACACCTCCAGCCCCTGGGATGCAGAACAAAGCGCAAAGAGCGGCAACATGTAGCCCAGATGGCATCACAGTCCTTTAGAAAATGTCATCGCAGAACTTTAACCACTTAGACTTTTATTTTCAATTAAAATATGAAAAATATTTATTTTGGGGCACCTGGGTGGCTCAGTCGGTTAAGCATCCGGCTTTAGCTCAGGTCATGATCTCTCAGTTTGTGGGTTCGAGGCCCACATGAGGATCTGTGCTGACAACTCGGAGCCTGGAGCCTGCTTCAGATTCTGTGTCTCCCTCTCTCTCTACCCCTCCCCTGCTCACACTCTGTCTCTGTCTCTCTAAAAAAAAAAATCAAAAAAAATTTTAAAGAAAAATATTTATTTTAATATGAAATATGAAAAAAATCCTTGTTGATAGTTTCTCTTATGGGAGGGTGAAAAAGATCATCAGTTTTCTATTGGAAAATCTTCTGTGGATTTAAAGAATATTTGGGGGGCATTTTAGTTCACACAATTCAAAAGCAGCTGCACAAATTCATTGAAAGGATAGCTCTTGCTGGGCCTCGCTGTGTCATCCATGCAAAGCTTGCCTGCACCCCCAGCTAATCCAGTGACCTGAAGCACAGCTGGAGAAGGTGACTTCTGTTCTCGGGGAATTACATTTGACACTGGTTGCTGCTTTTCCTGAAGCAAAGTGTTTTCTCTGGCAGCTAAGTTGCCTGTTTGATTTCTGAGGTTTGATATACTTTTTTTCTTGTTGCATTCTTTTGTTTGTTTTTATTTTTATTTTTTAATTTAAAAAATTTTTAAGTGTTTTATTTTATTTTTGAGAGTGTGTGCGCATGTGCACACACTGAGTGGAGGAGGGGCAGAGAGGAAGGGGGACAGAGGATCCAAAGCAGGAACTCCAAGCTGTCAGCACAGAGCCCCTTGTGGGCTCCAACTCACAAACTGCGAGATCATGACCTGAGCCGAAGTTGGACGCTTAATCAACTGAGCCACCCAGGTGCCCTAGTCTATGTAATTATTAATGCTTATTTGTTTAAAAGACAATGATAAGAGTTTTTTTTTAAATTCCCCCAACAAGAGAATTTTGGATATTTGCCACACCATGCATCGACCCAAGCAAAAGCAGTTTAAGAATGATCTCTGGCACCTGCTGAAATGAAAAATATATATTTCAGCAGTCTTTTAAGAACTGCGTGTCTTGGGGCGCCTGGGTGGGTCAGTCGGTTAAGCGTCCGGCTTCGGCTCGGGTCATGATCTCACGGTTCGTGGGTTCGGGCCCCGCGTCGGGCTCTGTGCTGACAGCTAGCTCAGAGCCTGGAGCCTGTCTTCAGATTCTGTGTCTCCCTCTCTGTCTGACCCTCCCCTGCTCAGGCTGTCTCTCTCTGTCTCTCAAAAATAAATAAAAAAACATTAAAAAAAAAAAAAAGAACTGCATGTCTTTGTAAAAGGCTGCGGGAGGTGGGGGTGTGGCTATAGATTGAGGTGGACGAGGGGTTGATAATCAGCCTCCCCTGATTACATCCTGACTAGTATGCAACTGCTAACTAGCTTCTAATCTCAGTTTCCTCATCGGTAAAATGATGATAATAATCATGTCTGCATTGCTGGAGGGCTTCAAAGTGACAGTGTGTACAAAGCAGCTAATCCAAGGCCTGGCACACAGTAACTTTTGAGTTGTATGAACTAAAATGAGTCACCCAGGTGCTCCTTAAGTTTTTATTTTAATTCCAGTGTAGTTAACATTCAGCGTTATATTAGTTTCAGGTGTACAATACAGTGATCTGATAATTCCATACATCTCTCGTTAATCCCCATCCCTTATTTCACTCATTCCCCCACCCACCTCTCCTCTGGTAACCATCAGTTTTTCCTCTGTAGTTAAGAGTCTGCTTCTTGCTTTCTCTCTCTCTCTCTCTTTTTGTTGTTTCCTAAATTCCGCATATGAGTGAAATCATATGGTATTTGTCTTTCTCTGATTGACTGATTTTACTTAGCATAATACACTCTAGCTCCATCCATGTTGCAAATGAAAAGATTTCCTTCTTTTTATGGCTGAATAATATTCCACTCTCTACATACACAACTTCCTCATCCATTCATCTATCGATGGACACTTGGGCTACTGCCATTGTTTGGCTATTGTAAGTAATGCTGCAGAACATAGGGGTGCGTGTATCCCTTTGAATTAGTGTTTTTCTATTTGGGAGGTAGATACCCAGTAGTACAATTACTGGATCATAGGGTAGTTCTATTTTTAACTTGTTGAGGAACCTCCATACTGTTTTCCATAGTGGCTGCACCAGTTTGCCTTCCCATCAAAAGTGTAAGAGGGTTCCTTTTTCTCCACATCCTCGCCAACACTTATTGTTTCTTGTGATTTCGATTTTAGCCCTTCTGACTGGTGTGAGGTGATATCTTATTGTAGTTTTGATTTTCATTTCCATGAAGTTGAGCATCTTTCCTTGTGTCTGTTGGCCATCTGTGTGTGTTCTTTGGAGAAATGTCTACAAAGTTGTATCAGTTCTTTATGTATTTTTGAGACTAACCCTTTATTGGATATGTTATTTGCAAATATCTCTTCTCCCTTTCAGTAGATTGTCTTCTAGTTTTGTTGATTGTTTCCTTCAATGTGCAGAAATTTTTATGTCGATGAAGTCTCAATAGTTTATTTTTACTTCTGTTTCCCTGGCCTCAGGAGACCTATGTAGAAAAATGTTGCTACAGCCAACATCAGAGAAATTATGGCCTGTATTCTCTCCTAGGATTTTTATGGCTTCAAATCCCACATGTAGGTCTTTCATCCATTTCGAATTTATGTTTGTGTGTGGTGTAAGAAAGTGGTCCATTTTCACTCTTCTGCATGCATCTGCCCTAATTGCATTCTCTACATAGTTAATTCCAGTGGGAAATTAATTCAGTTAATTTTAATCATCTGCAAGTTTACTTATAATAAAATTAACATGCCTTGGGAAACCAGTACCTGAATGGATTATAAAACTCCTTTAAGTTACCACAATTACTATCCTCTGCATATATGGAAATCTTTTTACTTTTTTAATCTCCATAAATCTTCTCAGCAACTCTGTGGGCGAGCTACTAATGCTCCCATTTTTGTCCCAGCTGTGTTAAGTGACAGGTCACTAGCTGTAGAACCAAGACAAGAAGTTGACTTCCATAAATAAGTGTGACAGCTTGTTGATGAATGTGTAGTTATGAGTGATTTTCAAGCTGGGGTGGCCATACCATTTGGAGGTATGCAAAGACATTGGTTCACAGGGTGGAGGGTCTGGATACATTGAAGGGACTCCATTGCCAGAGTCTCGGCTCATGGAGGTCCAGAACGGATCGGCCTGAGAATATGTGTGTGACGAGGACTCTGGTCCTTTTTCCTAAATGTCCTTCTCCCACTTTGCTAAAGGAATCCTGCCTCTCTCCCATCTCGACATGATGCACTGACTTGATGTTTTAAAACCTGTGGGGAATGAAATAGCAGAACAGTTTGGACTATTGGTTTGGGTATGAAGAAGACCATGAGAAAAGAAAATAACTGACCTTAATGATTTGATTAAACAACATTGTAAGTGTGGTGGTCTCCTTTTCTTTCCTTGAAGCAAGAGCATAGGAGGACTTAAAGGGCATGTTGGTTAATAGGAAGGTAAAACTAATTTTGCTCGGTGAGTCTTGGCACAAAGCTGAGAGGGAGATGGAAGAATTGAGTAACATTACTCTAACAAAACTCTAATTTATTTATACAAAAATGTTTTCCTGGCACATAAATTTATAAAAATGAAAAATGGAGAATTAATGTGTAGCCTTAACTGGTTCTAGTAATAAACAGTCTTCTTCCACAGATGACACGAACTGGCTGGAAAACCCCAGGCTTTCTTAACATTCTTCTAGAAACAGAGAGATGCATTTCCAACAAAATGTCACTCCTCTGCAGTAATTCTTTTTCAAGATTCATATATTTTCTGTTTTCATCTGTTGCAGTCTGGTAACTGTACTTATAAGCCCATCAGAAAGGATACAAATATTTTGAGACATTGTCACAGAGAAAAAATTGTAATTAAATGTCAATTTATATACATAATTTTTACGCACAGAAGTATCTATGTACCTCACTGTTAATGCAATACACATTAACACAAAACACAAAAGCAATATTTTCTGCTTATAATGCAAGAATGTAAGTGTGTGGGAATGAAAACAAGAATTCAAAGAGAAAAAAAAAAGATTGACTTCAGATTGAGACCACTGAGGAACTGGTTTTTACTGGGTGATGGTAGGTGTCCAATGGCTTCAGTATTTAGACTGTCGTATATAGTGGTTTACATCTTTGGCAGTTATTGAAACGACCAAAAACCCCCCAACATTTACATACCAATATAAAAATATGCATGTGATACATTTAAAAAATTTAAGGAGTGTTTGGGCAAAAATGTTTAACGATCACAGGTCTAGACAGAAGATCAGATGTCTGAGGATAAGCATGGTCACATGTCTCCCATGCATGTCCTTTGTTTTCCCAGTTTGACCTCGTGTGTGTTAACGCTTGGATGCTGGACCTCACACAAGCTGTCCTAAACTTGGGCTTCCTGGCTGGAGCCTTCACCTTGGGTTATGCGGCAGACAGGTAGGCATGGATATGACAGCCATTGACATGATGCATAAGTGTGGAGATGAAAATATTTTATGTTAACCATTAGAAAACAATTTTTGCTAAACTTGGGGAAAAATCTTATTTTCTCTGCCTGTGACGTTCACACTTGTTTGGTTAGACTAATTCCCTCCTGGTCAACTGCATCTCCTTACTCCTTGAACTGTACAAATGGATGGGGCCACTCCCAGGGGATCTGAAAACATCTTAGTGGAAACACCAGCAAGGCAGTAATTTTATCATGGGGCAGATGGATGTCTGGTTGGACACTGTGGATGGAGTTGATTCCCTGTGCTTCCATAACTCCCTGGTTGTGGTCTGGATTAATTTAGTTATAGCGTCAGCCCCTTCCCAATATGTTTCAGTTATATTTTTAAAAGGGAATCCTTGTATTTTATTCTACAAGTTAAAAACTCTGCAAAAAAAGAGTTTTTCCAAAGACCATTAAACAAATTTTATCTATTACTTAACATTGATAAATATACAGGTTAATGGCAGGCACAGTATGTATATTGAAGACAGTCATGCTTTCTATTCAGACATTCCTGTTTCAGTCATTCTTGATGTTGGTTATTATATTCATGCTTAACTATTCCTTTATCCCAATTCTAACTATGAAAATACATGCAGTAATTTAATAATTCCTTCTATACCCCCTTAGGACAGGGGTAGGAAAGCTTTGCCATTGGCCGGGTCTGGCTGAATATTGCTCTGGTCCCTCTAAGCCCAGCCTTGGTGGGTCCTTGTGACCCAGCTCGAGGACCACAGTGCTTAAGGGTACTTTTGGGAGAACTGCCCACAGCAATTTATTAGCTAATTGGAGACAATAAAATGCCCCAAATGCTTTAGCTAATTGACCATATGAATTTGGCCAGATCAGGACTTCAAAGTGGTTAGAACCTTTGCTTTCTTTTTCTGCTCCTTCGTGTCTCTTATTTTTTCTCCTGCGACCCCCTTCCCCTTCTTCTGCGTGTGAGTTTCTCCTTTATACTTGTGTCTGATGCTCTTTCCCTGTCTTTTATACGTGTCTTTTTCCACAGTTTCTTCTTATAGCCCTTCACATTCATCTTTCTTTTCTTAATCTCCCATCACTTTCTCTCCTAGCTGGCTATGACTTGGAATTGAGTGATATATTTTCAACACGTATCTCTTTATTCTCGTTGTTACTCTTCTTGATTTAAACATTAGGTTTTGCCTCTTCTTCATGTTTCTCTCACAATCAATAAACATATCTCCAAACAAAAGAACTCAACTAAAGGGCGGGGGGCGGGGTGCTTTTCCTACCTGTGTTCCAGCAGGGGCCTGAACGGCTGTCCGAAGAGATGACTCAGCGCTTTGGAGAAGAAGCCAGACCCAGGAACGAAACTGCCTCACCACAGGGCCAACCGTCTGTTGGCTCCTTCTCTGCTTTATATCATTGAAGGAAAGGCCCAGAAACAATTTAATAGGCCACATGTCAATGAGAGGACAGTGTAGGAAGGACAGCGAATTTTAAAGCCTGAATAAATGAGAACTACCTCTGTCTCCGCTCCGATGACTGAAGCAAGATGCTGCATGTGTTAATTTGGTGGGAATTTCTATGGGAGAACATTTTTGAATCAAATCTTGTAAAGGTCATTGATGACAGCCTTCACCGGCCAGTAATTTGGCACAGATGTACTGAACCATTTAGCATCAGAATCCCAGAATATTGCCCACAATAACCTGTGCCCTTTGCCTATGCTTTTAGTAATAGCTGCGTAAACGGTGAGAATAAAATGCAAAACTTAAGAACAGCTCACGTTAGCTGTGAACTTTACAGTTTGTAAGCAGCTTTCACATGAGCATTACATTTGAGTCTCTACAACTTCACTGTAGAAAGGGAGGGGAGAAAACCCCACCAACCCACAAGCAAACGAAATCTGAATCTTGGATCACTTAAGAATCGGACCCAAGGTCGCATGGCTGGTGAATGGTTGACCCAACACTGAAGCCCCTGCCTGGGGCTTTCTCCCTTTCTCTTTCCAACTCCACCCAAAAAAATGCTAGAAAGTATCAAAGCTGTGCCTCCAGGGTGACCATATGTGATAGGGAGAGTCATCTTTTTGGAAACTGCAATCGTAAAAAATGCATTCTGTGCCTTACATTTTATGATGCCATTGCAGGGACACATGTTCTTACTTGCCTAGTTTTGCTATAAAACAAAACGCAGAAGTTTTTAGCAATCCTGTACATGGTAGTAGTGATAATGCAGTTTTGAAAACAAAATTCCTGTCCTTAAACCTCTTGTAACAACACTTACTTACAATGATAGTGTTTTCTTCCTTTCTCTTTCTCAAAAAGGTACGGCAGAATAGTCATTTACCTAATATCCTGTTTCGGTGTTGGCGTCACTGGTGTTGTGGTAGCCTTTGCACCAAATTTCCCTGTGTTTGTGATCTTCCGCTTCCTACAAGGTGTGTTTGGAAAGGGGACATGGATGACTTGCTACGTGATTGGTAAGACATTGCTACGCCTCTGTGTCTTTTTGACAGCCAGGGTCAGGTGTTTGGGCGGTGCTGGCCAGTGAGCCTTCCTCGGGCTTCTATGATGAGGCTCGGCGGCACCCACTGCAATGATTTCTGCAAATAGGAAGGTTGCCGGGGTGAGCCTCTGACTCTGGCAAAACGCCACCTTGCCAAATATGGAGTATCGAAAAATACGGGGGTGAACCACTTCCTAACACTGCCATACTGTTATCACAAGTTATTGTTTGCTCTCTCGGAGACTGATTTTTATTAAAATTTCAGCAGTTCTTTGAAACATTTTTAAAATAGTTTCTGTGCATTTCTGTGATATAGTTTCAGATGGCACAGCTATGTTCTCAAATATTTCTTAATTCTACCCCTTTTGTACAAGTAGGGAACTTTTTACCATGAAGGAGATAGGACCTAAAAATGAGAAGCTCATTTATGAACCTTTGCTCTCTAGAAAGTTTGGCCTTCTGGGTATGAAAGAAAGAAAAACTTCCCTTTGCTGTTTGCTCATTTTACTGGGAAAAGTCCTGGATGCTCCTTGGGCTGTTGCCCATGATGTCCAGGACCAGTCACCTCCTCTAAGGGTCATGGTGGATTCATGACCAGGGAGAGGCATAAACTCCTTTTAGATGATTGCTCCAGATCTTTAGGCTTCTAGTCCCTTCCATTACTGCTAGATAATCCTTCCCCAAGCAGAGCCCACCATGAGGACCTTTTGAAGATCTTTGTATGGGCGGGGAAGGAGAGAGAGTGCTGGGAAGTTGCCTGTCGCTGGCTGGGGCAGAAGGGATATGGAATATGAAGCATTTCTAAGGAGATCTAAGTCTAGGTGTATTTTCAAAGCTGCGATCTTAGGGCACAACCGAGGTATCATATCCCAAGATGATCGGAATAGAATTAATGACAGATAGAAATAGATTCATTTGGGTGGAGAAGGATTCCAGCAATAAGATTTCCCATGTGATTTTTAAAGAGATATCACATAAATGGAAAGTCCGACCCTGTGGAGAGAATCATCATTTAGTAGACACTATCTTGTGATCTTGAAAAAATCAGTTGTAGAGTCTACTGCTTATAAAGAATCTCCTAATACAATATGCAGATCTTTAGAGATACCGTGGTAGAAATCTAGCCAGTGTATTTTATTTCTGTATTGATACAATATTCATCATTTAAGCCTTCCTAAAATCAACAGATTTTTCGTGTACCCAAAAAAGTGCTGGGCTGCGTGTGTAAGATGAGTGTAGCCAGTGCTTGCCAACAACTGGCAGAGAAGAGAATGAGCAGAAAACCCAGCTCCAGCACACATGGAAGTTTTAGTGTCTTTAAGAATTCTGTGGTGTTGGGGCACCTGTGTGGCTCAGTTGGTTAAGCATCCGACTCCGGTCGTGATCTCATGGTTTGTGAGTTCGAGCCCTGTGTGGGGCTCTGTGCTGACAGCTTCAGATTCTGTGTCTCCCTCACTCTCTGCCCCTCCCCCACTCATGCTGTCTGTCTCTCTCTTATAAATAAACAAACTTCAAAAATTAAAAAAAAAGAATTCTGTAGTGTTCTAACAATGCCAATGGATATGACAGATGTAACGTCTCTGTGTGTTTGTTTTGGAGCTGAACTTGAGCTTCCCTAACCTCTGTGTTTGTTTTCCTTCAGTAACAGAAATAGTAGGTTCAAAGCAAAGGAGAATTGTGGGGATAGTAGTCCAAATGTTCTTCACCCTTGGAATCATAATTCTCCCTGGAATTGCCTACTTTATCCCCAGCTGGCAAGGGATCCAGCTAGCCATAACGCTGCCCAGCTTTCTCTTCCTCCTTTATTACTGGTAAAGTGGTTTTGGTCATTATTGAATTTATTCTTCTTCCACAGAAATGTAGAGTCTGCACTTTCTAAACCAACAGGAAATCGAAAGCAATTAAGGAGATTTTCTAAGATCTCCAGAGTGGCTGTGGGCTTTGAGAATTTCTAGAGTATTTGAGAATGTATAGAGACGATTAATGAATTAGACTAATAGTTCTCATTAAAATAGATTAATAAAGTACCAAAAAACAAAACTTTAGAGTATTAGTTTTGTAATCTTGTAATATCTTCACGAACACTGTAAGGTAATGAACTGTATCTGTCGATATTTCAACATACAAATTAAATGCAGCGAAATCGCTTTTGCTTCTCTATGTGTTCCGTTAAGCAAATTAATATTATTCAGAAATCCTTAGAGGAATGTGAAAATGTTGAAAGCATCAGAAAATGAAGTTATCGGAAAGCTACAGGTATATATATTTGACTGTCATTGAAGTGAATACATTTTGATCATTTCTCTAATTTAATTTTAATATATGGGGAAATCAGTTTACATACATTCCTAAATGCCCCTTAAATCCCAGTTCTTTTCCTGTGTGTAACTGAGGATACTGTATTCTAGGATAGCCTGATCTTACAAGAACAATGTAATGTTGATTATTTTTATTATGACCAATGATCCAATTATCAAGTGAGCCTTTTTTCCTTCCATTATAAGCTTTCCAAGATAATCTATGTTTTGAAAAGCATATTCTAAACTCTCAGAATCTCCTAAAGTTGTATCTAATTGCAAGATCTATTTTAAGAGGGAAAGTGAAATTGTTAACTTTTAAGGTTTTGAAATTCCTAGATATAACTCAACAAAGTCTTCTTCTTGCCAGGGTGGTTCCTGAATCTCCTCGCTGGCTGATTACTCGGAAGAAAGGAGACAAAGCATTAAAAATTCTGAGGAACATTGCCAAATGCAATGGGAAATATCTCTCACCAAATTACTCAGAGGTAATTTCGTTTATTACTAGTAACAAATATTATTAAAGGGAGTGAATTAATTTGTCTCTTATTATCAAACATCTGACTAAATCATTTTTAGTTTGGCTTTAAAAACAGAAAAAAAAAACCCACCTTGGGAAGAATCACAAGGTGCATTAAAGAAGACACACTCATGAAGCTGTGACATTATAGTTGAGGTCAACTGGCCACTTAGTGCATATTTTCATAGTAGCACCTTGTTACTTAAATTATTATATTTTACCTACTGTAGGCACCATACTATGAAATCATTCATTCATCTTAATTGCACAACCTATAAATCTTTCCTTGACATTCAGTGTAGTCGAAAGATTTGTCTTTAAATTTAGTCTTGGAAATACTATTTCTTCGAGTCAGAGCTTGAGCAAGAACGTAGTATTCAGCCTTTCGACTTACACATGCTGGCTGGCCTACCGCCCCCTCCCTCCCTCGTTTCCTTCCTCCCTTCTTTTTCTTCTTCCTTTGTCCAGTAAAGCCTTTTGGGGTGCTTCTGTGTCATTACACTAAGAGAAATGGTGGGGACTAAAGCTTATTCTTTGCTCTCTGAAAGATTTGATATGCCTCTGAAGACATACAGATAATTTGAAGCAACACCTGAATAATTAGAGAATAATATATAAAAGATATGGCAATGCTTTACTGCAGGGACTAAGTGAATCTAGAATAACAGAAGGGTCTTATAAAAGGGATATAGAGAAGAATTTTTGGAAGATATTAATCTTTGATATAAGCCTTGAAGAATATTAGGTTGCTAATATTTTTTTTTTTTTTGGTAGCACTCAGTTGGTTTTGATAGAACATTCCAATAGAAAACAGGCTTTATTCGTTTTATTATCACCTCCCCAACCCTCCAGAACTTGATTGGAGATATTTGGATTTCTACCTTTTGCCTTCACTCTTATATTCAGCGGCAAGCAGGAACATCCATGTTTACAAATGTTTCAGTTGACCAGTTGTCACTGGATTGTGATGATGTACCTTGGGGTTTACAGATGATACAATGTGTGGTGAAGATAAAACATGATCTGTTTTAACCATTAAGGCGAGCAGTCCTTGTTCTCTGAGCACATTTGGGCTGTGTATTCCTTTTAGGGAAAAAGTATCCTGCTGCCGTCACACCTTGCTCTCATCCCATTAGTCTTGGTCTTCAAAACAGGAGCAGATGTATGACAATCTGCATTCAGTTTTAATAGTCAAATAAACATTCTTGCTCCTTGCTCAGCAGCATCCTGAAGACATTGCACACGTAGTCCCAGCACTAAACATACGTAAGATCTACATCAAGGTTAAAAAAAAAAAAAAAGCCCAGTGCGTGCTGATGGCTTCCAGAAGACAGGCCACTTGCCTAGGCATGTGGTGTGTTATTGTGAGTACTGCTAAGAGGTCACAGGATGATTCCCAGAAGCAGCTGCTCCTATGCATCTGCTGGGGTCCAGTTCAATGCTGCACCCGTAGACCCGCTGACCCACTTTGAATTCACGTAGAGACGTTTCACCAGGGACGTAGTGCAGTGCTCTACATGGTTGAACTTGGGGAAAGATCATGAATGATGGATCCAGTGGCTTCCGAGACATGTTAACTCTGGTTTTAACAGTTAGATGATCTCCATTTGAAAGTCAGGTTTGAAGCCAGACATGAGTTTGTCTCGGAGTTTAGCGCCCTAGCCACCACTGTCTGAAGACTGCATATTGTGATTGGCTCACAAGCCTCTTGGGTCTTTCATCTATAGGTTCTTGTTCTTTTCTTTCCTTACAACCTTGGGGGTAAAGAATGCTAGGGGTTTTCTTACTTTCTTTCTTTTTTTTCTGTAGATGTTTCTGCAGCCTAAATTTTGTTGATTACATCCTTAGGATCCTTTAATCTGGCCCTCTGTCTCTTGTGTTCCCTGTCAGTTCGTAGGTAGATCTAGAGCTTAATTAAGTTGGGGTTTGCTACTTTTGGCAATCCTACTTCGTAAGTGGTTTAGTACATTTCCATTAAGAGATGCCTCGCATCTGCCTGTTTCTTCTTTTGTGATGTTAGCTGCCACTGCTCATCGTTGCCTGGATTCATTACTTTATCAGAGGTTGCAAATGACAGTATTTCCGTGTTATTATTATTTCTTCATTTATTGCTGGAATACTTACATAAAGACTGACTTCTCCCATCAATCATTTGGTGACTCTGAGATACAGGTCTTACAGGAAAGGCAGGATACATGTGTAATTCTTTCTTTTCAAAATAACAAGTTGGTTCACTGCGTTCTCCAAAAGTAATCAATGAATTGTGTGTTGTGGGTTTTTTTTTAAGCCTCATTATGAACATCTGGATTTTAACCTACCGTGTATGAGTCAGCCCTTCTCAGTTATGGTTATTATCCTGATTTGTGCTCAAATTGTCCCATCTTTGGACAGACAAGGCTTATCTTTTTTGGTCCCTCGCTCCCTCTGCCACATTCTAGGAGTTTCAGAATGCTTCTTTGCTCGTTAGCATGATGACATTTTCCCAGGCTCATCTTGCAGTGTCTGGTCTCACTCTTGGAATCACCCACTTCTCAAAGGGTGCTTTGAGTTTTGAAACAAATGTCTTCAAACTCCGTCTCCAACCTTTTAAAATTGTACAACATAAGCAGAAAAGCAAAGTATTGTCTTAAAAAAAGAGAAGGAATGAACATTTTTCAGTTAAAAAACCCCTTGCTAATAGAGGAATTCAGTCAAATTATCGACCAAACCACAATTTTCTGTTTCAGAGATGCTAAGGTTCCCACAAAGCATAATCTTGTGCAAGACACATCTTTACAATACTCAGAAATACTGGCCAGTAGTGGAATTGCACTCAAGTGCATTGGCATGAGCCCCAGTGCCAAAGGTAAAGCAGGATCCTATTATGGTTTCTCTGTAACCCTGTCAATAGGGACTCAGATAACTAATTGCCCATGTCAATGTCAGGGGCACCTTGAAACCTGATGTTGACATAGTCACTTCAAACCTTCTGTGTCCTTTTGCTGCCTTAACTGGTATCCCCACTCTCTGAATATAATCTCAAGGACCCCCCCCTCCCCCCGCCACCATGCCCAAGAATCATAGCCTTTTCTCTTTCCACAGAACCCTTTTTCAGTAAATCCTGACTTTTGGAAGAAGGCATTATCATGTAAATTACCGCATCCTCCAAGACCTCTCCAATTTCCACCTCATCCTAAAGGTGCACATCATTGATTGCAGTGAAGCTAGAATGAACTGGAAAGGATCTGCTCGAGGCACGGTGGCCCCAGGAGGCCTGGCAGCTATGCTGTCTTCTTCAGCCACCTCCAAACCCCAGCCTGTCACATTGCTGGTGCCAAAGATCCTGGTCTATTTTGTGGGGATCAAAAGACCTAGCTTAAAACAAAGCTCTGTTTCACAGAAGATATCCTAAATTCACCACACACTAGGATTACATCAATCCTCTGGGCTTTGTAAATGGAAGGAGGCTATGGGAAGAAATAGGTATGATGGATTTCATTCCAACATTCAGCCAGGTGGATTATTCTGAGGTTTGGCTGACCAATAAACAACCTCAGTTATAGTCCACGTGGACATTACTCATCTCATGGGCCAATAAACTCTGGCTCTTTGGTCCCTAGGCTTCCATTTGCCAAAATTCCCAGCTGGCTTCTGACTTTGTTAAAGCCACAGCTGGAAGGTAGAAATGCAGGTGATGAGAACATCAGGCTCCCTGAATATACCAACAGTGTAGGTATTATTCATTGAAAAGAAAAGTCCAAAAATATAAAACCAGTGCAAATGAGGCAAGTAGGTGGAACTTCTAGGAAGCTGAAGAAACGTAGAAAATGGAAAGAAGCAAAGTATATAGAGACGGTAGAGGATCAGCAGAGGGGCTGAATGTCGAACACGAGGCACTCAGCCAATGCAGGTAATTAGCGTAGACACTTACATGGGTGCCTTTGCAATGCTTAAGGCGCACTTGAAGAAATGAAAACCAAACTCTTGGCAAGACCAAAGTAGTTACAACCCAGGCACAGCGATGGCACAGCAGTGTCTCCTATTGTCTTTCGGGACACCCACAGCCATCCTCTGAGCCAGGGAACGTGTCAGTGATAGAGCTGTTTCCTGCCCTGGCCACACCGGGCAGAGTTCTCACATGTTACAGTTAATTTCCTTTGGCATCAGTTGGACATTACTTCCTACCTGCCATTTGTAGTGTGTGGTTTCTTGCCTCATACCTAGTAAGTTACCAATCGATTCAACTTTCCATTCTCGTGCAGTAAGCACGCACCAGTACTGTGTATGTGATTGAATGAGGCATTGAATGGCAATGCTGGTCTGAAGAGATGGCCATTGCCCTAACGACTGAATGTGTGTCAAAATAGATGAGAAAGTGGGCACGTTTTCAAGAGGGCTCAGGCTTTGGTCGTAGTAGACTAGGTACTTGGTGGAGAGCTGGGATCACAGAGTGGTACTACTTGTGATAGACTGTGTTTTTGTTCCCAGCTCTTCACCCCTCTCTGTAAGAGGATTATACCCCCCCCCCCATGGCCGTGTGACTGGCAGCAGTGCCCCCGGGCAGGCAGATGTATTTCCCCACTGAGTCAGGCTTGGCCTAAACTACAGTCGGCTGAATGAGCCTCAGTGTGCTCTGGACATTTGAAGGTGTCTGTGATCGCGGCCAAAGCTAACTAATGTAGCTGATCATAATAGCACTGTTTCGATTGCCAGAGTAAGGTTTAGGGATTCAACACAATTTTAGTTATCTAGGTGACAGTGGATTGTGGTAGTTTAGATTATTGTTTGAAATATTCATGCCCTCCCCGCTCATTTCCATTGGATGAAAATACTTCCTGGTTCCGTTGATATTGGGCATGGCAGTGTGCCTTGTTTTGGTCTCATGGCAGGTGAAACGTATGTCCTGCCCTTTGACTTTGGCCTCGACCATGCAAGTTGCTTTGGCCAGTGGCAGGTTACCACCAGACGAGGTGCAGTAGCATCTTGAAATGTGGGCTTGCTCTCTGCGCTGCAGCCATCACCATAAGAATATTCCCAGGCTCACCTCCTGGCCCCAGGGGAGGCTGAGAAGCATTTGGAGTAGAGCTTATTTAGCAAACCTTCCCAAACCTCGATCAGCAGTCTCTCAGCCAACTCACAAATGTGTGAGCTGAATGAATGCTTATTTTATGTCACTGAGATCGATGGTTGTTGTGCAGCATTATTTATCCAATACACTGTTTAAACAGCTTTTGTCACTTACTGACCCAGACTATACAACTGCATAGGTAGCAATTGTGGCTGTGGTTGTGCTTTCATTTTTTTTCCTAAAGGATTTTAGAAGCCCTTCTCCTAAAGCTCCTTCTCCTCCCCTATTCCTCCACGTCTTGTCTTCCATGCGATATGCTCATGGAAAAGAGTATGTTGCAATTCTCGTTAACAAAGAGCCTCTAACAGCACAGAACTGAAAATGTCCATATTTGTTAGTGATGTGGTTGTTCTGTGTTGGCCCCAAAAAGCAATAAGGCTTGGTTGTAATTTCCCTATTTTGATGCTATGCCTATATACTTTGTTGTTCACAGCTAATGTACAACTTATTAAAATATAAGTACCAGATGTGGTATTGATACCCATTCATGTATAAATACACGCACAGGCAGTGTCCCTGGTGGCATGTTTAAGTAACATCAAGAGCTAATGTTTGAGTTTTCTGATCCCAAAGGGATCATCATCGATGATCCCACTTTTAGGTAAATATATAAGAAATAGAAAATAGAAAAGACTAAGACCTCAACAGATAGTATCAGGCTAAGTTTAAGATTACGTCAGTTACCAGAGTGATTTCCCAACTCTTAGAGCTGCCATCTTTTCTATATTTTAACAAACTATCACACAGACACCAATATCGCTCCAGAGGGGGATTTTCCAGCTTTGGGAATGTCTGTTTATGACATTTCCTTTCAAGGGGGGACTTTTATAAGCATAAATTTTGTTCTTCCAAAGAAGAAACCACACCAGGATTCTGGCTGTCATGAAGCCCATGTGGGCTGTGTGGAATTTCAGTCCAATTATTGCACTGTCTTTGTTAACGCTGTGTTTAATTACCATCTCGGGACTTGAAAACTCTCTTCATGGAATTCAATTACAGAGAAAGTAATTCAGGCCCAAGCAGTGGCCAAGGGGGGCTCCAGTCCAGTTCCCATGTCAAGAGTGGGAAAGGCGTGAGTCTAGAAAATAGTGAAGGATACTGGAAAGAAAGTCACTGGAAAGTCACACACCACTTTCCCTTCACAGAATCCCAACTTCATTCTTTGACCTTACACAGAATAAATGGTGCCAACAGGCAAAGCCATCACCCTTAAAAATGACAGATAAAAATTATTGCTGTAATACACATGCCACCACATTAACTTTTATTTAGAATATTCTTGAGTGCGTAAAAAAATAGCAGGACACTTCATATAGCTAACATAGAATGGACCTTTGGAGCTGAGAGTTAATTTAATAGCACTCTACCTAAATACATTTTCACAAATAGCCTGAGTTCGACGAATGACCTATATTTAAATGGGTTATTTACTTAGTTCCCACGTCTTTAACTTTTTAAAAACGAGACAGTATTGCACAGAAAGGGTAAAATGTTGCATGAAGAAAAATAATGCCTGAAAACGGGGAAAATACTACAATAAAAACAGCCACAAAAACAGTACCGTTGGACTTTTGAATCCAGAGTGAACTCCTTCCTCCCTCCTCCCCCCTCCCCACCCAGACCCTGAACTGGGTGATTAAATTGTAAGCCCCTTCCATGGAAGGAAATTCTGCCTTAACTCTTTCCAGGTCAGTGGACTTTTCGTTTAACCTGTACAAATATCGAGGGGAGGATGTTCCAGAGTGTCATATGGCTTTCACTGAGCTAGGAACCCGAGTGACGGGTCTCTTATGGAATGAGATCGCAGCTTCGGAGCAGATTAGGCAGGTTTTCGGGACTGCCTCCCCGAAGAGCAGCATCTGGAGTGGGGAACCCTGGAGAGACAGGGCCCCTGTCCTCTCCCAGTTTCTCACACCCAACTTCCAGACTCCTTCTAGAAATAACTGGGCCATACACCTTTGTCAGAATCTTAACTATTTCATTTAAATACAAGTTAATGCTTGAAAAACATCAGTCAGAAAAATATGAAAGGAAAGCACGCAGCGTTACTGTTACGTACACTCCGTGTGTTCGAACCTGCCCATCAGTCCTGGTGCCTCACATGACACATCACTAGCAGGTAATGGGATCTCCAGAACCCAGGACAGCGGGCTCAGGCAGTGGCCAGTAGGGTGACCAGCTGTCCACATTTGCCCAGACCTGGGGGGATTCCCAGGATGTGGGAAAGTCTGAGAAAGTCTCAGGCAAACTGGGACAAGCTGGTCAGTCCTCGCCCACCTGGCTGTACTCAGAGGAAGATACAAAGATTTAGATATGTGGGCTTCACATCTGCCTGCCTGCCCGTGACCCCCGATGCCTGTGAGCGATTCCCGGCCCCCGCTAGAGCCTGGGCTCCAAGTCTGCTCACTGGACCGGTCCCAAAGTCAGATGCAGGCGGCCGCGCCCTAGGGCCCACCAGACCCCTCTTTTTCTAGCCTTCTCGTCTTCAATCTCTCGTTTCTTTTCTCTCTTTCTCCTTTTTTTTTTTTAACTTTTACAACCTTTATGTGAAGTTCCAACAGGAAATGATATTCCTTTTTTAAAATAACACTTTACTGACATCTGATAAACACACAAAAAGCTGCACATACTTGATTTATTCAGCTTACTTACTCCCCAGTTTCTATTCTAGTTCTTAATTTGGTCTTGAACCTTAGCCTATTTGGGGTGCCTGGGTGGCTCTGTTGGATAAGTGTCTGACTCTTGGTTTTGGCTCGGGTCATGATCTCACGTTTCGTGGGATCGAGACTCACATCCGGCTCTGCGCTGGCACCGGGAACCTATCTCTCCCTCTTTCTCTCTGCCCCTCCCCTGCTCGCCCCGCATACATGCTCTCTCTTTCTTGCTCAAAATAAATAAATAAACTTAAAAAAAGAAGTCTGATTTGAACCCTTAGCCTATTTGAGGCCCTGACCCTCGCTTAATTTTTGCCCTTCTTTCTCCTGAAAGTAGGAGCCTGTTGCTTATATATACACACTCATTGGCTCTCTGAAAGCCAGATGCCGCCTTCTCTTGATGACTGGCACCTGCTCTTTTTGAGCCACTGCTGCTGCTAAGAACCCCCTCCCAGACTCATCCCAGACCACAGACAGCAGTGCCGGCCCATAGAAGACCCACGCGCACCCTCCCTTGCACGGGCCTCTCCACCTGCAGGCCCTAGTCTCATTCGTGGCCAGGCTCAGAGCCACGGCCCCTTCCATTCTCACGTGACCTGCTGTCCCTACTACTGAGACCCCAGCAAACCTCCCAGGCAAGACTCTGTGGATGATGATACTGGGGGAGAGCGCCAACCTCTGGTGACCTTCACAGTCATCTCAGCTAGTCATTCATCAGTTACAGAGTCTGGGAATCAGAGACCCCTCCCTTTTTCCTACTCAAAGGCTGATCCTTGCCCTTGAGAGGAATGGCCCTCCCCTTCCAGCCCCAGCTCCCTGTAGGGGCATTTGCCTCTTTCTGCCTAGCCCAAGCCTTGGCAGATGACGAACAGAATGAATTCAAATATAAAACAAAATGAATACGCCACACAGGCTTTTTCTATTCTGTTAATAATGGTAGCTCTCTTTTGTGGACATTGTGAAAATGCCGAATTCAATTATTTTGATTCTGGATCTCTCTCTAATAGAATAGGGGAGTGGGTTTGCTCTTTCTTTTTCTTTTTTGAGCATTTGCCAAGAGAATGGCCCTCTAATACCATCTTTGAAACGTTCACGCTCTGTCTGTGTGAGCAAGAAAGATGGTCAGCTTTTCCAGGCATTTTGATCCTGTGCCATTTGGCCCCATCTCGTGTTTTTTGGCAAAATCAGTCTGTGCAATCCCAATTGCTGTGCTTCCCCGCTGTGAATAAATGAGGAAATACTAGCTCTTTGTGAAAGCGTTCCCTGCTGCGAAGGCAATGTGGGGTACAATGTCCAGAGCCCTCTGTGTATCAGCTCCCTGGCAGGAAGTCCGGGCGTTATTCCTCATCCAGAGTTGCTGTTACCATGACAATACTGGCTGCTAGATCTTCATCCCACCAGGAAAGTTGCCTTTGTTCAGGAAATAATCCAAAGAAACGAGATGCGGCCTGGGGAGCAGGTGAAGTCATTTAAATTCTCCAAGGCCAAGTTGATCGCTGGTGTACACAGGCGAGCTCCATTGATGCGAATAAACACAGGAGGAAATTGTGCTGAAGAGTGAAGGAGAAAGCACACTAAGATCCACTTGTTTTCTCCGCTTGAGGTCCCATCCAGGAAAATAGTATGAAAAAGATGTCAGGTGCTAGATGTTTCATGGGGTAAATCGTCTCTTTCCTGAGAGGGCACCCAGATGGCTGGATGAAGAACACGGATTGCGTTGCCATAGCAACACTTCCTCATGCGGGTGCAGGTGCAAAGGAGATGGGCCCACACAATCCAGAGATGGCTAGATTCCTTGTTTGGGAACAAATAATGCAGACCTGTGCTGTTTTCTTTTTTCTTTGGATTCGGTGCTGTTGAAAGGGAACCTGATTGGGAGGAAGCCTTCCTTCTCCACATAGTGAATGCCCCCTTCTTAATGTGACTGGGTAAAGGAGGGCTGAGAGTAGAGAAGTCTTTATGTCTTTCCCAGGAGAAGAACCTAAGGAATGTTGGGGGAAATGGCCAGAACCGAGGACACTCTTCCCACTAGAGGAAACTTTCATGTAAAAGTGAAACTTTGTCACCTTCCCTAGTAACTGGCATGGAGGGCGACCAGATAGAAAACCCTGAGGAGCAGGGTTGCTAACACTGCTGTCACCCAGCACCTGTAACCTCAGCCCCATGGCGGATGGGATAATCATGTGGCAGTCTGTCTCAATGGGCCACAGATCCTTGGGGACCATGGAAATACTGCAAGAGTCCTCAAGCCATTTGCAACCAAGCCTTATCTGTAGAGTGAATTAATACACCTTGGATAAATACAACCTATTTTTTCAGATGAAGGTAGATGCACTTGTTCTGAATAATAACTAATGAGTTGAAAGGTGTTATTGGGTTGGTAGTAAATCTGTGTCATTATGTGGTCCCAATGAACAGAAATTAAAAGCACAATTCCTATCATATGGGCAACTGTTACATTCTTTGACATTAACTGGAAGTCCTAATACGCAGGAAGGATAAGAGTCACTGATCTGTCGCACAAGTAGGATTAGTCTCCATCTGTTGAACAACTGTTGTCTGAGCTGTCACAGTTAAAGTTATGTGATGTTCTCTGGAAAAGCTGAAGGATGTCTCTAAGTCTTCATAAACATAGAATCTTGACAGCTTCCAAGAGTCATTCAATTTTTAATTCAATAAAGTAAACTGGTTCATTGTATTCTGCCCTTTCACTGACCTCATGGACAAGTTCTACATGTTAAGTAGGAAGAGCTGAGTGACTTGGTGTACCATTGCCTTGCTACCCCTCAAAGGTGAATCCTGGATTTCTTTCCTGCTTATATTTCAGAGCCAACACACACAAATAGTTTAGGTCTGGAGGAAGAAGGAAGGAGGCTTACAGAATGAATGCTCGGCATGACTATTTTTATGGGAAGAGGGCAATAGAGTTTAAGTACTTCTCCTCATGTTTTGATCATTATGTGTGGTCTCCAGGCTTAAAATTGTTGTCTTTGAGACCTTAGGCAAATTTTACTAAAGACAATTGAAGGGACACCTGGGTGGCTCAGTCGGTTAAGCATCTAACTCCTGATTTCAGCTCAGGTCATGATCACAGTTCATGAGTTTGAGCCCTGCATCAGGCTCTGCACTGACACATGGAGCCTGGTTGGGATTCTCTGTCTCCCTCTCTCTCTGCCCCTCCCCAACTAGTGCGCGCTCTCAAAAATAAATAAACTTAAAAAAAAAGACAACTGAAGTATCCACTCTGCCATTTATGACAGTTTACATTCTGTATTTATAGAGATTGCTCCAAAATTAGCAGGGGACAGACTTTTTGATGGCAGTTGGGTGAACTATAGGGTCTACTTGATGTATTTTTTACCATATCCTCTCTTCCCAAGTTCTGCAAACTATTTGTTAGGCTTTGTTGCCTAAACATAACCAGCTTCTTAAGTTCAACAAGTCATTGATCATTGCTGTGAAAATATTTTTCACATTACAAAGTGAAGCACAGAATATTTTATTTGGGGGTCACATGTTTAGAAAATCCATTTGTGTTTCATTGACATGAAGCTGCCCAGAAGCAAAAGGACACTGACTCACCCAGTGTAGCTGTGTACTCATTGTAATTTGTACATCTATTTAGTCAGCAAATAGTTACCAAGTGCTGTGTTCAAAACATTTGCTTTTTAAACAACCTCTGTATAATACTCACTTTCAAAAAATGTCTCTTGACAGGCATTCAAGGTGCTTTGTGTTTTTTTCCAATTCTTTGTGGTTGCTTTTCTGTTTCTTTTGTCTTTTTTGAGCTGTTTTCACTGTCCATGACTGGTAATTCCTTATCTATTCAACTATACTCACTTTCATCATATAGGGAAGTTTAATAGGACTAAATCTAAATCCTTGTCATTTAAAGTTAAAGGACAGCTTAGATTTCACAGGCAGGGTTTGGAAACCATTTCAGTGTGTTTTTATATTGATGGCTTTTTTTTTTTTATAAATAGGAAGGTATTCTAATTGGATCTCAGTCAGTATAGCTGTTAATGATGAAAACAAACCTATATAATTGTTGAAATATAATTAAGCAATTCACAGTTCAAAATTAGGGTAAATCGTGTGCACAGGCTAACATTGATGCACATTACCATGGTCCAGAGTCAAGCCATGAGACTGAGCAATGCTTCATTATCGAAAACCTCCAGAAACAGAATTCCAGGGATGGCATGGGCCACCTGCTCGTGGCTTGTACATAGAAGCATCTCATCCCTCTTTAATGATTGTTCTGCATTGAACAATAAAGGACATACCACTGAACAATAAGTAACTGTATGAAAAAAAATTTTTGCCGATCATGAGAAGGGAGAAACTTGCAAATTCCAGAATGCACCAAGGATTGTGATATTTATGGAGGTACATTTCAACTAGTCTTTTGACTGTTCACTTGTACTTGACTGTCATAGGAAACATTTCCCAGCATCCACCAATGCAAGCAAATAAACATGAAATGAAGGGGTTTCTGAGGTACCGACAGAAGGCAAGATTTGGAGATTCCCCATGGAGTGTAATGAGGGGTCCTGTGATGCATGCAGGGTTCGTGCCCTGAGTGAAGGGCATGGATCATGCCAGATTGCTTTCTGTGTACACCAATCGAGTGTCCAGATGCCCACGCACATTTCATATCTTCCAGTCTTCTAACTTTGGCCTGCCTCCTGGATGTTTTAAGTGGCACATCTCGGGTTACTAGTGAGATTCAGCATATCTTCAAGCGTCTTACTTTGCCGTTTGGGTTCCTTCTCCGTGGATTGCCTTGTCATATCCTTGTCCACATGTGTTGGATTTTCTGGTATTTGTCTCCTTCAATTTATAGGATCTCCTTTTATATTCTAAAAACCACTACCCCTTGTTGGTTTTAGACATTCCAAGGATATTCTCCTCAAAGTTTTAGTTATTTTTAACTTTGCCTACTTTTTTTTCATTGAACAGAAATTCTTAAAGCCTTAAGCTTATTCGATATAGGCAAATGAGTATATGTTTTTGTGTATTGATTGTATTATAGGTTTTGTTTAAGGAATATTCTTCTACATCAAGGGCTGCAAAGATATTCCCCTATTAGCTATGGCTTTAGCTACCACAGTCATGACCGAATTCTCCAGCAACTCACCATTCTGACTGAGAAGCAGTGATCCACCTTGATTTGTTTCAATGCTGAGCCGGTTTTTGTTTGGTTTGTTTTGTTTTGTTTTGAGCTCCAGCTAATAAGCGAATTCATCACTTATCAAGTACCTGTTTCAGAGGCTGAATTAGTTTACAAGCTAAAGCCTGTCTCCTATTTTTAAGGGACCAAATAATTGGTAACTTAAATACGTGTGTCTGTGCTGCAGTCTTGAGCCAGGATCCAGACGAGTCGCAGGTATTATCAGTGAAAGCACACTTGCACAGCTCCATCTGATAAAGAAATAGGTAATGAGTCACAGCATTTAGACCCCAGAGTCCCATACACTACCAAACAGTCATCTTCACATTCCCGGCCTTAAAAGATGAATATGTGGGGCACCTGGGGGGGCTCAGTTGGTAGGGGTCACGATCTCTCGGTGGTAAGATTGAGCCCTGCGGCAGGCTCCGCCCGGTGGGCATGGAGCCTGCTGAAGATTCTCTTTCTCTCTCTCTCTCTGCCCCTCTCCCTCTCTCTCTCTCAAAAGAAAACGATAAATATCTTTTTGTTAGGAAGTGCCCCAGATCGTATCCTCTTCTATAGCACACTTTATTATTCTGTTCATCCCTGGCATAAAGCAGAAGTACTATTCAAACCTGGACACCAGTAATGCAAAGGCAGAAGGGATAGGATTGTTCCTCCAAATACTCAGCATTCCTTTAAATAATGAGATTTGCAGGGGCGCCTGGGTGGCTCAGTCAGTTAAGCGTCCGACTTCCGCGCAGGTCGTGATCTCACAGTTTGTGAGTTTGAATACCGTACTGGGCTCTCTGCGATCAGGACAGAGCCCACTTCGGATCCTCTTCCTCCACCTCTTTGCCCCTCCCCCACTTATTCTCTTTCTCTCTCTCTCTCTCTCTCTCTCTCCCCTCTCAAAAATAAATAAACATTTTAAAAAATGAGATTTGCTCCCTGAGGCAGTAATGCCAGCCCTCTCTTGGCTCTTAAAGTGAGGTGATGTGTATAAGCATACTTCAGAAATGTAAAAAGAGATCATGATTTTTATTTATTTATTTATTTTTATTTAAAAAATTTTTTTTAACATTTACTTATTTTTGAGAGACAGAGAGTGAGCAGGGGAGGGCAGAGAGAGAGGGAGACACAGAATCCGAAGCAGGCTTCAGGCTCCGAGCTGTCGGCCCAGAGCCCGATGCAGGGCTCCAACTCACGAACCTCGAGATCATGACCTGAGCCGAAGTCGGCCGCTTAACCAACTGAGCCACTCAGGCGCCGGGAGATCATGATTTTTAGATCCACCCACACCTTCATGAGCTCTACCTGCGGCCGAAATTTGACTTATTAATTTTTTCTTTACTTTGGCAGTTGCGCAAGCTCTTAGCTGAAAGCCATCAACAGGATGGAAGTTCTCACCAGGGCTCTCTGTTTTAGTGTTACACTTTCATGGTTTACTTCTGTGATAAACCGATTAGTGCCTACGAATCAAAAATGCAGTAGAAATAGTCCTCATTTCCTGTTAGGGGTTTTAATGGTGCGATTTTGTCGAAAGGGGTTATGCAATAGGAGAAATGAACAAAATCATAAAGACTGCAGTTTTTCCAAATTTAAATCAGCCAGTCTAAGTTTAATTCAGAATAGAAATTTAGTGCTTAGCATAGTAAATTCCCATCAGGATGAAGGTGTGGACCACAGGTCTTTTGGGTAAACTTGAGAAACCTGCAGACTCTTGGTCACTCAGGATAAGCTAGGCATGTGTGTAGCGAGCACTCCCGAATCTCAGTGGCTTAAAACAATAAAGGGCTAAATCTTGTCTGTGCCCCGTACGTTCGCTGGGGGCTCTTCTCCTCAGAGCGGGGTGCTCGGCCTATAATCCAGGCCGTCCTAGGGATTGCTGCCTGGACCGTCAGAGGAAAGGGAGAATTCTCGGGGGTCTTGCTTTAGCAGTGAAATGCCCACAAGTCCTTGGCAGATTTGGGTAGCTGGCCCTACCCAGGCACAAGGGGCCAAGAAGGGCAATCTTATCATGCCCCATAATGGGGGGAAGGGTGGGGGGAGGGAAGCAAAAGTATTTGGCAAACAGTGCTAACAAGTACCACCAGAGACCTCTTTTAAGATAGAAACGAATGATTAAGAGTACAGGATTCAATTTGAGAAACCCTGACTCAGGAAGATCAGTGCTTTTCAACTCAAATTATTACTGCAAAACAGTCTTCACCTTTATAACTGGTAAGAAAAAAAAACCAATAAATTTTTTCGAAGTGTACACACTAAGTTGCTATCGTGGGGTGCCTGGGTGGCTCAGTCGGTTGAGCATCCGACTTCGGCTCAGGTCATGACCTCACAGTTTGTGGGTTTGAGCCCCGCGTCGGGCTCTGTGCTGACAGCTCAGGGCCTGGAGCCTGCTTCTCATTCTGTGTGTCCCTCTCTCTCTCTGCCCCTCCCCTGCTCATGAATTGTCTCTCTCTGTCTCTCAAAAATACATAAAAATGTTAAAAAAATTTTTTTTAATAATAAAATAAAAGTTGCTATGGAAAGATAAAGTAGAAATTATGAAAACCCATTTGCTGTGAGAGAAGCTCCAACTTTGGGGCAGCCTGGGAGCGGAAGGAGGGCCATGGAGCAGGTGGAAGGGAGTCAGGTCTCTCCGCCGGCACAGCCAGCAGGCTGGGGTCAGTTCGGGGCAGGGATTCGCACAAAATGCCCCGAAGAGATGACTGAGAACCAAGCGAATAGGGAGCACCCGGGGGCTAGGCGGGGACCCCACCTCTGCTAGCGGAGAGGCTGGGAGGGGCCGGAGGAGGGAAAAGAAGAGAGAGACCCCGTCCCTTGGTGGACATACAGGACATAGCTGACATCAACCTGCAGACTCTCTGAGAATAGGGTCCTGGCCTCACTGTCACCATGGCCCTGGGCACTTGTGTGGTGGAGCCTGATGCCACCTGGCTGTCCTTGGCCTGTCCAGAAAGGGCTGCCAACCCAGAGTAGGGGCGGGAGTCCTTTATGCTCATGGACAGAGGCAGAAAGACATCTGCCAGGAATCTAACTGGGCGAAGTTGTCGTTTTACTGGAATCCTGCAAATACCTGAACATCTGGAAAAGAGAGCTGACGTTGGGCAACAGCTCACAGAACCTAGTGGAAAATACCACCCCTCCCCCACCACGAGCTGGCGAAGAGAAAGGCCGTCTCATGAGTTTCTATCCTAGTGTTATCATGTTAAAGGTTGTGTTCTTGTTAAAGCCATTTCTGAAGCATTCAGAAGACTGAAAAGAAATGATAAGATTAATGAGCGTGTGGTTTTGGCTTTCATTTGGGCATATCAGATGACTTTAATTCTAGCTTTTTGCCTTCTCTTTTAAAAAAAAAGTCCTTGGCTAACCAGTGACTCCTAGATACTCAATTTGCGTATTCATAGAACTAAAAATTTTGTGTATCCAAGCATGCTGCTTTAGTAGAAGACACTGGACGTCCTTTAAAATGTGATATTTAGAACTTTTCTGTTTCAGTGATTGTCACTGACATTTATGGGTGCTATTGGAGACTTGACGGACATGTTCAGTTCAGTCCCCTAGCAGCACATTTTGGTGTCTCCCCACCCCCACCCCGCCCAAGTTCTGAGCCTTTTTGGTTAGCGTTTTAGATCTGAGAGCACCTTTTCTTCTTTCTCTCTCTTTCTCTTACTTTAACACCCCCCCCCAAAAAAAACCCTCTTTCAGTTTGTTTTTAAGAAATGAAGAAATGTTCCAACCCGTGCCCCATAGCTGCAACCCATTAACCTTTGCTATTATTGAGTCTGGACTTTGGATCCCTCATGGGACCTCTGGAGAGATGTGCTTCTGCTGTTCTAGGCAGCGCGCCTGCTTGGGGAACGGAGGGGGAGGGGCTCTCTCCAGCCAGACTCAAGCTAATGGAATAAATATCTTCTCTGCACGGCACCCCAACGGGAGACCTGGCTGGGCCCGAGGTGCTTGGGACCCGCTCTGTCCAATACAGCACCCACTGGCCACGTGCAGCCATGGAGCCTTGCACATGACCGGTCTGAACTGAAGTGAGCTATAAGAGCAGGCTGCGTGGTGAGCTCATAGAGCACATAAAATATCTCGTTAACAATGTCCTATTAATTACCTGTTGAAATGGTAACGTGTTGGATAGATTGGATTCAGTGGAACATTTTATTAGAATTAATTTTCCCTGTTTGTTTTCAACCCTTTTCACGTGGCTTCTAGAAAACTTAAACCGAACTACGCAACTCACACTATAATTTTGTTGGATGGCATTGGTCCAGGTGACCGAGATGTGTCTTTAACTACTTTAATAAGAGGCAAATACTCATCATAATTTAAATATGGACTTTTCCTTTTACTGTGAACTCCGTATGGTAAATATTTTATCTACTCTTATGTTTCTTAAAGTTTATTTATTTTGAGAGAGAGAGAGAGAGAGCACGTGCACACACAAGTTGGGGAGGGACAGAGAGAGAGAATCCCAAGCAGGCTGTGCACTTTCAGCACAGAGCCCAATGAGGGGCTCGAACCCATGAACCACGAGATCATGACCTGAGCCGAACTTACTTACTTACCTACTAAGTAAGCTCATGACCGAGCTCAACTGACTGAGCCAACCCAGGCTCCCTTGTGTACTCTTGTTTTAAAATAGAATGAGGTTTTAAACAAGTCCTGAAACACTACGGGTTATTTGGCAAATTCTCTTTTATGAATACCAGGTAGCACTATCGCCACCTATAAGCTGACCTAGGTTTTCTAGTGTTAAACACTTATCCTCGTACCTTCCGGTGCTGGCCTTCATCACACTGACGGGGGTGTGCACGAGGCAGGGGGCGAGGGGGTAGGGGCATGGGTACCCAGCAGGCACCGGTGGACTTCCTCCCAGTCAGCCCCGCCTTCTGGCCCCTGACGCTTGCATGAGACACCTGTGGGCTGTTGAACTTCGAAGGTGGCCCCGGGTCCTCCAAATCGGTGAGCCCCAAATCCCCAACTGATATTTTATTCTCACAGGTTTCTGAGAGAGTCAAGGCTTCTAGAGACTAGAGCTTTAGGGAACCAGGGACAACTGGTTAAGAACAAGAACACGATGAGCCTCCTTCTCAGGTGGCTTCGTTTTCCTTGTGAATTATGGCAGCTGATGACAAATCCACCTGTTGAGAGCACCCAGATGAAACTGCAAGGCTGGAGAGGCAGCCACCCAACATTGTCTCCGCCCCGCCCCCACCCTGGCAGGCCCTGCAAACGTGTTCTTTCCTCTGAAGCGGGGAGGGGGGGGGCTCTATTCTCAGCTTGGGAAGAGTAAACTCTAGGAGGCAGCACTGAGGCGGGACAACTCACTGCCTATCAGTGCTTCTCACACGTCTCCTTGGGTGTTGTAAGAAAGCAGATTCAGATTGCCTATTCTGGGTTGAGGCGTGGTGAACGAGCTCGCGGGTGAAGGCCACACTGCCAATGCACGGACCACACGCACTTCGAGACGCGCATGTGCTAAGCATCATCTGCTGTGCGTACATTCTCGAAAAATTATCTGGCCTGAGGCCTGGGAGACCAGCAGTGCCAAACTGACATGAAATGTACCTGGTATAC
This sequence comes from Cryptoprocta ferox, assembly GCA_028646485.1. Classification (NCBI taxonomy): domain Eukaryota; kingdom Metazoa; phylum Chordata; class Mammalia; order Carnivora; family Eupleridae; genus Cryptoprocta; species Cryptoprocta ferox. The sequence continues at coordinate 7,526,806 of CM053577.1, read as the reverse complement.
TTAAGAAAATCCCATATAAAAAGAAATCCTTGAAAAAGGACCGACCATTCTCTTTACAAAGGGATTCACAACAGGGTGCCTTTATTTATTTATTTTTATAATGATTTTTCTTTTTTTTAATATAATTTATTGTCAAATTGGTTTCCATAACAACATCCAGTGCTCATCCTGACAAGTACCCTCCTCCATGCCCATCACCCACTTTCCCCTTTTCCCCATCGCCGTCCCCCCCCCCCCGTCAACCCTCAGTTTGTTCTCTGTATTTAAGAGTCTCTTATGGTTTGCCTCCGTCTCTGTAACTTTTTTTCCCCTTCCCCTCCCCCATTGGCTTCTGTTAAGTTTCTCGAGATCCACATTATGAGTGAAAGCATATGGTATCTGTCTTTCTCTGACTGACTTATTTCACTCAGCATAACACTCTCGAGTTCCATCCACGTTGCTACGAATGGCCAGATTTCATTCTTTCTCATTTCCATGTAGTATTCCATTGCATATATAAACCACATCTTATTGATTGATTTGTCAGATGATGGACATTTAGGCTCTTTCCATGATTTGGTTATTGTTGAAAGCGCTGCTATAAACATTGGGGTACATGTGCCCCTATGCATCAGCACTCCTGTGTCCCTTGGGTAAATTCCTAGCAGTGCCGTTGCTGGGTCATAGGGGAGTTCTATTGCTAATTTTTTAAGGAACCTCCACACTTTTCCAGAGCAGGATACCTTTAAATGGATCTCCCCCTGGGGTGCCTGGGTGGCTCAGTCAATTAAGCGTCCGGCTTCGGCTCAGGTCATGATCTCACGGTTCGTGGGTTCGAGCCCCACGTTGGGCTCTGTGCTGACAGCTCAGAGCCTGGAGCCTGCTTCAGATTCTGTATCTCCCTCTCTCTCTGACCCTCCCCTGCTTGCACTGTCTCTCTCTGTCTCTCAAAAATAAAAATAAAAAACATTTAAAAAAATAAAAGCATCTCCCCTTACGCATTATGGCATCAGCTACAGTCTACTAACTGAAAAGATAAAAAAACGCCAAGGGAATCATCATTTGGAAGTTAATATCTCTGAAATGTTATAAAAAAGCAATAGTAATACTGACCGCTTCTATTACTGAGCGCTGTGTGTGTGCCGTGTGTGTGTGTGTGTGTGTGTGTAGATGGATTATCTAATTGGATCTTCAAAATACTAGTGAAGTCATGTTTACTATCCTCACACTCCTGAGGAGAGAAGTAAGGTCCACAGAGTTTACGTAATGTGCCAGGAGGAAAACATTCTGAGCAAAACACTTTGTCTCTGGTCTGATCCTGGCTGGTTGTCCTTTTTGTTTTTTTAATTGTTTTTAATGTTTATTTATATTCAGAGAGAGAGAGAGAGGAAGAGAGAGAGAGGGAGAACGCTTGAGTGGGGAAGGGGCAGAGAGATAGACAGAATCTGAAACAGGCTCTGGGCTCTGAGCTGTGAACTATCAGCAGAGCCCGATGCAGGGCTTGAACCCACAAGCAGTGGGATCATGACCTGAGCTGAAGTCGGACACTTAACCGACTGAGCCCCCCAGAAGCCCCCTGGCTGGTTGTCCTTCTTGACCAGAAACCAGTCCCACATCGGGGGAACTCTGACACCATATTTAGAACAGATGGTAATTTATAATGTCTTTCTCTTCCTTGGCAATTTAAATTAAAATGTCAACTTGAAGAATGGTTTCAGAAAGGCACCAGGAAGGATTGTAAATATAGCTAGATTGATTAAAGAAAGATGAACGAAGTACACTTCCAACATAAGCTGAATCACTGTTAATGTAATGTGAAAGTCTTAGAATAGCTAAAAGACCATTAAGGGACAGAATAAGTAGCGCCCAACTCCATAAATACACATCAGGAAACCAACACGTGCAACCTACCTGTGAGCAACACGTTTTCCTATGAGTGACATCACTAGGCAACAAGCGTCCAAACACACAAATGTTACCAAGAGCCTTTCCCGTCTTCCTTTGCTCCAAACCGAAGCGGGCAGATTCCACTTAGATGGCATAACCATACGATGAAACATAATACCACGCTGGATACAAAAGACAACACTCTGTGTGGCTCCATTTATATGCAATTCTAGAAAAGGCGAAACTGTTATGACAGAAAACAGATGAGGAGTAGCCAGGGGCTAAGAGTCGGGGGAGAGGGTGAGTTAGGAGGAAACTTCCTGAGAGTAACGCAGACGTTCCATCTCATGCTGGTGATGGTGGGGTTGGGGGTTTCTATGCCTCCACCCGTTAGTCAAAACTCACTGAAGTGTACACTTGAAATTGCTGAATTCTATTGTATGAAAGTTATATCTCAATTAATTCAATTACAATATCTCAATTGAAATATGTATATATAATATCCTAATTTGGCCCTTCTACTCTTTTGTATCTGACTCAGAGTAAGTGAAATATAGTAACCCTTTGGCAACAGAAAATAAACACAGCTTAATTTCAAAGTACAGAGCTAGAAGTTGCCGTAAAAAAAAAAAAAAATAGCTGCAGCAGCCACGGCGTATGAGTTGCCAAGACTTTACTGGATGAATTCCATCCAAGATACTGCGTTTAGTCTCTCAAGGTCTTTGGACACCCAGAAAGTGGGTCGTCCTTCAGAATATCTGCGTCACTATGGAGAACATGTCAGTAAATCAAAAACCAGCTGGATTTACTCTTAAATTGGCAAAATGCTCACTTGCTTGGAAGTACTATTAATCCCTTCATTCAGTGGACAGGCAAGATTGGTTTTATGGTCTTGATTACCTTCGGTTTTATCCATACTTCATGTTCTTTTGGTAGAGGGTATGTATTAGGCATTAAACCTGTGCTTCGGGAAAGCAGAGAGATCATGTGACTGCTTGATTCTAAGTCTTAAGAGTTTGAAATTAAGACTAATACTAAATATTTTTACGAAGTTGGAATATGGAAGCAATTATTTTTAATTATTTAACACAAAATTATTTTGCCTAAAATATTTGATCATTAGTGCCAAAGCATTGTTCAGCCCTGAATTCTCCAGACAATTCTGCTTTTGGCAACAAGTTACAGAAAACCAACGTAAATGGGCTTAGACAGGAAGCCCATTTCCTGGCTCGTGTATCTGGAATTCTAGAATTACAGCCCTGTTCAGGGTTGGCTAGACCTAGGTCTCAACAGCCCCATCCAGCCATGGTTTCCTTCCTCTCTCCACTCTCCTGCCTGGGTGGCTTCATATTTACACTGGTTCCCTCCTGGGTATAGCATGGCTGCTAAGATCTAGTTGAGCCTACCGGTTTCTCATTAATTCCCTGAGAATCTAGAGAGAAGATTCCTTCAGGAACCTCTGACTTAAAGTCAGTGAAGGACTTTATCAAGTCTTTTCTCATTGGTTCAAATTGGGTCACATGCCCATTTCTCATTGACTCAAATTGGGTCCCATGCCCAGTCACTGGCACAGAGGATAGAATTACCCTTAGGTAATCAGGCCTGCCCTACAAAAGGAAACAAAATCAGCTCCCCTGAGAGCACAAATTGGTTAAATGGGGGGGAGGGGGCAGTGGAGGTTCTATTAAGAAAGAGAAAGAGAGATTGACACTGAGTCAAGAGTAAAAAAAGGTACATTAGGGTCTAACTTAAATCCATTACTCTAAAGGTGAGCTAGGGGCGCCAGAGTGGCTCAGTCAGTTGGACGTCCGACTTCAGCTCAGGTCACGATCTCCTGTTTCATGAGTTCGAGCCCTGCATCAGACTCTGTGCTGGCAGCTCAGAGCCTGGAGCCTGCTTCGGAGCCTGTGTCTCTCTCCCTCCCTCTGCCTCTCCCCTGCTCATACTCTGTCTCTCTCAAAAATAAACAAAAATCATTAAAAAATATAAATAAAGGCGAGCTATATTTTTTTCTTTTTAGGAAAGTGCTCTGGGCTTAAACTTTAATTTTAAGAGAGAATATTTATGCAAAAAGGAAGAAAGTCAAAACCACCACAATCCCACTACCCTGTAAGAACTATTAATGAAGTGATACAAGCATATTTTAAATAATAACATAAATCTTAGACTCTGCGTACTGCAGATGCAGCATAGCATAATGGTTAGCAATATACAGACTCAGCGTCAGCCTCCTGTCTGTGTGTCCTCACTGAGTAAGCTACTTCCCTTTCCTGTGCCTCAACTTCTTCTCTGTGAGAGGTATAAGAATAGTATCTATAAGTTACTCTGGCAGTAACCCTGTAGCTCAGAGATCAGCAATCTACAGCCTGTGGGCCAGATGTGGCTTGCTGCCTGTTTTGTAAACAAAGTTTTATTGGACTCCAGCCATGGTCATCTGTTTGTGTGTCCACCTATGGCTGCTTTCACACTACAATGTCAAGTTTAAGTAGTTCCGATAGAGGCTCTATATAGCCCACAGAACCAAAAGTACGTATAATCTGGCTCTTCTGAGCTGTGGAAGAGCCGTAAGTGAAGAGAAAAGCATCATTGGAGTAAGTGATATATCCGTGGAGGAACACTGCCCTCACATTATGGGTGGTTTCGACCTTGAATTTAAAGATCTTCAAGATCTAAATTATTTTGGTCACATCCAACTTTTCCCCAAAAAAATAGTGTTTTAACTAAAGGCTAGTAGATTTTTGGTCAAATGTGTAATGTCCTTCTCTAAAAATGAAGTGACCATCAACTACAAAGAAGTTTTCTAGAATAAAAAGCTTTTCATACATTCAGCAGTGCAGTGCGAGGATTAAGAATAAAAGATTCCATCAACTGCCTGATTTCAAATCCTGGCTCAGCTACCTTTCATTTAATATTTAATGCCCTAAGCCTTTTTTTTTAATTTACAAAACAGGATTGATAAAAGTATTAACTTTAGTGAGTTTTGATGATAATCAAGTGAAATAATCCATGTAAAATAGCCCAGAATCTAACAAATATTCCACACTCCTTAGAAATGAACCATTTTAACGTGGACAAGATTATTGTGGGAAACATTTG
>CM053577.1:7464738-7521744 GCA_028646485.1 Cryptoprocta ferox | reverse complement strand
ATAGCCACCCACAGTTGAAAACAAGGCTAGAAAATGTGACTCTAGCTAGGCAGCCATGTGCCCAACTAAAATTCAGTGGACTCTGTTATCAAAGGGAGGAGGAAAGGAAGGATGGTGGAATCCATTAGCAGTCTTCCACGGGTATCTTCATGAAACTAGTATTGTTTCCCCGACTCTAGGACCCTATTGATTGTAAAACCCATCATTTTATGTACCACTAAGTAAGAAAAAACATTCTATTAAACATAGTATTAAACATATTGTTTTCTTATTAGCTCAGCTGTAGGACACATCCCAATTTAAGAGGTGTTAACATGTGAAAAAATTGTGTCTCGGTATAGAAGAAATACAGTATTGGAAAGACTGAGGAAAAGAAAGTGATCCAAAGACATTCATTTTGCAGTTTTCCTCTGCGCCTGCGTGCGTGCACGTGTGTGTGTGTGTGTGTGTGTGACTTTCCTTAGAGCAAGCATAGACAGGAGATATCAAGCTTTGTTTGGCCCTTCAAGTGTAATGCTCGACTAGGTGACTGACAGAGTACTATCGGTGTGTGTGTGCCTGACGTCAAATTCCTGTGACTGCTGGCAGAGACGTTTGTCTCAAAGTCTTGGGGGAAATTTTGCCTAAATTTCCACTCAATCTTGACAAGACGTGGAGTTGAATAAGCAGATAGTAGGGGTCCTATCTTTACTAGTCCGGGCTCTCACTTAGTAGGACAAAGACCGAGGGCAGTACTCTGAGAGAACAGACGTGGCCTCCTTGCTTCACACTCAGTCGTCACCCAAACATTGGTTGACCGGCCATTTTGCTTGGTGCTACAGCACAGTCGGTGCCCTCCTGGAGCCCCAGAGCTCATGGAAGGAGAAAGAGATAGACATGCAGGTGGGTAAAGGCACAGATCAGGCATCATCAGTTCTACTGGAGGTTAAGAAAGACCTCCCAGTGGAGCTGGAATCAGGACTGGGGAGGTCGAAGGGCAGAGGAAACAGAATGTGCAAGAGCATGGGAATTGTCACGTGAAGGCACTGTAGTAGGATTCCTTTGGCTGCTAGACCAGAGCAGCTGTGGTTACTTAACGCAAGGTCTGTGGTTCCACTTTGTTTCCCTGATAGTAGCTTATACGTAGTAGGCAAACAGCAATATTTGTTTAATGCAATTAAAGAAAAGACCGACTTCTTGGACGGCCGAGTAGAGATGAGCTGAATTTCCCTGGCTCAAAAAGATGCTGCATTTCATGAAATGGATGGAAGCAAATTGATCTCTTGGTGCTGTGCTTACTCTTGAACTTCATAGTATGTTGTTTGTTAACATCAGGTTGATATTCAATGAAGAAATACTCCTTTGGATTCCCGCTGCTTTTGCCACTTTCACATTTATTTTCTCTGGTTTCATAAATGCACAAATGTATTTACTTTAAAACACACCATATTTCCTTGTTTAGTCAGATTAGAATGCAGCACTGCTGATATGCGCCCAAGTATCCATGCGGCAACCACATCGTGGTGAATTTGACCTTTTAAAGCAGCCAGGGAATTAAAACTCTTCATTCTCAGGTTTTAGGACATAGTAGTGGAAAGACCCTGGTCAGTTCAGTCAGATCATTTGACTCGGTGGCTTTGAATCTGGTCAATGAAAATCTATAATATGCAGGTGTTTCTTGCTGTATTTGCTACTGAAATCTGCTTCTCTTATATAGATCACTGTTACAGATGAGGAAGTTAGTAACCCATCCTTTTTAGATCTGGTGAGGACTCCCCAAATGAGGAAGTGCACACTTATTCTTATGTTTGCTTGGTAAGTCTGACTTGTGATGAGCTCAAAACCTTGTATCGAATTTACGACGCGTCCCCGTCTGCAGGTCAGGCTGAAGTTATGTCTTACTTGATCTCCGTTGTCTTTCAATGTCGCCCCAGGTTCACAAGTGCCGTGGTTTATCAAGGACTCGTCATGCGCCTGGGGATTATAGGAGGCAACCTGTATATCGACTTCTTCATCTCAGGAGTTGTTGAGTTGCCTGCAGCCCTCTTGATCTTACTGACCATTGAGCGTTTTGGACGCCGCCTTCCCTTTGCCGGAAGCAACATAGTGGCAGGTGTGGCGTGTCTTGTCACTGCATTCTTACCAGAAGGTAATGGGCCGCCGAATCGGTTGGGCACTCGAGACCTTGAAATAGTCTTAAATCAAAATAATCAAGAATGGGGAATGTCTTGTCCCCATAAAATGTACCACTGCATCAAAATCTTAGCGCCAGGCAAGGTGTAGTGATGACACTCAGTTTTCTGCTTAATCAGCATAACAACTCTGAGGGTAGTGATTGGTTCCATAGACTTTTCAGTTTTCTCCACTTCAGGTGCATTTATAGATGGAATAAATGTTGTGCAAAATCTAGCTTGTAGTCATGTTGCTTGCTGTTGACTTTTATTTGACTTATTTTCATGATATCACTGACCATGTTTAGCATATTTCCTGAGCGTCTGCCATATCACTGGCCCCATGCAAAACACCAGGGTGACAAAAGGAGGAAAGGAAGATACTTCTTGACTTCCAAAGGTTCACAACCTAGTAAGAGATATAGATACTTTATTTAAAAATTTTTTCTTCCAAGTTTTGTTTAGATTCCACAATAATTTCAAGTGTAGAATTTAGTGATATATCACTTACATGCAACACCCAGTGCTCATCACAAGTGCACTCCTGGGGCGCCTGGGTGGCTCAGTCAGTAGAGCGTCTGACTTCGGCTCAGGTCATGATCTTGAGGTTCAAGCCCCACGTCGAGCTCTGTGCTGACAGCTTGGAGCCTGCTTCGGATTCTGTGTCTCCTTCTCTCTCTGCCCCTCCCCTGCTCAAGCGTGTTCTCTCTCTCTCTCTCTCTCTCTCTTTCTCAAAAATAAATAAAAACATCACAAAAATAATTTTAAAAAACAAATGCCTTCGTTAATATCCATCACCTATTGAATCCGTCCCCCCACCCACCTACCTCTCCTCCAGCAAGTTTGTTCTCTGTAGTAAAGAGTCTGCTTTTTGCCTCTCTTTCTCACCACGTTCATGTCTTACATTTCTTAAATTGCACATATGAGTGAAATCATGTGGTTTTTGTCTTCCCGACTGTCTTGTTTCACTTACCATAATACTCTCCAACTCCTTTCACACCGTTGCATTGAAAATGGCAAGATTTCATTCTTTTTTTATGGCTGAGTTGTATTCTATTTCATATCTCTACGCTGTGTTCTCTATCCAGTCATCATCAGTCAATGGACATTTGGAGTCTTTCCATAACTTGGCTATTGCTGACAATGCTGCTGTAGACATCAGGGTGCATGTTGGGATATAGATACTTTAATGCTTTCACAACTCACTATGATAACTGACTCTCTGCATGGTCGAAAATCTGAATATAACTTTTGACTCCCCAGAAACTTAACTGCTAATAGCCTACTGTCTGACTGGAAGCCTTACCAATAACAAAGCTGTCAACTAACACATACTTTGTATGTGATATGTGTTATATACAGTATTCTTACAATAAAGTAAGCTGGAGAAAAGAAAATGTTATTAAGAAAATCATAACGAAGAGAAAATACATTTATAGTACTGCACTGTGAAAAATGTCTGTTTGTGGGTGGACCCACGCAATTTAAACCTGTTGTTCAAGAGCCAACAATACGAGATTTAGAAAAATAAATCTCTCTGAAGGCTCTAAGTCATCTAAAAAAGTAGGTGCAAGAAGTGATATGCCTGGAGTGGTCAGGAAAAGCTTCCCAGAGGCAAGAACCAGGCACATATGTAGGAAAAGAAACGTACTGGATGGGGCGCCTGGCTGGGTCAGTCAGAAGAGCATGTGACTCTTGATCTCAGTGGTCACAAGTTCGAGCCCCACATTGGGTGTAGAGATGACTAAAAAAAATAAATAAGCTTAAAAAAAAAGAAGAAAAAGGAAATGTACTGGACAGAAAGGAAGGGTAGGAGAGATTTGTCCACAGTACAGCACAGCTCTCAGAAGTATGAGCCCTCTTCGGGAGTCCTGGGACCACACATTCTCCGTTGTTGCTGGCATATCCCCAAAAAGGGGCCGAGGATCGCCTGCCACCGGCGGTGACTGGCCTCGCAGGCCATGCCGGGAGCTTGGACGTGGTCCTGCCAGCCTTCTCCTAGCCGCAGCAGGTTGGATGGTGGCAGTGAGGAGAGACATGCCAAGAGCAGGAGTGAAGGTTGTGGCAGGCGGCCCGGATGGGAGAGGGTGATTTCAGGGAGATGTCAGAGTTCATGGGGGTCGAGACCAGTGCGCGCTGCGGAGGTGGGGGTGGTGACCCCAGATGCACGGTTAACACAACCCATATTATCTCTGTCACAGGACACTGCAGACACTGGACAGGGAAGCCCTTCAAACTCCCAGGGAATGTGTCGGAATTAGGGCAAGTTCATTATTTCCGTGTTCCAGGGTATGTGGGGTGGGGGATACCGAGAGGGCTGATTCCCTGGAAGTCCTTGTGTCCGCCCCAAAGAGGCTGTCTTTCCTTTCGAGAATCACCTGAGGATCAAGAAAGAAGGGATAATATTGTGGAAGTGAAAGTAGACATTTCCAGATGAGTTTATTCATGATGTGAAGGCTTATGAAGTCCCCAAACCCTATTTAAACAAAATTACAGGAATGTCCCTCTCAGACCAGAAAATTAAGATGTAAAGTCTTCTGTCTTACTGGAATGGCTGATGATAGACAGAACTGATTATTTACACTGATCTCATTTTCCGTGAGAATACCAGTTTCCTAGGACGATAGTAACAAAGCACCACACCCCGGGGGGCTTGGAACAACCGAAATGTATTCTCTCACAGTCTTGGACGCTGGAAGTCTGAAATCCCAGTGTGGGCAGGCCCACGCTCTGTCTGAAGGCTCCGGGTTGAGAATCCTCTGCCTCCTCCTAATTTCTGGTGGTTGCCAGGAATCTCGGGCGTTCCTTGACATCTTTCCAATGTCCACCTCCATCTTCATATGACTCTCTTTTCTCTGTGTCATCTGCAAAGATCCATATAGAAATACAGTCACATTCTAGGTTCTGGGTGGACGTGAACTCTGGGGGACACTGAATTCACACATTCTAAGAGCCGAGGTATTTGTATAACTCATATTGGTCAGTGCATGTCTATGTAGAATCTATTAATTGTCACCACTAAATTACAAGTGGGAACAGAGCCTGGACAAGATGAACGTAGCTCCTGTCCTTGTGAACAATGCACAATTGAACTAGGAGGGTGACAAATGGGGAACATACGAGACCTCCCTGTTTTTTCCCTTTTTGACACTGTGTCATTTTGGGTTTAATTCCCTACAGGGAGGTCTTCTGTTCTCATCGCATATGGAATAGGAATTAAGTATTTTCTTGCATATGAAATTAGGAAGGTGTGGAGAAAGGTTAATGACTTACGGGTGGGCCATCATTTCATGATATAATCTTTCCCTGGAAAATTCTCTCTGGCCCCAGACTGATTGGGCTGATTTTGATGTGTGCTGCATTCCACGTGATCCCAGAAAGCATTCTAGGCCATATGTCCACACCAACACTGGAGGAACCAAATGTGTGGGAATCAAGCTATTTTGTAGAGAACACTCATAAATTGAAAAATATAAGGCAAAAAATAGACTTTTCCGGCTGGTCGGGTCAGTTTTATTTTGAAGACCTAATTTCCCGATTTCAGCTTCAGAATCGTTCTCAGCAATACTGAAAAGTAATTCCTCTTATTCTGGACACATCTTATTTGTACATTCACAGATTCAGCTGCTTTTATAAAACCCATTACTGACAAGAATAGGTTCAAATCCCCAGTGCTCCTTGTGAGCACCAAATGTTAACAGAGGTTCCTCACTGGAGGTGGGAGTCCTAACTTCTTCAGGGAGGTTTTGGACCTGGTTACTTGGGCTGCTGGATTAACATTAGAAAGACTTTTCCTCTCAGTCGTTCCTGATGTCATGAACGGGAGGAGGGCTCCTGCGCAGAATGCTGATTAGCCTTTTAGAGGAATCAGCTCTAAAATTATCTCCTGGAGAACAATTTAAGCGGCTTTGCCTCCACTAAGCACAACTTTCCATGGTCTAAAGAACGACATTCTGGAGAAAGAAAGCCTTCTGGCTGTCTCTTCACTTAAGGCACACTGCTTTTGACCCAAATTTCTGAATTCTAATTGAAGTCTGAGAACTAGGTTTTCTTTATCCATAGCCGTCTGCATCTTTCCTTTGGGTTTGTTTAGGATGGGTACAAACCTAGCTGTTTTGGTAAGTAGTCTTTTTGAAAGGAGAATTCTGCCTTTTATTTCTCTTGAAGTGAAGAGTAAGCCAGTGCATCATAATTTACATATCTCCATTACGACTTTTCACTATGTTTTATTTCAGAACTCAAAGCAGATGGTGTAGTCAGAGGGGCTGTAAAATAGTGTTTATTTAAAATCCTGCATCCTTCCTTCAAAAATTGAGGTATTATTCCCAGTAATCTCCAGTGCCTTGACCAAATCCCTATTCAAAGGGACCATCTTTCTCTGTGTTCTCAGTGCTCCACGGAGCAGAGTTCCAAGCGTCACTTACTCATTTTTAAATGGTCTTGTGTGTGTGTGTGTGTGTGTGTGTGTGTGTGTTTGTCATTGCTCCTGAAAGGTGTCCGTTGCCTCTCTGAGATGAACTTAGCATATTACTGGGATGGATGATCAGAAGTTTCTGTTTGCATTCATAACATCCGTACGTCATTTACACTTCCTAACAAATCGCTTTCACTTCACTTTTTAGTTAATGAACAGTGTGGTGCCTTTGGGACTTCTGTTTTATGCATTTCACCAAAATCTCTAGCTCAGGGTCATTAGTGGCTTCTGTTGCTCGGAACGAGTTGAGGGTCTTTCAGAGTAAAGTCAGCGTGTAGGAGAAACCAGGTCTCCCTGAGGGTGGCCACTTGACAGCGTTTTCTGAACATATTGCTGAATTGACCTGTTATCTGTCTGTATTCACTGAGCTAACCACATGTCTGTGTGTGTGTGTGTGTGTGTGTGTGTGAATTTGGTTTCTTGATTTTTGTTTTGGTTCTTTCTGGCAAACAGTTGTAGCCTCACAAACTTAAGTTGTCATGAAAGTTATCAGCGGGGCTCACTTATAGAGTAGTCTTGATTCAGTAGGAAAAAAAAACCCTCTAACTTCAGAATTTAACCTGGATAATCAAGTCATTTCCACGGTAGCAGGCGACATTCTTTGCAGCCCGAGAACAGCGAGAGGTTGCCCGGTCGGGCTGGGACCCAGGGAATCTGGGCAAGGGCTCCCACTTTCTGCTCCCTGGCCCCTGGCACGGCACTGCCTGCTCATTGAAGGCTGGGGTGGAATGCACTTCCTAGTCCCCCTCCCTGGCCTTCATGAAAAGGCAAAGCCTAAATAAAACACATGTTTACCACTGTTCCGGGCCAGGGCAGATGGCAGCCCAGCACATCAGCGCAATTCTGACACTCCTCACCCCCTGATGTAACTGTTAGCATGAGAGCTGTAAGTGTCCTCATCTGGGAAGAACGTCAAGTACACCAAGACGTCCTCAGCCAGTTTGCAATCAAAATGTAATAAACTGGAGCCTCCTGGCAGTGATCTGGGTTCTTAAACCATCTTTTTCTCTGCTTGCCCTCCTAGGCAATGGTTTTATTTCGTCAGTTTTAGCTTTTTTTCTTTTTAGTTGTTGACTATTCTGTGGAGAAGACACATAAATCTACCAAGCTTGATTCTCTTCTTTCATCTTCATTCATGCCTACTTTTCTACGAAAAACTCATATGTTCAGGAATGAGCAGTAATTCTTCTATGAGACAAGAGGACCATTTAGTGCTGAGAGAGCGTAAATAAATATGAATATAAAAGGGAAACATTTCATTTTCAAAGACGGAAGTCAGAATGTCCTTAGCTTTGCTTGGGAGAGCAGATACGTGCTTGTCCATGCAGTCACAGGTCCTCGGACCCATGTCCACTAAGGACGGATGGCATAAATTACACAGCTCTTAAAGAAATTTAGAGCACTGACTTTTTAAGGCAAAGATGGTTTCCTACCTCTTCCTTTGAAACTCAAAAGAAAGAAATATTTAATGAAGAACTTTGGCCTTTTTCCCCTAGTTACTTTGGAGGAAAGGAAAATCTCCTCAAATAACCAGCGCAGCCCCTAAAACTGTTCATTTTTAAATAGAGGAACCAACTGATATTTAAGAATCTGGCCTCTTCTAGATGATTTCCTGGGGAAGTAGCAAGACAGGGGATGGGGAAGACATAAGAAACATACACCCTATGGATAACACAAGGCATAGATATTCCCTTCCGAAGGTTCCAGTCCCGAAAGCCTTTGCTACCCTCTAGCAAGCAACATCAGCTTCAGGTCCAGATTCTTCCTGGTCTGCTTGGAACAGCTGTTCTGTGTGTTATCACTAAGGGGTGGGAACAGAGAGAGGGCAAATGGGCACCAGGTCTCAGTAATGGTTCTCAAGGGCCCAAGTGAAGACCACCTTCTGGACAAAAGGCCAGGGCACATCGGCCCTCTAGGAAGGCAGTGCTTGGAGCACTGTTTTCAGTATAATGGCGGCTTAACAAATGGTTCTTGAATTGTATTTCCATCATCTAACCCTGCTCAGAAAGGCAACTAGCACACTGAATATGAGCTATCATCCCGGTAGTTGTTGCTGTTAAAACTTGGCTACGATATTGGGACACCTGGGTGGCTCAGTCGGTTAAGTGGCCGACTTCGGCTCAGGTGATGATCTCGCGGTCCGTGAGTTTGAGCCCCTCGTCGGGCTCTGTGCTGACAGCTCGGAGCCTGGAGCCTGCTTCAGATTCTGTGTCTCCTTCTCTCTCTGCCCTTCCCCTGCTCACGCTCTGTCTCTCTCAATCTCAAAAATAAATAAACATTAAAAAATTTTTTTTTAATTTGGCTACAATATGAGAAGACATCTGTCATTTGTGCTTAAAAGTAGCAAAGACTTAGGGCTAGGAGAACACTAAACAGATCCCTTTTGTTGTTTTGTGATATTTCATTGAAAGCAAACCCCTAACTCTTCCTTTCCGCATTTTCTATTTGCAGGAATACCGTGGTTGAGAACCACAGTGGCTACCCTGGGAAGACTAGGGATAACCATGGCCTTTGAAATTGTTTATTTGGTAAATTCAGAATTGTACCCAACAACATTACGGTAATTCCAACCTATAAGTCCTGGTTTCTCCTAAGTAATTCTGCAGCGAAATGTTTTGACCTAAAAACCGTGAAATAGTTTCCTTAACTTGGTGGCCTATGAGCCCGGGCTGAATTCAGCCAGTGAAGACGATTCACTTTGAGTTATAGCTGGTTTCTGCATTCCTACCTTCCGCAGTTTTTTGATCGAAGCATTTCTCATATCAGTATCTTTATACACAGCTGTGGTTTTGTGGGATCAGAAAAGCTGGTTAGCGTGCGTGCCTAGATGTGAGTTAAAACAGTGTTCCACATTCCACGTCTTGCAGCTGTGAGCGATTAACGAAGGACAAAGTGAAACAGTGAGCATGGGTGCACGTTGGCCTCCTTTCGTGGGGGAGTGTTCATGGGCACACCTTACTGTCACGTGAGGGTGCCAAGGTGACCCGTAAGTATCACAGAGTGGGCTGGTAGTGAGCCGCTGCTGAGACAGTGATTTCTACCAACGCTGGAGACCGCCTGGCTCTCCTCGCGGTGACTCAGCATTTGCCCCGACGTGAAATGGGGCAGAATGGAAACGGTGTGCTTCGAAATAGGAGAGTAGGTCGTAGTTCTCAAAGTTCAAAACTATAGAAACGGAAAATATTACTAAGATTGCTTTGTTACTTATGTATCTGAATGTTTTCCTTATCTTGAATATATTTACATATTTTTGTATTTAAAACAATGTTTTACTCTACAGAAACTTTGGAGTTTCTCTCTGCTCAGGTTTATGTGATTTTGGGGGAATCATAGCCCCGTTTCTGCTCTTCCGGCTAGCGGCCATTTGGCTAGAACTACCTCTTATCATCTTTGGTAAGAACTCATTTCGTACATTATTCTTTGTCTTGCTAGAACTTTATAGTGATTACTAGGTTTGCTATTAATGAGATCATTCAATGTTTTTTACGACAGTTGCTAGAGTTTTGAGTAAGCCAGTCCGATTACAGGGATTATGTGAAACCCTAAATGATTTTAATTTATTTTATATGAAAGGGTCATGATGAGTCATTAGCTTTCTTTGCTTAAGTTCCGAGTTAAATTCCAATACTATAAAATTCTTGATATTGGGAGATCACACCAATAATTTTCAGGGGACCAATTTGGACCTTCTGGTTGTTTCCAAATAAGTCTACAAACTAATTCGATTTGTATTCTATACCTATTAGATAGCGTACCTTCATTTGCTTTGTTGTGAAGCAGTCTATGCCCAGAATCCCTTGTCTGTGTACCATAACCTCTGTGATGGCCTTCAAGTTCATGCCCTCCTTCCTATTCCAGTTTCCGCAGGCCTCCTGAGGGGATAGAAGCATAGCATAGGGGCTGGGGGCTTAGGGTAATTTGGTCCAGTGCTTCTCAAGTGCTGTGCTCACCTCTCTGCCCGTGTCTCATACCTGCCTCTCCCCTCTTCAGCAAGAAAACACCCAGGCCTGCTCCCTTTCCCCTACCTTCCCTCCACCTCCACGTCCCACTCCTGGTGGAGACTGTGTTTCCCTTATTGCTCAGCAGTTTAAATGGCAATGAAGATATTGAGTCTGTGAGGACATAACCCTGAGTGATGCAAAATCCCTAACAGTGCTCACTAGGTAGGAGCGGCAAAGCTCCTAACCACGTGACACCACCCAATTCAAGCAAAGATTATTGCAAATCATTTTGTGGGATCTGATGGACAAGCCCAATGTTGATTCTGTGGCCAGCATGAAAAAGCAAAGAGAGTGCCATTGTTCAACCAAGACCGAGTGGTCTCGGGAGCGGGGGTGGGGTGTGCAGTCATTCAGTCTGGCTTGCAGCCAAGTGCTGGGAAAGCTGGCCTGGTGCTGTCCTGCCCACCCCACCTGCCGAGTGTGGCTGGGGAGACGGCCTTGCTTCCTTCCAAACCATCAGCCCCAGCACAGTATGCGAAACACTGAAAGCAGAGGGCTCGGGCGAGCACAGCATAGGAACACCTGATGGAGTGGAGGAGGAGGGAGGAGTGCCTAGCTGAGATCTGAGAGGAGTAGAAATTACCCACATGGGCAGTATGGGCCTGGACTCCAGGCAGTGGGAGGGCCTAGCAGCCAAGGGTGAAGCCGTTGTCTGGGAGCCGGGGAGGTAGAGGGCAGATGCAGGATGTATGGGGTGGGGAGAGGGGGTGCGCTGGAAAGGAGGGGACGCTGGGTGGCAGGAGGGGCCAGATCACAATCTCGAAGGATCTTCCTGGTCCTGTGAAGGCTTGCTCCTTATCCGAACAGCAGTGGAAGCTAGTAGATTGAAGCTGGGATTGACAGCATTAGGCTTACTTTTTAGAAGCAGGACTCTGATGTGCAAATGGTTTAGAGGGAGACAGTGCTGGTGGCGGGGCCAGTGCTACAGGGAAGAGATGGTGGCTGGCAGCTGGGGGTTAAGGCCATGACGCCAGGAGCACTGGGTGCAGAGAGATTCAAGAAATATGTTAGTAGTAAAACTGGCAAGAGGGGGCGCCGGGGTGGCTCAATCGGTTGTGTCTGACTCTTGGTTTCAGCTCAGGTCGTGATCTCACAGTTTGTGAGTTCGAGCCCCCGCACTGGGCTCTGCGCTGACAGTGCGGAGCCTGCTTGTGATTCTCTCTCCCTTTCTCTCTACCCCTCCCCTACTCCCCTACAGAGAGGCTCTCTGCCTCTCTCTCTCTCACACACAATAAATGAAAAAAAAGTAAAACTGGCAAGAGGGGTGACTGAGTGGCCTCCCTGGAGGGGTTCCCCAGAGGCAGAGGGAGGTGGGAAGGTCGAGCTCCTGGCTGGGAAAAGTGGGGACAGCCAGGCCTTCGTGGATGGATGCCAGAGGAGCTGGCCCACGGGATGCAGAGGAACCTGTCCGGGCGTGGGTCACAGGAAGTGCCTGCAAGAAAGCCAGGAGCCTTTGGGGCCTGTGCTCCGGAGAAATGTATGGCCCAATGACAGAGATCTGGAGGCCATCTGAGTGTAGATAACCACTGACGTGGGAGGGGCTGAGACCCCCACCCCAGGAATGGGACCAGGTTAGAGGAAAGGAGAGGGCCTAGGCAGGAGAGAGCCCTGATGAGTGACAAAGTGTCCTGCATGGCAAAGGGACTGGAGGCCTCAAGGAGAGGAAGAGGGATGTGAGAGGGGTGCAGGGGCCAGAGAGAAGCAGGGCCAGGGGAGGGCAGTGGGTTCACCAGCGGCCAGTCCTGCTGTGGGGCCAGACCAGTGGACAATGTGGGTCCTGAGGGCGCAGAGTGGACCTGGTGGTCCTGGTGGCATAGGACCCCAGCTGGAACCCCCCTTGCCAAGGCCAACTGTGAAGCTTGCAGGGATTTTTGAGCCCAGGTGTTAGCATAGCCATTATTCAAACTTCCCTATATTGGATCTATTAAAATCAGAGGTAATCAGTACTCAAACCCCATCACTTTCTAATTCATGTACATTTCCCTATTATCTGTGTTCTTTGGACTGTTTTGGCCTGTGTATCCTCATGGGAGAGATATGATACCACACGGTGCCACTGCCCCTCCCTTCCCACCGCCTTGATCCGTGATGTCATGTGGCAGAAGCTAGAGATGCCCACGGTGAGGGTATTCACACCACGGAAATCTGCAAACGCTGCAAATCAGGGCTGTATTTTCGGGAGGGCTGGTTGGTAAACATTTACCAGCATATCTGTAGGATGTGGAGATGTGTAGAAAATAGGAGAGGATGGTGTTTCAAGAATTTCAGCTCTGAAGAACAGAAAAGGCAGGGATGGTAGGTAACTGGAGATAATGTGAGGTTGATAGAAGGGTCTGGAAAGAGGAGAGGCTGGCATATGGTTTGTGCCTCCACCAACCAGTTATAGACAATGGAGCCAGAGGGTTCATTGCTACAGTGAGGAGCCCAGAAAGACTCAGAGAGATGGCCATTGGGCTGAAGTGGGGACAAGTCCCACCGTGTTATGTGACCCCATAAAGAAAGGGAGGGAGATGAACCAGTAAAGCGCTCGGTGGGTAAAAGGAAGCTGAGAGGAGTCCTGTGTGGTGGCCGCTATTTTCCCCGAGAAACAGGAGGTGAGGTCTTCTCATTTAGGCGCCCGATAAATAATAGTGAAGGGAGCGAATGAACAGGTGTATGCGAGAGTCCTGGGACAGTGGGACCTCACAGAGTCCGAGGAAGGTAGAGACCATTGCGAGCGGTGGCAAATGAAAACTGGAGAGCTGGTTAGGGTAACCAGAGGGCTGCGGCTGGTAAGGGCTGGTTAAGGTTAGTTGGTTAGCTGGTTAAGGCTAAGCACCAGGGTGAGCAGGGAGTGATGCCATGGGCCAGCTGTGCATTCCTCATGTGCTATTGCCTTTCTTTATTCCGTAGGTATCCTGGCATCTGTCTGTGGCGGGCTTGTGATGCTGTTGCCTGAAACCAAAGGTATTGCCTTGCCAGAAACGGTGGATGACGTAGAGAAGCTTGGCAGGTATTGTATGAAATTCAGCGCATCTTAAATAAAAGCAGCATTTCAAACAATTAGGAAAAACGGGTGTGGAGAAGATTGAACTCTCATGGGGGAAAATAATATCAACCCCTTGTCTCACATCCTGAGCAGAAGATTCAAAGTTGATTTAGAAGGTTAATATAAAAAAGGCAAAACTATAAAAGAATATATTATTTTTAAAATGTGATTATGAAGAAGGAAACATTTCTAAGTCAGGTGTTAAAACTCAGAAAAAAATCTAAAGGAAGGGAATGGGTAGTTTGACAAAGTAGAAATAACTTAAATGTGCTTCAGTAGGAAACTGATTATGAGGATAATAATATATTCATCATATGGCTTACTATGCAGAGATGAAAAGAATTGAGATATAACTGTGTGGAATGACATGGTAAGATCTTCAAGATTGATTACAAAGTGAAAAGTTGCTGAACAATATGGTACAGTATTTATTTAAAAATAAAACCAATAGCAAATCTTCTCTGTAGCTAGATGGGAAGATAGAAGATGAAAGAGAGAGAAAGAGATGATGGATAGATGGACGAATTGGATGGATGAATGGATGGATGGGTGAATGGATGGATGGGTGGATAAATGGATAGGTGGATGGATAGATGGATGGATGGGTGGATGGATGGATAAAAACAGATCAACGGAAAGAAGATGGAAAAGGAGAAAGAGAGAGATTAAGTTTTGGAGAAGGGCGTCTAACTGGTGTGTAGGGCAAGTTAATATCCAACCAATACATAAACGTGAAGAGTTATATCAAGAAAAATTCACACTACACAAATTCATTCTAATTTCCTCTGCTGGAAATGTTTCATAATAAAAAGAGGTAGGCAGGATATGAATATGAGAGTGTGTAGCAAAAGATCTAATATAGTGATATAGACCCTCTTGGGATAGAAATGAATTGGGAAGAAGACCTCACTTTTACACTCTGCAGACCTTTGTATTATTTGATTAATTTTCTCATTACAACACATGGCCTTGTATTATTTGCATAATTAAAAAATATTTTAACTGATGATTTTTAAAATAAAACCAGTCTTCCAAATAATGGCATGGAAATTAAAGATGTGGCTCCCTAAACTTAAAAAAATTTTTCCATCAAAAATATTATATTTATAAGATGACTGAAGTGTTAATAACCTTAGGGCAATTCAAGTACTGATGTGATGGGTAGTTTTACACATCATTTCATTTAATACTCAAAATCATTGTGCAATTACAGTTCTTATCCTCACTCTTTTAAGTACTAGGAAATCTTTGCTTAGAAAGGTTCACGGTTGCTAACTAACTTGGATGTAAATTATAAAAAAATAAATAAATAATTAGATTAAAAAAAAAAAAAGAAAGGTTCACAGCTTTAGGGCGCCTGGGTGGCTCAGTCAGTTAAGCATCCAGTTTTGGCTCAGGTCATGATCTCATGGTTGTTGAGTTCGACCCTGTGTCGGGCTCTGTGCTGACAGCTCAGAGCCTAGAACGAGCTTCAGATTCTGCCTCCCTCTCTCTTTCTGGTTTATTATTTTATGCTGTAGACTACTTGATGTTTTCTCTTCAAATTCCCTTTTAATGAGGCACCACCCTCCTCCCCAGAGGCAGGCAACCATTGCTAAGAGTCTCATGAGTATTTTACCAAACCTTTAAAACTTATACAATGATTTCATTGGATTTTATTGTCCTGTTCCTTGATGCTATTTTGAAACATAAGATTGATTCATCATCCCAGAACTTTCCTGAGAAAAGCTCATCAGTGTATGTAAAATAAAACCATCAGCTCATATCTCAGTAGCTGACTTATAACAGTCAGAGAACAGGTGGGCATTTACCCCATGAAGTAATCCAAACAGATTCTTATACTTGTTTGGAAATCAAGTGACCAGTAATGACTTATTTCTCACCCAAAGCTCTACCTATATTTCGCCCTAGAGCAATGCTACCTGAAATTTGGAGTGAGATGAAAGATTCTCTTTGAGATACTGCCATTTTGCTAATCAAAAGTAAGAAATTTATAAAAGGTGGTAAAACTGTGTGAAATCCTCTTGAACATTGTACCATTGTAAGGTCCTGCTTCACTCAAAAGAGAGAAACATTTTGCTAGCGGTGTCATCCTAGACAGTTGCTTGGTCTGTATCAGAGTTTAGGGACCAGGTCAGGGGGAGTGGCATCCAGTCCTGTCACATAAAGAATTTATATGCTGCAATGAAGATTAACCCCTGCCTGGAGTCTAAAAGCAGTTTAAAAAAAAATGGGCCTGATGACAGTTTTTTGTTACCTTTGAATTGGGCTTTTATGAGATGTTAAGCGTGAGTGTGATCAAAACCAACTATGTTGAGCAGACATTTGTTTAACTTGTTGTATAATAGTTCGTAAGGACTTTCTCTTTTCTCCTTGTTTTGTTAGTCCATATTCTTATCAATGTGGCAGGAAAAAGAAAACCCAAGTTTCTAGCTCGCACCTTTGAGGCCCCCCTGCCAAAGACGAAAGGAAGGAGCTCTTTAGGTTGACATCTCTCAAGGAACCGACGTGCCTTGCCAACACGTGAGTGTTGTCCATTTTAACCACATTACGCCATGTGGCCCCAAGTGTTCGTCCTACTGTACAAAGACATTCAAACTGCCCAGAGTATTTTTATATAATGTCGGATGAATTAGGATTTATAACTCTAGGGAACCTTCTGGGAGCACAGAGTATGTGGCTGGTTTAGCAAAGAGCCTCTTGCGTGTATAGCTCCCCCTGAGTTTTTTCTTCAGTTGGAGCAGCATCTGTGACCCAGTTATAGAGGGACAAAAGGAACCTTCGCCACCAAATTCTTGCGACTGCTTGCTCCATCGGAGATGAAGGATGTGCAAACCAGGGATCTGGGAAAAGTGTACAGAAGTGGGTTCATCAAACCTGATCAGCGAACTAAAGCTCTGAGCTGAGTGTTCTGAAGATAGCAGGGAGGATGAAGATTTGGAAATCCCGCCTGTGAAGAGACTGAGTCCAAGGACCTTGCGCCACATGGTACCAAGGCTTTCTCCTTTCTTTTCTCGTTTTGTGCCATGTAGGCCACCGTAGCATCTGGGCTTGTGGGCATGCTTGGGCCTTGCTTGTTCCATAATCATGAACAAATCGGCTGTACGGCTAGAGGATTTGGCTCTATTATTTCTTAAACCAGATTGGGGCTGAAGTGATAGAGCCACATACTCAGTTCTGTATTGAACAAAATCCATGGATTATGGTTTCATGGGTCTTAAGATTTTAATCTTGAAGGGATATTTATCTTCTATTTCATGAGTTCAGTTCTATGACGCCGCCCATGGTCAAGGGTGAAAACTATGGACTGTTCTCATTCAACCTTGACACGTTTGACTTGTCTTGGGAAGCAGCGTGCATTCTAATTTAAAAGTAAGGTCAATTTATATCCGTGTTTAAAAGAAGTACCAGAAGCTTTATAAGTGATATCCTAGACACTAATAAGGGATTTGATCTTTCTTTTTTGTCACTGAGACTTTTGAAAGGTGGAGCTTACATACATATCTGCTACCGTTTTCTGCTGTTCTACTTTATATGTTATATTTGTGGTATCTTCCGATTCGGTATATATCTTATGCAGAATTTTTTCGTGAATTATTTTGTGTGGACAGACAAAATGGGCACCAAGGGAAGTCTTGCCAACGAAGAAGAAAATTCTTCGTGAACACATGACAACGTGTGTGCTAATTGTAAAATAAGCTTTTTAATCCTCAAAGCACAATTGAATATATATGAATGTTTTATTTTCCCATAAAATAAACACTGCTCTTTGAGGATTTAATGCTGCAGTCACCCTTTATTCATGCACACTTCCATTTTTGCTATCTTTGCATTTCTCTTTGCTGCAAGACGACTGTCTTTGCATTTTGAATTGCATTTTGAGTTGACATTTTGGTCTGGTAACAATAAAACATTTTAAATTGTCAAGAAGAATCAAGGTTTATTCTCTGTCTTCCTTTTGCACACGCGTCACTGGAAAACACCGTTCCCGCATGACAGTGCATATTTCATTTTGGGCAGACAGTGAGTGATGGAAATTAAGTGCTCTACCTTCGGTCTGCGGCCATGGTTCCTTTACAGGCTCTTGGTACCATTTCTAGATTCAAATGCGACCCAGAATAGCACTCAAGCTCTCTACGGCTCTTGTATTACACTGCCATGGCCCGGTCCCCGTCACCGTGCACAAGTCTCTGCCCAGTATCCCCTGCGCTCGGCTAACGTCAAGTTGTCAGTAACAGATTTCATCCCCAAGAATAGAATTTGTTCTCATGACTCCTCATACATGCTGCCGCTTTGAAAACATCCATCTCGGTGCCAGAAATAAAGACGTTAAAAATGTACGTCAAACCGTCCTTTGCAGACATGATCAGTGTGCGGGGGGTGACTTATTAGGACTTCTCTGCTTTCTTCTCTATGATCTCACAGGCTTCTCAGTCCTTTTGGCAACTATTCCTTGTGCAAAAGAGAGGAATCACCTAAGTCTGGTAGAGTCACACTGTTTAAAACTTGTAGGATAAAGGAAGAACAAGAAAACAATGAAGTTCAAAAAAATCAGGTCAAAGGAAGTACAGAGTTTATTTTCAACACATGTTATAAATGTGTTGTGACTTTATTCTTACAGAATCCAGCAGTCCACGGACAGGAACAATTTATCCACAATAATACTGAAAGACTGTTGAGGTTTAGCAGTATAAGTACAATGTCTTGGTTTGATTACTGTCAATCATTTCTGAGCATGCTAAATTCCCTACCCATGCTCCAGCTTCTCGAAGTGTTGATGCTTTGCTCTGTCTTCCATCCAATTAATTATTTCTCATGATTCCTTCAATCCAAGTAACAAAACTTGAAACACGAACATAGACACCAGGCTTATTGGGGCGGGCACAGCCAAGACCCCAAGAAGTGACTCCTTGTAAAATGTACTTGTCCTTCTCGAAGCAAACCAGAGGCCCTCCACTGTCACCCTGTACAGAGAGAGAAAAGAATCACGTGAGGATTAAACCAGCCCCCTTTTATTAATGGATGTCATCCTTCTGTTATCCAAATGTAAGCTTTCCCAGTCCTCGAACGCTCTTTTCCGATTAGAAGGAAACTTCTTAATATGTTATTTGAATATCTCCAGTACTTAACAAGTGCTGACGTGTTTTAGTCCTTCCCACTAGCAAGGCCACCACTCGAGTCCCATCCTCCAACACACTCCCCAGGCGTGTGGGCTCTGACAGTGACAGGTACTTAACTACCCCCTTACAACCGATCTGGATCTCAGGGCCCAAGATATCCCCCTAGATGATCTCAATCAGCATTCAGGGACAGACCTAAAATGTTTCTGGGTCGCATTTGGACTGTTGCCGTCAATGGACGAAGGCTTCCCAGATTTGCCACTTTGGGGCGGAAGCATCTAAGAGGCCAACCCAGGACAGCAGAAGATTTAACTTTGTTCCTACCTGACAACTGTCGGTGCCTCCAGCCAAATCCCCGGCACAAAGCTCTGAGGACTTGACTCTTCCACTGAGATACTCGTAGCGATTGCACACCTTATTTTCAATCACAGGTAGCTGGGCTTCCTTGAGGAGACCCGCGCCAAAGGTCCCTGCGTTTAAAAAGATTAAGGAAATGGCTACCAGATCCAAAATATGCCCACAAGGAAACCTGGAACAACAGAGCAGCAGTGACAGATCTCTTGTTTGACCGTGAGGTTGTATAAAGAAGTCAGTTCCTGGAGCGCCTGGGTGGCTCAGTTAAAAGGCGTCCAATTTCTGCTCAGGTCATGATCTCGCAGTTCATGAGTTTGAGCCCTGTGTCGGGCTCTGTGCTGACAGCTCAGAGCCTGGAGCCTGCTTCGGATTCTGTGTCCCCCTCTCTCTCTGCCCCTCTCCTGCTCACATTCCCTCTCTCAAAAATAAAAAATAAACAGCAAAAAAGTCAGTTCCTAATACTACTGGAATTTTCTTTCTTTTTACCCCTTGAAGGTATAAATACTATATAAGATTTCATGCTCCAAGACCTGGATTTAATAATCTGGGTTTCTTTATGGTGTTTTGGGTTTTGTGTTGTTAATGTTTCTTTGGTTCTTGTTTTTAACTATAAAGAAATCTTTTTTAATGTGTAAAGAGAGATTGAGAAATACAAGTGTTACTATATCATATATTTACTTTCAGTCTTTTTTAGATGCTTTTTTTTTTTTTTTTTACTACTTATACCATATTGCAAGAAGGGCTTTTTTCAGATGCTACAATCTTTGTAATTAGGTTTTGGGTTTTTTGTTTGTTTGTTTGTTTGTTTGAGAGAGAGCATGAACAGGGGAGGGGCAGAGGGAGAGGGAGAGGGAGTCTTAAGCAGGCTCCATGTTCTGGGCTGAGCCAATTGCAGGGCTTGATCTAACGGCCATGAGATCATGACCTGAGCCAAAATCAAGAGTCTGATGCTCAATGAGCCATCCAGGTGCCCATAACTAGTATCCTGATGGACAGTGACTGCTTCATGGGTGTGCGTTTTCCTTTGAAAGTGAGGAAAGTGTTCCGAAAACAGTAGTGGCGGTTGCACAGCATTGCGAATGTACTAAATGCTACTGAGTCATACTCTTCAACATACTTAAAATAGTAAATTTTATGTTGTATGTACTTTACCACAATATAAATCAAAATAGCTGCCTTTTACTGGAATAAACTTGTTCAGGCACAAGCTCGTTAGGTGGTGTATCTCATTTAACCCTACAACAGTCACGCGAAATAGGCACTTTTGTCATTCCTGCTGCACAGCGAAGGAAACTGAGGCTGGGAGAGGGTGTGTGGTTTGCCCAAGATCACCCGGCAAGTGAGCGGAAGAACTGGGATTGGAATTGGGTCTGTGACATCATTGGCCAAATTCTTCACACCTGTGCTCCTGGGCTTCTACAGTTGTTTCCAACTGTCCACATCTTTGCGCGTCCATTTTATATATATTCCTTAATATTTTCTTACCCTAGTTCCCAGAAATTATATAGATGTGTTTATGGCTCCCAGTTAACATTGCCAAGTTATTTCCAAAAAGTGTATGACAGTATAAAATTTCGCTAGAATAAAAGGGCACCTCACTCCAATTTGTATTTCTTTTGTGAAAAACTGTTGTTGTTGTTTTTTCTCCTTTGGCAAATGGAGATGGAACATTTGCAAAATAGCCAGAGGAAATGCTGCTCTTTCAGATAGACACACCCGGACATGTGTTGTCACAAATAATCCAGTTTTCCAATTTTGCAGGCCCAACATTCACGTGTTTCGCAAAAAATCGTTGCTAGCACGGAACAGCCAAGAGACGGGTGCTACTTCTTCTCCAAAGACTTTGAATAAACTTGGATAACTGTGTTGAGTTTGGAATACTTACACTGGCTCTGGAGTCGACAGGGGCCTGGAGGAGGACTGCCGTGTGGGAAGGAGAGGCTGAACCCAGCCCTGGCTGGGCAGAGCCACAGGGGAAAAAGGGGCCGAGGAAGCATCAGGTAGGGGTGCAGTACTTGTATTGAGTGGACGTGTGGAGGGACCAGCCTTCTCCAAATATTTTGCTGAAAATTAAGTTCTTCAAGTGTCTTGCTCTTGTATCTGCTTTCTGAGCAAGACACGTCCTGATGCTGGTGACAAAATCCACCGCTAGTTGGCGGGAAATTGATGCGGTCTGTGCAGAAGTGCTGCCATCGTGTGGCCACAGTAAAGATGGCGTTTCTGGGGGATGGGAGGCTGGAGGTGTCCTAGGGAAGACGCCCTGATATGGGGGCTGCGGGGAGAAGGAAGCAGCAGCCCCGGAAGCACTCTGTGTTGGCTCATGAGGGGCTAAGCAGAGCGAGCTCCTTGGCCTGAATGCGTACCTTGCTTTGAAATACCAAGTCAGGGGGAGTCTGGAGACTGAACGGGAGAACGGCAGAGTTTTGACCTCCCACTGAGAGGCTGAGAACACTGATCTGATGTTATTATTGACATAAGAAAATCGGTAAACAGGCCTGACTTCTGCTTTGTGAGTCCTTCTGATGCAATGAGTACACTGAGAATCGTTTTCCCAGTAGACCTGAGGGTGAGGCCAGGATAGAGGGAGGAACCTAGTACAGGATGGCAGTTAGGAAAGTGTGGCTGGTGGGTGGAACAGAAGAAACAGAAAATGGGCTTTCGGGGGTCAGGCAGGCCTGGGTTCCCTTGGGGTTCAGTTACACACAGGCTATGTGATATTTCCTGATGATGGTGATGGTGACGATGCTGATGGTGGTGATGATGATGATGGAGGTGGTGGTGATGATGGCGGTGATGGTGTGAATGGTAATGGTGAGGATGGTGATGGTGAGCACGCTGATAGTCACGGTGGTGATGATGGTGGGATGGCAATGGTGAAGGTGGTGTGATGCAGATGATGGTGGTGGGGGGGGAGGATGGGGTTGATGTGGATGGGGGTGATGATGATGATGGAGGTGGTGGTGATGATGGCGGTGATGGTGGTCATGTAATAGGCCCAGGAGCTGCTAACATGCCATCTGCAAAGCGCCGAGCACTTCATATGCATCATCTTAATCCTTGCAGTGACCTTCCAGCGTGGCACAGATGAGGAAACTAAACTCTTAGAGAGATTAAATAACCTTCTAATGTCACACGAAACATGGCAGAGTCAGAACTCCCATCCACATCCATAGAAGTTTAAGTCTGTGCTTTAATCAGCCAGACATCGTAGAGGACATCTGTCGGTGTTCTGGCTGCCTAGCAACCTTTCATCCTACATCCCTTCATCCTGTGGAGGATCCACCCTTGGCACCTGTTGGCCATGAGTGGGGTTCTCAGGTGCAGGTGATGCAGGTCTGAGCCAGTCAGTGATGGGTCCAGACTGCTGCTGGCACCTGGGACAAGTGGCTTCCCTTATTCCTCCCTGCAGAAGAGTCACAGCCACTATGACATCTGAGCCACCAAGGATGTGACTTGGTGCCCACATAACCACTGAGTGGTGGGAGACGGCCTGGGCCCGGGGACATCAGGAGAATCAGCAGACTCTGCGGCTCACTTAGAATTTTGCTTTTTTTGGCTTTCACCCCGTTTGCGTGGGATTTTCTGCTACGTGCAACAGAACAGCACATACAGGAACAACCGTCTTCCCCGTCATTAACGAGACCTGGCCATGCTCAGTGCTTTTTGCACACCTCTCATGTCCCCCGCCCCATGGCTCTGCAGCCCATTTTCCAGCTGAGGAAACGGGTTCAAAAAGAGTGTGTGTCTTTCCAGGGTGCCTGCAGCCAGTAGGTGGGAGTCAGGGTTCTGATTCGGGTCAGCCTGCCCCCTTGCCTGTCCATTGTGTATGCGGTTCCCAAGGGACTGCCCTGTACCTTCTCGGAGCCTCAGATCCCTCATTTCCAAAATGGGAACAAAAATATTGAACTCGTATGGGTTTGTGGTGTTTACATTTTTTTAAATGCAAAACAACGGAATAGACTGTCACATCCAGAGTGACGCTTCATCTGTGAAGTTTCCCTTTACTTCTCAATGCTCACACCTCCAAAGTACAGAAAGGGGGGGACGTGCAAAATTCAGGAGGTGAGGTTTCACAAATGTTGGAAAAGTGAAGAAAGAAGGAAGGCAGGTTTGAAGTGACTAAGACCAGCCATTTGTAGCTATTTTTCCCAAACCACAAAACCTTGCTTAAATGAAAGCTAATACAAAATACTGTGTGAAACACACTTTGAAAACATGGGTTTTACGGGTAAGGGCTTCCAGGCCGAGTGGTACAAAGGGGTAAGGTGACGTGTCTGGTTTGCCCACAGAGTGGCGGAGTGAGATCCACCCTCCACAGCTCCTGACTCCATTCTGGAGCCCTCACCGACACTTCTGAGAAAGCAAGGCAGAGATCTAGGACATTCTTACAATGTTTTGAGGGCTGAGTCTGATGAATATAATCCCTACCAGGGCATACTGCAAAGAGCAGATGGGGTCCCCAAAATGTAGCACGGGTGCCAGTACAGGATCCTGCACAAGCATTTCCTCTTTCACGCACACCCCATCAACCAACGCCACACACCATCCTAGGGCTGGGACCTCCCTTCCTTTCCCCCGGCTGTCAGTCTATCCCGCCACCAACAGCCTCTCCATGCCTACAAACAGGCATGTGGGAATTTGGGGAGATGAGATTAGCTATAATTTTTGTTGTGTGTCGCACCATGTTAGGGAGCTCAGTTGGGCTAACTCCACCCGAAAAATAATCAAACACCTTTAATGTTTAGGTCGACTTCAAAACCCTGCTTATCTGGGGATGTGATATTAACATGGAATGTATGGGCCAAGAGACTCAGTCCCAAGAGGGACCACTCCGTCCCTTGCCCATGTCCCTCAACGATGAATTATGGAGACTTAGGTGGGAACCAAGCCAAAGTCAGGAAAGGTGGACCTCAGGAAAAGTGGTAGGAGTTTGACCAGTCATGTTCTCCCGTAGGCTATAGGTCTAAACCAATTCCTTGTGTGAGTCAGGGAATTTCTCTCACCTTGGGTTTCTCCCCAGCCAGTGATGTAACATAATGTCCGGTCAGCAACCACATAATTTGCAGGGGGCAGACAAGCTGGGATCACTTTTGGGGTGATGATGGCGGGCCTGAAAGAAACATCAAATGTCACATTGGACTGTCTGCTAGGTAAGATTCTTCTGCCATTCTTCTGTTGGTCACTCATAAGACGCCACCAACCCAAAGCCCCCAGAATACTCTGAGCTGGTCTTTCCTTGCTCCACTGACACAGTGCAATGCAGAAAATAACTTTTCTCCTTGTGCTGGCCTGTCCCATCCTGGTCCATCCCATGCCCTCTGGAATCCACCAGATACAGTACGTGTGTTCTGGGTGCCTTGTTGCCAGGCCCAAATGTACCCATTCTCAAAATAGCTGTCTAGTCAGCCTTCTCCATTGGCGCCTGTTTCCAAATATCACTAACTCGAAGTAACAGAAGCAGATTTGTCATTTTGTCAGACTCATTAAAATTCTATTTCAACAGGGAAAATAAAACCAAAGATAGGAAAGGGTGCCTGGGTGGCTCAGTCGATTAAGCATCCGACTTTGACTTGGGTCATGATCTCACGGTTCAGGAGTTCAGATGAGCTTGAGCCTGGCTTTGGGTAAAAACATGAGCCCTGCTTCGGGTGAGCCCTACTTCTCCCCTACTCTCTGCCCCTCACTCACTTTCACCCTCTCTCTCTCTGAGACAAAAACAAAAACAAAGATAGGAGAAAGAAGAATTTGCATTTGTGAATTGTGTGTATGTGTT
This sequence comes from Cryptoprocta ferox, assembly GCA_028646485.1. NCBI lineage: Eukaryota > Metazoa > Chordata > Mammalia > Carnivora > Eupleridae > Cryptoprocta > Cryptoprocta ferox. The sequence goes on along the minus strand of CM053577.1, from coordinate 7,496,844 downwards.
TGTGTCTGTGTCTGTATTGTAGCTTTTTGGAAAAGCGATTTATTTTGGGGGGGTAGCGCAAGCAGGGAAGGGGCAGAGAGAGAGAGAGACAGGATCTGAAGTGGGCTCTGCACTGATAGCCCCATGTGGGGCTCAAACTCACAAACTGTAAGATCATGATCTGAGCCAAATTCGGATGCTTAACTACTGAGCCACCCAAGCGCTCCTATATCATAGCTTTTTAAGTGCTTCGAAACACATAATTTCATTTGGTTTCCCCCAAACATATTATTACCTTGAGAGAACTGTCAACCTGGAAGAATTGAATACTCTGATTATGGATGGATATTAGCTGACCGGCCAACGTTAAGTGAGAGCTTCCGGAGACACCATGCACTTATATCTCAACTCACTCTTTTTCCACACAAGGAGACTGAATCCTGATGCCTTTTTTAAATTATTATTCTCACGCTAGTTAACATACAGTGTAGTCTTGGTTTCAGGAGTAGAATCCAGTGATTCGTCAGTTACATATGACCCCAAGTGCTCACCCCAACAAGTGCCCTCCTTAATGTCCATCCCCCATTTCCCCCTCCTCCCACCCCCCCATCAACCCTCAGTTTGTTCTCCATATTTAAGAGCCTCTTATGATTTGCCTCCCTCTCTGTTTTTATCTCCCTTTCCCCTGTGATCATCTGTTAAGTTTCTCAAATTCCACCTATGAGTGAAATCATGTGATATCTGTCTAATGCCTCCTTCCAAGAGCACAGCTGATGTGTGGTAGAATTGGATTGAACCCAGATTTTCTCTGTTCCCCAAAGCCTTTGTGTTTTTCATGTCCTAGACAGTGTCCCCCCCCCCCACACACACATATGCACAACTCTGTTACGCTCACGAAACCAGGCATAAACCAACGTTACTGATTTTGGGGTAAAAACCAAGGTGGGGCTAGTACCTGCTTAGCTTCAGCAAGGCGATATCTGCACGTGTCGGCTCCAAGAACAGTTTGGACACCTCTATATCCTGAATATCCATTTCAAGGTTTACTTCTTGATGTGCGCCCAGGATGACCTTATACGCTGCAGGCCTTGAGGATCTAGAAAAGGTGGTGGCATTCGGAGCAAATTCATGTGCCAGCCCCCTTTATCAGGGGCTTTCTGAGTCATAAACATAGCATCTTCCCCCTACCTTGCTACCCACAATCAGCGACCTCTGAGTGGCAAGAAACAAAGCTCACTGTTTACCTGAATCTGGCCACTAAGGAATGTTCTCGAGCTGTTTTTGGCCTGACCACAGAAGAATGAAACCAATAGTGAAGTCAGTACAAGGACAGATACCCATGTCAGGGGAACCTGGGAGGACCGATGCCTATCCCAGTGAGGAGGTCTGTCCTGCCATTGGCCCAGGCATACATACCCACCCTCCCTAGAAACATTCCCCTTCTCTCTCATCCAGTGGCCCTGGAAATTCTGATTCAGTCTTCACCTCCACTCCCTGGTCCCTAGTGTCACTGCCATAGAAGGAAGGAAGGAAGGAAGGAAGGAAGGAAGGAAGGAAGGAAGGAGAAAAGGAGGGAGGGATGGAAGAAAGGAAGGGGGAAGGAGGAAAGGAAGGAGGGAAAAAGGGAGAAAGGAAGGGGCAGATAAAGAAAAGAGGGAACCAGGAGAGGAGAGGGGGAGGGAGGGAGGGAGTCTTTAAGACAAGTCTTCATGTCCCCCAGACATACCTCTCCAAGCAGTGAGCAGCCGTCAACACCCACTCTGGGGCTATTAAAGTCCCTCCACAGAAGTGCCTTCCAAATCTAGAAGGAAAACTTTGGGAATTTTAGTTCAAATATGATGCTATGTTCTACAGAAAGCCCGAAAGAAGTATTCACTCAATTTTGACAAAGTTGATGTTCCCAAAGGAAAAGCCTACCAGCCCATCATCAGGATGGCAAGAACTTTGAGTTGTGCTTCAGTAGTGTATGTTCCAGAAGGTCTCATCCTCACCACTCTTTAGATGCAGGGGGAGGGAGGCTCAGGAGAGCAAAGCCATGTGGCTGCAACAGGACATCCACGTCCATGGCTTGGACTTGTTGGCCCCGGATTCCAACAGAAGTGACCAGCCAAAGGTCATACCCTTGAGGCCTCTTTTGTTTCTTTATGACAAGATCTATGCAAGGCCTGAGCCATTCTTCGGGGAACCAAATGTGACCCCAAATAGCTGTGATTCATGGGAGTCTGCTCATTTTACCCCTTTGGTGTGAGCCACTCCATCATAATGACAGGGACACAAATTGTAAGTGCCTGAGTGATCAGTCAGGAAATAGACCACAGCACGGTTTGGGAAAGAAAGAACTTGCAATGTGTGAAAGGTGAAGGTTTGCATAGCAAGGAGTTAATAAATGATAAGGTGAAGAGAAGAAAAGCCAACTCAACAAAAGAATGAAATATACTGAGTACACAACTCCCAAGGGTAGGGAAGGAAGGCAGTTGAGAACAGCAACTGAACGCAGAAATGTTGCCCTGGTATAGAAATGAGAAGACAAAGCAACACAGAAAACAGATTAGCCTGTTTCACGCGTGGCCTTTATACGAGGCATCCAGGAAAATTGAACTTATTAAGAGCCCAAGCCACTGAAACGGTCACCCAAACTTTCTGGGTTCCATAGGGCCAGAACTGATCACTCTCAAATTATGGTGGTTCTCAACTATCTTACACTGAAGACATGGGATGTGCTTGTGAATGGCTGAGCACTCTTTGATTAAATTCAATAATTCACAAAAGTGTAAAAAAAAGAAAAGAATCTTTATCGGTTGAAGATTATAGATAACTTTGTCCATGCCTCCCTCAACATACCACACTTCTAAAAACATCCCATCCCTTTTGTCTTACAAAGAGACAACGGACATCGATAAAACCCTCCAGGCATCTCCAATTCTTTTCCAGAAACATTGCAACTTGGTGTAAATTGCTACATCCGCAGAGTTCGACAATAGATGCCCAGATCAAGGAAACTATTCCAATTCTGGCTATTTTCAAAGTGGAGAACCTAGAAAAATATAATTTTGTTTATTTTCGTAGTTTTCTTTCCTCCTAAGAATATAGAGGCAGGTACTGATAACCTGAGCTGTGTGGATTTAGTGTGAAATTCGGTTTTTCAGGGCTTACATAGAAGAATGGAACTAATCATTTCTGGAAATGTTACCTTGTTCTAAGGCTGACTTGCCAGGGCCAAGAATGTGGGTTGGCCACACATCCACCTACAACCCTTCCAGGACATTTCTTCGGCTCCACCTGGGGCTTCCCACAGTCAAATGAACTGGAGACTGTGACAAAAAGTGGAGAAGAGAGTCACATTTAACGAAGTGAAATGAAAGGTAGCAATGGTGTCACACAACTCCAGAGAGATCAACGGGTCAAGGCCAAAGCACTAAGATTTTGACATCTCGAAGCCCAAACTAAACAGCAAGGTCACAAACATCTTTGGGGATATTTTTTTTTCTCAATTTCAAAAGTGACATTTGACAACACAGAACCTTCTCCTTTCAGAAAAATGTTAAGTGCTTTTTTATTATCTTGGGGGAAGGGATTAAGTAGAGTTAGGTGTTATGGTGAGAGTTTGCTGAGGGCGCCCTGACACAAATGTTATTCTGACTTGATGTGATTTTTCTACGTTCTCATCTCCATCATCTCCCTCTTCTTCTCCTTCTTCTTCTTTCTCCTTCTTCTTCTTCTTCCTCCTCCTTCTCTTCCTCCTCCTCCTCCTTCTCCTCTTCCCTCTCTTCCTCCTCCTCTTCTTCCTCCTCCTCCTCATTCTTCTTCTTCTTCTTCTTCTTCCTCTTCCTCTTCTTCTCCTTCTCCCCTTTCTCCTCTTTCTCCTCCTCCTCCTCCTCCTTCTCCTTCTCCTCCTCTTCCCTCTCTTCCTCCTCCTCTTCTTCCTCCTCCTCCTCATTCTTCTTCTTCTTCTTTCTTCCTCTTCCTCTCCTTCTCCCCTTTCTCCTCTTTCTCCTCCTCCTCCTCCTTCTTCTCCTTATCCTCCTCTTCCCTCTCTTCCTCCTCCTCCTCCTCAGTCTTCTTCTTCTTCTTCTTCTTCTTCTTCTACTACTTCTTCTTCCTCTCCTTCTCCCCTTTCTCTTCCTCCTCCTTCTTCTTCAATGCCATCTGAACCACATAAAGTTTACTGAAAGCCATAGCTGCCATACCCATTGAAAGGCACTATGGGTATTTTTTAATGTGAAACTCTATGTGTACATATATGTACCCGTGTGTATATGTGTGTGTGTGTGTGTGGTTGTATGTAACAAAGATAACTGTCCTAAACTTCTCTCAGCCAGCCTCTGGACAGGGCTTCCAGAAGCTTCCCAAGACTAACCCAATGCCCTGGGGATGACTTACATCCACTTGCCCTTATTCTCTATTCCCCTCCTACCTTTCCCCTGAGACAATAAGGGCAGTGCTCCATCCTTGGTGCCACCCACTAATGCCTAAAACAGCTCTAGCTTCTAGAAGGCTAGAGCATCTGGTGGCGGCCAAGGGCTGCACCTGCGAAGTAACCATAATTCTCCTCCTTGGGAATCAAGGAGCATCATCCCAGGCACAGCTGTGGAGCCCATGACAGGAGTGTGATGCTGATATGACAACTTAAAGGCAATCCTGCCAAGCAGATGGCCTGTCCAGCATGGAGAACCTGGGCCAGAAGAGGCAGCCAGGTGTACCCAAAGGGGCAGAGCTGAGGATCAGCAGTGACCAGCTGAAGCAGAGGCACTAACCCTATTGAGACTTTCAGATGCAGAGGCCACCAAGAGAGCTTCTGCAGAACAGAGAAAATACCCACTTGAGAAAGATTCAGTTATAAACTCACCCCAAATCCAGAGACACAATAACAGCAGCTGAGTGGAAACTTGCCTATCACCCTGGCCGCTCCTTCCACCCCGATGCTCTACCCAGGAGGGGCCCAGGTACAAAGCCTGGCAAAGTGGCTCCCATGCTCTTCACCTGTACCCCCAACTCCCCCCACCACCACCACCTCGGCACACTTGTCTTCAGTGAGTCTGCAGCCAGATTTCTCCCTCCCCAGCTCTAGTCCCTCCACATGGCAGATACAATCACACGTGACCAAGCCATGCAATGGAAAGGTCCAGACTGGTTTTCTGTAACCAGCACAATTTATGTTTGCAAAAACAGGTCTGCAGAAAATAACACAGGGTCCAAACCAAAGAGGCTTACGTTGTTCTCCAGACCTTCCCATGGATTTGTCATTCCAGACTTTCCCCCTTTCCCTGATCCAAGCTTCTGGCTCCCTGGAAGAATCTTAGGGAAATGAGTAAAGAACCCAGACAAGATTCTCTAAGTTATGTGGCTAAGGTGTGGGTTATAAATAGTAATCTGAGGAGAAAGGCGATGTGGGGCTTAGTAAAAATCTACATTACTTCTCATTGAATTCTTAGGATGACATTTTATAGGTTTACAATGTACGTGGAATGCTTAGCTGGGTCATGTTGTTTGCATGTTTTTTCTTACTTCTCAGCCTCTGAAAGAGAAAGTCACCAGTCTGAGGACTGGATTTAAATTTGTTTTTCAGGCAACCCAAGCAGAACATAGGGAATTCAGTGAGACCATCCTGAGGCTGATCGGATCACTCTAAGTTCACTCTTTTGGAAGATTGTGTATTTACTATATTTCAGATGTTGGGGAAGGGGGACTCCCTAACCAGTGGGGCCACCAAGAGGACAGATTCAAGAGGCCCATGATGAAGAGAGGGCAGCCCACCTGACGCACTCAGCTCACAGCCTTCCTTTTGCAAATCTGTGTCGGGGAGATGATGCTGCATTTATCTGAGAAGTCGTTTCCTTCCAAAAAGGAAAGCAACTTACCACATAGAGGGATATCGCAGTAGTCAAAGAGTTTCCTTGGACTCGTGGTGTAGCACCAAGGACCATTGACATCACCATCAGGATTGCGACAGTACTGAAAATAAAAGGCAGGTGTACGGGGGGCTGGGCACAGAGGGGCAGAGAAGGTATTCAGACATTTCACTGGCTGCCCTTAGAAGCCATGTAGTGGGGCACCTGAGGGGCTCAGTCAGTTAAGCGTCTGACTTCAGATCATTATCTCACAGCTTGAGAGTTCAAGCCCCGCATCAAGCTCTCTGCTGTCAGTGCAGAGCCCACTTCGGACCCTCAGTCTCCCTCTGTCTCTACCCTTCTCCCACTCAATCTCTCTGTCTCTCTCAAAATAAATACGCTTAAAATAAGATTAAAAGGGAGCACCTGGATGGCTCAGTTGGTTAAGTGTCTGACTTCGCCTCAGGTCATGATCTCACGGTTTGTGAGTTCGAGTACTGCATCAGGCTCTGTGCTGACGGCCCGGAGCCTGCTTCGGATTCGGCATCTCCTGCTCTCCCTGCCTCTCCCCCGCTCATGCTTTGTATCTCTCTGTTTCTCAATAATAAATAAATGTTAAAAAAATTTTTTAAAAAGATTAAAGGTCGTATTTCTAGTTTTTTGTGGTGGGAGGCAAAGTTATTTTTTTGGATACTAGAAAGCTTCTGACTCAGAGTATGCCGTTGGTCAAGTCCCCTGTGAGTGGCTCCCCTGGAAGGAGGGTGGAGCCCCTGAGGGGCTAAGGTAGAGGTGCTATAGATGTTTTTAATGTTTATTTTATTTTTGAGAGTGAGGGAGCGTGCATGAGAAGAGGAAGAGTGGAGAGAGGGGGACCAAGGATCTGATCAACTGACCAAGCCCCCTAGGTGCCCTGGCTGGAGGTGATAGAAAGGGGCTCCCCCTCCAGCAGCCTGTGTCAGTGGGCCTCTTAGAGACCAAGCAATAGCAGAAGTGGACCGTGGGACACGACTGACCCATCCCTAGGTTCACTTCTGCAATGTCCTCCCCAGTGACGCCTGTCCTTGTTCCAGAAACTGTTCCCAGCAACTGTGCACATTCCACGGGTCAAGCCACAGGAAGGGGATGTCTTTCTTTTCCTTTCCCGTATAAACTCCCAACATAAACCATCCACAGAGTGTGTGAGACTGGGAGAAATCCTATTGCTTGGAGTCCTCATGGACCATCCACATTTTTTTCTAGGAAATTTTGACTAAAATGTCACAAAAGACATCCTTGACCACCAGAACGTAGACAGCAAACACTGGAAAGTAGAAACAGCACACAGTGTTAAAAGGAAGCAGGGAATGTCACAGACGAAATGAGGTCCTTGTGCCCAGTGACCACCCGTGGAAAGTATAGTTGCCATGTGCTGACCCCGGTTACATGGAGGCTTAGACCCTGAGATCTCTCCTAAGGCTTAATCCCTGAGATCTCTCCTAATCCTCTTGCCGCCCCCGAGGACCAGTCCAGGCTGACTTGCTGTGACTCTGGACCAATCCTGTTTGCAGAGACTGGTCAGCGGAAGGCAAAATGGTCCAAATCAAAGTGGCTTACGTTTTTTTCCAGACCTGCCTGTGGATTTGTCTTAGGCGTGAAAATACTGTGTCTGTGGGGCTCCTGGGCAGCCCACTCCTGGCAGGGGATGCCCATAGCGGTGGTTGCCTTCTTGCCCCGGTATCCTTTGCCATTCCCAAACATGCAGTCTGTAGGGAAAAGAAAATGGTGGTTACGTGTCCCGCGCGATTCCAGGATGGTTAGGAGTATATGCAGCATGCTCGGATTCCCTGATGACAGATTCTGCGGTCACATTCTTAGAGTCCTGGAATGCGGACAGTCACAGTGGACGCGGCCTAGTTTAAAATATTACTGGAAACGCTACTGCCTGGGAAATAATCACAAGCCAAGATGTTAGCATGGGAATCTGGGCTAGGACACTGGGTCAATTTTATAACACAGTGAGTGGCAGGACAGAGCACATGGCAGCTTTACAAGAAGCAGGTAGTTCTGGGAGCCATCAGATGGCCCTTGAGCACCTCATTCTCATCAAGGGGGGAGAAAAAAAGTGCAGACTGAGAAGGATTTTATAAAAAATTCTATTTTTAAGAGACTCGTAAATACAGAGAACATACTGTGGGTTGATGGGGGTGGGGGAGAGGGGAACGTGGGTGATGGGCATGGAAGAGGGCGCTTGTTGGGATGAGCACTGGGTGTTGTATGGAAACCAGTCTGACAATATATTATATATATTTTTAAAAATTCTATTTTGGCTGGAGCTGTGCTGTGAGTTCCCGCCCTCTGCAGGGAAGGGGTTTATAAAGCGATGACTTGGGGCCTCTTCCCCAGGCCCAGCCTCACCTCAAGCCTCGGGGAAGGGGGCTTCCACAAGACCCCTCAGAGAATATGATACATACCCCCTAGGGGACCCAGGGCACCAGTGTTCTGATGGCCATTTGGAAAATACAAAAAGCAAACGCTGGGCCAGCTAGCTTCTCTGCCAAGGAGGGGGTGGAGGGGTGTGCTGGGCAGCCTGCAACCCCGGAGTTTGCCAGGACGGGGGGAAGGGAGTTACCCTACGCACCACAGGTGAGGCAGGCATGTGGGAGAACCACAGGGGGTCATCTCAAGTCTTATCTGGGAGGGATATGCTGACGGGCACAGAGCCTAGAGTGTCACCGAGAGAGAGGAGAGAGAGATGCGCTCAGCCTGTTCAAGGGAACAGGACGTGAGGTTCTCTAGCATTTCAGAGGAACCAAGCCCATCTCAGCAAGGAGAGGGGTCTCACCTTCCAACCAAGTTCTCTCTACCTCTGGAGGAGCTTGGGTTACCTGAACGTGGCCAGCCGAGCCACGGACTCCTGAGTCTCCACGCTGGGGCCGAGGGGAGGCGAGTCCAGAAGCAGGTGCTAAGCGCTCAGAGCTACGCTCCCAGGGCCAGGGAAGCACAGGAGACTGTATTTATTTTCTACCTCCTGCCTCAGATGACAACCACATTCCTGTGTTCAGGTCCAGGCACCCTGCAAGCCACATATCTCCCTTCCCGGGTTCGAGTCGGAGAGCCCCACCCAACTGCCTTACCAGCCCTCCTAACTCAGTACGTTCAAAACCGAATTAATCATTTCTACTTCTCCATGGGGAAGGCAGACCATTGGGTGTTCTAGCAGATTCCATCCTGGCCAGTGCTGCCATGATCAACCCTCAATCTACTCGGGCTCTAATTTTATCCATCCCTCACCACCAATTAGTTTGCAAGTCCTTAAAACACGACCCACCCACCCACTGGCTCCCAGTGGCTGACCTTCTGCCAGCGCTCAGTGCCCTGTAGCAACAGGGACGTGCCACCTCTCCTCCTCCCGGTGCCCAGGCGTGTAGACGTCAGGCACAGACCTCTCACCTGACTCGGAAGGTCTCTCTGCATTCAGAACCTGGGAAACGGTCGGGGAGTTGGTGGCACTCTCTTCTCTGTCTGGACATTTTTTCAAGTTACAGAATTCCCAGCGGACACTCGGGTCAGTGGTGTAACACCAAGGGCTCTTGTCGCCATCTGGATTCCTGCAGTAGTTCATCGTCAGGCCGCTGTGAAGTCCACAATACAGGGCATGAGAGGTGGAGAATCTTCTGGGGCTCTCCCGCGCCCTCAGACTTTTGTTATAACAGACGGATAGTACGTGACCTTGAAATAGTGCCATCACATCTACCTCAGGTGCCAATTATTATTATAATTGTGACAAGCACAGATGCTGCTCAACTTCTAAACAACTGGGGACACTTAAAAGCCCAGCTTATAGAGTTAAGCGTCCGTCAGTTAAGCGTCCTGCTCTCAGTTTCCGCTCAGGTCGTGATCTTGCGGTTTCATCAGTTTTCATGAGTTCGAGCCCAGTGTTGGGCTCTGCGGCTGGCAGTGCGGAGCCTGCTTGGGATTCTCTCTCTCCCTCTCTCTTCCCCTCCCCCATCTCTATCTCTCTCAAAATAAATAAACTTAAAAACATTTTTAAACCATACCTTATCATTTTTACTTTAATAATATAATAATATAATGTATAAGCCCTCCATATACAAAGAGATAATACATAAATGTGTAAAAGAAAGTATCTGAATGTCTTCCTTTTCCTGGGAATGTTACATACATTTCCCCAGCGATAACCAATATTGATTTTAAAGCGGGCGTTTTAGATTTTTTTTCTTATGCGCATACAAATATATCTCTATCTCCATCTCCGTCTTATGAATACACAGCGCTGTGTAAGTAGGAACTAAGCATTTCCCCCGAGAAGTGATGCTGTGACCACACTCTCAGGCCAACCCCGTCCATTTACTGGTTCGCAATGTTGCTAAAACGCTCTGCACTCGGCATGAACTTACTGTAAATATCCTATCAGGTAGATCTAGTGGGTTCGGGCTTTGAAAGACTGAAGGAAAGCCTGCCTGGAAAACTAGCTCTCGGGCAGGACGTGTTTCTAAAGGATGCCTTCCGGAGAAATGCAGGGGTGGGGCTGGGGGAAGGGACTGGGGACTCCCTCCCTGCAGCCACATAGGATGGAGGGAGGCAGATGATGCTAAAGAAGGGGTGGAGGGAGATGTGCGCCAGGGGGGCTGAGGGCTTATGGGAAAGTCAGAAAGAGGCACAGCAGGTGAGGAGCCTGGGAACGCTGGGCAGTTCAGTCCCCCACCCCCCGCCCCCCCTCCGAAAACTGCCCCAGCCTCTGGGATTTCTCAGCTTTGCAATCCTCTTTACAGTTTATTTATTTATTTTTTAATATTTTATAATATTTACTTACTTTTGAGAGAGAGAGAGAGAGAGAGAGAGAGACAGTGTGAGTGGAGGAGGGGCAGAGAGAGAGGGAGGGAGATGCAGAATCTGAGGCAGGCTCCAGGCTCTGAGCTGTCAGCACAGAGCCCAACGTGGGGCTCGAACCCACGAACCGTGAGATCATGACCTGAGCAGAAGTTGGATGTTTAAGTGACTGAGCTACCAAGACGCCCCCTCTTTACAGTTTAGACCCACGACCTGCTGTCTGAGAAAATCTGAAACATACTACGTATTATGGGAATCCAGCACTATGTCTTTGGACACCACCGGCAAGAGACTGTCTCAGGGCCCGGCCAGCAATCTGAGGAAGCCCTTCAGTGGGTCTCCAAGCAACTGGATATGTCAAAAGTTCTACCTTTTGAAACGGGGTTCTGATCTCTCTCTCTCTCTCTCTCTTTTTTTTTTTAGAATTGAGGTATACTTAATACAGAGCAAAATGCATAGACCTTCAAGGTAGTTTGATGAGTTTTGATGACCACGTATACCTGTATAGCCCACACTCCTATCATGATACAGAACATTCCCAGCCCCCAGAAAGCTCCCCTGGGTCACCATTCAATCTATCTCTGGTGCCCCTCCAGGGCGGAAATACTATTGATTTCTCTCACCATAAACTAGATTTGCCTCTTCCAGAACCTCATATAAACGGACTCCTATGGTACATACTCTTCTGGGTCTGGCTTCTTTCCTTAGTCTGATTTTTTGAGCTATTGGAGAGTATCAGTGGCTTGTTCACTTTTATTGTTGAGTGGTATCCGTTGTATGAATATTCCACCAAGTACGGATTCATTTTCTTATTGCTGGGCACTGAAGCAGTTTCCAGTCGGGGCTATTATGAATAAAGTTGCTCTGATACAAATATTCTGGTAGATATTGTTGTGGACTCATGTTTTTATTTCCTCTAGGTAAACCTTCAGGGATAGAACTGCAGGTTTGTAGGACAGATGCATGTGGAACGTTATAAGAAACGGTCAGACTAATTTCCGCATGAAATGATAGTACATTTCCTACTCAGAACGCGGGGCAGGTAGAGTTATTCTACACCCTTGGCCCCGTTATTGTTGTCTGTCTTTCCTTTTGTCAATAACAGCCACTGCCATTGGTTATTGTGGTTACAATTCTCCTTTCCTCAATGGTTAAGATATTGAGAATTTTTTTAGAGGTATTTAATGGCCATTTGTATATCTTCCCTGTGGAATGGCTAACAAAGTCATCTGTCCATTTTTATCAGGTTGTTTGTTTCTGTATTAGCAAATAGGAAGAATATTAATATATTCTGGAAATAAGCCATACATCAGATATATGAATTAAGACTACTTTTCTCTCAGTCTGTGACCTATTTTTTTTAACAATGACTTTTGGTGAGCAGGTGTTTTCGTTTTGTTAAAGTCCACAGTGTACATTCTTTTTTCTTTATTCTGCCTTTTAGGTCCCGTCTAAAAATTTTTGCCTTCCCTAAAGTTATGAAAATATTCCTTTATGTTTTTGCCTGGAAGCTTTATATTTCAGCTTAGGTTTTAGCTTGCACCTTCAGGTCTGAGAGCTTTCTCAAATTTGAGATAAGAAGAGTCAAGGTTTTAGTTGTTTGGCTTTGTTTTTCCACCTGGATATTCAGTTGTTCCAGAATGATTTTGGAAAAGATTTCCCTTCTATACTGCTTTGCTTTGCCATCATATTGAAAATCAATGGACCATGGGTATGTGGGTCTGGTTCTGCACTGTCCTTTTCTCTATTTGTATACTTTTCTGCCATTACCACTGTGTCTTGATTATTGTATTTTTATAATAAGTCTTTAAATCAGAGTGGGTATGTCTTCCAATTTTGTTCTTCTTCTATAGATTGTTTTGGTGATTTTAGGTCCTTTGCCTACAAATTTTGTCTCTTTTTCCAAAATAAAACCAAAAAAAAACACAAAAAATGCTGCAGGATTTTTTTCTTGAATGTAGGTTGAATCCAAAGACCAATTTGCTGAGAATTGAATTGACTCTTTTAATCCATAACATAGTATATCTATATTTAGATCTTTTAAAATTTTCTGAACATTTTGTAGTAAGCAATACATAGTTCTTGTACACACTTTGTTAAATTTATCATTAAATATTTTGTCTTTGATGCCATTGTCAGTGATATTGTTTTAAAATCTTTCTTTTCCAATTGGTTATTTCTGGTGTATAGAAATATAAGGGATTTTTGAATATTGATATTGTATATACTTTTGTATATTTTGACTTTGTAAAGTTCACTTATTTTTGTCCTTAGGATTTTGTATTATTAATCTAGTTTTCTGTGAATAAAGATAGATTTACTGATTCCTTTCTAAACTTTAGCCACTTTATTTCTTTTTCATGTCCCCAATCTTATAGAGAAAGCATTAATCTTTCCCATTAATATATTGGCTGGAGGTATTTTGTAGATGATGTTGATCAAATTGAGGACATTCCCTTCTATTCCTAGTTTGCTAAAACTTTTTTTTTTTAATCATTGATGAGTTTTAAATTTTGTATAATTTTTGTTCTATATCTATTGATAAAATCTATGATTTATCACTTTTATTCTGTTAACACGTTGGATTACTTTGATTGTTTGCAAATGTTAAACCAATCCTGCATTCAAATTAATAATTTTTTCTTAAGTCTTTTGTCTACGTTCACAATAGATCATGTTCGGTAGTTTCTAGCAATATTCTTGTCTACTTTTTGGATCTCAGTTTTTTGGGCCTCACAAATCAGGTTGATAAGTGTTCCCTCCTCCTCTATTTTCTGTAAGAGATAATAAAGGATCAGTATTATTTCTCCTGAAATATTTGATAAAATTTGATAAAATTTTAAAATTCTACTTATTCTTTGAGCTTCTTAAACCTGTAAGCTTATAATTTTCTTCAACTTTGGAAAAATTTCAGCCATCATTGCTTCAAGTATTTTTTTTTTGTTTCAATATCTCTTTCCTCTCTTTCTGGGAACTGATTTACACATATGTTCGACCTTTTGATATTTTTCTAGAGATCCTTGAAGTTCTGTTTATTTTATTTTGGTCTTTTTTTGGTTTTATTTTGTGCTGCAGGTTGTATAGCTTATACTGCATTGTTTTCAAGCTAATCTTTTCTTCTGTAATGTCTAATCTGATGGTAAGGCCATCCATTGAATTTTTTATTTGATATATATATATTTTTTAAATCCTGCCTGTTCCATCTGACTCTTTTATAGTTTTCCTTTATCTTTAGAATATCTACTTTTCTCCTTTATATTCATATTTTCCTTTGAATTCTTAAACAGAATTATAATATCTTTTTTAAATTTCTTTCTGCTAATTCCATCATTTCTATCATTTCCGGGTCTGCTTGTATTGACTGATTTTTCTCTTGGGTCTGGATCACATTTAATGATCTTTGCATGTCTGATAATTTTTAAATTTATGCCAGACATTAATAGAGCCACATTACCAAGTGACTGGATTTTGTTGTTTTCCTCTAAAGAGAGTTGAGTTTACTTGTGACAAGTTGTTAATTTACTCAGAAATTATTTTGATCCTTTTAGGATTGTTTTTAGGCTTTGCTGGGGTGTTTCCAGAATAGCCTTTATTTTAGGAATACACTAAGTCTACTCCTACAGTATGACTTTTCTATAGTCTTGACAAAATCCTCATGGTGTCCCATGAGGTCTCTCCTCTCTGGCTAGTCAAAATCTCAGATCTCTGAACACAAAATCTCCCAATGCTGTGCGAGTTCTGTAATCTCTCTTTATCTCACCACTCCCTGCTAGTTGTTCTTTCTTCACTACTTGTTCTTTGTCCCGCAAACTTTGTGGAATCTTTCCCTGTGCAAGTGCACCTTTAGATTCAGCCAAAGATTTAAGGAGAACTGTGCATATTCCTTCAGCTCCTTCTCTCCATGGATCCTTTCTCATTATGACCCAGCCCACAAAATCCCCACTGCTTCAGTAATCCTAAAACTAATTTACTACACACTAATTTATTTTCCTTTCTAAAAGTTCTCAGTCCTGTGACACCTGCTGTCCATCATGTGAAAATAGTTTTTCCCTACATTTCACAAACATTTACGACAGAAATGCTTGTCTTTGTCCATCTACCTGTCCGTTTTTCTTACTGGCATCTGTATCCTTCCTGACTCTCATCTGCCCTTCTGCTTTTGCCCTTCATGTCCTAGCAACTCATACCCCTGCAGACCACTTATGGTCAGGACCTGTGAGTCAGTACAATTTAAGTGATATATATTACATTTTATATATACTTGAATATATATATTTGTGATCCAATGATAAACACAAAGTTCACTTCAGAGGTTGCAGTTTCGAATGATAAAATTCCATAGTTGAAAGATCTCATTGATCTTTAGCAAGTTTTGTAGAATGGTACTGTTTCTAAGTTTTTGGCCGTGTGTTCTCCCTAGCTTCCTACTGGTGTGACTGCAACACCTCTACACATCTTCTTTTTCTTTCATGAAACTGCTCAGGAAAGATAGCCAGTTTCTAACGTCTCTACTTCCAGAGATTTTGCTCAAAGGCAAGGTGCCTAAGACATTTTGCCTCACATGCTAGAGCCAAAAAAAAAAACAACTTGGTTCTAAGAAGTTAGCTTAAAGCATGGACCTTCTAATAGAGATTTAAGTTGACTATTGCTCCTTTCATGGTTAAAATTAAAGACATACGCTTCTGGGTAGCGTTCTGGGATCTTCAAATGTCGGTGTGGTACCATAGATGACCAAGACTGACATTTCTTTCCCGTGATAGTAGTAGATGACGTGCCTCGGTAACTCTGTCCATTGCCCTGGTAGCACTCCTGGACCACAGGAGTCTGTTCAGGTGGTACTGAAACCGAAATCAAAGAAATCAACTAAGTAATGACTAGACCAGAGATATGAGAAGCAATTTATGACAGAAACAGAACAGTAGTCTCTTGAAATTAACTTTGCTTTCTTTTCCATCTTGGCAGTCAGATGGCCTTGCAAGGAAAACAATAGCTCCATCACACTCTAGTTTAATCACCTAACTTTTCCTGTAAATATTGAATTTAAAATTCAGGAAAAAACAAATGGGTCACAGTACTTATCATTGGAAATTGCACTCATGTGCAAGTTCTTTTTCCTGGATGTGTCCACTGGGTGCTCACAAGAATAATTGGGTAAGAACCCAGAGGCACATTCGGTAGTTTAAGCTACACATGGGGATTGGCTACCAGTGGGAGCAGAAATGAAATCCTGGTGTTTCTCCAGGACTTTTGCTTATACAAAGCCCAAACCTTAAGCTGCTGGGAGATGGGGCAGGAAATAGTTCTGCATCCAAGAGCACAGGCAAAATGTCCATTCCTTCTCAGGGAGGGAGAGAGGCAAAAATCTATTCCCCAGGAAAAGGGACAGGGAATTCTCTGGTGCCCAGGATCCTTCACTGACAGAGAGCAGAAGTCTGGTACTCTTCCACTTAAGATCCACTACAGATACAAGTTGGAACTTAGTTCCATGGAAAGAAGGAGCAAGAACATTAAGAAAACACTACCTTCCAAGCCAAGTGCACAGAGTCCATCTAAGACTGAGGGTAGATCAGGAAGGTAGAGAATGTCTACCTCCATCAAAAGCTTAGCATTGAGTAACAATAAACAGAAGTCTATCACTAAAGTCAGGTTTAGAGCAAGACCCCTCTGTGGTGCAAGCATGCAGTGACTGCTAAAAATCGAGACTGGATTAGGAATCCTAAGAAAAGTCTTGAGCACCCCCAAACTGTACTGTAAGGTATGTGAGGGAATGTGAAGGGGACATGAGGAATGTGAGACCTGCTTAAAGTAAAAGCAGCAATGACAACTCAAATGCCTTTCATCTTCTGCTTATATTGACTCAATTACCCACACAAGATGCTTACAGAAGGAGGGTGTCCATTTCAAAGTGTAAGAAATATTTACTGCAATTGCTACTGTTCTTCTATACATAATGTCCAACATTTGATAAAAAATCACACGGCACACCAAAAAAGCCAGTAATAAAGAATTAAAGAGCCAGACTCAGAGATGACTAGAGCTGACTATTAGAGATTGTGAGGTAGCTATGATTAATATGCTAAAGCACCTTCTAGCAAAGGTGAATAACATACAGGAATAAGTGAACAATTTCAGCATAGAAAGGGTAAAATGCAAATGATAGAAATAAAAGACATGATATTAGAGATGAAGAATTCCTTTGATGGGTTGATCAGCAGACTAGACACAACTGAAAAAAGAATCAGAGAACTTGGAGATAGGTTAATAGAAATTATCTAAACTGGGGCTCCTGGGTGACTCAGACAGTTAAGTGTCTGACTTTGGCTCAGATCATGATCTCGTGGTTCATAAGTTTGAGCCTTGTATCAGGCTCGCTGATGTCAGCATAGAGCCCACTTCAGATCCTCTGTCCCCCTTTCTCTATCTCTCCCTCACGCATTCTCTCTCAAATAAATGAATTAAAACTTAAAAAAAATTATCTAAACTGACACACAAAGAGAGAAAAATGTGGGGGAAAAGAAGAACAAACATATCAGAGGTATGAGGTAATATGAAATGGTAATTAGAGTCTAAAAAAGGAAAACAGAAAGAGAGAGAAGAGGAAAAAATATTTTCATAATAACAACTGAAAATTTTATAAGAGTAATGAAAATCGACAATTTACAAACACAGGAAGCTCAGAGAACCTCAAGCAGGATAAATACGAAATATAAATAAATGAACAACACATGTGGACATACCATAATCAAACTGCTGAGAACCAAAGATGAGACAAAATTTTGAAGGCAGTCAGAGAAAAAGAAGTATGAAATATTTAGAAACAAAGATAATATTTCTGGTCAGAAGCTATTCAAAACAAAATATAATGCAAGTGGTGAAAGAAAAAAAAAATTCAGCCTAGAATTCTACACCCAACAAAATTATTTTTTCAACTGAAGGCAAAATGAAGACTTTTTAAGACATACAAAGGCTGAAAGACTTCATTAGCAGCAGATCTGTACTGCAAAAAATGTTAAAGGTTAAGTTTTTTTAATAGAAGAAATATGTACCATATGGAAATTTGAATCTTAAAAAAGAAATGAAGAACATCAGAAATGGGATAGATAGATACATACAGACAGACAGACACACATACATAATCACTTTCATTTATACTCACTTTAAAAGGTGACTATTCAGGCAAAAATAGTATCAATACATTGTGAGATTTATAACACAGTAGAAGTAAGCCCTCTGAGAACAGTAGCACTACACTTTGGAGGGAGGAAATGAAAATACAATGTTCTAAGGTTCTTGCATTTCAAATTAAGGAAAGTAATATCATTTGAAAGTGGAATGTGGTAAGTTAAAGATGTATACTGCAAATATTGGAAAAAACAGTGAAAACATTAAAATTAGTTTAACTAATAAGCAAATCGTGGTGATAAAAGAGAATCAAAAAATACTAAGTGAACATGAACAAAGACAGAGAAAGATTGAAAAAGGAGCAAAATTCAAACAGGACAAGTAGAAACAATGTTTAAGTCCAACCACATTAACAATTATATTAGGGGCGCCTGGGTGGCTCAGTCAGTTAAGTGTCTGACTTCGGCTCAGGTCAAGATCTCACAGCTCGTGAGTCTGAGCCCTGCATCAGGCTCTGTGCTGACAGCTCAGGGCCTGGAGCCTGCTTCAGATTCTGTCTCCCTCTCTCTCTACCTCTCCCCTGCTCACTGTCTCTCTCTGTGTGTCTCTGTCTCTGTCTCTCTCTCTCAAAAACAAATAAAATCATTTAAAAAAATTAAAAGTAAATAAAAGTAAAACGGTTACATTAAATGCAAATGCTAAACATCTCCATTAAAAGGCCGAGAGAAAAGAGATACCACACAAACACTAGTAAAAATGGAGCAGTAAGGGCTCTATTCCTACAAGTAAAAGCAGACCGAAGGAGGAAGTCTTTTCGAAGATAAGGGGAGACATTACATAATAACGAATGGGTTCTTCCTTCAAGAAGACATAACAATCCTAAAGGTATATGTGTCTAACAAAGAGTTCCAGAATAGATAAAGTAAACACAAGACCAAGAAGATATGGATGAATCCATAGCTAAAGTTGGAGACCTCACCATTCATCTCAGAAATCTATGGAACAGAAATTTACAAAAAAAAAAATTGGAAGGATTCAGAAGAGCGAAACAACACTAACCCACTCGTTCTAATTGGCCTTTAAAGAGCACTCTACCCAACAGCAGCAGAGCTACACACTTTTCAAGAGGCACAGGGCACATTCGCCAAGATGACCATATTCTTGACCTTAAAACAAGCCTCAACAAATTTAAAATAATTGAAATCATAGCTCATGTTCTCTGAGCAGAGCAGAATGAAACTATAAATAAAGCTACTGTGTCTTGTGGCACCATCAAAGTGGAAAAACCCAGAATGCCCTGGGGCCCTCGGTAAGTTCTCATTCCCCTTCCTTACCTGGAGTATCCAGTTGTTCTGAGGACAGTGGAGAGGACTCACAGGACGGTATCTTGCAGTGTTCCCACCTCACTTCGCTGTCGGTTGTGTAGCACCATGGAGATGCTTCTCCATCAGGGTTGCGACAGTAGTTTTCTTCCAAACTCCTGAAAAAGAAGTGATTGGGAGTCCAGCTTTCCAAACAGGCTCAAAAAACAATGGTGCACGCACACTTGTTAATGGTGCTATTGGGGAGGTATCCAGCTAATTCTCCAGAATGACACAAACCAAATAACAGGTGGAAACTTAAGCACGGAGGGATTCCACAGGACCCACAGAATTAGGGCACTGACGCTTCTTACTGGTAAATGACGGGAATATAATGCCTCGACTGTGGATAGGCAAGCAAAATAGGTCTTTTGCTGTGTGCTAGGCACCTATGCTCAATGCAGAAAACACAATGGGTATTTTCCCCACCGTTTCTGCTTCAAGAAGGATACATCATAGCTATAGAATTTAAGTGTTCTCAGACCGTACTGTGCATTTAGGGGAGAGCTTGCAAAATATATTGTTGGGACCCACTCCCGAGTTTCTGATTTAGTGGATCTGGACAGGGCTCAAGAATCTGCATTTCTAACAAATTCTGATGATGCCAGTCCTGCTGATCTAGGGAACCACACTTGAAGAACAAGTGTTAGAGGAAAGGCAGTGTGAAATTTCACTTCTCTTGCGTATGACTTGGCCAGTTTTCATTCCGGAATACAGTTTCCTCTAGTACCAAAGCCAAGGCCAGGTCAGTGGGATTTCACATTCCACTCAGCAGACAGGGATTGAGACCAGAGGCAGACTTACTTGCAAGGGAAGTTTTCAGGGGTCCTGTTGTGCTTGTGAGGGGTCTGCTCGCTCCAGCGCTGACAAGTATGTCCAGATACAGTGACAGACACCTTCCCTCGGTAGTTTTCACCTTTGCCTTTCAGACACTGATACGTTGGGCCAGAAGCTGGTGGTGGTGTTGCTTGAATGGGGGTAATGAATTACAATGAATATGTTTAAAATAAAGAATGTACAGATGGATATTATAGGAGGGATGGAGGCAGGGAGCATCAGCCTGTCTTCTGCTCATCGTCTCTTAGAATCTGGCACTCGAAAATTGTCTATCATTTTTGAAAGAAGTTGACTTGGTAGAGTCTATGAGATCATCTAATGAGGAACTCTCCCCGAGACAAGACCCTTGGAGTGGATGCTTCTTTCTGTATTTTCTCTGCTCAGTTCACATTCATGGTAAGAATCACATATACCAATGATACAACTTCTTCTGTGATGAATAAATTATTCACTGAGAAAACATAACTGGAGAACACCCAACATTCCATAAAGCCAAACAACAAAGAGCCATTGAAAGAAGGCAAAAATTGTCTCCAAGGAAAAGCGTATGCATCCAGAAATCAAGAAATTCTTGAGAGGAAAAAAAAAGATGACAAAAAGAGAAATTGATATTCATAAAGGAGAGTACGTGATAACCTTCAGAATCCCAAAGCATGATTGTCAGATCAAAGAACAGGAAGCCACCATCAAGGTCTCCTGCATCTATTTTAACCTTTGATGACTGTCCTCGTCCAAATGTTTAGTCCTTTGTTACAGATTCTCACAGAAGGAAAATATTATAAAATTGTTTCTTCCAAGTCATTCCTGCCAAATCTTCCCCAAAGACTATCTTTCTGCTGCTCTCTCACGAGTTTGGCTTACTGAAAAACTGCACATCCAGAGAGATCTCTTTGTTTACAAAGCAACGGTTACAAGGAACTCGGATTGATTTGAAATCCGTGTACTAGAAAACATGGGTCTGTTGCCCTTGAGCACTAGAGAAAAGTAGGATAGCAGAGATACTTCCCCAAAACCTACATTAACCTGTACTCAGAAGAGGTAAGAAAAACAACGACAAAAAAACATAATCAGTAGAAGCTCTGATCAGTTACCTACAGTAATCAATAAATTGTTTTCAAAGAGCAATTACATCCCACAGGACCTATAGGGCATCTTTAGGCACAGCACTCAATCACTGATGCAAGGTTTCTGCTTGTTTTTGTTTGTTTGTTTTTTGTTGTTGTTGTCGTTTGTTGTTTTTTGCTTGTTTTGCTTGTTTGTTTCTATTCCAAGGGCAGAACAGGTGAGGATCCCTGAGACTGGGCATGAGCCATACTTACTACAGCGCGGGATGTCACAGAACTCCCAGCGTTTGCTGGGGTCTGTGGTGAAACACCACGGGCGGGGCTCCCCATCAGGGTTACGGCAGTAATTCATCCTCAAGTTCTTGTTTGGAAACCTGAATGGGCAAGAAGGATTTTAATAGCACTGAGCATTCACATTTATGGGTGAGAATCACTTCAAATGAGCAAATATTAAGCACCTGCTGTGTGCTAGGCATGGTCAGGCCCCCAAGGAAATGACTGGATGAAGGCTGTCCTCCAAGAGATAACGATCTCATTAGAAAGATTGGCTCAATATTCCAAGGGCTGTTTTTCTAACAGTGTATATGTGCAAAAAATCACAGGCCTTTATCATTTTGGCCACGAGGAAAATTAATGTAGGCAAATTCCAGTTATTCAGCTGCAGATGATGGCTATTTTAAAACACAATGTACTCACTGACCAGGGATAGTCATCTAAGGCACTGTACAGTCAAGAAGTTGGCATCTTCATAACTTAAAGGAATGGTCCTTCTGGTCTACCAGGTTCTTTTTGGTCCTGTGGGCCTTTAAGCTTATAGAAACCTGAAGGGATAGGGTATGCTTCTGAAGCACTTGGCCAAATAGTACCCCAGGAACCTCAGCAGGGACCTAGTGACTGAGACTGTGAGGTGCACGGCAGGCCTGTGGCCCTTCGGGCTTACTCACATCCCTCTCTGATGCTGTGACTATTCAGTCAGGATGGAGAGAGCAACCAGCAGTGTGAAGTTTCAGCAAGCCTCTTCTAGGCTCTGGAAAGTGAATTTATCTAGTCTGGGCCTTGAGGCCTTTACCGTTTTTTCTTCTTTGAGGGCAAATGGCAACAGCTGTGTTTTAAGTGAGCGATATGGAATGGGAGATATAGAAATTCAGAGGAGCTGTGAGCCACCATGAAATCTGAGGTTTAGTCCCATTTCTTATGAGTTTTATAAGCCCCATGATGGCTCTACAGTTGTCACAGAACAAGGAGACAGAAGAGAAAAAGCTGCCAGCAAGGAGGCATTTTCCAGTACAATTAACATGAGAAGGAGGACCCAGAAAACCTTACTCCAGGAGTCATCATTATTTCTAGATCATGGATTCTTATTCCCATTATAAATTCATGATCCCCTTTGAAACTCTGGTGGAAGTTAAAAATCTTCACCCCAGAAAAATGCACTGCTATAAGTACACATAAAATGTTGGGGGATTCACAATCCCGAAGGCCCATCCATAAATCATACATTAGGAAGACTTGAATCTCATCAGTATAAAGGAAAAGGAAAGGAATGAAGAGAAGAGGGAAATACTTGGAAAATACCCAAGTGAGATGTATCTGTATTTCTCAAAATTCAACGTGCGTATGAATCAGCCAGGAATCTGGTTATAATGCAAATTCAGTTTCAGAGGGTCAGCGATTCTCCATTTCCAACAAACTCTCAGATGATATCACTCCTCCCTGCACTACATTTGGGTAGCAAGAATTTATACCTCACTTGCAATCCTGTGGGAAGATACACACTTTCAAATTCAAGACATCAGATGTGTTCACTTCCTGAGGAATGCTAAAATATCCAAATAACATTAAATGCCCCCTAGAGGTGGAGAGTTGTAAACATCTCATTGCTTTTCCGGTGAGACTTACTTGGAAGGAATATATCCATGGGCATGTGGGGTTTGAGAGTTCCAGGATTGGCATTCAATTCCAGAGATGGTCTTGGAAATTTTGCCCTCGTAGTTTTCTCCACTGCAGTGCATACATTCATCTGGGCAGAATGGAGAAGGAGGAAAGGAAGGAAGGAAGAAACTGAAATGGATGAATCAAAAAAAGAGTAAAAACTAGAAATGTCTCAAATACCACTTGCTACTTGTTCATTTGTACTTTCCAACAATTGCTTGGCAATAAAATTAGCTGTAAAGACTGTTCTAATACAATCTAAACTCTCATTCTCTCCTTCAAATAGTAAAATTCATGTATTTTGGTCAATACCCCCTCGACCGTTATACTCACGACCACATCCAGAAATCCCGAAACACCCTGTGCTCAAACTGGGATGCACTGGCCCTTGGTGGGTGGGAAGTATGTGGGGAGAAGGTGCATGTATTCTCAGAAATCTGTAAGCTCTCTACTAGGATTTGTAAATATTTGATGTCTTCATGTCAACAACGGTCTTTAAATTTTCTATGAAATTATTCTGATCATGTGGATGACTGCCAGTCGGTTGGATTTTAGTGCTTGAGTTTTCGTTTGTGCTCATGACCTCTCCGGAGACCAATATTCACCTAAAGTGACAGGCCTTCTCTTTTTATATTATAGCTGAAGCCCCTCCTTATCTGTGGTTTTGTTTTCTGTGTTTCGGCTACCTGCGGTGAACCGCAGTCCAGAAGCAGATAATCTGACCTATCGTCAGAAGGTCAGCGGTGGCCTTACGTTCCACCACAATGCCTACGTTTCCCCCCACTCCATCTCATCTTGTAGGCATGTTAGCATCCACGCCATCACAAGAGGAAGGAAAAGGGAGGACATGGTATAAGACATGGAGGTGGGGAGGCCACATTCAGGTAACTTTGATTCTAGTATATTGTCAGAATCATTCTTCTTTATTATCAGTTATTGTTGTTAATCTCTTACTATACACCATTTATAAAGTAAACTTTATTGTATGTAAGTACAGGAAAAAACCATAGTATATGAAGGGTTCTGTCCTGTCTACCATTGTAAGCATCCACTGTGGGGTTTGGAACATATCCCCTGCGGATAAGGCGGGGGTGGGCGGGGGGTGGGGGGAACTCCTGTACTGAGATGCATGACTGGTTGTTTTTTGCTTTCTTACATTATTTAAAAACTGAAACTTTTGTTTGGAATTCTTTTTTTTTTCTATTTAAATTTTCATTCTTCACTTTTGGACTTATTGGAATAACATGGTGCAGCAGAGTACTGGATGATTTTCATTTTTATGGAATGATAAAGAAAACAGAGGCAGATTTGATACAAAACTGATGCTTTCATGTCAATTAAGGGCCAAATGACCTCATAACATCGTATACCAATAAAGCATCTCTGTGGTTGGAACGAAGACTGGAGAACTGAGCTGTCGCACAGTGCAGACACTATCCACACTGCCACGCAAATTCCGCCTTCATCCATTTCCCTTTTGCACCAATAAATGTGGCAGAAAATAGGAAATGAAGAAGTTTTTCAATAGGACGTTCTTAAAATTTTTAGCGTTTACTCTCAAGGTATGCTATTTAACTGGTTGCTCCATGAAGATAATGGATTGCTGGTTTAAAAAACTGGCTCATTGCTTGGCTTCAATAAAACAACAAAGTCTACCACATTAAATGAATACATGGATTTGGATTTTATTGATTTTGTGGCTTTAACGATTTAATTGAAAATCTGTTTTTGGCTTTATACTGGGTAAGAGCTTTAAGCATAAGAAATTATATCTAGGAGCACCTGGGTGGTTCGGTCAGTTAAGCATTCGACTCTTGGTTTCAGCTCACGGTTCATGAGATCAAGCCCCACGTTGGGCTCCGCACTGACAGTGCAGAGCCTGCTTGGGATTCTCTCTCTCTCTCCCTCTCTCTTTGGTTGCTCACACTCTCTATACCTCAAAATAAATAAACAAACTTAAAAAAAAGAAATTGTAGCTAGAATTTACATCTTGTTTGATACTTGTACATATAGAAGCAACATTTAAATAAAAATAACTAAGGTCAATAAGTGGGGATGAGTCTGAGCAAATTTTCGGTCTTTTCCCAGAGGTACATACATTACTCAATTTTATCAAACATGCCACTAATTGATCATTAATAATATCCCCGTAGGGAATCATTCTACAGCACGTTACAGATAAATGGCAGATGTGAAAACATTTTCTAGAGCCACTCCTGACCTTCACACTCTGGAATGTCACAGTAGTCGAACCTCACGTTGGGGTCCATGGTGTAGCACCAGGGTCCATCCTCATCATTGTCGGGGTTCCTGCAGTAGTTCTCTTCCAGCCCCTTCGAAGGGTACTTGTCAGGTGAGTAGCTGTAAGAGGGTGGGAAAGAATCCCTGTGACTAGACCGCTGACCCTTGAACAACATGGTTTGAACTGCGTGGGTCCACTTACATGCAGATTGTTTTCAGTAAATACAGCATGGTACTAGAATGTACTTTCTCTTCCTTATGATTGTCTTTGTAACATTTTCTTTTCTCTAGCCCACTTTATTGTGACGATACAGTCTCTAATACGTGAAACATTCAAAATGTATCTTTCTTGGCCCGTTATGTTATCGGTAAGGCTTCCAGTCAACATAGGCTATTAGTAGTTAAGTTTTGGGGGAGTCAAAAGCTATACATGGATTTTCAGCTATGCAGGGGGCCCTAATCCTGTGTTGTTCAAGGGTCAAATGTATTTTATAATGGGTGGGGGGTGAAGGAGAAAACGCAGGCAGGGAGGGGCAGAGCGAGACAGAGAGAGAGAATCCCAACCAGGCTCCATCCCCAGCGCAGAGCCCAATGAAGGGCTCAACTTTACAACCGTGAGATCATGACCTGAGCCGAAATCAAGAGTCAGATGCCTAACCAATGGAGTCACCCAGGCGCCCCAAGGCTCAAATGTGTTTTAAAAATTGGTATGCTATTAGGAGGGCAGAATGAGATGCTATTCCCATCTGAGATTCAAGGTTCTTGAATTTGGAGATTCATCCAAATGCACTTCAGCTATGTGTTTCGGCATTTGTATTGTCTGATTTCCAATGCTCTGCTGTTAGGTTGCTTCAGTACCGTAGCTAATATTACCATTATTATATCGACAGTCTTAGAAGTAGAGCCACAGTGTTTTTATGCGCAGTCAGTAGAAATATAAAGACCTCAAAAGCCTGCCAAATTCTTGATTCCTTCCGAACACCTGCTTTTTTCAGGTACCCTTCGCTCTGTAATAGTAGGAATTAATGCCATTTCTGTCTGTGTGACCTATGCAAATCTTTCTATACATTCTCTCATTTAGCTTTAGGAAAACCCCAAATGGGAAACATGTTATTATCCCTATTTTACAGATGAGAAAACTGAGGCATGGCAATGTCGAACAAAACACATCTTGCCTCAGCGTGAACACCTAATTAACTAGCATCCCAAGTTAAAATCAACCTGCCTGATTCCAAATGCGTGGGTGTGGGTAAAGTTAAGCTCATTTCCCATTCTAGAAATTAGATGCTGTGTTGAGATAAAAATTAGATCAAAAGCCCAAGACTTAGAGTGTAATAGGCAGATTTCATTTCTGTTCTTCTATGTACATGTTTTTGATAAAGTACCTCTCGGGGCCTTAGTTTCCGCATCTTCTGGGGGTCGAGATGGCCTAGGTTATCTCTAAAGCCCCTCCATGACTCTGCCCTTTGATTTGATCGCTTTTCCTCTATAAGCCATATGTCTTGGGAATATTATATCTGCCCATCTCACAGAGATGGGGGATTTATTGGCTGGGGGGCAGGTTGTAGACGCTAAAGTCCTACTTGATAAGCACTGTCACTAAGAATTGATAAGAACTGTTACTGTCAATGCCACCTAAGGCCATACTGGGGAAAGCACAAAATGAATGACACTAAAATAATAATAGGCAACGCGCGCGATAATCTGTTTTCGGTTGATGTTCTATTTGCTCCTTTGCTCTGCAGTGCTGAGGTGAACACGTGGGGAGGGTTCTCACTTGGTATGTTTGGTTTAGACTAATCCTGTCTTAAACAGGATCATCTTTGCTCTTTTCTCAGAGTCAGCCTGGGAATCGTGGTTTTATTCTTCTTTTCCATCAGGCATCCCTCCACGTTCCAGGTCTTCCGAAACAGTACACACACAAGAGCAAATGGAAGGCAACCATTCTCTACTTTTGTGCTATAAATAACTGACCCGTTCTGCATCAGCCTCAATAAGGCTCTCTCCAAACTGGTTTCTTCACATATTCTGGTTTGATTTGGAAGTAATGGTGGAGGGTGGGGGGCGTATGCCTGGGTGGCTCAGTCGGTTAAGCGTCGGACTTTGGTTCAGGTCATGATCTCGTGGTTCATGGGTTCAAGCCCTCATCGGGCTCCACACTGGTACTGAGTCTGCTTGGGATTCTCACTCTCTCCTCTCTCTCTGCCCCTGTCTCATTCATGCTCTCTCTCTCTCGATTAAATAAACTTAAAAAAAAAAAACGAAGTAATAGGATCATTGTAAATATAGCAGGTGAACACGGAGATGAGTGTCTTACTTAGGTTTGTGCGGAGCGCTGTCACTCCATTTTTGACAGGTGACACCATTCTTCGTCTTGGACATTGTCCCCCTGTAGCTCTTCCCGTTTCCAGTCTTGCACTCTGAAAGATAGACTAAAGGGGGAGCCACACAGCGGTCAAGCCCTGGCAAGAAGCACCACGAAGAAACCCTGCACCACTTGGTCGTGTGGAAAGGACTTCCGTAGGAGACACCACTTTCCTACTCCCCGGAAACACCATGTTGTGCATCTTACATCCCGTGTGAGCGCTGCAGTTCACCAGGCCGTTTGGTGCTTCGGTTGATTTATTCGAAGCCACAGCCCCTGTGTACCAGGTACCATGCTGGGTGCTGGAGACACGTGGGGAAGAGAACAGAGGCCCTACCCTCAAGGTGCTTCCAGGCTAGGGGACCCAGAGGGGCTGGTTACAGAAAGTAATCGAGGTCACAAATCGTGAAATGACGTAACCTCATGGTCACATATGTAACAGAGAGAACAAATAACATGAGGAGAGAGTCAAGGGGAATGGGGACGGGGCTTTTCCGGCAGGGTGGGAAGCAGACTTTTCAGCGGTGGGAAGAGATCCAAGCCACTTCTGGTTTTTGAGGCTCCCAGTATTTTAGCTATAAAAACATGCCAAACAGAGTTGTACGCTTGACGGTGTACAGGAGACACTCTCAACTAGCCTCCATTTAACCAACTTACTGGTTAGCCAATAGGCTCCAGCCAGTTTTTAAAATACACTGTCAGATGCCCACCCGTGTGCTCCATGGGGTGAGGTGCGCACCTGTGGCTGGCAGTGTGCCACCCACTTCTGTTCCTGCCAGTTGGATTTTACACTTACGAGAGTCAACAATTTTTATCGTCAAAACTTTTTATACAGCTATATTTGATTTAAGATGATCTAAACAGAGAAATGAATGTGAGAAAAATTCAGAAACTAAGATGATTGCTTTTAAGGACTTGAAAGACTTGAATAGTCTTTAAAAAGGCTATCAAACCCAATGAGGGCAATCCAATCATACAGTTGGCTATATAATTTTGGGTGGGAAATCCTAAAAATACAAAGATGTTTTATAGTCAGATTGATTAATAGATGTCTCTAGACCTTACTTCACTTCAAAGAGATGGAAGCTAATTATCCTAGACAGTGCATTAGAGCGTAGTTAATGCAGGAAATGCACCAGATAATTGCTATTGGTGGCCCTATAGAAAAAAGAAAAAAGTGTCCACTCTACATCAAAAGGTGTCAATGTGAATTGTGTTTTCTATGAAAATATAAAATATTTAAGGTCTATTTGTGTCATCTTTTACGATTTCCTGCCAAGTTTTTAAATTAATTGATCAATGATCTGGGGCAAGTACTTCTAACACACCTACAGCAAATGCTTTTAACCCAAGATTGTGTAAAAAACTGCAAATATATTTTCATTAAGATGAGCTACGGCAGTAGACATACTTCAATGATCAAAAGTGTAAACTGAAGGTACTTTGGAGGTCCAGGAGTCAGGGGAGACTTTTCAAAGAAGGTGGTGCTTAAGTTGAGATGTGGGAGGTGAGAAGGGTCTGGCCGAGGAAGACCAGAAGAGGGACTCGGCATGGGGGTGTGTGCCTGGCATGTGGGAGGAACAGATACAAGCCCGGTGTAGAAAGGCCTAGTGAACAAAGCAAATGGGATGGGCTTAAACAGTACAGGTCCCAGTAGTACTTGGTTAAGTATTTGGATTTTATTCTAAGGGCGTGAAGAGTGAGTATCGAGCAGGGAAGTTATGGCCCATCTGTGGCCACGGCCTGGCCAGTGATGGTGATGGCTTAGACCCAGGTGGCAGCAGTGGCCGTGGTGGGGAGGGGCAGATGTAAACGGGGTCTGACATTGAGTATTCCCAGAAAAGCTTAGGCAGGGAATGTGGCAGTGGGTCGATGTGCTCCAGTAAAGAAACCAGCACCGCAAAATGACTTGACTTTTGACTTTTTATCTCTCTTCTGTTTGTATGTACCCGCTAGAGTTTGTATAACCTTTTGCTCCTTTCCATCACCTTGAAAACAAGCAACTATTCAGCTATTCAAGCTAAGCCTAGCGATCACCCCCAAGTTCCTTCTGGTTAACGATTTACGAAGGATTTATTTAAATGTTAGCATTTTGCAGGGAAAATCCTACCAGTCCATTTTTTAAAAATTTAGTAGGTAACCCTCTACAGTTCACCCTGCACTGACTTGTAAAAATGAGTAACTTCAACAGATAAACTTCAGATTTACTCTGCACTTGAATCTCGAGAATTAGAGACAAATAGTCATAAGAAAAGGAGTGTAGCAGGCACACAGCTAATTAAACCTGAGAAGATGAACTAATGCATAGAAATAATCCTAACCTAAGGAAATACTTCAAAAAATCTTATTTAGAGTTTTGTGGTGAGATCAGAGAAAATATTGCAGGTCATTGTCAAGAACACATGATAGAGGATATTTCTTGTTGTCTTTAATACCTGTGACACAGAATATCTGGAGAGCTACATTGTTATTATAAATAATCTTACTCCTAGCCAACAACAGGGTCCAGAGTAGTTTTTATTTGTTATTATTTTTTTTTGCTTTACAGAAATTTATTTTTACCAATTTACACATGTGCAATGATGTTTTTAAAGCGTCACACAATCACTTAAATCTTCAGGCATACTTAATGGGATTTTGCATATCTAAAAGGACTCGCAACTTCCATAGGAGTCTAGACCATCTGTTATTCTAAACAATGGGACCCTTGATCCAGAATTTTCAAGGAAATGATGGAAAAGCAACTGGGGTTACACATTTTGAAAAGATCACATTTCTGAGTCTGAGGGAAATACAGATCGTGACATAAAAACATTAGAAAAGTTAAAAATGAAAGTAAGTATTTTGTCTGTACACAAATGCTACTGGGGATTTAAGGCACCTCGGATTTTCTGTTTCCCCAGGCTTCAGTCCAGAAGCCAGGGCCCGAGGACCATGGTCCCTGCAGAGCAAAAAGCCTGAGACCAAAGGGAACAATGGACTCCCCTCTCCTCAAAGTTGAGTATTTTATTTTCAGGGTTGTAGAGGAAGAAGTGATTCTGTCAGTTCAATCCCTTCATTTTCAAATCCAGAAAAATGAAATCTAAAAGGGGAAATAATATATACTCAAGTTGACATATTGGATTAGCAACCAAATCTTATCTTGAGTCTGAACTCAGTTTCTCTTTGTGATAGTGCCTCCATTCTCTGTTCTATCTGGTAAAGGACAGATATAAAAGAGGAAGTGGGGAGAGGAGGAGAAGAAAGGGGAGGGGAAGGGTGAAGGGTGGGGAGGAAAAGAAGGACAGGAACAGGAAGAGGAGGACGAAAACACAGTACTCACTCTTCTTTTCAAATAAAACCACATCTCTCATCCTGAAGACAGACGTATTCTTGCTGTTTTCAGCCATGATCACACATTGCTGCTCTTTACTGTGATACTGGAATGCCCTGCAGAAGAAAATCAGGAAACACAACAAATGTTTTCCCCTATTAAAGGAGAGCAAGCTTGTGTTAATAAATAAGAGACTCAAAAGGTAATCATATCTCTTGATGAATCGCGAAGCTCAGAATGTTTCGTTTCCATCGGATTTGGCCCAATTAACAGTGAGGTGCTGGAAAATGATACATCCACAAGGCAATTCTTCTTGTTTACTTTCACCTTTACCTTCTCCTCCTCCAAAGTTTCCCTTCTGTTTCAACTTCTCTACTTCTCTGCTCTTTCTTCACTCTTTTTTTTTTTTTTAGTTCAGTGCTAGAATATTTGCTTTTATGTTGGAAAGAACCAACTCAGATTGCCCTTTCCAAGATGGTCTATATGACTTCTGGACTCCTAGAATTTTGCCTTGACTTCAGCCTCTACACATTTCCTCACTTCTTCCTTCACTTCAACCTCCTTGCCCATCCTTGTGGTCTTGCCGTGGACATTCAGTCTGGCATTCAAGCCATCCACAGCTGTCTTTCCAGCTCCAGCTCCTCTGTGAGACCCTCTTTAGCCAACTTGGTCCTCTCATTGTCCTGTTCACAGGGTCATGAGGCTCCCTGAACCCGGAATGCCTCCTGCCCCGTCAGAACATATCACCCTTCAAAGCCCTGTCCCCCCCGACTTTATCCAGACTTCTCAATGCTTAGGAATTGTTCTTTCCTCTGAATCTTTATGAAGCACCCACTGCTTATGTCACTGATTGACACCGCAAATTGCCTGTATTCTTAAAAAATTTTTACATTTTGTCTAGTTTCTGTGACTACACCATAAACACAAAAAGGCAAACACTGCATCCTGCAACCGTACAATAAACTATCACATGCTGATATAGATCATATACATCATGTATGCCGGCGATATAGACCATATATACCATGTATGCCGGTGATATAGACCATATATATCATGTATGCCAGTGATATAGATCATATATAACATATGCCGGTGATATAGATCATATGTATCATATATGCTGGTGATATAGATCATGTAGATCATGTATGCCAGTGATATAAACCATATATATCATGTATGCTGGTGATATAGATCATATACATCATGTTTGCTGGTGATATATAGATCA